>CM062804.1:1559762477-1560432477 GCA_031772625.1 Pinus tabuliformis
TGTGCATATCTTCTGTATATGCATGTTGTTTATGTATCTGCATCATATATGACAAATACAATATACAAAAATTGTGCATATACGGAAGATATGCGCATATCTTCCGTATATGTACAATTTCATATCTTTTATATATGCGCAATTTCTGTATATGGAATTTACGCATATACGATGCAGATACATAAACGACATGCATATACGGAAGATATGCACATATAAGAAAGTTAGGGATATATGGAAGATATGCGCATATCTTCCGTATATGCGTAATTTCCATATATGCGCATATCTTCCGTATATGCACAATTTCCGTATATGCGCAATTTTTGTATATGGAATTTGTGCATATCTTCGTTCATGTATCTACATCGTATATGCACAAATTCCATATACAAAAATTTCGCATATACGGAAGATATGCACATATAGGAAAGTTAGGGATATACAGAAGATATGCACATATCTTCCGTATATCCCTAACTTTCCTATATGTGCATATCCTCCGTATATGCACGTCGTTTACGTATCTGCATCGTATATGCGCAAATTCCATATACAGAAATTGCGCAAATACGGAAATTGCGCATATACGTAAGATAAGAGCTTATCTTCCGTATATGCGCAATTTCCGTATATGGAATTTGCACATATACGATGCAGATACATAAACAACGTGCATATATGGAAGATATGCACATATAAGCAAGTTAGGGATATACGGAAGATATGCGCATATCTTCCGTATATGCGGAATTTACGTATATGCATATATCTTCCGTATATGCACAATTTACATATATGCGAAATTTCTGTATATGGAATTTGCGCATATACGATGCATATACATAAACGACGTACATATACGGAAGATATGCACATATAGGAAAGTTAGGGATATAGGGAAGATATGCGCATATCTTCTGTATATGCGCAATTTCCATATATGCGCATATCTTCCGTATATGCATAATTTCCGTATATGCGCAATTTCTGTATATGGAGTTTGCGCATATCTTTGTTCATGTATCTACATCGTATATGCGCAAATTCCATATACAGAAATTGCGCATATACGGAAACTGTGCATATACGGAAGATATTCGCATATACGAAAGATATGCGCATATCTTCCGTATATCGTATATGCACGTCGTTTATGTATCTGCATCGTATATGCGCAAATTCCATATATAGAAATTGTACATATACGATGCAGATACATAAACGACGTGCATGTACGGAGGATATGCACATATAAGAAACTTAGGCATATACAGAAGATATGCACATACCTTCCTATATCCCTAACTTTCCTATATGTGCATATCCTTCGTATATGCACGTCGTTTATGTATCTGCATTGTATATGCGCAAATTCCATATACAGAAATTACGCATATACGGAAATTGTGCATATACGGAAGATATGCGCATATCTTCCGTATATCCCTAACTTTCCTACATGCGCATATCTTTCGTATATGCACGTCGTTTATGTATCTGCTTCGTATAAGCGCAAATTACATATACATAAATTGCGCATACACAGAAATTGTGCATATACGGAAGATATGCGCATATCTTCCGTATATGCACAATTTCCGTATATGCACAATTTTTGTATAAGGAATTTGCGCATATACGATGCAGATACATAAACAACATGCATATACAAAAGATATGCACATGTAGGAAAGTTAGGAATGTACGGAAGATATGCGCATATCTTCCGTATATGCACAATTTCCATATATGCGCAATTTATGTATATGAAATTTGCGCATATACGATGCAGATACATAAACGACATGCATATACGGAGGATATGCACATATAGGAAAGTTACGGATATACGGAAGGTATGCGCATATCTTTCGTATATGCGCATATCTTCCGTATATGCACAATTTCCATATATGCACAATTTCTGTATATGGAATTTGTGCATATACGATGCAGATACATAAACGACGTGCATATACGGAAGATATGCACATATAAGAAAGTTAGGGATATAGGGAAGATATGCGCATATACCAATTTCCGTATATGCGCATATCTTCCGTATATGCGCAATTTCCGTATATCCGCAATTTCTGTATATGGAATTTGTGCATATCTTCGTTCATGTATCTAAATCGTATATGCGTAAATTCCATATACAAAAATTTCGCATATACGGAAATTGTGCATATACGGAAGATATGCGCATATACAGAAATTGCGCATATACGGAGGATATGCGCACATCTTCCGTATATGCGCAATTTCTGTATATACGCATATTTTTCGTATATGCACAATTTCCGTATATGTGCAATTTCTGTATATGGAATTTGTGCATATCTTTGTTCATGTATCTACATCGTATATGCGCAAATTCCATATACAAAAATTTCGCATATACGGAAATTGTGCATATACGGAAATTGCACATATACGGAAGATATGCGCATATCTTCCGTATATCCCTAACTTTCCTATATGCGCATATCCTTTGTATATGCATGTCATTTATGTATCTGCATCGTATATGAGCAAATTCCATATACAGAAATTGCGCATATACAGAAATTGTGCATATACGGAAGATATGCGCATATACAGAAATTGCGCATATATGGAAGATATGCGCATATCTTCTGTATATCCATAACTTTCCTATATGTGCATATCTTCCGTATATGCACGTCGCTTATGTATCTGCATCGTATATGCACAAATTCCATATACAGAAATTGCGCATATACGAAAATTGTGCATATACGAAAATCGCCCGAATATTGGAAACAATTTTAAATTTTCACTTTGTCCCATAACACAAGCAAACAAGAAATCTTTATTTTCATATAATCACTCAGAAATTCGAACAATGTAACAAGAAACCAATAATTACTAGAAATGAATTTTCCCTAATTGAATGCCATAACTCTGCTTGCAGCAACTAATTCAGTTCATAAACGCTTTAGCAAATAGATAGAAAATTGATCTTTCATTTCAGAACAAGCATAAGAAGCATTTTTATAAACCAAACCTAAATTATCTTGTAAATCATTCACTTTTAAATGCAAAATAATCTTTTTCAAAAGAGAAATCTGGACTAAAAACCTGATTTAATTGACAGAAGAAAGATAGACGGCCAACTCAACAGGACCAACAAATCTCTCTCTTGATAGGTCAACCATTCATGAGATAAGACTCAACCCTAATTTACAAAAGAAATACTAATTGCAAGAAAAAACAAAAATAACATTCAATCAGACTAACAAACACTCACAAGAGATTCAAATACGTGTGAAACAACAGGAAAGAACAAAAACTTTGGATTTGAAGAGGAAATAAGTGATTTTTTCAAAAGTTCCATGTATGTGCCCAGGCTCTAGAGTAAACAAGTGTGAATGTGCTTTGTTGCTAAAGGGTAAATGTGTAGAAGTGTTCACTATGCCAAAAGTATAAGTGTGCACAACGGAAACATTAAGAAAAATAAAAAATAAATCAAATCCAACTCAAAATCCAAATTTCTAAAATTCCCAGACACTCGAGTAAGGCTTGTGTTGTGGGTTGAAAATATCAAACAAGGAAACAGACAGAGATTGAAATGATTCCCCAATAGACTCACCAATTTGTGATGTGGACAAATCCCTCTTACAAGCAAGAATGATCTCCCTAGACTTCAAAGAATCCTAGTAACAAACAAACAATAACTGCTACTTTTCTCTAGGTTCTGATCGACTGAATGCAAATAGAATGAAAGAGGCCTCTTACTAGTTTAACGAACTGATCCATGAAGTCCGTCAAAGATTTCAATCATTTTCTCTTTGATGCTCTAAATGTCCTCTCGTCGCTCTCTTTTATGTATTACCCTAGCTCTGTCGATTGCAATATATTCTGAATGCGATACAGTTATACTACAATTGATAGTTTCATTAGGTCCATCGCTTATCGCAATCGCATATCACCCATGCCACGTTCACAAACCATAAGACTCGCCGGTTCCCATCGATTGCGATTTGTGGTGGAGTTGTCAGTGCTGATAGTTTATGGCTGTCGCATGGCAAAATTTTTACCCAATTAGCTCTTTTTGGAGCGAAATTGTGGGATCATGCTGGAAATTGTGCAATTTGTGGAGCGAATATTGAGAAAACTAGGAGAGGTCATAACTTCTTCAGTTCTTGACCAAATTAGAAAAAAATATAGGATAGATCGCAATTTTTGAATATTCTGGACTCATAGGAGGAGGTTTCAGAGGCATTTGAGCATTCTAAACACATCTTTTACACTTTTGAGCATAATAGAGAGGCCCAAGGAGACGTAGCCTAAGAGGGATGAACTCCTTTATCATGCTCCTGTTGTAATGTTCTTTTTATGATGTTCTATACATGTTTATGTTGTTGTTCAGTCTCTTAATTATGTTAAATTTCTCATAAAATAAAATAGAAACTCATCATTTCACTTGCAAAAATTCATGAATCCTTAAGAAAAATTAAAGCATTTTGTTTCTAGTCTGAGGAGGATCTTAGCACAAAAATATAATATTCTAAATTAGGTCACTTGTTTTAGTAAATTACATGAGCTTGTGAATCTATAGAAAAATCTACATGGTATCAAAGTTGAGAACAATATACTAGAGGAGATTTCGAAGTTTTGAGTTTTGGGTTACATGTGAAGTTTGAATTTTCAATATATACTTCAGGATCGAAAGATGGCTTTCTATGGTTTGCGGCTCGAGTATGCATTGGATGGAAACTCGAATTATATAGCCTGGAAGGACAGGCTTGAGGTCATGTTGGAAGACAATGGCTTGAAGGAATTCATTGATGAGGACATTCCTAAGCCACCAGCGTCAGATGCTAATCTGGCCGAATGGAAGTAGTGTGTGGCAAGCATGAGGTGCATAATCCTTGACGGAGTTCGAAACCACATTGTCTCGAGTCTCCATGGGAAGGAAAATCCGCATGATATGTGGAAAGCATTGAAGGACATTTTCTAGAACAACAGTGACCAAAGGAAGTTGGCACTGAAAGATAAACTTCAAAAAATCAAGATGGAGGCGGGCGACTCAATTCCAAATTACTTGACCAAGTTCACTCAATGTCATGAAGAAATTGGAAGTGTTGGAATCACTGTTTTCGAAGATGATACATGGTGAGTCTTTATCTTCTTGGACTCCCAAAGAGTTGGCATAGTTATTACGACTCTGTCAATGGTCATGAGAAGCTATCATATTGGGAACGATTGTGGTCAAATTTGATGTAGGAGGAGATCGGGAGGAACACCAGAGATGGGACCTCTTCCATGGAAGTGGTAGAGGATTTTTCCTTAGCGAGTAAGGTAAAGAAGGCCAAGGGAAAGATGTCCCAAGGTGAGGAGGGCGGAAAGAAGATGGACTTAACGAAAGTCAAGTGTTTTCACTGTCACGAACACAGGAACTATGCTAAGAACTGCCAACAGAAGAAAGAAAGCAAGAAGGAGCTGACAGTAGCGACAATAGGTGAAGCTCTAGCTTCACAATTCGAACTTGATTTTACTCTCATTTCATGCATGGATGACACTACCATGGGAGGCATGTGGTATCTTGACAATGGTGCATCATTCCATATGATGGGGAATAGAGATCTCTTTAGTGATTTTGAGGAGAAAAATCTCAAGCAAAGCATAGAGTTTGGAAATGACGAGAGGTATAGAGATACCAGGATCGGTACGGTTACCTTTCAGAGGGAGTCTGGATCCCCTCTAAGGATCACAGATGTGATATATGTTCCATGACTAAAGAAGAATCTTGTTTCAGTTACAATATTGGAAGATCGTGGCTATAAAGTGGTTTTTAGTAATGGGAAGGTTTTCCTTATATGCATCACTGTTAGGAATTTACCGAAGAAAGATAAATTATTACCGATATTTACTGAGATTTACAGAGAGGAATAATAAAATAATGAGCAACAAGTATTCACATAAACAATACACACAAGATTTAACTAGGAAAACCCTAAATCTAAGGAAAAACCCAACCCAATGAGATCTCATTAGCATTGGCCAAAACCCTAGCCAATCCAGCCAAGTGAGCCTTTACCACTCACCTCCAGGCCTACATTAAAATGAACTATTACCAACTTTTATAGGCTCCACTACATGCAATATCACAGGAAGAAAACCATCGATGCACAATACCATGTGCCCTAAAACCATCACTCTTTAACTTGGTCAACTTTGACTCCATCCCGACTCAGGTTTACCTAACAATTGCCCCCTTAAACTTGACTTGGGATTCCTTGACTAACTCTAGACAAACCTGTTAAGTGAGATAACCCTGCTCACTCTAGTCCTTACCCCCTCAAAGTTTAATACCCGAGGTATCAGTTACCTGGCATCCCCCTATAAACTAGGTATAACTGAATTTACTAGTGACTATCGAGGGGTATGCATACCATACCAGTTAACCTGGCATCCCCCTTAACACCTAGGTCTAACTGACTTTACCAGTGATTATTGGGGGGTACGCATGCCATACCAGGGCTTACAGCAGTATGCCCATTTACATGTAACAAAAATTGACTCCATAATATTTTGTTTTACCTTGTTGATGTCTTTGTACATATGACATCAATTTCAATATAAAAAGAACCCATCTACCAGATTACAAGGGTCACCAACCACTGTAACCGCCAGTTATCTAGGTGTTCTTTTCAGGTACATGGTTCATCAATTAATTAATCCACATGCACATATCCTCTCTCTTTTGCAATATAACACATGAGCATGGTCTCTTACATTGATCACAATACAATTACATGCATTACATCTATAATCCAGGCCCAAAACTGTAAGACGAGACTTCAACTTCATATCGAAGCATATTTGCATAGCAACCAAACCTACCAAACCTTCGATTGAATCCTAACCAGAGTACAATGTGAAAAGATTCTAAGTTTTAAGTTTTGTTTGACACCACCGTTGTGTAGAGCTTACTTTGTTAATTCAAGTGTGGCCCTCGTGACCTTTGTTCAAACTATGTGTGCATTTAGAAATATTTTTCCTCTCTTGTTTCTTTGATGTAGCCCCGAGCTCACCTTCATTTCACGCCCATCTCCTTGGCCACGTCGAGGGTTGCCCTTATCACCTCCTGTTGCTTCCACATCAAGTCTTCAATGTGTTAAGTCAAGATAGGATCTAAAATGTTCGTTGTTTTTCCCAACTATAACAGCTCCAACTCGTTGGAAAGATTCATGGCCAAAACAACTCATAGAGCTGAGTCTCCAAATGAGGAAAGTCTCCATCTCTTTGTTTTTACCGTCGCCGTGAAGATTAACATCCTTCATGCTATTCAAACACTTTTCCTCCTCCTCTTGCAACGATTTCTACTCCTTTAATATAGAGGGTGTGCAATAAACATTTTTGCTTCTAGATTTATTGTCCCAAAGGTAACCATACCTAGAAAAATTCTTCCTTCCCACGGAAACCGATCTCGACTTTTGCAACCTCTGGAAATCTCGACGCCATTAGCGGAAGACCCTATGGCAATAGGAACCTATTTCAGTTCCTTTAAAGAATCACTATGATTGCTTTTCCTCTTCTTAAAACAAAGGACCAAATCTACATTCTGTTATATATCTATCTATCAAATTCCTCATACAAAGCTGCTACTTGGGTGTTTTCTGAGTCTTTCATTCTCGGTCATCAACGCCTTTTCTAGCATCAGTTCTTAGCCTTGCCGCTCTTTGAGAATACATTCATAGGCCATGAAAACCACATTTCTGGCATTCATCATGAGAATTCCAGCTGTGCCATCGATGCCACCAATTTCTTTTCTTCATTCATGCTGGGCTCTGTGTGGGTAGGGTGGAAGGGCGATTGGGACCCAAAGAAGATGAGGGATCTATAATAGAAGGAGGCACCCCGCCCATATAATCCACATATCCACATTAGATATGACTAGATCTAGCTTCTTTTCATACACAAATATGTTGACAATGAAACTCTACATAGAAGCTTCGTTCTCTTCTCATGCATATTTCTCTATCCACCAGCTCTTCAACCAACGCAACGTTGTTACTGTGATCCTTTTACCACCTAAAATGATTTAGTAAATCCCTTCTTGATTCTATATGGAGATCAAATGATCATAGATCTACATCGATATAGCAAATCTTGAGAGCTTTATTCATTAGACCATAAATTTTTGGCTACCCTTTATCTCTTTGAAGCCAATTCTTGGCATTGATACCACTTGTTAGGGATTTACCAGAGAAAGATAAATTATTACCAAGATTTACTGATATTTACAGAGAGGAATAATAAAATAAAGAGCAACAAGTAATCACATAAACAATACACACAAGATTTAACTGGGAAAACCCTAAATCTGGGGAAAAACCCAATCCAATGAGATCTCATTAGCATTGGGCAAAACCCTGGCCAATCCGACAAAGTGAGTCTTTACTGCTCACCTCCAGGCCTACATTACAATGAAGTATTCCCAGCATTTTATAGGCTCCACTACATGCAATACCATAGGCAGAAAACCATGGGTGCACAATACCATGTGCCCCAAAACCATCACTCTTTAACTTGGTCAACTTTGAATCCATCTCGAGTCAATTTTACCTAACAATCACCACGGGATAGGTGAAACAAATCGGTGCACGGGTCAAGAACTTATATGTTCTTGAGGTTAAAGATGCATGCAAAGCCTTGAGGAGCAAGGCAAATGTTAGTGACTTGGTGGTTGAGAGGGAGAGTAAATTGCCTCACAACATGCAGCCCCAGAAGAAGCCTCAAAAGCAACTTCGGGAAATTGTGGAGTTACCACAATTGGAGGAGCTGAGAGGAGACCACGAGGAGAGATCCACTCAAGAAGAGAAGAAGAAGTCTCAGACAATTGTGGAGCAGCCAAAATTGGAGAAGTTGAGCAGAGACCGAGTGGAGGCATCCAGTCATGCAGAGACCTCCAGTAGGGGGAAATTCTGATCCAAGTGGGCAGAGGGATCACATGCAGTCATACCTCTAGGTGTGAGGTGGGTTGAAGTGAAGTGATAGTCCTAAGAGAGCTGAAATTGGGCAGGGTACATTGAGTGGTTTTATCTCATGGATCATACCTTGTTATGAGAGCCCAAATTACATTGTAGCAGGAGGAATTAGTGGGATTGATGAAATCAAAGATCAAAGTGATAGAGGCTAGAGCAGTAAAATACTGAAGAAGCGTAGAGACAGGTTGAAAGTAGTGTAAAAAGGCAGAGTCAACATAAGCGCAGAGTTTTCAGTTGACAGAGGTAATAAGAATCAGAAACTTTGATGACAGAGGCATCATTCTGGTTCAGGTTGGATGTTTTTTTGTTTTGTTTCTAGAGTTGTTGGAGCAACAACACTAGAGAGAAGTGTTGCATGCAGAACAATCCAAAGGTTCAAGAATGGGATCAAGTTGAATTCCTTTCTTGTTGACAGGGAGTGTTGAAAATAGCAATAAGAAATGATAAAAATAGAATCCAAAAATTCCAGTTTAATTTGTCCTTGAACTAAACAGAGAATTAGTATCGAATAATATTCTCATAGCAACTTGTAATAGTTAACTAGAGTGAGTTGACTTAGTTAACTTAGGAATTTCGAGTTGGAAGTCTTTATGAAGTCATGTATATGTTGTCCCTACATTATAGGGGTCCAGGATGAGTTAATTGTGAGTTGTAATTAGTTAACTCAGTTTACTGAGTTAAGTCCAGTTAAATTAGTTCCAAACTATTTGAGGAACTAATAGTGAATTAACAGTCAGTTGGTGCAGTAATGCATTAACTAGTGCTACTCTAGTTAGCTAAAGATTCCCTCATTAGAAACTCATGCATGTTGATTCTGAGAAAGACCCAGTTGAGACTAGAGTGCAGAGACAATGTATGATTTGTTGTATAATTTTCTAAGTTGTACAGATGGTGCATGCACTAAGGAACTGAACCTTGAAGGGATTGCAGACTTTTGGATGCACTGATTTCCCTTTAAGATGGGCTAGTCAGCCATAGGAATTTTCCAAGGAAATAGGGACTTGAAGAGCTATAGAATTGGCTAAGTGTTGGCGAAGAGTTTGCGTGTGAGTTGGAGATTGATTTTACTGAGTGCTGGGATTGTTCTTGTGAGAACAAGCATTGTATTATCATCTTGGATTTCTGATTTAATGCAATACAGATAGTGGGGTTTTGAGCTGTGGCTTTCCCGTATACTTATTGTGTTATGTGCCATTGATATTATTCCTCTTGTCAATTATTTTTTTCATCGATCTTTATGGGCTTCCACTGTAAAGAGTAGAATTAGATTCTTGTCTCTTGTTTTAGTAGATTAAATGAGTTTATGAATCTATAGGAAAATCTACATCATTGATGGTGATAGGTTTAGGTGGTGTAGGATTCTAGCCTCTTGGGGAGCAACTTGCTAGTTATCTGGTTGCCATTTCTTAGCCAAGATTGTTTCCCGGATATTCTGGATGGTTCCCTCCCATACTGCTTCCTAATATTGTTGGCTATTCTAAAAGGTCCTGCAGTTCCTCTCTTTTCATATAGCCCAAAGCGTGGAGTCTAGAGATAGTCCCCAAGCGCGATTAAGACCAGGCTTGAGAAGAGGCATGTCCACCATAGAAGGATGGTTTCTCTAATGCTCTGATGGTCTCTATCCATCCTTCCAAAGAGATCTTCCACTTGGTGCCACTTTTGAACTGCAAAAGGACATGGATTTAACAGGTGTTTTAGATCCTCATTATGTTGACCACACATGATACAATACAAGGGTCCATAGATACCCCTTTTTTGTAGTTGATCCCAAGTGAGGATTCTATCCCTACATACCAACGAGAGAATGTATGCAACTTTTGACCACCACCCACCTTTTCAAAGCTTCTTCCAAATTGGATGGTGATTCCACTGCTCCCATCTTGCCTTTAAACAATAAGCCTCTTTGATGGTAAATATTCCAGTTGTAGTATATCCCCATCGAAGAATGTCTGGTCCATTTTGGACTGTAAGCTTCCTGGATTCTAACTCTCTGTCCAATTGCTTCCATTGATCTAACTCAGGGGGTTGAGGTCAATCCTGGCGTTCCTTCCATTTCCTCCAACCATCATTAGTCAGGTCATCTTTCTAATAATGATCCACCGTGTAGAAGTTCCTGCTAGTTATGTACAAAAATAAGTCACTCAAATCTTGTCTCCCAAATATGTTTTTTCTCTAATACTATAAGTCTAACCAAAACAAAATTATTTTCCCATTTCTGATTTCCCAAAAAACATATTGTTTGATATAATTGTTATTCAAATTAGTATGAACTTTTTAAATAAAATTTATAAAAAACATTTATAGAGACTTTGTTATCATTTTTTAGTAAATGAACTACATCCACCGGCCTTGCATCTAACTTTACTTATTTAAACCTAGAGTAAGCATGTATCAGCGTTATTGCCCAAAAGTTTCCAAAAGTATAAAAGCATTTATGACCCATTTTAGCATTAAAATAAAATAAATGAACGACATTCATGATCCTTAGCATCTAACTTTACTAATTTTAATAGTATCATTTGTACATATTCTCGGTAGAACATGGAATACGAAAAGAATGACAACTATACCCTTCCATTTTATTCCTTTTTAAGTAAATTAGGTTATATATTTTTATATAAATTCCAATATCTTAATTATATTTTTTTAATATGTCAGTTAGTTGTGTTATTTATAATTTAAATTTTGGCCGGTTGTCTTATATTTTATACTATATATTTCATCTAGTTGGGTTATTTATATTTTATAATTTAATTAGTTGGATTATTTATAATTTATATATTTGCTCGTTGTTATTGTTTATGTATATTTTAAATTTAAATTAAATTATAGAATTTATGAAAGTGAAAGAAGAGACATATTATGAAAGTGAGAGAAGAGGCGTATTGATATTGTTTATATATGTTTTAAATTTAAATTTGATTATTAAAGAATTTTTTATTATTATAGAATTTATGCAAGTGAGAGAAGAGACTTATTGAGTAAAAGATATTTTAATAATATGTTTTTTTAATATTTACTTTCATCTTTATTATAATATATTGGGTTAAATTTTTTGATATTATAATAATATGTTTTTTTAATATTTATTTTTACCCTTACTATAATATACTAGGTTCAATTTTTTGATATTATAATAATATGGCTTTTCCAATATTTACTTTCATCCTTACTATACTATAGTGGGCTCAATTTTTTTTTCCATCTTACTTTCACTAATTATGATATGATTTATTATATTCACTAATTATGATATAATTTATTATATTAGGCTTAATTTTTTTTCTATCTTAATTTCACTAATTATGAAATAAAAGTTATTTGTTTTAATTTTTTCTAAATTTAAAAAAAATTATAAAATATATGAAGATATAAATAGGGTTGAGAAAAATATTGAAAAAAAATATTACAATAAGGTTTTTTTTTTTTTTAATATTCACTTCATCCCTACTCCGAGTCTCATAGTGTAAAGTTTAAAGAATTATAGAATATATAAGAGTGACATATTAGTATGATATGTTTTGCTCAATATTTTTATTTTTACCACCATTTTCAATATCATATATTAAAAGATTTGGGTGGAGGAAAATATTGGGCAAAATATAAATGAGAATGCTAGTGGAAATATTGGCTAAAATATGTGGGTGGGGAATATTTGGCATTTTATTTTCAAAATATATTTGAAAGTTATAGTGTGGTTTGGGGAAAATATTTGGCATTTTATTTCCCCATCATCACCCCCAAACATAGTTTTTGCCCAATATTTCCCTCAATCCCTACCCACAAGTACATTTTTTCCAATATTTCTCCCAACCCCACTCTAAAATATATTGAGGTGGGAGTTGACATTGGGAGAGATATGGGCAAAACATTCTAGGAGCCAAAGTTAAGGTTAGGGGCAATATTGAGCAAAACATTCTATATAATGGTAAGGATAAGAGTAAGGGTGGATGGAAATATTGGTCAAAAACATATTACTATAATTTTTTTTTTCTCAATATCTTTCTTTCCCTCCACCTTCATATTTAATTATGTATTTTATTAATATTTTTACTCAATTTCACTTTTTTTTTTTTTTTTTTCCGAAGGTGGTAAAACCTATCAACTCAGGGGTCAAACCAACAGTGAGGACAACCATCTTTGGCTGCTATCCGCGAATGCTGGGTTTGACTCATCACTGTTAAATAGGAAAACCACGCCACCTGGCATAACCCTGCTGGTGGTCCGTAATCGGGAGCAGGCTCTCACTCCTGCCAGATGCCTCTGGGTCTTGGGCCGTTAACCTGTTTCCTTACGTCCGAGGAAGACGAGCTCTTAGCCAAGCAGAAGCAGTTTTACGGCATACTCAATTTCAATCTTATACTTAATAGTGAAAAATATTAAATTTATTTATTTATTTAAAAACATAATTTTAATATATTTAAAAATACAATTTCAATAATTAAAAAATACCGTGGAATAAAAATTATATAATAAATAATAATAATAATCATTTAAATAATTAAATAATATAGTATTTACATTTTTATTTTATATTATTTTTGGAAAATTATCTATAAATTAAGTGCTAATTTTGATATTAATCATGATATAATCCAAACAAATCTGAAATATAGATAAATACTATATATATATATATATAGATATAGATATAGATATAGATATATATATATATATATATATTGTGTGTGTGAGTGAGTTTGGTCGGACTATATTTTCATCATGTCCAATATATCAACCAATGGGGAATTGAATTGATCACTTCAAGTCAAGAAGTACTTTAAGAGAATTTCCACTCACCGTCTATCCAAAACCCTAGAGACAATATTTTATATTAATTTAATAATAATATTACAAATTAAATAAATTAATATAAATAATTCTGATTTTTTTTTTAAATTTGAATAAATTATTTTCAATCACTTAGCTATTTCAAAATAATATATTTTATTAAAAAATAATAATTTTCATTTTCATTTAAATTAGATAATGGATTACTTTGAGTGGTTAAATATTGTGAACTACAAGTAGAATGCCATATAGACAAGTTCCAAGTTTAACTGATTTTGTGAATAATGTTGCCTTTCACATTGATGGAGAAGTGAAGGCTTAATATTTGAGCTTTATAACAAGGGATCGACATATCCCTCTATTTTATATAGGTTTGAAAATAAACTATTTTCCCAACTACTATAATTACATTATACATTTTAGAGTATTAAAATAAAAATAAAAATGATAAAAACTAATTAAATGATAACTATATTTTAAATATTTTTATTTATTTATTATAAAAACAGTATGTCAAAATTTAATACATTTAAAATAAAACTTGGAACATGAATTTTTAACAACAGAGATTTGCATTCACATTACCATGTACCTTCATAATATGTAAATAGACTTTGTTACAATATCATGAGCTAATACCATGGCTTATCAATAGCACATGCTCAAAAAAACCATAACTCACTCTATATGACACTTATTTATATGATATTTTTAATTAATCAATTTTATTAAAACAAAAAATGACAACTACTTTAAAGATAAAATTTCATGCTAGAATATTTCATAGAGATATTCCAAAATAAACATGTCTATGCACATATTTATTTTACTCTTAAAAAATACATATAAAGTTTTCAAAAATATATATTCTTTCAAAAAACAAATCAAATTATTATAATTTTATTTTTTATTATACTTTTATTTTGATAAATATTTATAATAAATGTCAAATATGTCCACTAAAGAGAGAATGTAAGTTCTTAATTAGCCAATATTGAATATTAAATAAAAATTATCACGATAAGCCACACTTTATGCCATGGACTATAAAAATCTTGATCTCAATAACCTGAAAACTGCAAAACTAAACTTTTCTATTTATTAATGGTTCATTAAAAAAAATGCTCAGCATCAGTGTAATTTATCCACCTAATAATTTAGTGAAGGGAAAAAATCAGCATATTATTAATTTATTAAAAAAAAGCACCTTTAAAACACGAATGATGAATGGTACCAAATGGAAAGCATGAACATGGATGCCATAATCCTACTCCTTGAAAAATGAGGCATTTAATTGTAAAATATGAAACTCCACGTACTAAGTGTAAACAGTAAGGATGAACATGTAGGCCATATCCCCACTTCAAAAATGTGAGAAATTTAAAGTAGAAATTATGAAACTCATCGCACTAACCGTGAGTGGTAAGCATGAGCATGGAGGCCTTCAACCCAATTGGAAATGTAAGCCATCAGTTATCCCGTAAAGAAGGATTTAATGCTCAGATTCGATCCACCGCTAATTCCACAGCAATATCGGCGACAACAAAATATTTCATCAATGTATCAGGGACATGGAAGAATGGGCAGCCATAGATTGGATTGACATTCATTTTCCACGAAGGGCAACTATATATATATTAACAACAGGTTCACTAAAAGCACCACAGACTGGTACAAGTTCGACGAGTTTACATGACAACTAAACACTGAAATTCAAACTAATTTCCTGGACATTATAATACAAATTACTTCACAGAACTGAACTGTCTACTATCAAATGTTTTGCAATTACCGCCCACACTTTGGGCAGTGCTCTAATGGAAGAAATGCAGTTACCTACATCCGCTGAAGGCAGGCCCAAAAATGCTACAAGGAAAAAGGGAAGAATCGTTTAATTGGTCTAACAGAGACGGACCATGTAACATAAGCGGCAAAGGCCTGTCTGGAATTTCAGGAATGTCGCCCTCACCCTCCAGCATCCTCACAGTGTCCACCATTCGAGTTCTGAATGCCACCATAACATGTGCGCACAGAATACCCACTGAAACAACTCTCTTCATCATGCTCTCCGCCCCGCTTTGCCCGATTCTCTTGTCTATTATTTCGCTGGTTCTGCCTTCTTTCACTAGCGTCCATGCCCAATCCGTGATGAGATAATGAGGTTCCGAATATGAAGTAGCTTCCAGAGCTTTTCGGTGCCAAGGAATAATGTGTTCAGCAGCTCCCCTTCAAAAAAAACAAACATGAATCACGAGCCAAAAAGCTGCCTTCTAACCAAATAAAATATGGATGGAACGAAATTACAAATTCAAAATTCAAATTTGATTTCCTTTAGCGCCTTTACTAAATTCAAAATAAAACGGAATTTGGAAAACGGTGGTAGACGAGGAAGTCAACGGAGGTCGCAGGAGGAGACGGGACAGGTCTAACAGTGGTCGCAGATACATTGAATACTGGAGCTTGTCGGAGGTAGGGTGATCGAGTTGCCGGAATATGCATAGATATGTATGGCTTTCATGCATATGTAGCATACCTTCAGATGCACGAATGTCCTGTCACAAGTACTTAATGCTCATTTATGTTTGCATAGGGTTAAAAATAGGAACTGCCTTTGACTATAGCCATGGAGATGGTAAAGAAGGCAATTCCTATTTCCAACCCCATTGAAACATAAATGCAGCCTGACATGCAAGGGGAATAACAGTTGCTTTGTTGCTAAAATGCCAAAGTCAACCCCATTGAAACATAAATACAAGAGAACTGCTATATCCCTTGCATGTCAGGCTGCATTTATGTTTCAACGGGGTTGGAAATAGGAATTGCCTGGTAAAGAAGAAGTCTTAAAGCAAAGTAGTCTAACGAGATATTCCATCCCGAATCGCGAGACATTTAAAATTTAAACTTTATTTTCCCTCATGAAATAAAGGAGTGATAGAGACAAATGGAGCTTGGCGAAGATGACTGGCCAACTTGCCAGATCGACAACCATTTTCCGAGAATCTTTTTTCGGTCGGGTACAATTTCCTAACAAAATTGTTACGTGAGTAGATTACTTTAATTATATATATATATATATATATATATATAAAATAGAATGTAAATATTATCAAAATTTTAATAATAAAATGTTTGTTAAATTATTATTTATAAATATTTTTTTGAAAATATTTTAATATTAATCATAAAAATTTAAATATTTAAAATAAAAATATTTAAAAATAATTTTAAAAATTTAATGTAGTTTCACAAATAAAATTAATAAATTAAATATTTGTTTATGCTAGAAATAAATTTTAAAATGTTCTATCTCATTATAATTTACAAACAAAATTAATAAACAAAATAAAATACAATAAGGA
The DNA here is from genome assembly GCA_031772625.1 of Pinus tabuliformis. Classification (NCBI taxonomy): domain Eukaryota; kingdom Viridiplantae; phylum Streptophyta; class Pinopsida; order Pinales; family Pinaceae; genus Pinus; species Pinus tabuliformis. Next base: position 1,559,779,651 of record CM062804.1, read on the forward strand.
AAAAATATCTGTAGTTAAACGTTTTCGAATAGTAAAATCTTAAAATAAAATTAGTGGTGCAACATAGCCTATATTGCTATCGTTAATTAATTGATTAAAACTGGTGTGGAGTGCGGAGAAAATTTCACACAACATATGCTTTCTCCACATATATTTTGGTTTCATCGTAACCTTCGCACAAGTTCCTTAACGTATGATTTATCCACACCACCATTTCTACACATACTTCCTCTGCACCACCACCTCTACACACGTTTCCTTCACACAACTTCCACACCCATTTCCTCTCCACACCCTTCCTCCGCACTTACTTCACTTTTAACGTTAAATAATAGTACGTTGTTTAATATTTATGAGGTAACCAAGTGAATGGTATATTTCAATTGCATCGATAACACGTTTATATTCACTGCGAATTAGTAATAAAAACCATATTATTTTCGTTTAATGCTTTTACCAAAAGAGATAACACAAAAGGCGTGGGATCCAAGAGAGCGAAGTAAGAAATGGGTATTGGAGCTTTCTTGATTTAACCATCAAGGGCGCATGCATGAATAATTTCCGATATGATGATATGGATAGGTATCCAACGAGATCATTCATAGATATTCCTTTTTCGTAACAAAAAAAATTGATAAATGCATTTCCTCCGATACTAGGATGTATTAGGCGATAATAACGACTTTGAAGCTTAATAAATGGGAAACATATAAGATGTAAGTTAAAATATTAAAACCTGCTCCTTTTAGTGAGTTGATCCATGTCTTGCATCGTTCTTCTTCTTATCTGGATTTTTTGCCCATGGCTTTTGTTTTCCATTCTAATATAGTCTCGATGTTTACATCTATGATGCAAAAAAATCCAGATCCAGTAGGGTAAAGGTTTCATTTACCCCTAATCCCTCAACAAACACCGGAGGATGGTTTGTGCGAAGGATGAACCATTCTTTGCATCTCTGCACAATTCAGTTCAAAAGTAATTTGTGTATATAATTTTTTGATTTTATATATAGTATTAATTTTATGGAGTTGGAAAGGTTTATTGAGCAGTTCAGTATGATGTATAATGTTGTCTATCTGTCATCAAAATTGAAATTTTACTAATCTTTATCCAAATCTAAAAATCTAAAAAAATAACTATACAAAATATTTAAATAATATCCACTCATAAAAATATCTGCATAAGAAATAGAATCCTTCTTAGCTCATATTAGATCCATATTTAAAATAGATCTATATTAGTTAACTCTATATTTCATGTTGACGAAACCCACAAAATAATTCTTTACATGACACGGTGGAATGATGCCCTTCCTGTGGTTGCTACCCTGTCGTCTACAACTCCTCTTATTAGGCAAGCAGCTCCTCAGCTCCTCTCGCATTTGGAATTAGTTAAGCGAAATTATTAATTATGGGACCGCTTCCCAAATAAGTAATTATTATTGTGCATGACCTGGCACATCGATTAATTATTGGACCGCTTCCCAAATAATTAAATTCACGATGCTTGTGATTTGAATCACTTTCACAAATGACACAATTTATTTGCTAGCTATTTCCATCATGAAAAATGTTTATTAATGCACAGACTCCACAGAGTCTCAGTTACTCGACTTTGCCATAATGATTATACATGCTTCCGATTTTAGAGCGTTCATTATCTTCATCGAGATATCTTTTGTCATACATATTTTGAGTAGAAAATGAATCCCACTATCAATATTTTGAATTAGTGCACGCAGAAATACATCATATTTCAAAAGTTTGACTAATAAAAAATTAACTTCTAATTCCCATTGAGAGATATCTGATTTCAATAAAATTTCGTAATTACTATCCATATTACACCAAAGAGATCGAACAATGGAGTGGTTTAGAACTAGGAACTGATATCTTCATCCCATGTCCTAGCCTTCTGCAACTTCACAGCAGGGGTTTCCTTCCCGATATTTATTCACACGGAAGCTACGAAACCCATTGCGGGGATGCACATCATGGTTCTTACCATAGGCTTGTCTTTCCTCAACAAAGTTGCTATTGTTTCCCAACTGAGTTTCAAAGAATTTCTAGATTTTGTGGGGATTTTGGTGGTGAGGCACCCGAGAAATGTTAGATCAAGTAGCATTTAACACAATTTATTAGTCTTTTTATTTGATCCGCAAATAATGACATTTTTTTGATCTCAATGGATGTTATCCTGGGAGGTTAGGAGGGTTTAATAATAACCTCCCCACCTGAGTTCTAATCGCTGTCGCAACCTGAATTGTTGATGTGAGATGACGCAACCATATGTAACATGATGTAATTGATGAGACTTACATATGAATCACGCTTCTTCCAGGGGTTGTTCTTTTTTTATCATGTAATTGCAAATATTACTCGCGACACCTATGTATAAAGCCTTACCATGTCGACTATGAATTCTGAATCTGAGTAAAATTTTATATTTTTTGTGAATTTAATGTTCATTTTGATAAAAAATGCTAATAGGGTACGCTCTTAATATATGAAATGTTTTATAAATAGTTGCGGAAAGAAAACTACCAAGTGCGTAACTAATTATTGTGCGAAGTTTTTCTATTTAATAGTGTGTGGGACTTTGTTTTTTAGGAGATTTCCACACACAAAAAACTTCACACAAGAAAAGCTCCATACAATTACAAAATTACAAAAATGTGTGGTGCTAACTGGCCTATGAGAGATTTTTAGAGACTAATCATTTTACTTCGTCGCATGCTTTGAAGCCTAAAATATTACTATCTCACAAAAGTGAAGAGCAAGTTCAAAATATTAATTGTTATAATTAAGCCAATAGGTTTTTTATGGTGAAGCTCTTCCTCACGACACTATAGCAGATTTGTCATCATAGAGAATATGCCAAATTGATGGTTGTTAAAGAAGCAGGAATTTCATGGTTGACAAACGAGCAAACCTTAAAATAGTGACCGCTCAGAGCTTGTGTGCCACTTTATATTATGCGGGGCGTGAAGTCTGGGCTTAGGTGGAAACTCAGGGCCAAAGCCCTTTGGTATGTTAAACCCTTTGGCTTGAAAGGGGGCCGATTCTTTATAATAGTGTGCTGCATGTTTGTTCCTTTAAAAGAAGACTTCGGGACTTGGTGGAAAAGGGGGCCGATTCTTTGACATATTGCGTTATAAACAATCCCCACATGGGACCAAAACATATGCACCTGGGCCTTTGTAATATCGCAATCGGCGATTTCATAGTATTGCATTTGGTCACACCCTCTGAAACTTGCGATCGCCGATCACCTTTCTGTTTAGCTCTTGGTCTTGTGGTTCTTCATATGGTTGTAGTCTAGCCCCCTTATCGGAGCTCCCAATCAAAATCAGCGATATGTGATCGTCGATATCGCAAATCGGTGATCGGAGGTTCCAAATCCCACATCTCGTAGTTCCGAGGTGTATGGCTATATCGCATATTAGAGCGTAAAGTGATATCAGCAATCAACGATCGACGGTTGCAATGTGCCGACCATAACAAATCTCCAATTGCGATATGTAGAAAAAGTGTCGGGAACAGGCCTCTAGTGTTAAAGTGTCGGGAAGGGTCGATAACAAATTAACAAAGGAATTACTTGCAAAAACAGAGAAGGTCGGGCCTTTTCTCTCTCCTCCCAAAGGGATGTGTGTCGCACAACGATTGAATCCGATAAAGGACACGTGGAAAATAGAACTAGATTCGATTAGATACATGTGGTAGCCAACAATTCGTTCTGATAAGTGCCACGTCATATGACGTCAGCAATGATGTGGCGGTATGGCTGACACGTGGCAAATGGACTCGACATTTTCAAGGGTCAGAAGGGGCCCAAAAGAGGTGACACGTGTCACCACTCATAGGGTGACACATGGCAGTAATGACGTCAACAATCGCAAGCCAACGATCGGAGGATGAGGCATAGTGTGCACATTGTGAAACCTTCAATTGGAAATTGTCGACGAAGGGGGATCTGATATGAGGGCTAGACTATGGTCACGTGAAGAACCAAAGCGCTGGGAACTAACGCAAAAATGTGATCAGCGATCGTAAAGGCGGCCTCAACATATATGTTTTATGTGTTAAATCAGGAGGTTGGACGCAAAAGGTTTAACAAAGTTTTTATATAATAAGACCTCAGCAGACCTTCCCTATTCCTTTTCCACGAGGGCTAGGCCACTTCGCTCGTCGACGATCACAGATTTTGTGAGGTGCAACCAAGTCCATCTCTATGAAATCCCTGATTGCAATCCCTCCCCTTATTCTATTTCCAGGTGGGCCACACCACATTGGCGTTCGAAAATCATAAGTTTTGGGAGGATACACCAAATGAAATGAATGGAAAATCGTTGATATCACAAGTATGGACTCAAGGTCTGCATATCCTATCAGCATTGATTTTCGCCTCCCAGTACAAATGCTAATGTATTTATTGATTTACTTACTGACGATGTCGCTCGAATGGCTTTCCCTACACCCAATAATTGAAATTAGTGGTGGTGTCCCATCTCGTGTTATCTCCTATCATGTAGTACATCGTTGCACATGACATAATGTAATTATACCATAACAATAAGAAATCATGACAAAAAGAACTAGAACTAGCCTGGCTCCCAAAAATAATGTTAAGATTACTTTAAGCTTTAGCTTCATTATTGGGAAGAAAAGATAAAAAGGTGATTAATGCCAACCTTATGTTATAAAATTGGTTGTTGTTTAATTTTTGTTTTTAATTTTAAGAAATCAAGATTACAGTTTATGAAAACCTTAGATAAAATAAAATATAATTTGTGGGTTTGGTTCATTGTTCTGATCATTTGCTTTTGAGGCTAGGAGTTTGGTTATCAAAGTCCTTGTGACATTCTCCTCCTATATGCAACCAATTAACTTTCAAATTGTCTATTAACCATGAATCATACATCATTTTATGCTCTTTAGCATGTACATGACCAATAAAATATTAATCGTAAATGTTTGAAAGGTTTAACCAATTTAGATTAGTAGAAATTCATAGTAATTTTATACTATCGCCATGGAAATTGACAGAACACCTATTGTTGCCATGTCCATGTCATTTTCCTTTTCTGCAAATTTTGACAGAATTAATTAATCTCCAATCTTGCAATTGAACCTTGTAAGAAGAAGAGAGCTTTGAACGAGTTGTGTGGATGAATATTCATATTCTTAATCTAAACCCACCCTACTAAACAGTGCAGATATATGACCCTAACTAATATGGCAATGGAAATTGTTGCATTTCTCTTGTGTATCATAACCAACATAGATTCATCTTATGTATGGATCTAATATGAGTCGAGAGGGATCAAATTTCTTCAAATGCAAACTTTTTTAGAGTGAAAAGTACAATGTTTTATTTTTCAATGTTTAAATTGTATTTTTGAATGCTAAATAGAGTATATGTAGGACCAAATAAAAATTTTGACCATAAAAACTTCATTTTTTTTCCATATATAGATATATATGAAGTTGATATTGACATAAATTAGTTAACATAGATCTCTTGTTGAAATAATTTTGAAAAGTATAAGATTTAGCCATCTGATTCACACATTTTTTTTTTTACTTCTAATTACTTTACAACATATTCATTTTTTTTAATTATAGCCAACATTATTTTTCTATTTAGAACATAATTTTTATTTTAAAGGGGCACAAACAGACGGACAAGCTTACACATCCCCTCATACTCGACTGTAGAATGAGCCTCTCAGCTCAATAAAGATCGTGGGTTTGCTCATTTGGTAGGGTACGCTGCACCTAAGAATTTAGCTGGTGTGTAAGAAAAAGTTATTGTATGTTCCTTCTTTCAATAAATTATTTGATATGGAGCTCATTATTGGTCCTTTGCTCAACGAATAAAATGGTGTAGAAAGTTTAGACACAACACTATATAATTCGTCAATATAGTGTGGAGGAAGTTCATTGTGTGGAAGTTTGGAGCTTCTACACTCTTGCACAATGAGTTTCCTTTGCGCATTAGTAATAAAATTTCTTTTTATTTATTTTTCCACTAATAAAACATAAAATATAATCTACAAATGTGATTTATTTTTAGCCATTATGTGGCACCCGCGTGCGCGTGTACGCAATGTTGGAAAACAATGATAATACTGAGAGGTGAATCAGTATTAAGGCTAATTTTTACTTCTTTATTCCAGTTTACTTTTCTTATTTAAACTTGGCATCCAACCACATAACCAAAAACAATCTATAATGTAGCAGCAACATTAACTCAACACAAAAGCATGTAAACCATACACATTAGACACAAGTTTTTCACGTGGAAACCCTTTCGGGAAAAAACCACAAAGCTTGTTGTTGTTATTGATGTAAATAGAAGCGCCTACTCTATTACATCAATCTGCTTTTGTGAGAACCTTCTCACAAGAAGCACCAACTCCCTTTGATTGTTTGCTAGCACCAACTAATAGGAAGCACCAACTCCCTTTGTTTGTAAACACCAAGAAACCAAGAAACCAACTTGCAGCTCCTTGGATTTATGCAAGCACCAACTTGCAGGAGGCACCAAACCCAAAGATTTTTCAAGCTCCACTAGAGATGGAAGCATAAAATTATTGATTGTAGGCACCAACACACATTCAAAATGGGAACTGTATGTTCACTATAAATGGCAGCGACTTTTCCTAATGTCAGCTTTGATCTATGCTCATTCTACTACAATTTGTAGCTCTCTACATCATTCTCTAGTAGCTCTATGATCTTCTCAACAACAGTCACTCTCAACCCTCTGCTCTCTACTCTCAACAACATTCATTCTGCTCTCGACCTCTCAAATTTCCTGAGCACACAGTCTACTTCTCTAAGGCACACACACAACCTTATACATACAGATCACAGCAAACTCTTGCCTTTCACACACATTGTTGCTCGAGGGATCTTTTTTCTTATGCTTAGGCACACTTGACCTTTACACACAAAACTGGCTCTTCCACAACCTCTCACAACAGTGCACACACTCAGAGCACTTTTCTCTAAGGCACATAAGCAACTATGTTGCATTCCCCATCTTTTCTCATCAGAGCTCATATGTTTTGTTACTCTCCTACTCACCCCAATCGATGTTTCCTCTATCGATGTTGCGACATGGTCCTTAGGCATTACTGTGCACTGTACTTCGGCATGGCATCTCCATGCTACTGTTGCATCTGCCATTGACTAGACCACCTGCATACTCAACCTGGGCACAATCCTCTTTGTCAGTAACTATTGCATAACTGAGACTCATCATGCCCTTCAAGGCTCACAAAGCTTGACATTAATCAAGCATGGCTTCTCTTTACATTAAGCATGGCATCATTGTTCTTCATTTATTTTTGCAAATCATGCACATAATCTCTTCAGGGACCAGTTCCTATGTTCGGTAGTCAAACCTATAACTGCTAACCAATACGTCCTTCAATACTCTAAACTGTGCTCTATCGGAGGATTTTTCACTACAGAGAACTATCAGAGCCTTTTTCTCTATTAGCGCTTTTACACATAACAACGATACAAAACAAATAATTCCAATTAATCTTAGCCCGTTTTGTTTTATCCCCTTTTTCAAATTTCTCTTCATAGGACCGACGGCTGTGACCAAGTGCCAAGACTTGAGGTGCTAAGTCCTTTAGATTTTGTCGACGGCCTTTCTATCCTTATTATGTGGTGTTTCCTTTGTGTTCTACGTTTCTTCTAGACCAAGCATTAACACTATTGGAGCCCCTTATCGGCGTTTTTCATTTGTGCCACATATGGCAACAAGAATACATCATCGATCGTCGATCTCTTATTTACTAGTCCCCTACTGCTTAGCCCTTGTTGCGCATTTCCTACCATAGGACCATTGGTTGTGATCTAAGGCTTAGCCTTAAGGCGCTAAGGCCTATAGACTCCTATTAGGGTGCATTTTTCATTTGTAAAATCATTGCGCCCTTGGTTTCTTATGTTTCTTCTAAACCATGCACTTACCACATTGGAGCACCTTATCGACTATTTCCACTAAGTGACAATGCGTTTTCCATCACAAATCGTTAATTTTCGATTGCTGACATGATGTCATTACCTACTACATGGCACTTTCTGACCAGTGACATGTGTCACCCAGATATGGTCCATTAGGCCATCCAAAACATCGAAACTTCTTGTCGCATGTCCCTCCATACCGTGACGTCATGCTGACGTAAGCAACCATGTGTCCCTTATCAGAACCAATCAGACACCTTCCACTTGTCCACCTAGGAGCTTATCTCAGATGTCGCCATCTATCCTTATCAGAGCCAACCACACACCTCCATGTGTCTTCCTGGAGGAGAGAGAAAGGGCCTCACCTACCCTTGTTTTTGATCATATTACTTTGTATTTTTCCTTTTGGCCTTCCTAGTGATTTAATGAAGGATGCCTCAATTCTCGCTCTTTCTAACCTAATTGGCGTTCGTTGATTGGGGAATTCCAATGGCCGTCACAAATGAAACCGTCGATTGCTGATCTCCGATGCACCATTATGTGTCAATACACCATTGTGATGACCTCCAATTGTGAGCACCGATATGGCTTGGCCTCCGATCACCAATTGTTGGGACCTCCGATATTGTGATTGCCGATATTTCTAATCGCATATGGTATATCGATGTTGCGTTGCACCACATAACCTCCGATCCCCTGATCTTCGATATGTTGATATATCTGACTGCCGATATCGTAAGTCGCTAATCGAAGAAATGAAAATCCTGTCGTGCTGTAGCTGGGAACCTCTGATTAAAATTTTCGATTGGACACATGTCAAAACGACATTGGAAGTTCTCGTTTGGAGAGGCAAAAATTCAACTAGCTCTAAATTTTGATCCAAAAGTCCATTCTGGGACTTCCACATACTATTGGAAATCTTATTCTGAGCCTAATCCAATGAAGGGGATATGATTATCCACATAGCCCAGTCTCTACCTAAAATTATGGCTTCAAGATCATTGCCTTTCTTCTTCTCCTTGGCTCTCTAGCTAACTAGGAAACACACCCACAATGTGTTCTTAGCATGAGGCCTACATCTCCCATGGCCTTCCATCCTAGGCCATCACAATAGTTTATCATTTCATTGCTTCTCTAGTTTGCCTGCTACTATGATGATTTTCTACATGAATCCCATAACTACCTTGAGATTCCTCTTGTGCCATCACTACCAACATCTACTACAACACATATCCGAGCTTGGCTAGTTGACATCAATGCCAACAATCCTACCAACAGTTAGGCACGCCAATTGGCCAACACAACTCCTCAGCATGACTATTGACATCAATGCCAACTCACTTGTAGATTCCTTCTGAAGGCCACTGGCCATGCACATGCACACAATTCCAATTTTCCAACAATCTCCCTATTTGGCATTGATGGCAACACACCATCTTTTTCTCTAAGTGATGGCCAAACTCAAGTTGTTTCAACGCATATCATTACATGAGACACCAATGACATGCTTGTTATCATAGCTCCTCCACAAATTTTCTCCCCATTTGACATGAATGGAAAGGTGCTACAAGCAGCTTTCTTCTATTGTGGTCATCGCTCACCTCATGAAATCAGTGACTGTGAGGACTAGATTCTAGATGTCTTCATCGACATCTCTACTAGGTAAATTGCTACTGCTGCTCCATAAACTGGGAAAATATTATATGCTCCGCCTAAACATATACTACCTCTGGTTTTTCCTTCCCGTTTTGGACACCTCGTGGTTTCTGGTTGAGCACTCTCTTCGTTACAGCATCTTTTGTATAAAAAATATTGATACCTATTCTACTGCACATGGTATTATTCTTGATGAAAATACCAATTTATAATGATGCATTTTTGGCTCAACCTTCTTTTCTACTGTTGTTTCTTCTAAGACTATGCTCACTTATTTGATCATCTCCACTTCTCCCCTTGAGCTCATCCTCATACTACGGGGATTTCTTCACATCTCATACCAATTGCAGCAAAAGAAATGATACAAGTGGAACATTGTACCAAGAAAACTCTGCTATTTATTTTCTCAAAAAGAAATGTCCATTTGCACACATGGTTACTCAACATGAGCCCATCTCAACCAATTGACATAGCTATACCAATTAAGGGTTAATGGACATGAGAAAGCATACACCAATTGTGTTTTATGAACACAAGATTGTTATACATTATCAACTTACAACTTAAATTAAATAACAATGTTTCATCAAATATGCAAAACCTTTCTCTATGCTTAGCAATATTCTTTTCTGAGGCTGCCAATTGTTTCCTACTATTGCTTTTCAAAGAAGCTCCCCTGAGCCAATGCCCCTTGATCTTCTGCAAAGATTCCTCCCCTTCGCGTGGGGAATGATCTTGTGGACCTGACATGAATGTGAGCTTCTAGTCATTCCACACTACCACTGCATCCCTTCTTCTTCTCACAATTTTTTTTTATCATTGTGTCCTCCTCATGATGGCTACAATCATCCTTCATCCATCAAATGCGCAAATATGTTCATCTTCTTGGCCTCCTTCATACGTCTTACTTGACCTTCCTTGAGGCCCTTCTATTCCTTCACTAAAGAGAATGAGAGGATCTACTCCCCCTGAGCATATCATCCCCTTTCTTTTTTGATACCTTTAAAGGTTGAGACCTGACTGAAGCATTCCCATCTTGCTTTTTCTTTACCCCTATTTGGGCTTCTACTCAGTTGCACATGGGTAGAGGAACCTTCTCTTGTAGCTCCTCTTTCTTCAACCAAACTTTCTTGGGGCCTTTCTGCCTCACAAAGGGGATTGCTACAAGAGTAAGAGGATCACTCTTTTGACTTCTTCCTCCTCTATTCACTTTTCTTTGTTGACACATCGCATTGAAGACATGTGATTTTATTTCAAATCTATTCTTTCTCCTTGTCTTCAAATCCCGAGTTGATGCACTCACATTCATATGCTAAGAAACATTCTGTTTCTTCTCATTTTTGTAGTCATTTCTCTTGTGCTCGAGATTTCCACAATCGTAGCATCTGATTTGGCTTAAGATTGGGGCAGAGGAGTTACCCTTTTTGACATCCATTTTGTCAAAACTCCTCTCAAGGCCAACATGCCTTCTTCGAGCCTTTTTGTGCATTCTTGGGTTGCTAATACACAACACATTTTGTTTCCTCGCATGCAATATATAGTTTATGGCTTTATGTCCATAATTATTGCAAGAAAAACAAAAACCATAAAAAGGCCTTTGTTAATAGAAGCTACCTTTTCTTTGAAGGTTTTGTCGTTGAGGATGAGGGGTTCTCTGCTAGCTCTTCATGTGCATTCTATGAAAATGAGAATAATTGTCATGCACACTTCCTTGTAGCTACCTCGCCCTCTTTTGTCACAGTTGTTGTTGTTGCTACTGCCTTTCCTCCTATTACTCTTTAGGTCTCTGTTGCTGCCTTTTCTTCTTTTTTTTCTATTGTTACTGTTGTCAAATAAATTTTCTTTTGTTGTTTTTGGAGCCCTCAGGCTTCTGACATTGAGACAACTCTCTATCTGAATTCTCTAAGTCATGTCTCAATGATACTACCTCATCTTGTAGTTTCTCACAGCAGGCCTCATTTTCACTCAACTAATGGGTTAATATCCCAATCAATTTGATAGCCTCTTCTTGTTGAGCATTTAATTCATGTAATCATTTGCTCAAATTTCCATTCTCATGCCCATAGACTTTCAATTTCTCTTATTGCTCGATAATTTTCTCTGGTAGGTCTTTGACCTCCTTTACAGCCCAGGTCAACCTATTTCTAGAAAAGATCCCTTCATCTAGATCCTTTTCTTCACCACCAAAGGTGCTAGCTTCTGAGTAGCACGGTCTCTCTTCTGAGACATCTTCCTCATCAGCAGGAATGTGATGAGAAAAAAATTCACCATGTTCTGGTTCATTTCCAAAGAAACAAGACTCCTCAGCCTCTTCTTAAGCTACATGGCTATCTCCACCATACACACATTGTATTCTATTTAGCACTTCCTTTGATGACTCACAATGCCTTACTTTATCAGCATCTAACTCAAATAGACCTTTCAGGATAAACTCTTTGGATTTTTCATTATTTTCTCCATTTAATATGGAGAGCCATATATCGCTATCCAAGGACATCAAGTAGGCATCCATTCTAACCTTCCAAATTTCATACCAAATCTCGTGGCATGATCTATCTAAGAATGGAACTTCTTCTTCTGCTAGAAAAACTTCATTAGCCATTGTTTCCCTTTGATCTACCTTCTAGCGATTAAGCTATTCCTGAAGGAAACTTGCTTTGATACCAATTGTTGGAAAACAATGATAATACCGAGAGGGGGGGGGGTGGTGGTGTTGAATCAGTATTAAGGCTAATTTTTACTTCTTTATGCCATTTTACTTTTCTTATTTAAACTTGGCATCCAAACATATAACCAACAACAATCTATAATGTATCAACAACATTAACTCAACACACAAGAAAGTAAACCATACACATTAGACACAAGTTTTTCATGTGGAAACCATTTTGGGAAAAAAACACAAATCATGTTGTTTTTATTGATGTAATTTTTGGGAGTGCCTTCTCACAGGAAGCACCAACTCCCTTGTTATAGACATTTTTGTGCCTTACAGCTATAAGCATGAAATGTCCATAATCTAAGGGATCCAAAGTCCCTAAACATGTTGTTCCTACCCCTAGAGGAACAAGGCTAACAAACCACAGCAATTCACAGAAGTTCTCCACCAGAAACTGCTCAAAAACAAGTCAATTCAGGATCAATTCAGAGGCTCCACTAGCTGTCTGCGCTGAAATGCAAAGTCTGCACTGGCTACCTGCACTGCAACGCAGGTAGAAGCACTACCAGGGTGCGTTGAGCGGGAATTGACAAATGGCAAGTTCATTCAACAAGGTGTCAAGACCCTGGAAGCTTCCAGAATCTTCCTCAATGACACTTGCCTCAGTGAATTCGACTAGTGATGAGTAAGAGGTTCTCAATCTCCAAGTGGAAGCAAGAAACTCCAAGTGGAAGCAAGAACTAACAGAGGGAGAGGACACTAGTCAGATCTCAAGCTGACTCATCCTCTCTCCAAACATCTATATATGGATCTCTCCTCCATGAGATCTAGAGGCTGGAATTTTGTTATTGCAAAGAATTGCTGTTGGTTTGAGGTTGGAATCATTGGGTGCTTAATGCTTTGAAGGAAGGTGAAGATAGGAATTTCATTTGCTGGGAAGGAGATGCTGGATTGGAGCCCTCTGGGTTGTATCTCTTCCTGAACCTTGTTATTCGTCAATAAAGTTATCTTGGTTTCTCCTATATGCTGATGTGTCTTTGATGTATGATTGCATTAGTATGTTTAGTTTATTTCTAATCCTGAACTAGTTATGAATATGAATCTATGTCCTTGTGTAATGTTCTCTTCTTGTGATCTTGCAGGAACCTGTTGAAGCTGGGTGAGCGAGAAGGCAAGTAGCTGGGAACTCTCAAAGAGAAGAGAAACCGGATCGAGGGACAAACGGAAGACACCGGTTAGTCGATCCATCTCTCTTCATTCTTAATTCATAAAGGAAGAATACTAGAATAGCTGTCTCTGTTTGTTGCTAAGGCACTGTCACACCTTAGGTGGATAGGATCGTCCTGGATAGGCATTTTTCCCCACAACAAATTGGTGACTCCGCTGGGGAGATCTGTTTGGTCATTTTATTTGTGTCTCTATCATTGTTTGTTTCATAGACTCAACAACAACAATCGAACTGCATCTGCTATTCTCAGATGCAAAGTAGAGAGCTGCTGCTTTGATCCAATCACTGGATCTGTCTATGATCTGAACAATGGACTCACAAATGATTTGATGATCCTTTGTGATAGATCTTAGCCCTCCCTCAAAGCATCCCTTTGATTGTACCTTGATTGTTTCTTTTATTTGGCCTGAAACCGTAGATTAATCAGCAAACTGTGACCCAGAACCCAGTGAGAAACTCTCGTTTCTCCTTCAGCGCAGACCCTGTGAAGAGGTTCTGCATTTCAACGCAGGTCCCGTGAAGGCTACCTGCGCTGAATGTCAAAACCTCAGTGTTGAGGGTGCATTGATCCAGTTAGGCCTTGTGCAGCTGGGGTTCTCTGCTCTGTTTTGCCTTATTTTGATCTCTGATTTTTGCAGCCTGTAACCAGCATAGGTACCTGTCTAATAGCTCCTTTTCTCTGCTTAAATTCTGCCTCCTTTTGTACAAAAAGACTGTGAGTGTTTTTATGTGTTTGTGGCGTCATTTACAGTTTTCCTTTGCAAGAGTGAAATAGTCATCCTGTAGCCCTTGATTTAGATCTGTTGATTGTGATCTTAGGAGAGACTTCATTGGCTATTTACAGTTTATTATACATTTACTTTTGCTTTTGGTTTGAGTTTGTCTCTTTTAAGTGTCAAAACAAGTATTCATTTCGAAAATCGTTAAGTGTTGTAATCTCTTCTATCCTTTCTGATTTCGAAAAAGTAAACTTGTTTGTATTTGTCATTTAAAAGCAAATTCAAAGTTGTACAAAAAGCTTTCTTTTTAGGCATCAATATTAAGAAAGCGGAAAACAAACACCTGCATTGTGCATTTGCATCTTGATAGTTTGCATGCTTGATTTAGGGAAAGTGCATTAGAGTGTGCTGATTTCTCTTTGAGAAAAGATGGTGTCTTTCTTTTCCCTTTATAGCTAGGATTTTCATGGTTGAAAAGATATAAAAGCTTGCTTATCATCTTTAGACTGCATTTAGGAATTGTATCATACATCTCATGGTGAACCTCAAAAGGCAAACTTCTAAAAAGATCAACCTAAAATAAATTGAATGAACTTAACAACGCTTTGTAACTTAACGCACAACATAGAGGTCTAGGCTAGAGACATGTTACGGCGTCGTAAAGCCTGGTGACTGTCGATCTCGTTGATGGTGGGTGATTCCTCCTGAGGGACGATAGCGCCAGTACGGATTATGCTCCCACGTACCGTCGAGTATATATTGGGAGACCCCTATAGGCATAAAAAATTTATCCTTAGGAAGCAGTGTCGGCCGCCCTACTGATCGCAATGCACTGAACACAGCATTCAGGAAGATCAACCGCCCGTACCTTAAAAAATATTCTGCAGTTTTGCGAAAAGTTTGGCACACCCTCTACCTAGAACTCCAGAGCAGTTCCTTTTGGCCTTTTTCAGACTCTATAACGGAAAAATTCCATCCGAGCATTTGTCACTTCGGGCTCGTTAAAATATCGAAGGAGACTAGAGTCATCTTTAGCTTTTTCTCGACTCTTTAAAATTGAAAAAGCAAGTTGTGTCTAAAGCGTCGTTAAAATTTATTTTAAACGGAACAATCACCCCTTCTTCCTGCGTTGATCTTTAGGTTGAGAAAATGGAGCACACCAACCAAGGAATTCCCCTTGGTGGAAATCCTAGTCCCTTCTCCTCTTGGGGAGATGTTGGTGCGCCCCACATGGCCACATTGTCGCTTCCAGGACTGACAATTGGCCTGCCGGTCTGGCTCTTCTCGACCAATGTCGTTCAAAACACCACTATTCCTGAACAGTCGAATCAACAGTTAGACCAGTCCAGAGCTGCCCACCAGCCTTCCACTTCCTATAATTCTTCCTCTCCTCCCTCCTCTTCGCATGATGGAGCTGGCCAAGCCAAAAGCCAAGCTCCTAAGGAGAAGAAGGAGAAGAAGAAGAAAGAAAAGAAGAAGAAGGAGCCAAAAGCGACTGGGAGCAAGCGAATGGCGTCTAATGAAAATCCACACACTGCACTGACCAGGCCTAAATCGCCATGTGTCATATGCAAGGGAGACCACTTCCACAGAGATTGTCCCTGCATCCCTCGGATACTAAGGGACTGGTCTCACCATTTGCACAATTCGGTGGCGTCAACCTCTGATAGCCATGTTGACAGCTCACCGTCAACTAGTGAAAGTGAAGTCACAGGACAGAGAGGGAAAGCTAGATTTCCCTGCAAACTGTGTGAAGGCAACCATGCCATCCACCGTTGTCCCTTCTTAGACAAGGCTAAAAGGGTTTTGGAAGATCGCCCGGCTTTACCAGTGCAAATTCCTCCTGGATATCAAAAACTCCTGCCAAGTCCTTCACCAGTTGAGAACCCGGCTGGCCTGCTCAGGTGGTCAGCCGAAGCACCTATCATTGAGGATGAACCGTCTGAATCCATACCTGACGAAAGTCAAAAGGTTGAGGCGGCAGTTGAACCGGTTTTGCCTTCAAAGGCTCTATCTTCGAATGATACCATCACAGAAGAGAATAAAGACGACACCGTCCAAATTCTCTTCATCAACACAGACTCCGACGAACAAGGGGGCAATTCGCCCATTCCTTTATCACAGGAAGGAACTTCGTCAGAGTCATACCCGGCCGTCTATTCGGTCCCTCCACCAAGCAACCTAGTTGTCTCGTTCGACTGGAACCAACTAGGCAGACCCCGTTTGCCAGCAAGCATACCATTCAGGATTATCGTTCAAATATACAGAATGGTAATGGTTGGCACCATCATTGATGAGGGGGCATCTGTGAGTATCCTTTCCTCTATTGCTTGGAAAGTGCTTGTTTCGCCAGCGCTTTTGCCTGAAATGAGAAATCTGACAGGCTTTGATAAAGGAACCAGTCGACCTTTAGGGATTCTTCCCAATGTGCCAATCACATTAAAAGGGAAGATCATTCAAATGAACGTGATGGTCGTTCAAGGACCCTTGGATTATAACCTACTCCTTGGACGAGACTATATATATTGCATGGGAGCCATCGTCTCCTCACTCTTTAGAGTAATGTGTTTTCCGCACGAAGGAAGAGTGGTCAAGCTCGTGGACCAGCTTTCATTTCCCGGATCACGCATCGCAAATAGTCATATACCATCCCTAAATGGTCTCTTCACGCAAGAAATGTCTCAACCCACAGTCCGTCCTCCCGATGAGCGCGAGTAATCCGGAAGGATATGACTGGACCCCAGGGGGCATGCGTCCTGGTCTGCTTCGGCAGGAAAACCTTGGGTGGTAGGTTTCCGCGGGAGAATATGACTAGTCTGTACCCCGTCCGTCTTGGAAGAGGAGTTATTCTAGAATAAGATTCTTTTGTCAAAGTTACGTGTTTGGCACTGAGGTCATTCACCTTTGTCTATCTCGGTAGATATCGCCGAATGAGTGTTTTGTTTGAAAGATTAATGAAACAATCTTTGGGTAGCCTGAAAGAGGTAGGCCTTCCCGCTTTAAACAAATGTTTTGGCGGACAAAGTAAGGGTAACCTTGAAATCATATTTTATACCTGGGAGCATGCAAACCTTTTGGAGTGCAAGCAAGGGGCGGCTATTTATTTTTTAAATTTTTAGGTCCTCCCTTTAAACCTGTAGGTCTAACCCTTTAAACTCGTAGGATTAGTCGTTTCCAAACTTGCATAACGAAAGGATCCGGAGCAAAGCTTTGTAAGATGAAGCTCCATAAAAAATAGAATCTTAATGAGACATTCTTATCATATGACTTGGTAATCGAGCAGTTTTAGCACACAGTTCATGCTCGTTAAAAAATAAATGCAAGATCCGAGCAGTTTTAGCGCATAGTTCATGCTCGTTAAAAAATA
Source organism: Pinus tabuliformis (assembly GCA_031772625.1). NCBI lineage: Eukaryota > Viridiplantae > Streptophyta > Pinopsida > Pinales > Pinaceae > Pinus > Pinus tabuliformis. The sequence goes on from CM062804.1 coordinate 1,559,797,262, forward strand.
AACATAATATCGAGCAAATGTTTCCACCCACGTTTAAGCTCGTTAAAAAATGAACTATTCCGGTAAATAACCACCGTGAATGTAATATCAGCAGCCATTAAAGCCTTGGTCGTGTTTGCCCATCACCTCCACTTTTCCATTGGCCGATCATTCACCTCCATTTGATTGTTTACCCATTTTGAGGAACAGCTGCGAAGAGTGATTTCACTTAGCCATCATTGTGACACTGCCGTGATTGGAAAATTCCAAGCCTTACCTGGAATCAGTTGCTAACCCGTTTCATCACTCGTTCCTCAAAAGACGAGTCTTCTTTAAGCTCTTTTCATCTAACTCGTAAAATATGAAAAGATTGCCGAGTTTTGGCCTTCCAGCTCGTTAAAGCGACCGGAAGAGCTATCCCTCCTCTAGATTTTAATCTTTTTGGACCTGAGGGATTATTGCACAAAAATATCGAGCGCTTGTTTTGTTCAGCTCGTTAAAACTATCGAAAACTCATCCCTTCTGTATTGTTTTATACTTTTTCGGACTTAAGGGATTAGATGACGAAAAAGGACTTTTGGAGTTAACTTTATGTACCTTTTTAGACTCTCTAAAAATGAAAAGGACTGAGTTATGGTTGTCGTTAGATTCGTTAAATGCATTAAATAGCGACAAACTTGTCTCTAGACGAGAACGAGTTTCACTATCGCTAGGCTCGTTAAAACATAGCGATGGGCTTGCCCGAAGGGAAAGTTATAGAATAAGCATATGTTATCCTCCTCAAGCTTGACAAAAATAAAGAGGTACTGGTCAGCAATGACTGGGGAAAATTGGGAGAAGCTCAAGAAAACTTTGATGGTAGCAAGTCGCTCTTGAACATGACACTTTTCCTCCGTACCACAATCGGGTTGGGTTGTTTCATTCACCGGTCACATCACCATGGTCTCGCCATACCATCCATATTTGGGGTAATGCTACCGATCCATCGCATAAGTGTCGCCATATGTTCAAGAGAAGTCATTCAGAGAAGTCAACCGTGTCCCATCCACTGCCGTACATTATCCTTCATCCTTTCATGACCGCCACCCTGAATCATATGTCATCAGATCGTTTTCACCTTCATCAAAATCATTAGCTCCGTTCCGTGTCATTGATGTGGGATTCATTAAGGCCCTCCTTTGACGGATCGCTTCTTGTCGACATCAACTCATTATCCAAGAAGTGGATCTAGGAACAACCCCTTCAGTACTTTGAAGCTTGCATGCCTCAATGGCAAGTTTCTCACTTCAGGCGACAGGTATACATCAATGAACTTCGACCGAAAGATTTTGCGTGGTGTTCAACGTCAAGTCCTTTATTCACACCACGTGAATTGTACTGCAGTACCTTTAGGGTCATTATCATTATCGGTGATTCCTCTCGCGCTTGTTAACAATTTACCTCATTGACCGGTAATCAAGCGATGTCTTTCCATGTTCGACTTCAGAACATTTCTCACATGGATCAACTTGTACTTAGAGTGAAGATCGAACGAGTTTGAAGACCCCGGATCTAGTTTCATCCATCCGGGCTGCGATATATATTCAGGAAAGATAAAGACATTGACATGTACATCATTGCAGCAGATAATCATCCTACCCAAAGGATGATAATTTCATCAAAATTATCAGTCTACCATCAGACGATTGTCTGTTCTATGTACAGAAAAATGAATTTATAAAGCTGAGCATGGGAATGGCCGCCTCAGCTAGATCATGAAAGCAGTATGAAAAATAATGTATTGTATTGTATCTTATTACAGGTCTCCTCCCAGCATTGGATGAACTTCGGATCCTCCTGATAAAGCATTTCACTTGATAAAAGGCCTCATACTTTAGGGGGAAACTGTTATAGACATTTTTGTGCTTTACAACTATAAGCATGAAATGTCCATAATCTAAGGGATCCAAAGTCCCTAAACATGTTGTTCCTACCCCTAGAGGAACAAGGCTAACAAACCATAGTAATTCACAGAAGTTCTCCACCAGAAACTGCTCAAAAACAAGTCAATACAGGATCAATTCAGAGGCTCCACTAGCTGTCTGCGCTGAAATGCAAAGTTTGCACTGGCTACCTGCACTGCAACGCAGGTAGAAGCACTACCAGGGTGCGCTGAGCAGGAATTGACAAATGGCAAGTTCATTCAACAAGGTGTCAAGACCCTGGAAGCTTCCAGAATCTTCCTCAATGACACTTGCCTCAGTGAATTCGACTAGTGATGAGTAAGAGGTTCTCAATCTCCAAGTGGAAGCAAGAACCTCCAAGTGGAAGCAAGAACTGACAGAGGGAGAGGACACTAGTCAGATCTCAAGCTGACTCATCCTCTCTCCAAACATCTATATATGGATCTCTCCTCCATGAGATCTAGAGGCTGGAATTTTGTTATTGCAAAGAATTGCTGTTGGTTTGAGGTTGGAATCATTGGGTGCTTAATGCTTTGAAGAAAGGTGAAGATAGGAATTTCATTTGTTGGGAAGGAGATGCTGGATTAGAGCCCTCTGGGTTGTATCTCTTCCTGAACCTTGTTATTCATCAATAAAGCTATCTTGGTTTCTCCTATATGCTGATGTGTCTTTGATGTATGATTGCATTAGTATGTTTAGTTTATTTCTAATCCTGAACTAGTTATGAATATGAATCTATGTCTTTGTGTAGTGTTCTCTTCTTGTGATCTTGCAGGAACCTGTTGAAGCTGGGCGAGCGAGAAGGCAAGTAGCTGGGAACTCTCAAAGAGAAGAGAAACCGGATCGAGGGACAAACGGAAGACACCGGTTAGTCCATCCATCTCTCTTCATTCTTAATTCATAAAGGAAGAATACTAGAATAGCTGTCTCTGTTTGTTGCTAAGGCACTGTCACACCTTAGGTGGATAGGATCGTCCTGCATAGGCATTTTTCCCCACAACATCCCTTTGATTTTTTGTTAGCACCAACTAGGAGGAAGCACCAAATCCCTCTATTTGTAGATACCTGTTCAGCTTACCAGAAGGACCATATGAGGCACTGACCTCATGGATTTGTTGCAAGCACCAAATCGCAGCTACTTGGATTTATGAAAGAACCAACTTGTAGGAGCCACCGACCCCCAAGACTTCTCAATCTCCACTAGAGATGGAAGCACCAAATTCCTGATTATAGGGACCAACCCACATTCAAAATGGAAACTGTATGTTCACTGTAAATGGCAACCACTCTGTCTGATCTTATCTTTGATCTCTACTCATTCTACTACACTTTGTAGCTCTCTACAACATTCTTCAGCAGCTCTTTGATCTTCTCAACAATAGTCACTCTCAACCCCTTCCTCTTTTCTCTCAACATCAGTCACTCTGCTCTCAACCTCTTAACTTTCCACAGCACACAATCTGCTTCTCTAAGTCACACACAAAACCTTATACACACAACTCACACGAAAAGCTTTCCTTTCACACACAACTTGCTGATATAGGGATGTTTGTTCTTCTACTGAGGAAAACTCAGCCTTTACGCACAAAAATAGCTCTTCCACAACATCTCATAGCCTCTGACAACAGTGCACACACTCAGAGCACTTTTCTTTAAGGCACAAAAACAACTATGTTGCATTCCCCATATTTTTTCACCAGAGCTCATCTCTTTTGTTCCTCTCCTACTCACCCTAATCGATGCTACCTCTGTCAATGTTGTGACACAATCCTTAGGCATTATAGCGCACTGTACTTCGGCATGGCCTCTCCATGATGTTGTTGCATTTTCCACTGACTAGGCCACCTGCATAATCAACCTGGGCACAATCCTCTCTATCTGCAGCTATCCCATCACTGAGACTCACCATGCACTTCAAGGCTCACAGAGCTTGACATTACTCAAGAATGGCTTCTCTGTACATTAGGCATGGCATCATTGTTCTTTATTTATTTATGTAAAGCATGCACAAAATCTCTTCAGTGACTAGTTCCTCTGTAGACCAGTTCCTCTATTTGGTAGTCAAACCTACAGCTACTGACCCATACCTCCTTCAATACTTTGTACCATGCTCTATCTGAGGACTTTTCACTACAGAGCAGTATAAGAGCCTTTTTCTCTATTAGTGCTTTTACACGTGACAAATATATAAAATAGAAAATTCCGATTAATCTTGGCCCTTTTCATTCTAGCCCCTTTTTCAAATTTCTCTTAATAGAACTGAGGGTTGTGACCGAGTGCTAAGACTAGAGGCGTAAGTCCTTTAGATTCCACCGGGGGCCATTTTCCCTTTATAAAGTGTTTCTCCCTTGGTTTCTGCATTTATTCCAGATGAAGCACTAACACTATCGAAGCCCCTTATTGATGGTTTTTATTTGTGCCACATATGCCAACAACAATACATCGTCGGTTGTTGATCTCTGATTTACTAGCCCCCTTCTACTTAGCCCTTGTTGTGCATTTCCTACCATAGGATCGTGGGCTGTTACCTAAGGCTTAGCCTTAAGGCACTAAGGCCTATATACTCATGTCTGGGTGTCTTTTCCCTTTATAAAATCATTGCACCCTTCGTTTCTTTCGTTTCTTCTAAACCATGTGCTTACCACATTAGAGCACCTTATCGATAATTTCCGCGAAGTGACAATGTGTTGTCCATCACAAATTGCTAATTGTCGACGTGATGTCATTACCTTCCACATGGTGCTTTCTGACTATTGACACTTGTCACCCGAATATGGCCCGTTAGGGCATCCAAAACACCGAAAATTCCTTTCACGTGTCCCTCCATACCGTGACATCATGCTGATGTAAGTAGCCACATGTCCCTTATCTGAACGAATTAGACACCTGCAGCTTCTCCACCTCGGATCTTATCTCAGATGCCACCATTTGTCCTTATCGAAACCAACCAGACACCTACACATGTCATCCTGGAGTAGAGAGAAAGGGCCTCGTCTACCCTTGTTTTTCATCAAATTCCTTTGTATTTTTCCTTTCGGCCTTCCCAACGATTTAACGAAGGATGCCTCAATTCTTGGTCTTTCTAATCCAATCGATGTTTGCTGATCGACTAATTCCAATGGCTATCACATATGAAACCATTGATTGCCAATATCTAATGCACCACTATGTGTCGATACACCATTGCGCTAACCTTCGATTACGATCACTGATATGGCTTGGCTTCCGATCGCTAACTTCCAGGACCTCCGATATTGCAATTTCCAATATCGCTAATCACATATTTCATATCATTGTTGCGTTGCACCACAGAACCTTCGATCCTCTGATCTATGATACATCGAGACCTCTAATCTATGATACATCGAGACCTCTGACTGCTGATATCACAAGTCATTACTTGGTGAAATGAAAATGTTGTCACACTACAACTGGGAACCTTCGATCGTAGATTTTCGATTGCACACATGTCAGAAGGACATTGGAGGTTCTCGTTTGGAAAGGCAAAACTTTAACTAGCTCTAACTTTTGATCCAGAAGTCCGTTCTAGGACTTCCACACACCGTTGGAAATATTATTCTGATTCCAATCCAATGGAGGGGGTCTGATTAGCCACTGAGCCCATTTTCTACCTCAAAATATGGATCCAAGTTCACTTCCTTTCTTCTACTCTATGACTCTCTAGACAACTGGGAATCACACCCACAATGTGTTCTTAGCATGAGGACTGCATCGCCCATGTCCTTCCATCCTAGGTCATCAAAATAGTTGATCATTTCATGGATTCTTGAGTAAGCATGCTACTATGATGATTTTCTACATGAAGCCCATAGCTACCTTGAGATTCATCTTGGGCCATCACTACCAACATCTGTTGTCACAAGCATCCGAGCTTGGTTGGTTGACATCAATTCCAACAATCCTGCCAATAGTTAGGAAATCCAACTACCCAACAAAAATCCTTACCATGGTTATTGACATTAATTCAAACTCACCTGCACATGCCTTCTCAAGGCCACTTGCCATGCACATGCACATAATGGCAACTGTCCAACACGCAAAGGATCTATAATAAAATATTTTCAAATAAATTGCAATTGGGAGAAATGCGATATAATTTTTAGCACACCCCCCCCCCCCCCCCCCCCCCCCCCCCCCCCCCCCCCCCCCCCCCCCCCCCCCCCCCCCCAACTCACCCCCCACATAAGGGACCTACAACAATGGGCAGAGTAGTGTCAGTGTCAGAACACTCACCGACAGAATGACCACTCAGAAAATTAGTTTTTTTTTTTTAATTATTTGTTAGGAACTAACAAATACCAAAAATAAAACTTCCTCCACTAGGGGAATTATGTCCCATCATTTCTCGCACAACCAATTGAAAATTAGAAATAATATTCCTAGAAAATTAGAAAAATATTTTTGGATTTACAAAAAAATAGAATATTCAACATTTTCATGAAAATTTGGTTAAAATTGCAAACACACAACAAAAAAATGCAAAGTCAATTCACTTCGACTTCAAGGTGAATTCTACATTCCTTTGTGAGGTGGGGACTAATAAACAGCCCAATTAAAAGAGCTTTCTGATAAAGTGCAAATAACCACATGGTAACATACCATCACAACGGCTTCACTAAATGAACCTCTGACACAACACATGCATTCGTGGTGTACTAAACAATACCCTTAATTTGAATATATATTGGAAAATACCTTTAAAAATCACTTTATTTAACCCCCTACCAATACGAACCCAATACACCTTCCCAATTTAAAAGACCCCTACTTCACTAGATATTCTAGATATCCATTTTTTCATTACCAATTTTTATACCCCTTTATATTTTTTCATTAACTTTGAGCTCCATTTTTTATACACGACATATAAAAGCCCTTTACCCCCTATTATATGCTCAATATATTATGTCATTTTCCCCTTAATATATATCCTCCTATATGAATGTATGTGGTATGACATTTCTCACCCACTGAAGCCCCTGTGCATACCAAATAATCATCAAATATTCATCGAGTGGCTTTGTTTTCAATGTATTAAAATAAAACAAATATGAATCTAGGAAATTGTTAAAGGGAATTCTGTTTTTGATTCATTATATGACTGGGTTAGTCATGGTTCTTATATTGTAGTTTTTTTTATTTCTATTTATTTAATCAAAGGCTTGGAAATATGATTTTATATACTTATTGAACTTCTTTATTTGATTCATTATCTTTTATATTGAAAATTTGTTTACGTCCATAGGTTATTGTTATTTGTGTTGGCATTGATGTTGTGTTGCAGGTGCATTGATGATGTTGTTATTGGTTGCAGCGATTGATGGTTTCCATTGATGTCAACCTGGTAATGTATGGTGTGTGTCAGATGTTATGGTGTGTTGTTATGGAAGATGCTTGGATTTCTAGTTGCAAGCTATGTCATTGGTGTTTTGACAATTGTGCAGGTGTTAGGAGAGTTGTAGAGTAGGTTGGCCGAGGTTTGAGCGGAAAAAATCTTGTTTTTCCTATACTCTACCCCAACCACATGGAGTCAGTCTCATGCATGAGGTTGCAACTAAGTTTTTCATGTTTTGAGGGTGTGGTTATGGGACTAGTCATGAGTACTAATATTTTCCCTTGGTATTGGTTCGAGGTTGATTTCTATATATTTGTGAGTGTGGTCCAGGTCGACACTTGGTATTGACATTACAGGTATTGGTATTACCATGGTATCTGCTTATGGTATCAACTTGGAGATTACCAGGGTACTGGGGTCCGTGGTATTGGCATAACCATGATATTTACCCATGGAATTGACTTCAAGATTACCATGGTACAGGTGTTCATGGTATTGGTATAGCCATGGTATTCACTTGTGGTTTTCACTTTTAGAATTATTTGAGGATATTTTGGAAGCTACTTGTGTTAGAGCAGTGTGTTGGGTGATTGATGGAGTGAGTGCATGGGTGGAGTGAGTGAGTGCTACAATACCTTACATAGATAATTATACATCTATAGATTATTTAAGAGAATGCATATCATATATTATTTTCAGATCACAGTAGTTGCTGGGTTTCTCATGTTGAGCAAATTTGAGAGCCCAATTTGAAACATTTTGAAATGTGGTTTACATGGAGGAGCTAGAAACATAGAGATGTCATACTTGTAGAGACTAGAAGATAGTTATTATAGGAGGAGAATATCAATCTAATGGTAGTTGTATAGTTCAATGGATGTTGGGTGAGGCTCATTGGCTGTGGAGGATTCTAGTAGATGTTTATCTGTAGAGTCATGTGAGTAGGTACTTCTCAGCTTATGGATGGAAGCACACTATTTTTGGAGTCAAGTCTTCTAGTTGGTACTAGCTACTCCATGTACAAATTTATTCAACTATTAATAGAATATTTAAGAAAAAAAAATGATGGGCCTCCAAGTTAGACACAAATTAAGGCCCATCTGACCATGATTTAACACATTTAACCTCTCTTTTTGCATTTGATGACATGTTTTTCAGCTATAATGTGTTCATCAGGATGATGTTGATAGTGCTGGACTTGCTAACATTAAAAGGGGTCTCCCTAGTATGTGGTCATAATTAGACCCCACACCATTTGGGATAGGAGTCCCATATAGAATACGACTCAGTTGCCATTTTCTTAAATGTTTTCCTTGGATTTAGCTGTAAGAAAGAGAGAGGATCACATATGTGCCTTTGACAAGCAAGTAGGTGTATCTCATGACTGTTCAGTTTTAGGTGTGTCAAAGTTCTTCTACCGTGGAGGGAAAAGAAAGTGAGCCTCTAAGAGGGAGGTAATAGTACCACCCTAGCAGAGACACAAATGAACATGAAATATCCATGTAACATCCAGCAGAATAGTCCACAAAGATGTGACAGTTATTGAAACCATTACAACACATTTTCAATATGATAAACACTAAAATAACTGAAATAGTTCAACTACTTTAGCACAGTTGAAAAGGAAACATGAATCGTAAACATTCACATAACAGTCTTCCAAATATTCATAATCCATGCATGAAGAACTTGTTGGACAACATGCTTCATATATCAAGTAAAAGTTCACATGTATACATCAAACACGACTAGCTCCAATAGTGGAGGATTAGAGCTACTAATTGCTCCCCATAAGAACTAGCTTATCTTAGTGAAGAGGGTGAAGATGCTTGTGAAGAAGAAGATGAAGAAGATGGTGGAGAGGGTGGAGGTTTGTCTCCATTTCTATTACCTCCTTTTCCATTATCTCCTCCTGAAGAGCCTTCTCCTTTGGGAGGTTTGGAGCTTTCCCCTTGCAACCTGGTATTCCTCTCTTCATAGAGGACGTTTACCATCTCTATCATATCAAAGAAAGAGTTTCTAAAGGTCTTCTCATCTTCTGTCATGTTTGTAGGTTCTCCTTCATGAGACGTGATCTCTAGAGTCTCAACTGTAACTCGAGGTTGAACTGGTGTTGGAGATTGTGGCAACCTTGCTCTCCTTCTCCTTGATCGAAAAGGGCTTCCAACCAACTTCCATTCTCCTCTTTTGAGTTTTAACCTTGTAAGCATGACATCAACTTGCAAACAGTTAAATCATTCTTTCACAAAGAAAACCTAGTGCTATGATACTAAAATGATCCGATTTAGAATATTATATTTCTCTGCTAAGATCCTCCTTAGATTAGAAACAAAATTCTTTCATTGTGCTTAAGGATTCATAAATTTTTGCAAGTGAAATGATGAGTTTTTTATGTTAATCTTATGAGAAATTTAGCATAAATAAGAGACTGAATATCAGCATAAACATGTATAGAACATCATCAAAAACACATTACAACATGAACATGATAAAGGAGTTCACCCTTCCTGGGTTATGTCTCCTTGGTCCAGCTTCCATTATCTTGGGCCTCTCTATTATGCTCAAAAGTGTAAAACGATGTGTTTATAATGCTCAAATGGTTCTGAAACCTGCTCCAATGACTCCAGAATAGTAAAAAATGGTACCCCAACCTCTTTTTTCTCCTCATTTGGTCAAAAAATTCCTTAGTTATGACTTCTACCAGTCTTTCCACAATTTCCTCCAAATCTGGCTAATTTCCAGTTAAATTCATTATCTGGAGTTAATTCTGGCAGTTCAGCCAAAATTGGTGGTTGTGCCAACTTCCCTGCCAACGAAACCATCTATCTCGTGGTTAAGGCTGAGTGGACATATGCAAGGTGGTTAGGTCCAATGGTTAAGGCGATGGTTCCATTCATAAACTATCGACACCGATAGCTCCATCACAAATCGCAATGGGTGAGAACCAGTGGGTCTTATGGTTTGTGAATGCGGCATGGGGCAATATGCGATTGCGATAAACAGTGGACGTGATGGAACTATCAACTGTAGCCCATAATCTTATCGCATCCGGATTATCACAAATCGCAATTGGCGGAGCCCTGGGGTAACATATATGTGGACTTGTAATGTGCGATATGTGATTGCGATATCGCATCTCAATCTAGTACGTTGGGGTCTAATTTCGTAGTGTTGTTCCTTTTACGATGTGCGATCACATCACAACCCTGATCCTCCCAGGGGTTGATTCTTTAAAGCCTTCCTTGTTGTGATGTGCAATTGCGATTATCGCATCACACCTTGGCTTGCTCTAGGGCTAATTCTTTAACACCTACCCATATCCGATCTGTGAGTTATGAAATTTGGGGCCAATGGCAGTCTGCCACTTGGCGCTTCCCCATTCACTGAAGAGTCTTTCCACATCATCTTCTCTTGCCATCTATCCAAGTCAAACTTGAACTTTGGCTTGCTCTAACTTCTTCATATGAGCTCAGATTCGAGTATCGTTTGCATTGTTGGAATTATGTTGACGAGCACTTCGATCTGAAGCTAAGTTTATTGAGATTTTTCCACTTTGATTTTTGAGCCTAATTTTGAGCACTGGATCGCATGATTTTGTAATTATTTTCGCGCAAGTGTCATCATGTTCATCTAAAGGTCTATTTGAAGTGTCACACTTGTCGCTTTCACCATTAGACAGTCCCATAGTCAGTCACACTAAGCATATGCTGTGTTGTTGATTCGATATTTCTTGTCATCAAGCCATGTTGAGTGTGTGCTCTCAAGGTCATGTATACATGAGTTCACTCGCTCACACACTTAGTCATTTTGTTAAAACTCTGTAGACTGGGTCACCCTCCAATAGTTGGACCTACACTGACTTGCACTTCATAGTCTCAACCCTTAGTGATCATGGACTGCTACCCAAAATTGCGTAGAGCTTGAGGCTGCCTACCACACAGTCTGCACTATGAAATCCTGGAATCAACCCAACTAACTATCACCTAGAACAATGCAAAAGTTTCTCAGCAAGTCATCTCAATTTGCACTGCTCGCAAGCAAATCCATCAAGCCTCTTGCTGGTCAACCAGAGAGTTTGAACGGGAAGTGACCCCGGGCCTCACTCCTCCCAAAAATTGCGCAAAAGTTGTCAGCATGCCTGCCTCTTCTGACTGAAGAAATTGAACGAACATGAAGGATAGACACCCACTACTTGTCACTGCAGTGTCCTATAAATTTGCGCAGTTCTGCTTGCCAGTCACTCTATCAACCAACCTATTGCTACTCTTGAAAATTACGCAGTTTCCATGGGATGTCCTTCAGTTGCCCGACACGCTACTTAGCCTAGAAACTGCACAGAGATGTCATGCAAGCTAGCCTCCTTGTTCTACACATTTTTGGCTAGCAATCTCCTACAACCCACTGCCAGCCTCCCCAAAGACTCTGCACAGTTTTCATTTCCAGTTTCCTCCCTACTACTTACACTGCCTCCTTGGAAAATTTCTGCTGATCTACCCTTTAGCTGAGTGAGATCCTGTAGATAGCCACTGCTGTTCCGAACTTCTCATCTCAGCCTCCCAGTGACCTTTGCATAATTTTCATTGACAGTGCCCTGAATCCGCCATCTCGGCCTCACATGTGCTCTGTGCAGTTTTAGAGCCTTGTCCTCTCTCTCGGTCACTTGCACCCAAAAATGAAAGATGATGCATCATGGTAGACTAGGAAATTTCTGGATTTGATGTCATCTCATCATGAGTGATTGCAAAAACAGACACATGGATGAGACATGGCGTGATGATGAACGGGGTGAACAAGGAGCGCATGCTAGGAGACTTGTTTGTGAACGGACGAACACACGAAGCGTACCAAGTAGAAAGCGAAGGAGACACATGCGCTTGCTTGAACTATCAAGCGAACACCAAGACCATTGAAGACTCCATGCACTCTTCCATGTAGAGGTGAATCTTTGGTACACCACAGGCACACTCATCACTCAATAGCACAACCACTCGATATGAACAACACAACCAGCATGTGCATACCTGTAGCGTCCTGTCGAGTTGTCTCATGAGTCACCTTGGCAACATCACTATTTTGGGTCATACTTGTGTAATCAATGTAATGTAACATGGAAGTCTAAGATGTTGGGAATCACGATTTTAGTTAGACCAAAACCCTCAGGTGTTAGTCAACGATCACAGCTCCAGAGATAAGGATCCACGAGTGGCGGTTAGTCCATGACGCGAAACACACAGGGAGCGTTGGTTTATCCAATGTCCAACAATATGCCCCCCAACGTGAGTCGAGTGTGTATCGAACTCATGACCTATGCTTTGATACCACTTGTTGGGAATCATGATTTTCGTTAGAGCAAAACCTGTAGGTGTTAGTCAATGATCGCATTGCCATAGATAAGGATCCATGAGAGGCGGTTAGTCCATGCCGCGAAACACACGGGGAGGGTTGGTTTATCCAATATCCAATATAATAGACCCACGGATGGAGTCAAAGATTCATGTAAGTCAAAGAGTCATGTTAGTTGAACACTCATGAGGGAAGTCAAACAATCACAAGGGTTAGTTACACCCTTGGCTATATATACCCCACATTTGTACATGCAAAAGACTTTTCACCTTTTCTCCTCCCACATAGCCTTGAGAGTTTGTAATATTTTCTTTGAGGAGGGAGTAATGGCTCCAACGCCCCACTGTTGGTGTTAGTGATGTAATGGTGTATGGATGTGTCTTGGAACTTTTTCTAAATTCAGAAGCATGTTAACAGGCCAGAATATTTTCACACATGTATTACATTCGTTTCTAAGACTATTCTTTGGAGGCGTGTAATGCATGTTTCTTTAACCTGTATTAAGATAGTTGAACTATTTTGGTTGTTTTAGTACATATGCTATTGGAAATGTGTTGTATCAGTTGTTAACGTTGTCTCACCCGTGTGGAATATTCTTTCGGACACTCGACATAGTCATTCTCGTAAACTTGTTATAACGACCGTCACACTTGTGTTGACTATTCCGCTGGGTGTTGTACATGGTATCTTGTCACCTTGTGTTTGTGACTGTTGCATCTATGTGGCCTACCCCTCTAGAAGTTGTGCATGTCCTATTGTGTTGTGTGTCTCTAGCAGAGTTGGGACTATTCCCTTTCAAACTGAGACTCACTTTCACCCTCTCCCTCTGTAGTGAAAGAACTTTGACACAAGTGGAACTAAGCACTCACCAGGCGCATGAACCTCATTGGTTAAATACAAAGTAAACCACTCTCACATGTTGAAAATCAAGAGCTAAGGAAAATCTTTAATATAATGGTAATTGGGCATCATACCGGATGGGACTCCTAAACTAAACGATGTGAGGTCTGGTTGGGACTTCATACCGGGGAGATCCCCTGAATGTTGGCGGGTCCAAAACCGTCAATAGGGGACAATAATAACAATATGGGGACAATTGGCACAATAATAACAATACGAGATACAATGAAAATAATAATTGGGGAATACACTAGTATTATAGGGACCTAACATGTCCCTCTCCTTCAAAAAGTGTTGTCCTCAATGCTTGAGTAGTTCTGGATGCTTCTGTATAAAATTCTCATCCTCCCATGTGAAATATTTAGCGGGTAAGTTCTTCCACTTTATGAGATACTATGAAATTAATCAATTTCATAGCTGTCGAGTTCTTGTTTTTGTGACTGCTTCAGGTTCAAATATGATTTTTCCTTCCTTGTCAAGTTCTAGAAATATTGTTTGAACTGGGATCTTGTCACCTATAACCTTCTTTAAGCATGAAACATGGAAAAATGGGTGCACTCGGGAAGATGCAGGAAGCTCCAATTTGTATGTTATAGTACCAATCTTTTGCCTCTTAGGAAAAATGGGACATCAACCAGCTAGAATGTGCCTTTTGAAAAAAATTTCCCCATTTGTAGGCAGAGTTGTAACCTCTGCAGTTATTTCCTCTATGACAAGGAATGAAAGTCCTCCTACCTCCACAAGGTGACCGTCAAACCCCTAGGCGAATGATCGAGACACAACATAATGGTAATCAATGCATCGGTGGAAATATTCTTGCCACCCAACCTGCTGGAATCGTTATTGAATATCTGAGTAAATATCCAAGAGGTTGAGACCTTTAGGCTCATTTATGTTAAGCTTACCACTTTTCCCCATTATCCCTATGGTTTGGTGATTATGCATATGAGAGACTAGGATCGAATGTTGTATCTTCACAAATTAATTTGAAACGAACAACTCTCCAGCGCCAAACCATCAAAACTTACAAATGACAATGGTGAAAATACTATGTAAGAAAAACAATGAGGTTTTAGGCATAATAATTGATTGACAAGTGAAATGATATTTTAACCCTTTGATAATTACAAAAAACCACATCAATACCTCTTCAGCGGTGGAAAAACTTCCTTTCAAACGTACCATTCACCTCCATATTATTCATAGCATGAATGGGAAATGATTATTATGTTGCTGATGTGGGATGTGTCAGTGCGATTCAAAAATCAAAATTCAAATTTTAATTTTGTCATTGATATTCCCGTTACCATTCAATACCAAATAACACTGACACACCCATTGTCAGCATATTCATGTTAATAACTTTTTGAACTTAATAAGTGTTGATAGTCCCATTATCAACATTTTCCTATTTATTACAAATTGTTTTGTTGTCAATGAAATTGTCATTATTTCTGGAAAAAAATTCAAACTCAAAATAAAATCTGATAACAGTTCGATAAATGATAACTTGTTGGCATTATAATAGATGAAGTCATGACTTGATGAGAGTTTTACCTGTCACCTAGTCTAAATAATTTGATACAAATTATATTGATGAGTTTAAGATTAGTTTTGATCTCACAACAAATTACAATGATTCATGCAAGGATAAACATATTGCTTTAGTAAAGTGTTATGCTTGTAGAAATATTTATGTAAAGCAAGCTTCTTGATGCAGATATGTCTATATTGACAGTTATCTGGTGAAGCCAAGAAGATGTGTTGATCCAAACCTCTACTTCATAAGTGTTCGAAGGTATGAGTTTGATTTTGAATTTTGTTTTATATGTTGATGGTCTACTCTTGATAGGGAATGAGCCTTTGATGATCTAAGTAAGACGGAGATGGCTTTTGAAGCTCAAATAATGAATCATCGCATGATGAATCGATTTCTAAAGTTGAGAAAACATAACCTATTGCGAAGGTCTAGGTCTAGTGTCTATGAGTCACCAGTGATCAAATGTACTCTTCCATGTGATTGAAAGGGTCTTAGGTGAAATTGTTATATTTTCAAATAACATTTTTAAATAAAATTTGGTCATTGGTCAGTCTCTCTGTATTATTATTGCTTCCTCTATTTTCAAGGTCATAAAATGCCATCATGGTCATGTCATCACTCCTTGTGATAGGGCATCAAAAGAGTGTCTTGGTCATCATTTTGGTCATCAAATCATAATCATGCATATTTTAAAGGTTCAAAGTTCCAAATCATGGTTTTACATATGCATTTGGTGTCATCATTAGGTTAGGTCATTATAAGTCATGTAGGGAGTCATGTCATGACCGTAGTCACCATCATGGGAGTTAGTAATTAGGGAAAAGTGTTCAAAAATATTTCAAAGGTACATGTACCCTTCATGGAGATGTAACCTTTCCAAATAAAGTTATAAAGCTGCAATACACTACCACATCACATCATTTCTCAAAAAGGACATGTGATGTCATACCATCACCAAAAGAAAAAATTGACTTTCAAGCTATAAAGAGACCATCTAAGCATTCAAACACTTCATTTCATCTTCCTAGAGCTCTCCTCCACCATTGAGTTTCACCTCAACCTTCAAAACTCTGATTTTTCCATCACCAAGCCCTTGCCAACAAGCACGATGTTCTTTTAGCCAACACGTTGCGCTTTTGAGTTTGGAGCTTAGAGGAAGCCACAAAAGGGTTCAATCAGAAAATTATAGGTTCTAGAGACTCTCAGCAAGTAAGTATAGCCTCTCATCAAACTTTCATATAGATATTTCCTTTAGCAAATGATTCCACCCTCTCCTAGGGTTTTTTGCTGCGATTTTGGTTTTCTTGGTGTTTGATTCAGTTCAGAGAGAAATACCCTAGTTTTCCTACCCTAACACCCTTGTACACACTTCATACACCTCCATCAACCATTTCCCGCACTCATCTCCTTAATTTCCATCATTTTCCCCAAAAACCCTGGCCCACATCGTACTTTTGCTAAACTTTTGGGTTAGGATTGTGTTTTTGGTATTTTCCCCTCTTTCCCTCACTCATTTCAAGAAATTTCACTTCCCAACTCTCCTTAACATCAACCCCTGCCCCTTGGAATTTTCCTACAAATTTCCCTAATCATTATCCCCTCCATTCCGTTCCCTAAACTAGTTGTTATTTTTCCCTTGTTTTCCCAATCCTACCCTACCCTTCCCTCCTATCAAGACTAGGTTTTTATCAAGCAAACCAAAACCTAGATGACACTATAGCAGCTGAGATTGATAAGGACAAAGAAAACTGGCTTGAGAGAATCAATGAACACCTGGAGAAGCTACTAAAGAAGGCAAACAAAGACACAAACTTGCAAAGGCACATGGCAAGGCATTATTACACTAGAAACTTGATTTGCAAAATTAGGGTTAGGAACATGAAGAGAAGGCTTAAGAAAACCCTAAGAAAGCTCAAGAAGAGAGACAACCTAGATTTTCTAGCTGATGCATCTCTAGTTGTCTAAGCCATGACTAAAAAATGAAGAAGCAAAAAAATTTGGGAAATTTTTGGCAAATTTTGAGTTTTTGGTTAATTCTGGAAATTTTAATGTACAAAAGCACAGCGTGGCCACACTACACTTCTTCTTAGAGCATCCAAATGAGGAATGAAACACATATCTAGGTTTCTTTTGACCTCTACATCACATATATATACTTGGTCTCTCATGTCAGCTCACAGTTTTGAAGAAAAAGTAAAAAAAATAGCAATTTTTCATGTTTCTGCCACTATTTTGGACCCCACGTTGCGCTTCTGGAGTAGCCTTGGGAGATTGAATTTTTAGGTGCCTTGGAGGTGGATTTTTGCAGGATTGAAGCTTCAGAGGCCTTCTATACATCCTCAACTACCTTCACTAACCATCAATTCAGCTCAAAGGTGCACCAAAGCCATCAGAAAAACTCCTCAAACATACTTTGCGCTTCTGCTGGACCATGTTGTGCTTCTGTGTATTTCACTGTGCTTTTGTGGGAAAGCTAGATTCAGAGTTTTTCTTGGTCAAAATTCAACTTTGGTTGATGTAATCAGTGTCAAAATCCTTTTACCTGATGTATTTGAGTATTATAATGATGGTTATAGTGGATATTTTGTAATTAAATGTTTTCAAGTCAAATTCAAATCAGTTTATGTAAAAGAGGAAAGTAGTTTCTAACTACTCATGAAGTGGCATGGATTAGGTAGGAGTAGGAAATTAGTTCCTAAGGATGAGGATTTGATGCCCAAGTGGGGGGATGTTTTTTTACAGCTATATGTATTCAGAATGAACTCATAGAGGGGGTTGGACTCCTAAATCTCATCTCTTGGACTAGTGTACTAGACATTTTTGTAGAAATATATGCAGTTGCAGCTATTTTCATGGGATTATTGTGATGTGATTTGTGGCACTCTGTTTCTTCAGTGTTCTTTATGCATTTCATGATTAAGTATTTCTAGCATCCATCTATATTCTTCTGGTGATTATCCCTTAAGTCTTAAAGTAGATTTCATGATCAATATGCTATGTTTTTTTTTAGGTTTTCACGTAAGTGTTTTATCTTCTAAGCAAATGAATTCATACCTATATGCTCATTTTGATTATTTTGTCCCCTCTCCATACTACAATGAAAAAATCACTTTGTGCCATTGATTACACCTACCTTGCCTCATTCTATATCTGTAATAGATCATTTGGGATACTTGACCTAGTTCTCAGACCTAGTGCTTCTGTCCAACAAACCCTAAATCAAACCCTACTGTGCTAAATACCTAGCCTAAAACCTTTATTTTCTCCAGTCACTTCCATTGGCTATGAGCTTGATATAGAGAGATACCTCTCTGATTTGTTAGGGCTAGATAGCAACTTAAAATCTGGTCTGAGGTTACCTCCTTGGCTTCCTTTCTTAGCCTTGGGACACTTAGGAGTGCTAACAGACACTTTGATTGAATTTCAAGATGTTGTGAAGAGATATTGTTGAACTCAACTTGGAAACCAACAATTTATTGAAGCATTGATGTTTTGTTTTGAACACTCCGTATATATATGATGTGCATAGAACCTAAATGAATTCATGATTGAGTCACTTCACTCACTTAGAGATGGCATCGAGCAACCTTCAAAATATTTACTTGGGATGATCAATTTTTGATTTGAGATATTCTTCTAATGATATGTGATTGCATGGATGTATTGTTTATGTTTGGGATTATTATTAATGAGCGCATTTGGGTGCTTCCTTATTATGAGATCTGCCATGATATGAGAGGTTCGTAGCTTTAAGCATGTCTGAGGTTGAGTATGATGTTGCTAGCATGCCTAGCTATGACGAAGGATGAAGATTCTCCTTAGAGAGTCATCTGAGTAGGATCTGGATATGTCATGGATACATTATGATGAAAAAGAATGAGAACCAATTGGGAGAGAATCCCATATAGAGATGGGATTGAGATACCTTCATATATTGAGAGAATGTTGTTGTATGAGACAAGCTTAGGCTTGTGGTTGGCACCTCTTTGAGAGGAAGGATGAATATGGTATCATTTTGTGATTTATATGATTATTTATGTTCTAATATGATATTTGATATGTTGACATGCATGAACAAGATATAGTCTCTATTGCTACATGATGATCAAGCTAATACTAGATATGAGTATGATGAGAGTAGTGTTGATTGAGGACATTGAGTTAGCTCTTCCTCCCCTTTTTGAGCTCCTAGTTTGTGGAGTTGAGATAGGGAGCTCCTGAGGTTGAGGGAACTCTAGACAATAGGGTATCACCCCTATTTGTTACTGATAGAATTGGAGATGTTTCTCCCCTATCTTCATAGGTTCAAAGATGCTTCTCCCCTATCTGGTCTATGCAGAGTATACCCTAGTTGGCATCATACCCACATGTTGGGCTTGTTGGGAATATCGCTCCTCGTTTGGCCAATAGGTTGAGGGTGTACTTGGGGTGCATAACCCAAGTTGATTATGATGCAGGTGCTCTACCACATGACTTCTTAGAGTCGTTGATGGGAAGATCAGCAGACAATATGATTGGGTAAAAATTTTCTCCCCTATATGGTTTTGGGTTGAGAATGAGCTTCGCAATGTGATTCTAGGGTTGAGTTGTGCTCCCATGCGTGTTTGGATATCTTATTACTCAATATGGGGCTGTATATGTATATCTCCCCCATGATATTTCGGGTTAAGATTGAGCACCCTGAAGGGGTTCGAGTTTGAGATGTGCTCCCTAATTGTATGCTCTCCAATGATGATACAAATTGCAGATTTAGCTTCCCGCTGATGTTCTCGGGTAGTAGCTCGCTTGCAGAGATTCTAGGTAGTAGCCCAATGGAAAAAGGGTGGTGGACTAAGATCCCCTCCGATGTCAAAAATCTTCTTCTTTTAGATTCGATAATGCTTAGCACATGAGTAGGTACAATCAAGAGATAAGAAGGAATAAGGATTTCACTTTTTCATATTTTTTAACTTTTCAAGGCATAACTATGAGTATGACTTGCATGAAAACCAAGTGACAATTCAAGTGGAAAGGAACAAGGGAAGTCAACATTCAATGAGCATTACCCCAATAGTAACTTCACAGGCTTATGATTTGATGTTGAAGTAGAGTAATAATTTAAGAAGTGGCTTGAGTGCTTCAACAACTAGCATAATGGTTTTTGAGGATTATCCTAGAATGCTTGTAGGGGAGGATCTATGGTTTCTTATATTGTGCTGGATTTATCTATTCCAAACCCATTTGAACTGGTACTTTCTTTCCTATGGCCTTTTTTTGGTATCCCAATTCACTTAGCGACTCATTTAATGGTTTGGTGGACCTTGTGTTTTCTGCCTATTGGACTTGCTTGGGCACATTGATTTCTTGGTTGCTTCTTTTGAAGACCTTATAAATCACCTCTATTCACATGGAAAAACATAAATTTAGTGTCCAAATTTATGTGGACAAACTTTTATTTTGAAGGTATTTTACTCAGTTGTCATTTGTTTGAAAGGATGTTGGAAAATGACCAGTCATTATGGTAGTCTACTCGTTAAGTGTATGGGAATTGGAAGAGGGAGTTTGTGGGTGTTATTTAATGATTCACATTCACATTCAAATTCACATTCTAATTCACATTCACATTCACATGGAACATAATTTACATTCTAAGACTATGTCAAGCCACTAATATCCATAGAGTTGTGAGAAGAGAGGAAAGTCTCATTGAAGAGAATAGGAGTTCAATTTTCTATGTGAATGGTAGGATGCACTGTCATGAAGAAATTAGAGATACTAAATATGCATTCATCATGGAAAATATGTATGGTTAGAAGAGGCAAACATAATCTTTTCAAGCTAGGTGCACTGCTCTTTATCAGATGGTTTTGAATCTAGTTAAATTAGTTGTTGAGGAAATTAAAAAAGAAGAAATTTCCCAACAACAACATGATAATTAGTAAATGATGCTTATGGACTAGAACTTTCAGGCCACATGAGAGAATCAAGAGGAAGCCAACAACCAACATGCCTTTATCTATTGTTAGTGTTTGAGGGTTTTCCAAATTTTATTGTTTCAAGTCTTTTAGAAAATTTGGAAACTTTATTTTTTGAAGCAAAATTCTATTTTTTATATTATTTGTCCATTGAAAATAACTTAGTATTTTACATTATAATACAAAATATTCAATCAATTTATTATTTAGTAAAATTTAATTATTTTTATTTTATTTATTTTTAAATCAATTAAAACATAGTTCCGGATTTAGATATTTTTTTCCATAAATCAATTAATATATAATATCAAATATAACTTTTAAGTGGTGTTCCAAAATTATCCTAATATTTCTAATACACAATATTAACTTAACTCCCCAATCTTTTAGAGAATTTGAAAACTTTATTTTTTTTTTAAGGAAAACTTTATTTTTTTTTTGAAGAAAAACTTTATTTTTAATATTATTTATCCATTGAAAATCACTTAATATTTTACATTATAATACAAAATATTCAGTCAATTCATTATTTAGTAAAATTTAATTTTTAAATTTTTAAATGAATTAAAATATTATTCCAAATTTATTTTTTTCTCCATAAATCAATTAATATATAATTTCTAATTTAACTTTTAAGTTGTGTTCCAAAATTATCCTAATTGTTCTAATACACAACATTTTCAATTACTTTGATACTTTTTTTTTTTTATGTTTTAATATTTACTTTGACAATAAAGAATGCCAATTAATTTACAATTAAATTAAATTACAATATAACATTTGACTGCATATATCTATTCAAACTATATTAAAATATATAACCATAATGTATATATGTTCTTTAATTTATTATATGTAACTATTTTCAATGACTATAAGGTGTTCTCTTAAAAAATATGGAAAAAAATTAGAAGAACAATGGAGATAGTTGCAAAGAAGCTAGTCCCTGCTTCTTTGAATAATGAGGTGAAATAATTAGTCGATGTGTAAATAATTTGTTTTGTTTATGTCATGGACGTTGACTAGAAATGGTATTATACCATATGTGATCAATGTGTGATTTTTCATGTGCATAAAAGTTTGATAATTAACCAATCATTACAACTTTGTATGTTTTAGATGTTTTTCTTTGGTGTTGCTAAGTGTCTATCTCAAATATGTATGCAATGGTTATGATTGTGATAATAGCTGCCTTTGTCCAATTGCATCAAAGCTAGTCTTATTACCTTTAGCATGGAAGTTGACTATAAATGGTTACATGTCATAAATAATTAATGTGTGGCTTTTCAAGTGCATAATAGTGTGATAATTGACCAGCCATTTTCCATCTTATATGTCATTAATGGAATTCAATTATCCAAGTTCTTTGAAAATCACTTACAAATTCTCTAAAGTCGTTGAATTTAAGATTTCATAAAGATACATAATACTAGAAGATAGCCAAAATCATCCAACAAGAAACCCTAATTTATTATTTCTAAATAATTGAACTCAATAATTTTTTAGCATTGCTTTCTAAATTCGGATCGCTCCATTTTGTTTACATGTTATGGAAATGTTAAACTAGCTCCAGTTTTCTTTACATGATAGGGAAGTGGCACATAGAAGTAGCAGTTTGGTAACTTAACACAAGTATTTTCTCAATTATCTTTGTGCGATGAAGTTGGAGACATTAAAGGAGGCAGAAGCACCAAAAATGTGAAGGTGGTAGAAGCACTAATGATTCACATATTTTGATTCCTCAATACTATTTTGATTGTGAGGCAATGATCACTAAAGAGATATTTCAAATTTATTAGTATCAAAACTATATTCATGACCATTGAAGAGCATGAGACTTGCATTAACCCAAAAAAAATCTACTAAGACTCAAGGTTTCATTCATAGGGTCGATCATTCTTGTAATGAGTTCAAATAGTATTCCTTCTAATTTTTGAAATTGTGAGCCTATGGAGTTTTCATTTCAATTATCACCTAGCTTGTATGAGAAATATGTTTTCTAGGTAAAATTCAATTGGTAGTTACATATAGTTATCAACCAGATGAGTTGTAGATGTTCCCAAAATGTAAATCTAAAGGGGAATCTCCAGGTCCACTATGGGATCGAGTGATGGACTATAAGATGCACACTACCGTCATTGACAAGGTACATTACAACACTAATCTTAACGAACTTGGGGATGAAATGAAGTCATTTATCATGAAGTTAGATGCTAAGATAAAGGAACCAAGAGCTTTTTTTTATAGAATTAGAACTAGTTTATGTTTTTTTATATACATTTTTATATGTGAACATGTTTGGAGAGTTTTCATTTCAATTTTCTTAAAACAAATACAAAAAGGGGAATTTATTTTTTTGTATTAAGATTCATTATAGATTTTTATAATATTATTCACACACTACAATATAATATATTTGATGTACTTAAATATTCACTATTTTAAGGTGAATGCTTCCATTGATAATAAAGATCATAGAACTGCTTCAACGAGAGTCAATGAAGTGCCTATGGGAAATGAGAAAGGGTGGGAAATAGAAATAGAGAGGGAAGAAGAGAGTGTGAGAGATAGGCAAATGTGAATGGAACTAGAGATATAAAGAGTGTTGGGTATAAAATAGTCATAATGGTATAAACAACAATTCCATATATACATTTCAATTCTATCAAATTCTACATTTCTAGGGTTTTCAAATTCCACAAAAGTAGGGCTTCTAAATGGCACAAAACTAGGGTTTTCAAATTCCACTTCAATATACATCAACGGAAATTTCTAGCTTGAAATACAAGGTTAGTACGGTGGGCTTACTTACATTTTCTAACTATGTACTCAAATTTAAACTCAGTATGTTGGAGTTCCCACATTCCATATTGCTACGGTTTTCAAATTCACAAAGCTAGGGTTTTCATATTACACAAAACTAGTGTTTTCAAATTGCATAATGAGATTTCCTAAGAATACACATGTGCTTCTGAGCCATGGCAAGCTGGTGGCCTCATTGGCATCGTGGCTAGTAGCTTAGGCCTTGCCAAGTCTAAATGCCTAGAAACACATATGCATTTCTAGGAACAAGCCCACATTCCTAGGGGCATGTGTTCCTGATGGCCCCATTTCCACTTTTGGGGCCATCGTTTTCATGCAAGCTCCATTAGTTGATTCACTTGTTTTGTCAATTATGCATAATCCTTCTCAAAGTATCATTATAGAATTTCTTACAACATTCCTTCATGCACTTCATGCTAGGTGTTCACTCATTTGTCTACATAGTTTATTTCCTTTTCCACACATAATTTATGTGATTCCACAAATGCTTGCCACAAGGTTTTTCATTTATAATATATCGCTAGAGTGCGAAGTTAAATTTCATCATGATTGTTCCCTAATCCCAAAAGCTTTCATCACATTCTACTTGATTTCTTACATGTGTTTGAGAAACTTCCACATATTCAATTTATGTATCTATTTATTACTATGTTATTTTCATCTCATCGTTCTAGATTGGTTGTGGTTATTACCACGGAAATAGGTTAACATCATTCATTTATTAAAACCCTCATTTATTTATACTTATTTTTCTATCTTCTCATAGGTTTATTATCATTTTAGGGATAAGTTTCTTCCAATTTTGATTTCATCGCATGTATTTTAGGGAATTGCAATACTATTTCTCATTTATAATTTCTCTTAATCTGGATTGGATTATTAGATTATTTTTGATCTATCTCAATGATTTTTGAGTATAAAAATAGAGGAATAAGCTTGCAAGTTTGTTTTTATTAATGGATCACATTTTAGAAACTTGGGGTTTGGAAACTTCTAGATCCATTTTGAGGCATTAAACAATTTTTTCTGTGGTAAAAAAACTCCTACTTGTGTGAGACCCTTTGTTACTCAAGGTTCATATGAAAAATATATTCCTCCTTAAAGTTTATCTATTTTAGTAACTACCACAGTACAAATGGGTGTCACATTAGCCCTTGTTACTCATGCATATGGGCCTAGCCATGTGTGTACTATCAAAAAGGCTTTGGAAGGTCCAAAATTTTAACTCTAGTTGAGGGTTGAGGGAGTCGAAACTTACCTCTAGTTAGCTATTGGGTTATGTTAAATACTATGGCACTAGGAGAAGTAGGGGTTCTATTAGATGCTATTGTATTTTTTCCATACTTTAGCTAAGCAACTGAGAGAGTGAAGTTAGAGAGAAAAGCAAAAGGGGTTAATATTTCGTACCAACTTTATATGTCATAGGTCTTAGGTAACTCAATAGATAGAACCTCTGTATTTGTATGTACATATTTTTCCATACTAGAGAATAGAGAGCAAAGCAACCTCACCTTCTAGTGAGGTTTTCTCCCTTAAGGGTTTTCCAAGGGAAAATTTTGTGCCTATTTTGGTTGTTGTGTTTATTTATTTTCATTATATATTGCTCATATTTAGCTAATTTATTTTGTAAGCATACACACAATAAATAAAGAATATGAGATCTAAAAGGAATTAAATTCAAAGTAAAGATTTCAATATTTTGTCAGATCTATTGTGATGAATTGTTCCAATGGAATAAACACGACAATTTACTAATCATCTCCACATCTTGCCTAAATGGATAATGTCTTATTTACTTCCACACATCACATTGATCAGTTTAGCATATTATGTGATTGTATGTTACTTCATATCTGATGGTCTTTTCTTAATGTCCATAGTTAGTATTTTATCACCATTCTTCCCATCTTTAAGATGTAATGTCCTGAAAGCAAGAAAATCCAATAATCATTAATTAGGAGTTAGGCTCAACAATTTCCTTGAATCCGTTTTACAATTAAGCCCATCATTCATGGAATTGGATTTGCAAATTATGCCATGATCACTAAGTTCTTACTTTCATTGACCTTATTAAAAGATCTTAGTATGAGGAAAAGTATAAATGACAAATATTACATAAATTAATTACTCAAATGTCTTTTCCCACACATTATAACTATTTATTGGTCATATATCTATAAATAAATTTTCAAATTCCTTTATCATCCCTTTCTTAATTATGCCGAAGGCATTTATAAGGGAGCAATTCTCTTCTAGGTTTCGTTCTCAGTCCATAGCCACTAGGAGCTTACCACGTTTTTGGCAATAAATCCATTCCAAGCTCACAATGTGTTTTTTCATCTGGCCAATCTTTCAGTGCTAGTTGTCTTGTGGCAGGCCCTCGTTCAATGTGTGATCGTGTTGGAAAGCAAGTTAGGGTTTTTGGGTGGAGTTACAAGTGGACAGATTGGATGGAATGGGTTGATTGGATAGTGATCACGTTCCCGTGAACCCTTGGATTGGGTATGCCACAAAGCTTCCTCATTTGGAATTGCTGAGGATTTGGCATCCAATTATCATGTGGTGGTCTAGGGTTTGGTCTATAACTCAAATTCTTTGGTGATACCATAGCCTTTGAGCCCTCCACATGGCAGTTTATGCCATGGATTTCGACAAGTAACCTTGTAATTCTCTGTCATTCTCCTTGTTACTACATTCATAACGGTTTTATTTTTTTGGTTTACCCATTTCCTTTGGGGTTAAGCACTCATCTTTCCTAATAAATTTTCATCTTGAAAACGTCTTGCCTAATAAATATTTTGGTGATAGTAGGTCTTCAAAAGACTCAGACAAACAATTATTCAGTGTCAGATTTAGATCATATTCTATAAGTTTTGGTTCAAAGACTTATATGTGTGAATACTCGAGAGACTCAAAAATTATACTCTGGATAGTATAATTTTCCCATTTTTGTTATGGGGTTTCGTTGTTGAAGATGGATTCCCTGTTCATTTCTGCCTAAGCTTCTAATTAATTAGAGGGTTTGCACACCTGCAAGTAGTAATAGTCATTTCGTGCTTCAAATTCATTATAGGTTCCTCTGGAGGCTTACTCATCACCAACATTATTCTACTAAGGGTTTTCCTTTCTCCCATGGCACAGTGAGTTTTTGTGTTATTTCTCTCTTTGTTTTTTGAGAATTCGTGTGAATCCTCTCTTCAACGTCATGACTGGGTCCATGCACCGACACTAACACTTACTAGGTACTAGACAATTCTCCATTATTTAATTGTTGGACAAACTTTTTAGTTTTCCTTCTTAGTTTTTCTTTAGGATATTTGGTTGTCTATTTCAGGAACTCCTTCTAACTTGTTCAATTTCTAGCTCTGTATGAAATCGAGAATTTCATATCTAATTATAAGGTTATTTATATACCATTCACCTGAGTATTGATAACCGATATTTGGCTATAAGGTCTTTAACACCTAGATTAGAGGAATTTTTTTGATTAAATATATTTTAGTTTTCAACTTAAGAGGATAACCTTAAGTTCTGGTTATAGGTATTAAAAGGGTATTCATAGGTCACTGAGTAGGGTCATCCCCTGATATTTCTAATCTAAATTATACTCTGGATAGTATAATTTTTCCATTTTTTGTTAACGGGTTTCATTGTTGAAGAGGGATTCCTTATTCATTTTTTATTGGGCTTCTAATTAATTAGAGGGCCTGTACACCTTAAAGTAGTAATAGACATTTCGTGATCCAAATTCATTATAGGTTCCTCTCGAGGCTTACTCATCACCAACATTCTTCTACTAATGGTTTTCCTTCCTGCCATGGCACAATGAGTTTTTGTGTTATTTCTTTCTCTATTTTTTGAGAATTTGTGTCACTCCTCTCTTTAGTGTCATGGCTGCGACCATGCATCGAGAATAACACTTACCAAGTACTAGGAAATTCTTCGTTACTCAAGTGTTTGACAAATTTTTTAGTTTTTCTTCTTAGTTTTTCTTCAGGATATCTGGTTGTCTATCTGAGGAACCCCGGAACCCCTTCTTACTTGTTCAATTTATATCCATGTATGAACTTAAGAATTTCATATCTGATTATAAGGTTATTTATATACCCGTCACCTAAGTGTAGATAACTGACATTTGGCTATAAATTCTCTAACACCCTTATCAGAGGAAATATTTTGATTAAATATATTTTAGTTTTCAACTTAAGAGGATAACCTAAAGTTCTAGTTACAAGTATTAAGAGGGTCTTCATAGGTTACCGAGTAGGGTCATCCCCTGAGAATTCTAATCTAAATTATACTCTGGATAGTATAGTTTTCCCAATTTTTTTTACAGGGTTTCATTGTTGAAGATGGATTCCTTGTTCGTTTCTTCCTAGGCTTCTAATTAATTAGAGGGTTTGTACACCTGCAAGTAGTAATAGACATTTCATGCTCCAAATTTGTTACAAATTCCTTTGGAGGCTTACTCATCACCAACATTCTTCTACTAAGGGTTTTCTTTCCTGCCATGGCACAATGAGTTTTTGTGTTATTTCTTTCTTTGTTTTTTGAGCATTTGTATCACTCCTCTTTTTAGCGTCATGACTGTGGCCATGCACTGAGAATAACACTTACCAGTTACTAGGCAATTCTCCGTTACTTAAGTGTTTGACAAATCTTTTATTTTTCCTTCTTAGTTTTTCTTCAGGATATCTAGTTGTCTATATGAGGAAACCCTTCTTACTTGTTCAATTTATAACTCTATATGAACTCGATAATTTCATATCTAATTATAAGGTTATTTATATACCCTTCATCAAAGTATTGATAATTGATATTTGGCTATAAAGTCTCTAACACATAGATGAGAGGAATTTTTTTTATTAAATATATTTTAGTTTTCAACTTAAGAGGATAACCTTAAGTTCTGGCTACATATATTAAAAGGGTCTTCATAGGTTACCAAGTAGGGTCATCCCTTGAGAGTTCTAATCTAAATTATATTATGGATAGTATAATTTTCCCATTTTTGTTATGGGGTTTCGTTGTTGAATAGGGATTCCTTGTTCATTTTTGCCTGAGCTTCGAATTAATTAGAGGGTTTGTACACCTGCAAGTAGCAAGAGACATTTTGTACTCCAAATTCATTATAGGTTCCTCTAGAGTCTTACTCATCATCAACATTCTTCTATTAAGGTTTTTTCTTGTTGCTATGGCACGATGAGTTTTTGTGTTATTTCTTTCTCTGTTTTTCGAGCATTCATGTCACTCCTCTCTTCAGCGTCATGGCTGCAGACATGCACCAAGAATAACACTTACCAGGTACTAGGAAATTCTCCATTACTTAAGTGTTTGAAAAACTTTTTAGTTTTTCTTTAGGATATCTAGTTGTCTATCTGAGGAACCCCTTCTTACTTGTTCAATTTCTGGCTCTGTATGAACTCAAGAATTTCATATCTAATTATAAGGTTATGTATATACCCTTCACCTGAGTATTGATAACTGGTATTTCGCTATAAAGTCTCTAACACCCACATCAGAGGAATTTTTTTGATTTAATATATTTTTGTTTTCAACTTAAGAGGATAACCTTAAGTTCTGGTTACAGGTATTAAAAGGGTCTTCATAGGTTATCAAGTATGTTCATCCCCTGAGATTTCTAATCTAAATGGATCAGAAGTTATCCCTTCAAGTGAGTACTATTTTGCGAATATTGTGAGAATTTCCCTGAGACATTCAAGCTAGGTGGTTAATATTTTCATTTATCTCTACAATCTCTTTATAATGGACTACCTAGGAAATCAAATGACAAAATTTCCTGGAGTTTCATGCTGATGATGATGATGATGGTGGTTAACGTCCGCTGAGACCAAATAATGATCTATCGGACCTAAAAAGACAAATTATTTTTTTATTTTGATTTAAGATTTTATTCCTATGCTAAAAAAGCTTGGAGAGAAGCCTCCCGAGTTCACTATAATTTTGGCATTGTAAAAGGCTAGGAAGGTCAGTATTGTAACAAAGGTTGTGAAATTGAGATCTAATGTGGTTGTATGCAGGGCACTCTAAGAGGAAGTTGTTTTCATCCTCGATGCTCCCATTCTCACAAATATGGCAGATCCTTTCCATCCATGGCGTTTTAGGAACTACCCAGCGGCCAGTTTCGCTATGGAGCTCATGAGAATTCATTCTAATCTTTGCTATATTAATTTTCTTTTTTGAGCTAGTTAGAATAGAGAGATACTTTTGATCTTCAAGGGTGGGGTTGATGACCTTCTTATAATAACTTAATTTTCTTTTAGACGCTAAATCTTTCTCACACCACAATTTTTCTTTGAACTTAGAAGTAATAATATCTTTAATGTTATTTATGTTTTGCAAAGCATCATTCTCATTGATCTCCCAATAGTTTAACCAGGCCCTTGTGTCCTTATGCCATCCTCGGTTAAGCCTTAGGTGATTTTGGCTGGAATTTAAAGCTAGCTTAGGAAGTCTATGATTGTCTATGTTATTGAGCTTGTGCTTGTACATCAGAAACCATACATATATGTTGGTGGTTGATTCAATCTATAGTGCGTTTGAAAAATAAATGGCAAATTTCACTTCTCACGAAAATTCCCCAGGAAATTCGAGTTTCCGTGGAAGTTCCAGTTTTGTAAAATTCAAAGACCAATGCAGAGCAACGTAAGTGTATCAAACTGCATGAATTTTGATACTGAATTCAAGGAGATTCAACAGAAAGAAGCGATGCACATCAGAACAATATTATTCAGCAATGATCCAATTTTCAACACCTTGTAACAAAAATATTTCATTCAATAATTGTTTTATTTTTCATTTCAAAGATTTGACATCTTGATGCCCATAATAATCACTGGGTCACGTGTTGCATGAAGCTCTGGTTAAAGGAAAAAATAATAAGCCCGCTTTTGATGATGTTCATCCCTATGGATTTATATCACATGTCTTTTAATTTGTAAGAAATGTTGCAGCTTCTCAGAAGATTTAGTTGGACATTACAACCATCGAGGGAAAGAAAGGAAGATGTGGAGGACTATCATTCACATAATTATTTGTCGAAAGGACCAAATGGTATCATACATACTCTCTCTTGTGCATCCAGGTAGTGATAGTACACATTTCGATGTTGGGGTCCTGACATCTGAATCGTTTATAATCATATTAAATACACGGACATATTATTATGTATATTGAAAAATACGTTGACAATGGAATTAGGTCAATTCGTCTTACAGGTTGAAGTGATCCATGTTAGTTACAAAGATATTGTGGAACATTACTCGATACCCAACTAATACATAGTTCATTATTATGTATATTAACTCCATCTGATCAATCTCCACCCCAAGAATTCGATGCTTAATATTTGTGTTTTTAGTTTTAAATGGTACTTTTAAATATTTGGGAAACGTCTCCCCCTCGTGAATAATTTATTTTAGGCAAAAAAAATTGAAGGGTTGTTTATATGAATTATAAAACTGGAAGGTTACCCTGTTTTAGTGGGAGAGTAGCTTGTGGTTAATTTCTTTCTTTATAAAATCAATGATAATATTGCAATATTTGTACCTGAAGGAAAAGGTTCTATTGTTGAAAATAATTCTAAGTCAGGGATTTATAGTACGAACCAAAAACAAAAAAAATGAAAAAAGTATTTGTTAATACATCAGTTAAAGCTCTGAGTTATGAACACATTTCTCTAATTAAAAATTTATAAGGGAGTATATCTTTTGAGAGATCATAAGGCCGCTATGGATGAGTACCTGTGCAAACCGCAAAAGTAATTTAGGAAACAGAGTAAAACAACTCACACATGACCTTGGTTATAAATTGAGGAGATTCCAGAGTATAATTTATTTCTTATTAACCAAATAATAGAGTCCTGAAGGAAAATTAGTAATCTATAGAAGATAATAACAAAAGTAGAAGACATGCAATACCTATTAATGCTAAACCACACAAATGAGGGTTTAATTAATATGTCGTAAATATTACCATGATTGAAATTTTCTCCTATACTGCTTGTTGTTGTTTTGGTCCATTTCCAATTTTTCTATTTGGAATTATTCTGAATTAATCCTCTATCAATGATAAATAATAAGACCCATTTAGACATGGTATACACATAATCACCCTTTGTTGGATTATTCACTGTTGTTGAATAAAATTAATCCTAAATAAGGTTGAACCTTTAGAATCAAACCTCATCTTCCATTTACTTGAGTGTTATAGCACCATTTACCACCCTTGGTAGATTTTATTTATCTATGATATGGTCTAGGGCAACCCTTCCCTACTAGACTTGGTCCATTTTCTAAAAAACAATGTTTTAAATCCCATATACGATTATGCCCTATATAAAGCATGTGTACATGTGGGTTAGCCTATACCCAACCCGTGTATATGTGTTAAAACATTAAAAAATATATAATATCCCTTAATTCGAGTGTGGTTTATGGGTTTGACTGGATACCCACCTACTATAGCCAGTGGCCTAGTTGTTTCCCAACTAAACAAACAAATTTGGAGAAGTATAAATACATCTCCATGGAAAGGCCTAAAGGAGGAGGAAGGATTAGATATTGATATTATAGTTGATTACATCCCTGATCAAGTCTGAAGATATCCCTATGCTTTTTGCACTCCCAATCATAGGAAACCCCTGATTCCTTCTTGAGATGTTCATCATCCTTTCATGACATCCTTGTGTATACTTATGGAGGAGGGTTGCTAAGGCTTGGGCATGATGGATCCAAAGGAAGGTTTCACTTGGGACCGTCAGACGAATCAGGTTGTAGTTATTCTATATTTTCCTTAGCTTACATTAATAAAGATGTGTTGTCTTGTTCCTGATGATTACAGTCTTTATGCATTAATTTATGTCATGATTTTCTTATAAAATCTCACGTTAATGCTTATTTGTTTACATGCTTATATGATATAACCTTGATATCATGAACATGATTTCAGTTATTTTTGGTGTATATGCTTTGCCTTGAATGAATTGCAGGTCTTAAAGTGAAAGGAAGAAGCAGAGGGTTTGAACCCTACGGGAACAACCTCAAACGTAGGACTTGTTAGTCCTTACAATCTCATAGGCTGAAAAGGAAATCGATAAGGGTAACCTCAAACCACTTCAGCTCAATAGCTAGCCCTATTAAGCATGAGAGAGATCTCTCTAAGTCTCTTATAAATAATATGATTTTAAAGCAAATGAATCTTAGGCTAGATATGTATATTTGTTTGTAAAAATTTGGTTTTTAAAGGGTTTGCTGAACTTAGGGTTTAGGGCCACAAGTAGGTCTAGGTTGTGGGAATACAGGAGCAAGCATAAGAAGGAGCTAGATGTCAGAAGCCATGGTGTAATTGGAGTATGTGTCAGTGCAGTATAGAGGATATAGAATGGAAGAAACTAATGAGCATTAAAAAATTATTTCATTAGCTTAAGAAGACAAAACATATAACCATGAAAACCTAGATAACAAAGCTTGAAAAAACAAGAATTCTGAGTATTTTATCACAAGGTATTCATAAAGAGAAGAAATATAATGTATGTAAAGATGTTTAGACCATGATAAAACAAAAAGAGTGAAGCAAAAACACCATGAACTCACTGGGCTAGAGTTCCTTGAAAATAGCTGCAACATGTATCTATATTAGCTGAAAGATGATTGCAATGCAAGCCTTCCTTCGGAAAAAGTTCAACCCCTTTCTCCTCAAGTGAAATGATACATATAGACTCTTCCTAAACCACTTGTCCACCTTCAGGAGTTGAATTCTTTGGTGGAGGAACTGACTCCAAGATTCTCTCAACCAACAGGTGCGAGTGAGAAGGTGAAACTCAAACACCTCATGAAGAGTTTGATTAGGAGTTTGCTTCCTTTATGAGGCCTAATAAACATCAAAAACAACCTATGATATACATTTATTCATGCCTACATCACCTAGCCTCGTAACTTGTTCCATTACAAAAAGAATCTTGACTTTGACCAAGTTTGACTAGAAATTAGAAAATTTACACTGAAATTTTACAAATAAAAACACAGAAATGCAGAAGCGCAGTGCCAACTTTGAGCTGATTTTGAGGTGCCTTCCAGGGGTCAAAATGAAAATCTGAGAGAATGGTCAAATAGACCTTCAAGTATAGTTTCCATAACCATTTTAAGTTTTGAAGTTGGAGCATTGGAAGACCTTAAAAAATCCATTCTCCCAAGGTCACTCCAGAAGCGCAGCGCCTGTCAAAAGATGGTCCAGAATGCTAGTTTTTTGCCACTTTTTTGCCTTTTTCTCCCAAACTAAGCCACCTCTGCAAAATCTGGGCAAATGGGGTTTTAGAGGATGTCAAAACCTTTCCAAAAATATAAACCTTTCCTAAAATGGATGCCTGAGGAAAAAGCGCAGCGCCAAGGCATTGTGCTTCTAGATAGGCCAAATTTCAGAATTTAGAGCAAAATTTACCCAAAAACTCAAAATGCTCAGAATTGGCTCAAAATTGGAGGGAAGGTGTAAAATGAGTTTGTTAAAACTTAATGGATGCTTCAGCAAGAATCTCCAAGTTTCCCTCATCCTTTTGATCTTTTTTGGGCTCCTTGAGCTTGTTTTTGAGCTGTTTCACTTTCACATTAGCGATCATGTTTTGAGCTTGATAATGATGCGCCATGTGTCTGAGCATTTGATTATCTCTATTTGCCTTCTCCAAGAGCTTCCCCAAGTGTTCATTCACCTTGTTGAGCCAATATTATCTATCTTGATGTACTTCTAGGGCAATTCTTTTTTCTAGGTCAATGCCTTCATTGAGTAATATTTGTTTTTTCTCCTCTTGTAAAGCTTCCTTGAATCCTCTGGTTCTTGGTCTGTTCCTTTTCCCTTTTACCTCTGATGCTTCAGGCTTGCTTGATGTTGTTTTCTCTTTACCTTTGCTGGCTTGTTGCATTAGCTTAGCTTTCTCCTTTTCTAGGATCAAATCTTTGGCTTTGAGTTGATTGTTTTCCTGTTCAAGGAATGATATGACATATTTTTCCCTTTCCAAGTTCATCACCAGCTCCTTGATTTGATAGTATTTGTCCCTGATAATCTGTCTCATGCTGGTAGTTTGATCTTCTGGCTCTGAATCAATTAATTCAAGCTCATGCTCCACTGTATCTTTATCCTTTGTTGCTAATTTCTGCTTTGTCGATGAATAAGGCTTGGCCCCTTTCTCTTTGTGAGAAGAAAACACAAGTCTCTGCCCTTTCTTATACACTTTGGTGACCTTTGACCTAGGTAGCTAAATGTTCTCTTCTAGTTTGCTAGATGACCCCATCTCGGTTTGTTTTTTTGGTGCACTTGGGGACTGAGATGCTGCATTTTCCTCATGCCATTTTAGAGTTGTTTCTAAGAAAACTTCCCAAGCCATACCCTTCTCTGCCAACTGATGAAGGACAATGGTTTTGTTGAGATTATGATGGAACAGGCTTGGAGAGTGCTCTTTGTGCTTCAACTGTATCTTCTCATACATTTTTGAAATACTCCTGAACTGAATTAATTGCACATGTTGAGTGGCTTTTGAGATGTGAAATGCATTAAGAGGCGAATGTGATATGCATACAACCTTGAGAATCTACCTTCACAGGTAAATAACCTCATGATGGTCTTCATTAAAGGAGCATACTTCTCAAGAAAATATCTGAAAGGCATAAGGTGAGTATGTGTGTCTCTGTATGGAGTCTTTAAGAAGGGCTTATAGTTTTCAAGATCTAGACTCATTCCCTTGAACCAGTATTCGCCATTGTCTGGTAAACCAGTTGCTAGTGAGATGGAGGCCATTGAGAAGCTAAACTCAATACCAGTAATGACAACAATCTCCCCTTTCAAGTGTGTAGCTACCCAATCTGTCAGCTGCTCATAAAAACCTGCTTCACTTACTCTTTTACAAAACTCCAAACAATGAACATCTTCAAAGCATTGCTTGATGAAAGGATAGGAGTTGATTTGGTTGCAATCTGATGGTTCATATATGAGAATCCTCCCTCCTTTGTGTTGTCTCTTTCTTTCTGGTGAAGAATCAATCTCCATGATGACACAAAATCCTAACAACAAGAAGTGAAAATAGATGTGAGGTGAGTATGAAAACGAAGTGATATATGAGGGATTTTGACAAAATGATGGGTGGGGTTTTGTGAAAGATGAGATGGATTTGAGAAATTGATGGAAATGAGTGATGAAAGTAGTGAACAAATGTGGCTACTTGTAAGTGAGACCAAGAAGGTTTATGATGTGATTTGGCTAAAATAACTCTAGGAACAAGCTAGGTTTTTTTTTTTTAGTGTTTGAACTTAATTTGGAGGTGGATGGACTGGTCAAGATGACTCATCATACAGGTGTGCAAGTGTAGAAAGTCAATTTACATGTTTAGGAGATAAAAAATTGTGATGACCATTTCTACCCTAGCATTTCCCATGGCACTTTTGCTACAAACCCTAGCTTGAGATATTATCAACATGGAATGCAAATGGGAAAGCAAAAATCAAGGGAAATGATGTACTTACTTGTTCCTCAGCCTTAGAAAGAAATTTGACCAAGTTTGAAAGCAAGAATTTTGAAATTTGGGAAAATTTGGGTGATTTTCGGGCACTCTGTCCTGCGCGCAGCACAGTTCTTCTATGCACATCGCAGTTTACCTATGCGCAACGCCTGCCTCAAAAGCACAGCACAGTGTATCTACGCGCAACGCCTGCAATTTTTGACCAAATTCTCCTAGGGAAATGGATTTTTTGCTTTTTTAAGCGAGTGAGCTCGATGATGAAGAGTGAATGAGAGATGAATGAAAAGGTATTGAGTCATTTTGAGTTTATATAGGGGTAATTTCTTCACTTTTTCAAAAAAAGAAAAGAAACTAATCTTCTTTTGTGAACTGATTTCACTTTTCTGAAGGCAGCTTTTACCTTGCCTTTGCAAATGTGCTTTTTACATCTCCTGAGTGCTGGTTCTTTCTTCATTTGAAACTTTTTGATGTCATGAAAGTGTAAATAAATCATGTTTCATTTCTTGAACTCTTTGCTTTGTCAAGTTTGACTTATTTCTGACGTTTTTATAAAAATGGTGGACCTTGGGGACCCGTATGACCTAATGTATGACTTAAGACATAATGGAATGATAATGATGACTTGACCAATTTTCATGGTATATGACAAGCAACTAGAATGAGTGAAATTTCAGATAATGACTCTATCTTGGACTGACCATGAAATGACCAAATTTGATGATGAAAGCCTGAAAAGACCATGGTAAAAGCATTTTTTGATCTAGGTGATAGGCTAACAAGACTAACACTAACAGGACCTACGGGTAAGACCTTATGTACCAAATTTAACTATTTAAGTATTAGGACTGCTTGTTTGTGTGTCTCTTTATGTTGTATGCCCTCCACTTTGTTGGGGTTCCCAACCCAAGACCCTAGGGTGATTCTACCTGAAATAGAGTTAGCAACTGCGGTGGGGAAAGCGTTCTTGTTTTTCCTAGCTTAGGTTGTTTCTTCTTGATGAGGGCCTTCTTGAATGATTTCTTGCTTTTATAGTGTCTATGACCTGTTTTCTTCCCGGGCATCAAGTCTAATCTTTTGGATTAGGGTTGTTTTTTTTTTTTTTTCTTTATTGAGATTTATATACACACTTTTCAGAGGATACAGTAGCGTATACACGCTAGTTTCTTCAAAGAAACTCACGTATACATGAGTTTCCTTTGTTTCAGTCATGTATACACGCTTCTTTGTCTTTGCACAGTCGTGTATACCTTATTTTGAATAAATTTTTCAAAATCTTGGACCCAGTAAAGATTGGTGCCTAGTGGCTTTTGCTTTTTTCTAGTCATTCAATGCCAGTAAAGCTCTGCTTTCATGCAAGTTTTCAGTTTCTAATCTTCTTCTTGTTGAAAAACCTAGTCAACCTAGGGTTTGCTTTTTGAGTAAAGTTTCAGTTTGGGTTTTGGGTTCAAGGCTTCTTGTAGAAGTTCTTGGTTGTTCTGACTTTGTGGAACAAGAAATTGGTTGCAGTTTTGTTTATAACCCAACTTTTAGATTGCTTTGCTTTTCTTTCCTTTTCTTATTGACCTATTTTGTTTTTCACTGTTTTTGAGTGCCTCTTTGGCGATCTTGAAAGTATTTCTTGACATTCTTTTGGTTTTTTGAAGTCCTTTATACTGTTGTTTAGATAAATCTATGCAATTCTATAGTCCTTTGACATTGTTTCAAGTTTTATTATATTAATGATGTGCATAAATTGCGAATTTTGGGACTCTTTATGTTTGTTTTTGGTCTTGGAATTTAAGTAGTCTTTGTGTTCTCAAAAACTTCTTTGGGTTCTTTAAAAAAGAAAAATACAAAAATGTCATTGTTGCCTTTCTTTTTCTTTTCAATTTTTTGTTTTTAGTTTCTTCATTGTTTTTGAGAAATTGTGAACTTTTTTGATTGGTTTTGCTTGGTTTTGAGGGAAGTTTGTCATTGAATTTGTGCCCTCCTTGTAGTCAAGTTGGCCTATTGATCTTGTGAAGGAACACATTTTCTTATTGTATGAGAATCCATAGAATCTTGCACCATCATTATAGTTTTCATTAAGTTAGTTTGCATTGCAGGCATTTTAGTCTTTTTGTTAGATTTTGAGTGTGTGGAGCGTGTTTTTTGAAAAATAAATTTTTTTTCTTTTACAAGTTTATTCATAGAACCTTATAGAAATATCTTTTCATCGAAGAAAAATAGTTTCATTTGCATATATCTAAGTTTCTATTGATTTCTTTTGCGTCAAAACACCACAAGTTGCACTCTCATTTTACCCGTGACCTAAAGAACAACCTTTTAAAATCAAGTGCTTAATTAAAAATAACTAGAACATTTTTTGATTTGTCATTAATTACATAAACAAGTCTAGCTCTTTAGGGCCTTGGAATAGGTGAGTGGAGAGTTAACTCTCCAAGGCCACTCAAACTGTTAAACATAGATGTTGAATAATGAGTGAAATCTAGTGTCGTTAGAAAGACCGGGAAAACTCCTTTCTACTAGGAGTCAAGCACGAGGGAGAGTGAATACAAGGAAAGAAATATACCCCCTCTTCTACTTGTTTGATCCCCCCCAGACTATTCCGCCCGGCTTTTGATATGAACTAGTGTCCATAGTTTCTATTCCTAGGGACCACATAGGTCATTGTGGAGGGGAATCCCATGGCACCTGAGGCAGATGTTGCATCACGTTCATTAGTACTTCTGGAGGGTACCCTTGCAAAGCTTGGGTACTTGCACCGGAAAAGGCTTTTGTCTAGGGGTCAACATAATTGTTTCTATCACCTTCGCTAGTAGGCTTGGGCTGTCATTATCCCAAACTATCTTCGGAAGGTCCTTGATTTCACTTTCTTGTATTTTGGTGTCCAGTCCTCATCACCCGGAACAAAAATACTTGGAAGTTGCTTGATTGACTGTATCTTCTAGGGACTTTGTTAGAGAGTGCTCTTTGCTCCTAGTTGGCCATAGATTTATAAATTTTTTGAGTCTTTAATTAGTTCTCTTAAATAATTAAAAGTGGTTGATCGACTAGTTTGTTGGTCTAGGAGGATTCGTGGGCTTTCACCTACGAGTGTAGAGCCTTCTTCCAGAAGATGTAGGAGCAATTCTGTCAGTGATTTCCAATCAGTCGCAGCAGATGTAATCAATATTGATCCTCCAGTTCAAGCAATTGTTTCACAGAATAGACCGAGTGTATGTCGAGATTGGAGAGGAACACTCCAGTCCTCTCGAGAGTCCTCTTCCAATCAGAAGACATTATAGAGGTTGAAGAACTCCCTGAGTCTCTTGTGACTCCTTCTCCTCTCCCTCCCAATTATCCAGACGTTCTATTATATGTCGGGACCCTGACCCATAGGCCTTCAAGCCCTGGTCTATATCGGTCTTTTCCTTCGATGGCCATTGTTGGGAGCATGGTTTCAACTATGAGTGCTACTAGTGTACATACTCCTTTCTCAGTACAAGGAGGAGGTACAATTTCCATACCTTCAATCACTCCTAGCACTACAATCTTTGGCTCTACCTCCATTCCATCTTCGAGTGGGGCACCCAAGCTTTTTCCTCCAACACTGGTTCTTTCCCCTTTGGAATGCCTTCTAGCGCAATTCCTTCGGTTCCCTTAACTTTTCCATCTGCTGCTTCCACATCTATGACTTCCATGGCGAGTGGGTCAGCTTATTTTCAGGGTTTCCCTTTTGGGAGTGGTCATATACCACATTCTAACCCATCTCTAGGATCAATACCTTTTCCCTCTAGCGGTAAAGGTTATAGTCCTTTCTAAGGATGGACTAATGTAGCTGTTAATATCTTGGGAGCTGGGAATCAGTTCTCTTTCGGCCAACAGGGGAACATGTCGTACTCCTCCGTGAGTTCATTTCAGAGTTTTTCTCCTTTTGCTAATGCATGGAACCCTTACCAAGGGCTCTCTGCTCCATTTAATACCTCACTAGGGGGCAATTTCACTAGATATGGAAATTTTTCGGTAGGAGTTGGACAAACTCTGAATTTTTCTAGGCCACAAGGTTTTCCTTATGGTTCAGGAACTTCTACGAATCACCTCAGGCAACCTAGTGCCTTCACAAATCCAGGATATTCTTTTCAGAACATTGGTAATTCTTCCCAGAGTGGGTGGAATCCTCAAGGTCCTCCGTGCTTACCTTTCTTGGAAACTTTAAACTTTCTAGATCTATCAAAGTTGACTAACAATCCTATCCAATACAACCTGGTTTGGCCTCCGGTTCCATCCAAACTTCCATTGGACATACCCAAATTCGAAGGGAAGACTGGTGAAGATCCAACTGACCATATAACCACTTTCCATTTATGGTGTTCGTCGAACTCCCTGATTGATGATTC
The DNA here is from genome assembly GCA_031772625.1 of Pinus tabuliformis. Classification (NCBI taxonomy): domain Eukaryota; kingdom Viridiplantae; phylum Streptophyta; class Pinopsida; order Pinales; family Pinaceae; genus Pinus; species Pinus tabuliformis. Next base: position 1,559,837,981 of record CM062804.1, read on the forward strand.
AATCAGGTTGAGACTATTTCAACGCACCCTAACTAGGAATGTGACTAAATGGTATATTGAGCTTCCAGGGGGCACCTTTGCTTCGTTTGGTGACTTGGCCACCATATTTTTAAATAATTTTCAATTGTCCATTCATTATGATGTTGGGACTAACCTCTTAGCTAATTTCCACCAAGACTAGGCAACCCACATTTCTGATCACATCCAGGAATGGAGGAGAAGGAAGAGGCTCATTAAAGTTGATATTCCCCAAGAATTCCTTCTTGAATGGTTTCTCAAATCTTTGCAGCCTGAAATTTCTAAGGATGTATCACTCTCCGGTGTATTCACCGAAGAACAAGCTATTTTTAGAGCCCAACAACTAGAACTCATATATTCTCAATCTAGGATTCTTGAGAAAAAAATTTCCTGATGCTCCTAGATCTAAGGTTGATCTTTCCAAGCCAAAGCTGGGTCCCCATGCTGATAGGCTAGTCAGATCAATTGATAACATCACGACTAAGCTTCTAAACCAATTGCACTAGTTTTCTTTGCAAATTGCTTCTTCTATTCAAGCATTTCCATCAGTTCCCATGCCTTCTCAACCTTCGTCTATCAATGTCATTCAAACTTCTAACCCCAAAGGAAATCAACAATCCAATGGGAAGAAGAAAGGACATGGTAAGAAGAAGAATCAGGATGGGAAGGGTAATGCAAATAAGCTCGGCAGTGATGTTGGGGAGGGTAAAAAAGAGTCCAAGAAGAAAGTGAAGTTTCCATGCAAGTTATGCAATGGTGACCATTTGACTCATCTTTGCCCAAAGATTCAGGATGCTCAGTGCTTTTTGTTTTTGTGAGGGTATTCTAGCTCCTAGGCCATGCTAACTAACACTTTTACCCAAGGGAAGCAGTTATTAGCTGGTGTGGATGCTAGTACTGGTACCTCCACTAGGGGCAACTAACAAGGGGAAAATCCATCAAATGTTTATATGATGAGTTCATATGTTGATGTTTCTACACGGTCACGTGATTATAGTGAACCAAAATCATCTAAGGCCAATAGTACTTCTGATGTTTCAGAGCCACTCCATATCGAGAGGCATGTAGTTGAGCTTATATCTTAGATGCCAAAAGGCTCTGCAAAGTGTTTGATAATCAACCCCAATGCCAAGGAAGCTCGGAACTACTCCATTGTAGAAGATATGGCTCAGAGTCCTTGTGCCATGTATGCATTAGAGTTACTCCAGTCATGCCCAACACAAAGGAGTGTGTTGCTCACTACGATCAGAGCGGTATATCCAAAGAACTCTCTTATCCTTACATTCGACATGTTGAATATCAAGAAGAGACTCCCACTTCATATGGATTTTCAAATCAAGCCTACATACTGAAATACCAATATATTTCGAACCGTAGTTGATGAGGGAGCTTCCACATGCGTAATTTCTATATCATGTTGGAAGGCTATTGGATCACCTCAGGCTGTTCTGTCACCTACTCTCTTAACAACATTTGATGGTCATTCTCATAGGCCGCATGGGATTATTCTAGCCTTTCTCGTCTGTGTTGGGGGCAAGGTTGTGAATATTGAAGTATAAATAGTGGATGCAAATTTGGAGTATAATCTCCTTTTGAGAAGAAATTGCATTGATGAGATAAATGCTATTGTATCATCGTTATTCCACATCCTTTGTTTTCCTCATGAAGGGAGAATTGTAACGATTAATCAGATGGATTATTCTCTGGGTGAATCCAATGCATCTTCTGAATCTATTGTTCCCTTAGTGAACAATCCTAAGCAGCCTATTGAGAATCTAGGAGTTGGGATGTATTCTTCCTTAATGAGTACCTTTTATTTTCCTGCTCCTATTGCTCGAATTAATGCTATTTCATCTTCCAAGGAACCTTCTCAAAGAGATTTCTTTAGAACTCATTATTTTTTGGATCCTTGGCCCTTACCCTCTTCTACCACCACATTAGATGAGGGGCAAGTGGGTGGAATGGAATTTCCTATGTCTGCAGCTGAAATTGCTTATCAATCTATAGTTAACAGTGCAGACTCCAATCCTACTCCTCTTTCACTGGAGGATCTGGATGGGGATGTGGCTCCAGCCTAGACTCTAGATTCAACTTCTGTTATGGATTTCCTAGATACTATTTTTCCATCTGAAGAAGCAATTCTAGAAGAAATGATGGGTATTGAGAGGTCGTGGGATGATTTACATCATCGGTCATATTTCCTCCCTGATTTGTGAGAAGTAGAATCAAGCTTGCCCAGTCCTTCATCTACTGGTGATGTTCACGCAGTTTTAAATCCTTTGGCTCTAGCGCAGTTTTCGGCTGAAGGTAACATGTCTGTCATTTCAAAAACTGTTCCAGTGAACATCTCTAGGAATCCCAATGTTATCGAGAATGTCTTCATTGGAGTTGATTGTTCCCCTGAAGAAATTCAAATTTATATTGATCTCTTTAAAGAGTTTTGAGACATGTTTGCTTGGTCTTATGAGGAAATGCCTGGGATAGATCCATCTATAGTCCAACATGAGATCAAGACATATGAAAATGAAAAACCTATTCACCAGAAGCTTCAACTGGTAAAACCTAGGAAAGAAGCAACTATCAAAGCTGAGGTTGAAAAGTTTCTTAAGGTGGGTTTCATATACCCTATTTCTTTAACTAAGTGGGCCTCAAATCCAGTCTCGGTTGACAAGAAGCAAGGAACGATCTATGTGTGCATTGAATTTAGGGACTTGAATAAGGCTTGTCATAAAAATTATTACTCTACACCATTTATTGATCAGATTATCGATGAGTGTGTGGGTAATGAGATTTTCTCTTTTATGGATGGATTTTTCGATTATAATCAAATCATTATTCGTCTGGAAGATCAACATAAGACAAATTTTATTTGCCCCTAGGGTACATTTTCATATAATAAGATGCCTTTTCGCCTTAAGAATGCTAGAGCTACCTTTCAGCGGGCCATGTCATATTCTTTCCACAATATCAAACATATTATCGAAGCCTACTTGGATGATTTAGCTGCTCATTCTCGAAAGAGAATTGATCATCCCAAGCATCTTCGATTAATTTTTGAATGATGTCATTTCTACAAAATCCAGTTGAATCCAAATAAGTGTGTTTTCGCCGTCACGTCCAGTTGGTTGTTGGGATTCATCATTTCTATTGAAGGGATTCGTGTAGATCCCTTCAAGTTTGAGGCAATACTTCAGCGTCCTCCCCTGTCCACTATTTGTCAACTTCAGAGTCATCGAGGAAAATCCAATTTCTTAAGGATATTTATCGCTAATTATGCCGATATTACTAAACGATTTATGAGACTACTCAATAAAGGGGTCCCATTTCTATGGGACAATTTAACACAACACTCATTTGATGCTTTGAAAAAAGTATTAATCTCTGCTCCTTTATTGAGTCCACCTGATTATAGCAGAGACTTTCTTTTATATTTCGTCACAGCAGAATCAACTATTGGTATGGTTTTGGTTCAGGAAGATGATGCTTTCACTGAGCACGTAATCTATTATCTGAGCCGAGGCTTAGTGGGCCCTGAACTGTGATATTCTCCCATTGAGAAATTAGCTTTGGTAGCTATCCATGCTGTCCAGCGACTTAGACATTATATTTTGCTTAGAAATTTTTTTGTCTTAGTAATTGTCAATCCATTTCAATTTGTTCTCAGCAGGCGAGTGATTGGGGGAAAATACAATAGATGGATTTTCATTTTACAAGAGTTTGATCTTGAATTCATGTCAACCAAGTCTAATAAATCGTTAGTATTTACAGAATTGATCTCAGAGTTGCCTTGTGAGGAAGAAATAGTTTATGAGGAATATTTTCCTAATGAACATCTTTTCCTTATTTCCTCACAAGATCCTTGGTATGGAGATATCATTATATATCTCCAGACTTCGAATTTTCCTCTCACTTTTTCGAAGGATGAATGTAGAAAGTTATGTCACTTGGCTAAAATTTATATTATTATAGGTAACACTTTATATCATCGCAAGGTTGATTCAACCCTTAGACATTGTTTAACCTTAGAAGAAGCTGAGTATGTGCTAAATGATTGCCACAGTGGAGCTTGTCATGGTAATTTATCTAGACATGAAATAGCCCAAAAACAATTATGTACATGATACTTTTGGCCCTCGATATTCAAGGATTGTGTTGAAGTGGTCAAGAGATGCCACAGTTGTCAAGTTTATACTCGGAAAATGCGCACACATCTAGCTCCGCTCTTTCTTGTGATTACCATCAGTCCATTCACAAGTGGGGTGTTGATTTTACTACTTGCAATCTGCCTTTGCCAGGAAATCATAAGTATATCATTGTAGCTATCGACTACTTTACTAAGTGGGTTGAGGCTATGCCCACTTTAAAAAATGATGGTGAAACAACAAACCTGTTTCTCTTCAACCAAGTCATTTCCTGGTTTGGTATTCTCAAAGAGATTGTCACTGACCATGGCAGTATTTTTCTAGAATCAGATGATGTCTGAATTGGCTCTTAAGTTGATTTTCTAGTAGGATCATTCATCTCCTTATTATCTGCAGGCCAATGGGAAAGTTGAAGCCGTGAATAAATCCCTAAAATTCATCCTGCAAAGGATGATTAACAAGCTCGATGTAATTGGTACATTATGTTATATCAGGCGCTTTGGGAATACTAAATCTCAGTCAAGACTGTTACAAGTTTTACTCCTTTTCAACTAGTTTATGGGTTGGAATAAGCTTTTCCTTTGGAATTTGAAATTCCTTCCCTTAAATTAGTTGTTGAACTTCTACCAAATACTTCTAGTATTGAAGAACGCCTCATTCATTTGGAACATCTTGATGAGCAGCGTCGAGATGCGGCCATAATCAATGAAGCTCATAAAAAGAGAGTAAAAGCTCAATATGATAAGGTTGTCTGTCCTAGGGTTTTCTCTGAAGGCGACCTTGTCTTGGTTTATGACCAAGACAAAGATGCCGTTGGGTAGGAAAGTTCAAATCTATGTGGTACAGTCCCTTCATTGTTAAAAAGGTCTTGAAAAAGGGAGCTTATGAGTTGGTTTATTTTGAGGGAAACAAATTTGCGGAGCCCAGAAATGGGCTTTATCTTAAAAAGTATTTTTCTTAGGCTTCGGCCTAACATTTGCTTGGTTGTAAATATTGTATATTTGTGCATATGTATCTATCCGTTTCGTAGTGATTGTCGATATTTTTTATCTTCTTTGGCAGGTATTGATGGGCAATTTGATATATCTAGGGTTCATCGATGGTGCTAGTAGACACACCCAAAACCTTGCTTCCATGGCTTGGGTGATTTATTATCCATCCGGCTAGTTGTTGGTTTCAAGAGGCATATGTATCGGTCCTGCTTCAAATAATGTTGTCGAATATACTGTTGTCATTAATTTACTATCTGAGGCAATATCTCTTGGTATTGATTCATTAGTAGTATACTTGGATTCACAACTAGTGGTATCTCAATTAAACAACATCTATCGTGTGAGAGATCCTTATTTATATTGCCAATTTTTGAGAATGCATTTATTACAGAGATCATTTATTTATATTCCACGATCAGAAAATTCATTTGCAAATTCTATCACTAATCAAGCATTATATTAGCACATAAATCATTCATCGCATTAAAAATAAAAAATAATCGAAGAGTCATCTGTATATATATGATCATCACAGTGAAACCGTCAGTACATAGATAGAAGTTTTATGTTCAAAATAATATACAAAATTGGGACAAAATCGTCCTACAAAATTAGGGCTTATGCCCATAATCATGTCTAATCAAAATATCCGATCATCCATATTTTTATATCTATGGATCTTGCTCAAGGTGAGCATCCTAGAAGAATACGATGTCATTTTCCACCCATTGGAACAGTCGCACTCAATCACGTGACACTCCTATCACACACCTTTGCATCTATTCTAGAAGGTCTTCTGTGGTTGCCATAGGTACTTGGTGAGTCAGTCTCACCAAGTTTCTCTATACAACATGAAGGAAACTTTCAGTCTCAACTGCAGCCCCCTCTGTGTCTCTTCCGCGATGCCTATGCCTAGGTAGATCCACAAGTCTTACTAGTCCAATATCTATGTCATGATCCAAATAATTTTGTAAGTATTTGTCTCATCAAAAATATTTTCAGTTTATTTATACTTAAAATCTAAAAAAAAATTAAAACATTTCAAAAATTAAAAAAAAAAATTACTTATGGCTCCTCATACTGCTAGATTCATCAAAACTCAAGAAGCCTGGTGCAGAGAGGTTGGCCCATTCACTCGAGCAATGGTAAAGAGAATGGTTTTCAAGGCTAAACTCTCTACATTTTTAATTGGAATTTGACTTCCAATCTTCTCTATGTTCCCTGGGCAGTAGATACGTACATATTCCTCTACACTGAGGCTCCCTCTAGTTATTCCCGTCAAATTGACCTTCTCTTCTCTTCGGGAAAGACCAGTGATAAAATAGAGATCCTCCATTTCTATTCTTAGAGGCATTTGGTCAATGATGAAGGCATCTTCTTCCGGATCCCAATAATGGATCAACATCTATAGTAATCTAGTGTTTGCCTTCATGTTTGGAATCTTGAAAAAATTTAATAAACCACATCCTTTTAAGGCATCTAATGCCATTTGATCATCCATCACTTCAATGTCCACTATGTTCCCTTTCTCTCCATGTGATAGATACCTTGCAAAACAAATGTTTTTGGACCATTAGAAACCGTGCTTTAAATTTTCAAGCTACGCACACGTAGGCTCACTATATACACAGTCGCGTATAGGTCCATTTTATACGCAAGTCTATCGTGTCCAACCCGCATGCGCGCAGGGTGTTAGCCTCCTGCTGCAACAGGTTAATCATCTTTCATGATCGACAGTTTTACATGCCAAATATGTCGTGCTATGCATGCTGCAATGCTCCATATTTGCTACAGATGGCCAGAAAGCATCCATGAGAGTAGGCTGGTCTAAAGGCCACTGCTGTGTTCCAGTTTTGATAAAGCAATCGATTTTTTCTTTGAGGCAGTTTTTCAGTTGGAGGTACTCAGGCTGGAGTTCACTAACATCTTTTTTTTATCACCCTTATTATATAACTCCCTATTAGTTTTTCCCTTCCCCTATTAAAATCATGTATATAAATCCCCTTATGTAAATACCCCTCCCTGGCATTATAGCCATACTTTCTACTAAGTCCAGGAAATCTCAGTCCATCTGGGACTGTTTTTAGCCCATCCGAGTCATTGAGAGACTAGTTCGACATCTGGTCAGCTAGTAACCTCTCCCTTAACCCCACAAACCCCCAAAAAAAACCCATGTTTTCATGTTCCCCTTGTAAAACTTCACCCCACTGCTGTAAAAACCCCTTAAACCCGTTTCCCTAAGTTCTAACCCATCCGCCGCGCACATTAAACTCGGAATATTCCTGCGAATATTCCCTCCCGTTAACCCCCTGTCCCGTCGCGTTCGCCGCCAGCCGTCCGATCCACAGCCCCGCAGATCAACGGCTGGCGGGCATCCTCATCCCCGACGCGCCCGGCCTTTAACGTCCGGGAGTTCGGCGGTTTTGCCGCCGTACTCCCGCCACGCGTCAAGCGCCGGGCTGTGGCGGAGCCCCTCCCTCCGAAACCGCCATCCCCCATAAGCGGTGCGCCACATACCGCTTACCGCCCGGTGACGTCACCAGCCCACGTCACCCCTGCACAGTCAACAGCCCACGTCACCCCCCTGTACAGTCATCCGATGAGTCACCCACCTACGTGGCCTCCTGCCACGTCACTGCCACGTGTCCCGCCACTGTACCTGCCACATCATCGTCCGTACATGATGACGTCATCCCGCCACGTCGCCATGCTGACGTCATGCTGACGTCACCCGCCGTACAATGTTGACGTCATGATGACATCATCAACCCTTTTTTGGATGCAGAGGCGCGAAAATCGCACTTCGGAGCCCCGGAATCGAATTCTGAGGCAGTTTTTGATGAGCGATTTGCGCCACATGAAGCCCCAGGAAGCCCGAAAAGGTGTAGAAATGATCCGTTTTCTTCACAGAGCATACCAAAATGATCAGAAGACAATTCCAGATGATACAGAGGCCGAACAATGACCATTTACTGGTGACTAGACACGCAGCACAGCAGATTAGCAGCCCAGATTTTGTCAAAGAGTATCAGTGGAAGAAAGGACGCCAGAAAGAATTAGTCATGATTATTTAGGGGCTCGAGGCACCTGAACATTGATGAAGCCCCCAAAAAATCAAATCGATAAGCATCAGCCCATCCTTGCTTTCAAATAACTGTCAAGACATTCAAGACACCAGGACAATAAGGAAGTAGAGACCCATACCCATTTATTGCAGAAAGCACTGCAGCAAGCCACCGAGGACAACATTATTCATTCAGTTTTGACACATCAGCCCTGAGCACGGCTCGAGACATTCTTTGCATTTATTTCTAGATAGGATTAGGTCAAGTAGTCATTCTTATGACCTAATTAGGTCAAAATGTAATAAAGGAAACTCTGCAGAGAGTTTTGCCCTATATATACCACCCTCTGTATAGTTTTAAGTGTGGGTCAATTGAGATTTTCACTAGAGACTTGCTGTGTATACCTGAACGTTTCTGTAATCAAAGATTGCTTAAAGCTTGGCGAGCGAACTGTCTGTTGTTGATGAATGTGTCGAAGAGTTGGAGATGGAATTCCTGCGCTGCGGCCTGAAGCAATAAGTGCCTCTTATATCTGTTTATGTGTTTGCCATTATCTAAATAGCAGGAAGAAAGAATAGCCTAGAATTAGTTAAATACTCTCTATGCTCAATTCCTGCTGTTTCTTGATGTTTTCTTCTGAATGAATTGGTTATGAACATTGAATTCCTTTTGGCTCATGTTTACCCCAGTTCACCTGTTCTGGCCAATTATCTAGGGATTCTTAACTGCTCCTAGGTAGCGCCTTGTTGTTTCCTCTGCTAATCTGTTAGAGAGATTCTTAACTGCCTCTCTTTCTTTAGCATTCTTGCTATCCCTTGAACCTGAAAGTTTCTTCTGCCTTAGTTATCTCGCTCCATTTCCCCTCACTGTTATTAAAGAAAAACACCAACAGTTCCCCTCCTCGACTCCACGCCCAATGGTTTGAAACATTCAGACTATACTCAGCCTCTCTGCCTGAAAGTGTCAGTTTTCCCGCCAAAACTCAATCAAACCCGTGTGCATCATATCTAGCCTAAAATCACCCCTTTCAACAAAGCTAAATCATAAAGAGAGAGCCCTCTCTGACTGTAGGCAGGCTAGGGCCTGCAGTCCAAAGTTGGTTTGTGGTTACCTCGGCCGTATCCCTTTGGGAGTCAAAATGGACAACCTGAGTGATAACATAATGGCGACTCCGCTGGGGAGATGAATCATGTGTTTATTAGTGCAAATCCTCAATTTTGACCAGTTTGCCTCGTTTTCTGGAGAAAGTGTTCCTTTTCTTTAGGGTTTTTCATGTTCAGCTCTGATCTGTGACGGTGGATAGAGATCAGGCACTTTAAGGTCACATCATCCACCTGGCGACTCCACATCATCCCCATAATAAAGACTCCGCTGGAGAAATGAACCCAAAGGAATTGTATAAGCAGATCAGGCTCTCGACTTGGATGATCATCCAAGAGACCATGTTCTTTCTCTTGCACCAAATTTTGCTGTGCATATTGTACTTTAAAAGCGATTTTATGTCAAATTTTTGTGTTTTTCCTTTGGAAGAGATTGTTGAAAAGCCTCCGTGCACATCAGAGCAGCAGCTTTCAAATGCTGCTGAAGGTCATCATATGGTCAGGGAGGAAACAAAAATAGAGCCATTGAATATCAGATTGAGGAGGACCCAGAAGCAGAAGCATATGACCAGATGATCCAAATGGATCCCCTGCCTCTTTGTTTTCAGCCATCTGAATTATTCAAAGAAGAAGAAGACCAGCAGCCCGCACAGATCAGTCCGGCCCTATTCGAGCCAGATTGTAATAAATTACAAGCACCTCTGCGAGTACTGAATGACCTATCCGCTGGCAGGCAGAATAATGAAAGGAATCAGTGCACATCACCATCAACAGGCTGCAAGGCTCAGTATCGAGTTGACAATGATCTCCCGACTCCAAGGCATGGTAGTGATCCTGGACCTTTGTACAGTTCTTTAATTCAGCCAATAAATTGTATATATATGTTGAAGGACAGTTTTTTACAGTGTTTAAACACCGCAAAGGAGGTCAGTAGCTTCCTGATCTTTTCAAAGATTGACAAAGCCATAACAAATTGCAAAATCTCAGTTGATGTCACTAGCAAGCATAAGCAGCAAAGCCCACTCATGTTATTATTACTTAAGTGGTTGCATTGGTTATTTCACTTCACCTAACAGCAAAGTAAGTGCTGGTTAGGGTAGGTAGGTAGGTAGGATTAATAAGGCAGCCAACCAAGAAAAATTTGCAGAACATAGTAACAGTTGAATACAAGGCAGTCTGACCTGCTGTTCTTGACTTTTCACAAGGAAAAGCCATCCCCAAGTGGAGCCACTGTTAGCCTCCTGCTGCAGCAGGTTAATCATCTTTCATGATCGACAGTTTTACATGCCAAATATGTCATGCTATGCATGCTGCAATGCTCCATATTTGCTACAGATGGCCAGAAAGCATCCATGAGAGTAGGCTGGTCTAAAGGCCACTGCTATGTTCCAGTTTTGATAAAGCAATCCATTTTTGCTTTGAGGCAGTTTTTCAGTTGGAGGCACTTAGGCTGGAGTTCACTAACATCTTTTTTTTATCACCCTTATTATATAACTCCCTATTAGTTTTTCCCTTCCCCTATTAAAATCATGTATATAAATCCCCCTATGTAAATACCCCTCCCTCGCATTATAGCCATACTTTCTACTAAGTCCGGGAAATCTCAGTCCATCTGGGACTGTTTTTAGCCCATCCGAGTCATTGAGGGACTAGTTCGACATTTGGTCAGCTAGTAACCTCTCCCTTAACCCCACAAACCCCCAAAAAACCCATGTTTTCATGTTCCCCTTGTAAAACTTCACCCCACCACTGTAAAAACCCCTTAAACCCGTTTCCCTAAGTTCTAACCCATCCGCCGCGCACATTAAACCTGGGATATTCCTGCAAATATTCCCTCTCGTTAACCCCCTGTCCCGTCGCGTTCGCCGCCAGCCGTCCGATCCACAACCCTGCAAATCAACGGCTGGCGGGCATCCTCATCCCCGACGCGCCCGGCTTTTAACGTCCGGGAGTTCGGCGGTTTTGCCGCCGTACTCCCGCCATGTGTCAAGCGTCGGGCTGTGGCGGAGCCCCTCCCTCCGAAACCGCCATCCCCCATAAGCGGTGTGCCACATACCGCTTACCGCCCGGTGACGTCACCAGCCCACGTCACCCCTGCACAGTCAACAGCCCAGGTCACCCCCCTGTACAGTCATCCGATGAGTCACCCGCCTACATGGCCTCCTGTCACATCACTGCCACGTGTCCTGCCACCGTACTTGCCACATCATCATCTGTACGTGATGACGTCATGTTGACGTCATCCCGCCATGTCGCCATGCTGACGTCACCCGCCGTACAATGCGGACGTCATCAACCCTTTTTTGGATGCAAAGGCGCGAAAATCGCACTTCGGAGCCCCGGAATCGAATTCTGAGGCAGTTTTTGATGAGCGATTTGCGCCACATGAAGCCCCAGGAAGCCCGAAAAGGCGCAGAAATGATCCGTTTTCTTCACAGAGCATACCAAAATGATCAGAAGACAATTCTAGATGATACAGAGGCCGAACATCGGCCATTTACTGGTGATTAGACACGCAGCACAGCAGATCAGCAGCCCAGATTTTGTCAGAGAGTATCAGTGGAAGAAAGGATGCCAGAAAGAATCAGTCATGATTTTTTAGGGGCTCGAGGCACCTGAACATTGATGAAGCCCCCAGAAAATCAAATCGATAAGCATCAGCCCATCCTTGCTTTCAAATCACCGTCAAGACATTCAAGACACCAGGACAGCAAGGAAGCAGAGACCCATACCCATTTATTGCAGAAAGCACTACAGCAAGCCACCGAGGACAACATTATTCATTCAGTTTTGACACATCGGCCTTGAGCACGGCCCGAGACATTATTTGCATTTATTTCTAGATAGGATTAGGTCAAGTAGTCATTCTTATGACCTAATTAGGTCAAAATGTAATAAAGGAAACTCTGCAGAGAGTTTTTCCCTATATATACCACCCTCTGTATAGTTTTAAGTGTGGGTCAATTGAGATTTTCACTAGAGACTCGCTGTGTATACCTGAACGTTTCTGTAATCAAAGATTGCTTAAAGCTTGGAGAGCGAACTGTCTGTTGTTGATGAATGTGTCGAAGAGTTGGAGATGGAATTCCTGTGCTGCGGCCTGAAGCAATAAGTGCCTCTTATCTCTGTTTATGTGTTTTCCATTATCTAAATAGCAGGAAGAAAGAATAGCCTAGAATTAGTTAAATACCCTCTATGCTCAATTCCCGCTGTTTCTTGATGTTTTCTTCTAAATGAATTGGTTATGAAATTGAATTCCTTCTGGCTCATGTTTACCCCAGTTCACCTGTGCTGGCCAATTATCTAGGGATTCTTAACTGCTCCTAGGTAGCGCCTTGTTGTTTCCTCTGCTAATCTGTTGGAGAGATTCTTAACTGCCTCTCTTTCTTTAGCATTCTTGCCATCCCTTGAACCTGAAAGTTGCTTCTGCCTCAGTTATCTCGCTCCATTTCCCCTCACTGTTATTAAAGAAAAACACCAATAGTTCCCCTCCTCGACTCCACGCCCAATGGTTTGAAACATTCAGACTATACTCAGCCTCTCTGCCTGAAAGTGTCAGTTTTCTCGCCAAAACTCAATCAAACCCCTGTGCATCATATCTAGCCTAAAATCACCCCTTTCAACAAAGCTAAATCATAAAGAGAGAGCCCTCTCTGACTGCAGGCAGGCTAGGGCCTGCAGTCCAAAGTTGGTTTGTGGTTACCTCGGTCGTATCCCTTTGGGAGTCAAAAGGGACAACCTGAGTGATAACACAGGGAACAAAATTTTAAACTATTTTTCTATGGTGAAATTTTTGAAAAATATATTCAAAAATCAATAAAATTTATCTAAGAAACATTTAGGATATTACTGGATAGTTGAAGGTTGAACTGACGAACGAATCAGATGGATTGAGGTTTCTTGAGTTTTTCTCCAGAGCTCCTTCACTCACTTATTCACAATACAAATGAAAAATTGTAAGTCAAAGGGACTTTATATAAGTTGACATGTAAAATCAATTTTTTCAAAAGTTCATATTTTTTGCAAAACTTTATGATCTTTGTAACCTTTTTGTCTTGGAGTGTTAGGATGGGTCATTTTTTCATGACACTTTGGATATTTTGAGAGACCGCTTTGATTCCATGACCGCAAACCCATCATGGAAGGTATCGTTTTTCACTGGCATATAGCTTAGGGGATATCCTTTTCCATTCCATTTTGCATACTAGCCTCCATACTACGATATCTTGGCCATAGTGTCGACCCCATCATGTTTTGGTTCTTAAACCATTTTCCACTCGCCGACTTATAAAATCATGACATGATGGTAGAGCCAACCTTTACATGGTAATCTTAGTTAGATTCTTGTTAGCATATGTTGCTGATGCTGCTATATTGCGTAGGCTTGGGACTCTTGTTTAGTCTCGCCATGACTTGTGCATCGAAGCTTCATTCTCTTACTTCTTTGCTATTTTTTTGGTTTTATGCTCTAGAGGCTCTTTTGAGTAGAGTTGTACCACTGCATTGCATGTTGACTATTTTCCTCTTTTTGGCCTCAAGCCGACTTCATTTGTATTCGTGTTTAAGCCTCTTTTTTGGCCAAAGCTTTATGCAAAATCAACCCTGCAATAATTTAGTTTTTGCAACTTGAAACCTGCTTATCCATGGGAAGAACATTCCTTTAAGTGTCATTGACCAGTTTCGTCACCTTGCATTGAGCATAGGCATGTTCCACTCCTAGGAACTAGAAAATCTGTACTTCAACACTCATTATTTCCACTGTATTATAGCCATTATTTTATTATTTTGTGGCCTTTCCAAATATGAAAAGAAAAAAAAATTCCAAAAAGAGCAAGAATGGGACATTACTTCCGTGATTGATGGAAGCTAGATTCAATTGTGTCACCCTTGAACAAAGCACTGAAAATTAAGTCTTTCCTCCATTGGGATGAGCTTTAGTTTGACTTAGGAGAGCCTTAACCTTGTTATTGAGTCAGTAATCCTCTGGTTGGTTATCTCTTCCAATCATATGGAGAGTTTGTTTGTGCCTTTGGCATGACAAACCTATACAAAGTTATCATATGATGCCATATTGTCACATTTGAGTCATGCTTTTGTTCAAGGGAAGTAAACCTGAGTCGGCCTTTCTATGGTGTCTCTTGACTTATTTTCAGTTGGCCATCCTTGGTTGTTAGAGGCATTTTCACTATCACATCAGTTATTTGGTCATTTGCCCATGGTGGTTTGAGAAGGTCTCCATTGACTTCTTGTTGGTGAGTCTTCCTCTTATCGACTAAAAAACGCTTCTCTAAGAGTAGACCTAGAGCTCCACCCTGGCCCTATTTCCATCACTGATAGGTGACCTTGTGCTCAACATTAATCAGTATCATGGGTCTTTGACTGAGTGGTTTCCCTTATGTTCGACATCATTTCATTATCACACATTGGGATTCGTGTAATACCTGGGTTTCCATTTGAAATCATTGGTGGATTCCTCGCCTCTGTGTCAGCTTTCATTATTAGTTGGTATAAATGGTTTATGTTGTGCACTAGCTACATCTTGTGTACACCGGAAACGTGCTTCGGTTTGGTTACTACATCTTTCTTTGTCCGATTCCTTCCACATTATTGGCCTACGAGTTACACTCATGCTGGATTGATGAAGGATGCCTTAATGCCTTCCTTCCAGCATAACGTTTCTCATCGACTTCAACTCATTTATCTGGGAACTAGGTCTAGAGTCCATTTGGAAATACCTTAGGGTTTGCAGTCATCAGTGGTAGATTCCTTCGCTATCAATAGTGAGAATACATCATTATCTCCTGATTGATAGATTCATCCAAGTGTTCAACTTCAGATAATTTATTCACACTTGTAAGATTGTACTAGGTACCTTGGCTCTCATCATCATTATCGGTGAGTAGTCTCGCATTTTTTAATGGTATATATCAATGACCAGTAATTAAACGATTTCTCACATGGTCGAATTCAGATCATTTTATTCCCATTGTGTAGAAATGTAGCACAACGGTTGGTGGAGACCTCAGGTTTGCATCAGCATTTGTTGGTTCAATTGCCAGTTCCCCCTGTTTCTGCTAGTGACACCATCTACCTTATATGTTGCAGTTCATCACTGCTACATCTTATATGTTGGCACCCAAGTTGCATGAAGTACCATTTGTTCCACTATTTGACTTGATATTTTTTGGATCAGTTTTATGACTTCAGTGATCAGCTTTCTACTTCAGCATCATTGATCAGTTCTTTATATGATATATTGTGACATGTACTTCTATGGATATGATTTGATGATCCACTATGTATTTTCATTTCTTTTATACTTGTATACATATTAGTTCCAATTTTGTATTTGATATGCAGGCATGATTTATTATCTTTGAGCATGGGTATGCCCACCTATTATAGCACCATTTACCACTCTTGGTAGATCTGATTCTCTTATTATGACCTAGGGCAACCCTTCCTTCCAGAATTGGTCCAAAATTTAGAAAACATTTTTTTATTCCCCATACGCTACTTTTACTTGTGATAAAAGAGTGTACATGCGGGTTAGCATATACCCAACCTACGTACATATGTTAAAACACTTAAAAAAATTAAATTTCCTTAATTTCGGGCAAAGTTCACGGGTTTTACTTGTTACTCACCTCCTATTTCTCGTGGGCTAGCTGTTTCCCAATTGAAAAAAATATTTTGGAGAATTATAAATAAACCTCCATGGGAAGGCCTTAAGGGAGAAGAGAGGAGATATTGATACTATAGTGAGATTATCCCTGATTGAGTTTGACGAAATCCTTGTGCCTCATACACTCCCCAAATCTTTAGGAAACCCTTGTTTCCTTGTTGTAGATATCCTTCATCTTTCTTTAGATATCATTGTATTGGTGATGGAGGAATATTGCTGAGGCTGGGAAAGGATGAATTCGAAGGACAGTTCTGCTTGGAGCAGGAGAAGGACTTAGGTCATATTTCTCCACTTTGATTGTAGCTAACTTCAATAAAAGAATGTTGTTTTGTTTCTGATATTAAATGTGTTTATGCATCTATTTATATTGTAATTTGTTTATGAATCTTACATTGATGCGTAATTGTTCATTCATTTATATGATTTAAAGTTAATATCATGAACATGCTTTATGTTTCTACTATTGTATATGTTTCATTTGAATAATTTTCAGGTTTCGAAGACATCAAGAGAAGTTGAGGGTTTGCACCCTGCGGGATCTACTCAAACATAGGACTTCCAGGTAAGGACACTCTTACACAGTTCAATAGAATAAGCATTTAGGTTGATTTCCTGAGCATTTCTTGTTGTGGTTTTCCCTCCGCTCTGTTGGGGTTCTCAACCCAAGACCCTAGGGTGTTCTCACCTGCAACAGAATTGGCGACTCCACTGGGGATAACATTCTTGTTATTCTTGGTTTAGGTTGTTTGTTCTCAATTAGGGTTCAATTTCTTGATTGCTTGCTTTTATAGTGTTTTTTGATTCATTAGTGTCCCAGGCATCAAGTACACTAGCTTGGCAAGCTGAAATCTGGTGAACTCCTATCAAGTCCTCGCATGATTCTTTCATACACTTAATACATTTCAGCCATCATGTACCCCTCGTGACCTCATATATTAGGGGGAATATGTTATAGCACCATTTACCACCCTTGGTATATTTGATTCTCTATGATATGGCCTATGGAAACCCTTCCCTACTAGACTTGGTCCATTTTCTAAAAAATAATGTTTTAAATCCCATACACGATTATGCTGTGTGTACGCACGGGTCAGCCTATACCAAACCCATGTACATGTTTTAAAACATTAAAAAATATATAATCTCCCTTAATTTGGGAAAGGTTTACGGGTTTGACCAGATACCCACCTACTATATCCCATGGCCCAACTATTTCCCAACTGAAAAAACTAATTTGAAGAAGTATAAATACATCTCCATGGGAAGGCCAAAAGGAGGAGGAAGGATTAGATATTGATATTATAGTTGATTACATCCCTGATCAAGTATGAAGATATCCCTGTGCCTTCTACACTCCCAGTCATAGGAAACCCCTGTTTCCTTCTTGAGATGTTCATCATCCCTTCATGACATCCTTGTGTATACTTATGGAGGAGGATTGTTGAGGCCTAGGCAATGTTGGCATTATGATACAGGCGTTGTCCTTGATGTCAACTCACTCACAGGATAGTTCAAATTTGATAAAGGGAAACTCACATTGTAACAGGTCAATTCAGAGGTAACAGGCATTATTACAGAAGAACAGGAAGTTGGAACTGAGGTCTACCGATTAGAATCAAGAAGTTGAAGGAAGAGGATGTTTTAAGATAGTTTAAGTTGTATACGCAAGTTCACCTTTTCAAAGCAGCGTATACATGCAGGTTCAAAAAACAAAAGGAGCATATACATATGCACACACTTTCACAATAGGAAAAGCATGTATGGGTTAGAAAATCAAGGAAATACCAGACTAAAGAATACCAAGGGTCAATACCATGGTATTAGCCCACAATTTTGAGCAGAGTAACGACTGTTTGATCCCATCCAAGAATACCACAGGCTCTAAGTGTTGTTTTTGTCCGAGTTATTAAGGAAGGACAAAACTGTATAAGGAGGAGAAGATCAAAGGGCCAAGTGTGTAAGTGAAATGGTTTCTCAGGAATACTTCTATCTGAAGTATATTTTATGTTGCAGGGGCTATGATTAGAATATAATCTAAAATATTTTTTGCACCTTGAATTCAATGTTGGATCAGGATCATGAGAACTGAAATGACTTATCATTGAATGATATGACATTGGTTGGGCTAGCCTGATTGCTTACACATGTTTTATTCTTTAAATTTCATGATCTGGGTATGTTTGAAATCTGGAATAGCAGTGAAGGTGTAAGTGAGTATTTGCAGATCTATATGCTAGTTCACCTTGGCGAAGGTGCGTATACACAATGGTTCGAAGCTTCCAAGTAGCATATATAAAAGAAAAGCCTCCTATTCAGAAATTACTGATCTATCTAATCAGTGTTGCAGGTTTACTGATGTTTGTCAATGATGTCTTCTCAGATCTGAAAATAGAACTGAATACATAAGTAGTTTTTGTTTGTTTGATTGATTGATTAAGTGAGAAGGGTTATCTTTGTTGCTGACTATTTAGATCTCTATAAATTGACAGTAGATGTTTAGAATATTACTGGTTGGTACAGATTTGATTCAGAAGTTTTTATGATTCAGTAGTTTTGGAGGTATACGGAGGTTTGGTTACAAGAAGTAGCATATACACGCAGGTTGGGTTCATTAAAGTAGTGTGTAGAGTCTCCAATCTGTCTTCAAAATATCATCCACTTTCACCTTTATTGCCACCATTTCACTTACATGTCCCAACTCCATGAACATATAACCTTTCATTACCCTCCATTTTCATGATTACATGGGGTTACCTTTGTGTTTCCAAAAGATAATGATTTCTAGTATTATAAGTGAATTAAATGGTTAAAACTTAGAAAAATGACATATACTTTCTAATACTTAAAAGTGGCTTGAGCTTCATGACATGTGTAGGTAATTTGGAAGCTTCCAAGGCACCCTTATTTGCTAATACTTAAAAGTGGCTTGAGTTTCATGACATGTGTAGGTCATTTGGAAGCTTCCAAGGCACCCTTATGTGGCCTCCAATGCTCAAATTCGAATTCCCTTCAAGATATGGAAGAATATTTGGATAAAGGTCAAAGAGGATATGTGTCTCATCATTACCTATTTGAGTTGTAACTCTATGAGATTTTCTAGGGATCTAGGGAGAGAATAATGGACCTCTATTAATGAGGTATTTTCTTATGTTTTTGTATAAATAGGAGATCCTCCTCCTTTCAAAGGCATGTGTAAAGTTGGGAAATGCTCATGTTTTGAGTATAGAATTTGTATTTGGCACCATGCTCCTGAGCAATGTTCACTTTGATTTGGTTATGCTTGCATTTGGAGCCTCTCAACTTTCCATCTCTCATGCTTTTGGATTGGCCACCTACAATGTGTGAGATTTATTATTTTTCATAGATTAAGATTTATTGCTTTCATAGATTAAGATTTATTTCTTTAATATCTTTTCCTATGTGAGAGGTTAAGAGTGATTTTTTCTATTTGCTTTCGACTTAGAAGTTAAGAGCAATTGTTTTCATTTGATTTCATATCTTTTCTTGTGTGAGAGGTTAAGAGTGATTGTTTTTTATTTGCTTTCTACCTAGAGGTTAAGAGCGATTGTTTTTATTTTCTTTCTACCTAGAAGTTAAGAGCAATTGTTTTTATTTTCTTTCATATCTTTTCATGTGTGAGAGGTTAAGAATGATTGTTTTTGCTTCCATTTCTTGTAATTTCAATTCTACGCACTGTACTATAATTTCTTTTGAATTGATTGTTGAATTAGAATAGTTGAATTTGGTTTGTCGTTATTTGGTTTCATAGTTAGGTTGATCTAAATTGGAAGTTAATTTCTAGCATATATAATGCACTCATGCTTCGCAAGTTTTATGAAACCCCCAGGTTGACAATTAAATAATAGGTAATTAATTTGCCTCAACATTTTGGCGTCATTGCCAGGGAAGTGTGCATAGGAACTAGCTTTTAGTCTAGAGTTCATTTTTCATTTTTTTTAGATGCACGATTAAAGAATGTAGATCATGCATAAATCATTTAGTTGCATGTCATTTTTATTATATATATATATATATATATATATATATATATATATATATATATATATATATATATATATATATATCTTATATATATATATATATATATATATATATATATATATATATATATTATATATATATATATATATATATATATATATATTAAAAAAAAAAATTGATACTAACCATTTATGGACAAAGGATATAAACTGCAGATCAAACATTCTTTGGAGCACAAGGACTACTTTAAGGAATGATATCGAAACTCAATTGCGCCATGACATTCATCCGTTCTTCAAGAGATGTTTGTGGCAAATGTAAAGGTTAAAAAGATTTCTCATGTCCTCATACAGAATCATGTACATTTTGCAAATTTGGATATGAACATTTTAGAAAGTTTAATCCGTAAATGGCTCCATTGCAAACATCCATATACTTAAAAAATAAAAAATAAAAAAAATAAAAATAAAATTTCTTTGAAGTAGATAAATTAGGAAAAATAAAATCAAGCTTGATTAAAAAAATAAATTAAGTTCTTCGTTACATTTTTCTTAAGTTCTTGATTTAGATTTTTAATTGTTTTCTTGCATTTTTTCATTAACATCGCAAATATTTTCAACAAAAAAATAATGTTTTGATTTTAAATAATTAAAAAAAATCATGTTATATATATATATATATATAATGTTATTAATAAGGAAGATGAAGTTTGAAATCAATAAAAAAAATTCAATTCTTTGTTTACTATCTTCATTTTCCAAGAGAATTGACAAATCGTGCGACTTACAAAAAAAAATAAAATTCAATTGCATTAGCTTAAAAAAAAAAAATCCAAAATTCATCATTTAAAAAAAAGAATAAAAAGAAATAAAATTAAAATCTTGCTTGAATAGGCTGCATATTTGGCTTCCAACAAACCATCTCAGTTGTTCCACAAAGCCTGAGCATGTTGATGTCTCATGTGCATCATGTTGTGAAATACACTATTTTAAAGTATCTACAAGTTCAGTTAGGGTAACTGATGCACCTATCTCCATGCCATCCTCTTTGACTCTCAAAATGTTTAGCTCAGGTACATGAGTAGCTGCAATCATAACTTGATAATGGATACTTTTAAACCTTGTTTCTATACCAATTTCCATATTGCGAATCACCAACTTTGCATCAGAAAACCTTGATTTCAAATCTAAAACATCCTGGAGCTTTAATGGACGAAACCGGGCCATACCTCTTGGACTTGTCAAATATAAAGGGTGAGGCTTTCTCGATAAAAGCTCTGGCGGAAAAATGAACTCGCGATTACCATAAAAACTCCCACCAACTTCACTAAATGAAAGCAGCATATAGACAGGATGAGAAGTTCCAATGTCCTTGCTTTCATTGCCAACCCTTTCCCCACAGTCACAAGGTTTCCCTGTTGAAAGGAAAATGACCTTTGCATCTCCAGATGTATTTGTAGAAGCATTGTCACTATACAAGGTATTATCGGTTTTGGAAAAATTATGGAAAGCATCAAGAATTGATTTGTAACCTGTAACCCAGAAAGCCCGAGTGCAATACTTGTATAGGAAATGCGTAACAACTTAAAAATGTCATTTTTTAAACACGTTTTCTGGTCAAATGAAAGCTAATCTCAGAAAAATAAAACGTGGGTTTTTTTAGAACGGGGTTAATTACATTACGCAGGAGCGATTTTCTAAAATTCGTAACCAATTGGAAGATATTCCAGGTTCTTTAGAGCCTTATTTTCTAGGTTATGTGGAAAAACAGTTTTTACTTACTTCCCTGAGATCCTGCAAATCGTTGAAACAAATCAAGTTTGATTGAGTCCATGAGAAAGAAGTCTTGGTGTTGAAAGGAGAGCAGCTTCAACAAATAAACCAGTTACGAATTTTATGGGCAGTGCTAGCGCTTGGCTCCGAAATATGCTGTTGCTACTAAGTCAAAACCACATATCAGTGCTGCTACCGAGTCAAAACTATGTATCAGTCCAGATATTCACTTGCAATGATTTGAATTTTCATTTTCAACCATGGAAAATTTTGTATTAATTTTTTTCGTATATGTACATTTTGATGGAATGTTGTTTTAATGTTTTATAGGTATAACTTTTGTTATTTTTTTATTTTTAAAAGTGTACATATATGTTTTGTATAATATTTGTTTTTACCATTTTTTTTTTTAATGAAGTTTTTTTTTTTTTTTTTTAACATTTGTACATTTATAAGTTTTGTTATGATTTTTGTTATGTTTGTTTGCATGTATATTTTAGTTTGTATATATGTTTTCTTCTTATGTTTTTCTTTTGTGTATATTTATTTTACTTTTTAGTTTTGTAAATATTTCATTAATTTTTAGATTATGTGTTTTATTATTTTTTTTTAAGAAAATTGCCATGGAAAAATGTCATTAAAACATTGATTTGAAATTCATTTAGTGACTAGCGTAAATTGAGAAAAAGTTGTTGTGATGGTCCACTCAAAGACACCTATCGAAGCAAGCACTAAAAAAAAAATGTTCTATTTGCTAATTTTTCTGGAAGAAGTATTGATCAATTTGAAGATTGGACTGGTTATTTGTTCATAACAAAAATGCATAGTTGTGTGTACTTAACTGTCTGTTCAAAATTTTAGCTACAGAAACTGCACAATTCTGCAGCTGAAAAACAATTTTGCAGCTATGTATTTAACTTAATAATCTACTTGTCAACAATGCATTCTAATAAAAAAATCATGATCAAAATTTATTGGTTTTGTCTAATGATTATATTTTCAAGCATGATGTAGGAAAGAATAAGAACTATGAAGGCACTTTATCTGCAAGATTGATTGATGAATTTTTTATTGAGGATTGTTTTGCAGGAATCATTAAGCATTCACAAATAATATTTCTTTATCTTTATGAAATGCTATGATTCAAACATAAATTGAGGAAATTGTTTTTTTTAGAAATTGGATTTATTATCGCAATTGTGAAATTGGACTATCCATTTGAAACGAGGGCACATCATGAATCGATCAATTATGCAAATTTTTTGTATGTGCCTAGAGAAATTGATCAGTTCTCTTTGAACACACTTACGTTTGTTGCACTGTTAGTGCCATGTTTGTTTTTAGGTACCAGGGAAATCGAAGAATTGAAGGAGGCCAATTTGTGAATGATTGGTTTTCTACGACCAATTTCAAGAAACATGAACCAATTGAATCCCTTTCTATCATCGATATATGCCATCATTTTTCCTCTCCAAACTGCCAAGCTATCCAAGCATTTTTCACTAAACATTGTCATTACCATTTTCCTTACAAGATTCGCATGTTTCCATTTACATTTTCCATTCACATTTTCCATAATTTCCATTCATCAACCCATTAATAGAGACATTCATCTTGCTTAGATGTTGATTTGTCCTTTTTCTTTCCGTTCGCATATTTACCCTCTTGTCATTTTTCTTTCCATTAAATAAACCTTGATCCACTGAAAAGAAATTCATTCATAGCCCTTCCAAAATCATCATTTCATACTCGCGTTAGATGATGGAGTATTCATTAAGGCCTCCCTTCTAACAAGTCTTGGCCTATCGACATCAACACATTATCTAGGTTAAGGGCTAGAGTCGTTACTAGTACCTTGAGGCTTGTATGATCAATGAAAATTTCTCTCGCTAACAATCATGGGAATACATCAATGTCCCTTGATCGTTGGATCTTGCAAGTGGCTCGACATCAGCTCATCTATTCACACTTTGCAAGATGTACTTAGGTACCTTGGCACTCGTTGACATTAATGGCGAGTTTGCCTTGCATTGGTTAATGACATTCATCAATGGCTGGTAATCTAATGACTTCTCTTCATGCTTGACAACAACACATTTATTCGCATGACTAGAATTGTACCATCGGGTTTTGTAGCAGGTGAAGACTATATCATTTCAGCATTTTGCAGTAGATACAACAGATTTAGTAGCAGAAATAAAGAATCCACTTTCACCACCTCATCCACTATTTATGCAACCAAGAAGCAGATGAAATTCTACATTCTATTCCATGATCTGAATATGCACAGTTTGTCCACTTTCTAGGTAAGTAAAGGTATGTTCTTTTTTAGCTTTTAATCATAGAATTCCTTGAATACTAAAATTATAATTTTTGGAAAATACTTCACCATATTTCATTTCTCATTTGAAAAAAAAACCATAAACGCCTTTAGTTTGGGGGAAGGGAAATCCATTTATTATCACATCCATATCACTTCATTCCATTTCACTTCATTTAATCCTAACATACTTGTCCTAATTGTTATAATTGCATTATGGTTCAAAAGTTATGTAATTTGCAAATAAATTATTAAATGATGAGCATATTATATGGCTGATTTAAGGATGCATTCTTAAATATGTTCAATGCATCTTGCAGCAACAAAAAGAAACAAGGTATTGAAACACAAGAACCAATACCAATTAAAATTTGGTTGTCACACAAGAACCAACCAAACATGTTGCAATTCAATGTATGACAAGGAATACTTTGCAAAAAAAGAAATGAGATTGTCAAATGCAAAGTTTAAGGACAATTGATATAAGCCAAGGTCATTCAAAAGAAAATCATGATTAAGCAATGTAGTAGATTGCATGAGGACATGCAATAACGTCAGTTGGGGGTATGTAGAGTTTCCAAATTGTCTTCAAAATATCATCCACTTTCACCTTTATCGTCACCATTTCACTCACATGTCGTAACTCCATGACCATATAACCTTTCATTAGCCTCCATTTTCATGATTACATGGAGTTACCTTTGTGTTTTCCAAAATCTAATGATTTCTAGTATTATAAGTGAATTAAATGGTTAAAACTTAGAAAAATGACATATACTTGTTAATACTTAAAAGTGGCTTGAGTTTCATGACATGTGTAGGTCATTTGGAAGCTTCCAAGGCACCCTTATGTAGCCTCCAATGCTCAAATTCGAATTCCCTTCAAGATATGTAAGAAGATTTGGATAAAGGTCAAAGAGGATATGTGTCTCATCATTACCTATTTGAGTTGTAACTCTATGAGATTTTCTAGGGATCTAGGGGGAGAATAATGGACCTCCATTAATGAGGTAGTTTCTTATGTTTTTGTATAAATAGGAGAGCCTCCTCATTTCAAAGGGATGTGTAAAGTTGGGGAAATTCTCATGTTTTGAATATAGAATTTGGATTTGGCACCATGCTCATGAGTTATGTTCACTTTGATTTGGTTATGCTTGCATTTAGATCCTCTCAACTTTCCATCTCTCATGCTTTTGGATTCGCCACCTACAATGTGTGAGATTTATTATTTCTCGTAGATTAAGATTTATTTCTTTCATAGATTAAGATTTATTTCTTTAATATCTTTTCCTATGTGAGAGGTTAAGAGTGATTGTTTCTATTTTCTTTCTACCTAGAAGTTAAGAGAAATTGTTTTTATTTGCTTTCATATCTTTTCCTGTGTGAGAGGTTAAGAGTAATTGTTTTTTATTTGCTTTCTACCTAGAGGTTAAGAGAGTTTGTTTTTATTTTCTTTCTACCTAGAAGTTAAGAGAAATTGTTTTTATTTGCTTTCATATCTTTTCCTCTGTGAGAGGTTAAGAATGATTTTTTTTCTTCCATTTCATGTAATTTCAATTCCACGCGTTGTACTATAATTTTACTATAATTTCTTTTGAATTGATTGTTGAATTAGAATAGTTGAATTTGGTTTGTCGTTATTTGGTTTCATAGTTAGGTTGATCTAAATTGGAAGTTAATTTCTAGCATATACAGTGCACGCATGCTTCACAAGTTTTACGAAACCCCCAGGTTGACAATTAAATGATAGGTAATTAATTTGCTTCAACAAAGCGTATGCATTATGATGTATGATTTTTGAGGTTACAGTTGGTTCTGAATGATGATACAAGTTTCTGGGTTCAACACAGTGTTCTGGTGACAATGATTTGACTGTTCAGATTGGCTAATTGTTAGTTGATGAAGTTATTATTATATAGGTTGAGCTTCAAAGTTTCCGATGGGTCCAGTGTGAAAATTTGATGAAACAAGGCCTTCATATTATGTTGTTGTGTACCAGGAGCATCCAGTCTGAAAATTTATGAAATGTGGTCCCTGGAGGAGGAGAGAAGGTCATAGCCTTCTATAGATCAGTGCCAATGTAATAGTAAACATATCAACTAGTACAAGAGCTAGGGGGTTGTAGCTCCCTTCCTGTAGAAGTTGGAGAACGAGAGAAGGTTGTAGCCTTTTGCAGGTGGGTGCATGCGTATTGCTATGAGTCTGCACCAGTACAAGATTGTAAACGTATTTTCTTTATATTAAAAAGGAGAAAGAGACGACTACAACAAGTGGTTTTTCTTGCGCATTGGGTTTCCACCTTAAATCTTGGTGTTCATGTGTGTTTCTTATGTGTGATCGTTTATTATGTTATTACTACACATAATTACTATATAATAAAATATTGATGCACTGATTTAAGACCTACACATGATGAATTAACTAATTCATAAGATTTATGGGTATATGTTGGTTTCTTTAATCACAGTGGCGTGCACACGCAAGTTCACTTCAGTGAAGTAGCATATATAAATATGACTAGGAAATGAAAAATGATTGAATTGTAAATATTAATTCGCCCCCCTTCTTAGTATTATTTCCAAAAATTGGTATCAGAGCCGGTCCTTCGAAAGAATATTGATCGCTTGAAGGGAGATCTTTCAAGATGAACAATCAAGAAGACATGGGATCCATCATACCACCAATCTTCAACGGAAACAACTTGGTATATTGGAAAATAAGAACTAGATCCTATCTTCAGTCACTTGGAGCCGATGTTTGGGAAATTGTGGAAGGAGGATACCAATTTCCAACAGCAATACCTACAGATACAACAAGTAAGAAGTTATATGAAACCAATGCCAAAGCAGTCAATACTTTATTGGGAAGTCTATTAGAATCAGAATTTGTCAAAGTCATGCAGCTCAAGATAGCCAAAGAGATATGGGACAAAATCATTCAGAGCTATGAAGGAGACTCCCAGGTAAAACGTGCTAAGCTCCAAACTCTCAGAATTCAATATGAAACTCTTAAAATGCATAGTGATGAAAGTATTGCTAGTTGCTTTTTACGTGTAGATGAGATTTTTGATCGTATGAAGAATCTAGGTGAAGAGATAAAGGAGGCTACTTTAGCAGAGAAAATTTTGAGACCTTTGTCTTCTAAATTTGAGTCAAAAGTATCTGCCATAGAAGAAAAACAAGATCTTCAATCTATTATTGTTGTTCAACTTCATGGAATTCTAACTGCCTTTGAAATGAGGAAAGGAGGTCCATCAGATATGAGAGAAGTCGCTTTCAAAGCTTCAACAAAGGGAAAAGAAAAGGAAGAGCACAATGAATCAGGATATATTTCAAAAGAAGAAGATGAGGTAAACTTTTTCAAGAAGCTTCAATGAGGTTCCAGAAGATTCAGAGGTAAGCTACCATTCAAATGCTTTGCTTGTGGTAGAGTTGGCCATTATGCTGCAAAATGTCCTCATAAAGATAATCATGAAAAAGGAAAGGAATCTGCAAAAGGAAATAGAAAACATGTTGTTAATAGAAGAAGTTACTATACTCATGAAGATAGTGATGGATTATTTAATAGTGATGAAGATGAAACTGAACAAGGTTATAAACTACTCATGGCTTATGACAATGATGATTTTTTGGATGCCTTAGAAGAGGATGACTTTCTTGAAGAAATCACTAAACTCAAAATCTATTTGGAAGAAAAGAATATGTTCATGGATATTTCTGGGAAAACTAGTGTCTATTCAGATTTGCTAGTCCCACTAAGACGGGTAGCCATCTTAGAAACAAACAATTCAAAGTAACTTGCATTTTCCTCTATGAGAGATAGATGAGAGAGAAGCAGAGAGCACCAACCTCAGTCTTTCATTTGGCTCCTTGCTTGTTTCCTCTCTCCCTTGATAGAGCTTTTGCCACTCCTTTCTCACTTGTCCCACTTCAAAGAACACTTGTAGAGTCAAAGCAGAAAAATACCATCAAAGAATAGTGATCTATAACCATAAACAATGTAGAATCAAATGTACATTAACCATACAAATGCATACACAAATACAAGATTCAAAAATATACAAGTATATGGAGGAAAACTCAAATAGCTTTATTGGTAGAAGTAGTAGAAGAGAGGATTAAAACCCAGCTGTCTGATCCAGCACCATCCTCCCAGCATGAAAGCCCTCTTCACCTCTTGAAAAGCTAGATCACCCAACAATACAATGTCTCAAAGAGAAACCAACAACACTTCCTTACAAAATACAAAATTCCAACCTCTGGATCTCTAGGATGAGGGATCCATATATAGA
This sequence comes from Pinus tabuliformis, assembly GCA_031772625.1. Taxonomy (NCBI): domain Eukaryota; kingdom Viridiplantae; phylum Streptophyta; class Pinopsida; order Pinales; family Pinaceae; genus Pinus; species Pinus tabuliformis. Next base: position 1,559,866,368 of record CM062804.1, read on the forward strand.
TATTTGCAGGGGGTGAGTCAGCTTCTGGGATTTTGATTGGTGTCATTTCACTTATAGTTCTTGGTTCCACTTGGAGATTTCATGATCTCTTACTCATCCCTGGGCGAATTCAGAGAGGCAAGTGTCATATGAGCAATTTCTAGAAGATTCTTTGAGTTTCCACATAGTAAACTGCCTCTACCATTTGTCTACTCTCGCTCATCGCACCCTACAGAAGGGATTTTTAGTATGAATCACACCCCTTGTGTGTGATAGGTGAGATGCATCACACCCTTAGCACTGAGCAGTATCTATGGTCTAGTTTTCACCAGCTCTGAGTAGTTTTTCAGGGAGAAATTATGGGAAATGACGTAATCAGTTGACCTTGATCCTTTAGGATATGAAACAACACTTTTAGGGGTTTAGAAGCCCTTGGTTTATGGACATATGTGATTGGGGTTGCAATGCCCAAATATGTCTATAACAGTTTCCCCCAAAAGCATTAGGTCGTAAATCTTCTAATGTCGGGTGAAATGCTTTATCATGAGGATCCGAGGTTTTTCGAACTGGAAGGTGACCTGTAATAAGATACAATACAATACATTATCTTCATAATATTTTCATGATCTAGCTAAGGTGGGCATTCCCATGCTCAGCTTTATAAATTCATTTTCATGTACATAGGACAAACAATCGTCTATGCGGCAGACTGATGATTTTGGTAGAGCCAGCATCCTTTAGCTTGGATGATTATCTGTGAAACTATGCAGTAGATTTGATGTCTTTATTTTCCTGAATGTATCGCAACTCGGATGGATGAAACTAGATCCGGGGCCTTCAAACTCATTCAATCTTCACCCGATGTACAAGTCGATCTATGTGAAAAGATGTTCTGATGTCGAACATGGAAAGACATCGCCTGATTACCAGCTAATGATGTAAGATGTTAACAGGCACGAGAGGAATCACCGATAATGATAATGACCCTCAAGGTATTGCAGTACAATTCATGTGGTTTGAATACATGAGTCGATGTAAAACACCATGCAAAATCTTTTGGTCGAAAGCCATAGATGTAAACCTATCATCGGAAGTGATAAACTTGCCATTGAGGCATGCAAGCTTCAAAGTACTGAAAGGGTTGTTCCTAAGTCAACTTCTTGGATAATGAGCTGATGTCGACAAGAATTAACCTGTCATAGGAGGGTCTTAATGAATTCCACATCTACGACACGGAATGGAGCAAATGATCTTGTGGAGGTGAAAATAATCTGGTGATATGAGGTTCAGGGTGGCGGTCATGAAGGAATGGAGCATGAAGGTGTTGTAGTGGATGAGGCGTTAGATGGGTTGGTGAATTCTCTAAGTGAATTCTCTTGAAAATATCAGTGATTCTGAAATGGATTGGTAGCGTTAACCCAAAAAATGGATGGTACGGAGGACCAATGGTGATATGACCGGTGAACGGAATAACCCAACCCGACTCAATCATGGTGATGGAGTGAAAGTGTCGTGTTCAAGAGCGACCTGCTACCAATGAAGTTCTTCAAGTTTTCTTCCCTTTTTCCCCAGTCATTGCTGACCAGTACCTCTTTATTTTTTTCAATCTTGAGGAGGCTAACATATGCTTGTTTTATAATTTTCCCTTCGGGCAAACCTGTCGCTATGTTTTAGCGAGCCTAGCAATAGTGAAACTCGCTCTTGTTTATATGGACAAGTTTGTCGCTATTGTTTTAACGAGTTTAACAACAAAGATAACTCGGTTCTTTTCAGTTTTAGAGAGTCTAAAAAGAGGCAAAAAGGAAACTCCAATATTCCTTTTTCGTAGTATAATCCCTTAAGTCCAAAAAAGTATAAAATAATATGAAAGTGATGACTTTTTTACCACTTTAGCAAGCCAAAAAGGACAAGCGCTTGATCGTTTTGTGTAATTATCCCTCAGGTCCAAAAATATTAAAATATAGAGGAGGGATGGAACTTCTAATCACTTTAACGAGATGGAGAGGCCAATTGCTCGGAAATCTTTTCATATTTTACGAGTTTAAAAAGAGCTTAAAAAAGACTCGTTTTTGAGGAACGAGTGATGTTTTCAGATAGCAACTGATTCCAGGTAAGTTTGGAACTTTTCAGTCACGGTAGTGTAAAGAAGGTGGCTAACAGAATCACTTGTTGCAGCTGTTCCTCAAAAGGGTAAATATTCAAGTGGAGGCGTATGATCGGCCAAAAAGTGGAGGTGATGGTAAGAACACGACCAAGGCTCGAAAGCTAATAGCAATGTGATTACAAGGGTTATTTACCGAAGGTGGGTTCATTTTTTAATGAGCTTGAACTCTGGAGGGACATATGCTCATAGCTAGGTTTATTTTTTAATGAGCTTGAACTTTGCGGAAACATTGCTCGTGCCAGTCGTCTATTAAGGATCTCTCTCATCAGTAGGTTCATTTTTTAGGGAGCTTGCCCCATGCGAAACTTTGCTCCGAAGCCTTTTGTATGAAAGTTAGGAATGATCAACTACTGTCCTAAGGGTTAATGAAGTACTAAGGTTAGGTAGGGTAGTTTCGTACAAAACATTTCCTTTACTTTTTCGATGTTGCTGGCCCTTGCAAAGGCGAATGGTGGATCAAACCAATCACCTAAATTAAGCAGTTGAAGTTAGTAAAAACTACGGGGTTAGAGTTACGCTGGTCGTTTTTCACTTGCATAGAAAAGGTTTGCATGCCTCCAGGAAAAAGAAATGAGAGTTTCCAGGTTACCATACAAAAGTTCTTGCATTAAAGCAAGATTGTTTCATCGACGTTTTAGAAAAAACACTTCCTTGACTCTATCCATCGAATAGACAAAGGTGAAAGGTGTGGATCCACTACCAATCACATAACCTTCGATGAGGGAATATTATTCTAGACTGATCCCATATCCTAAACCGACGGGTGTGTTAGATTGGTCATATATCCTACGAGGAAACCTATCTTTTATCTGGGGTTTTCCTACCGAAGCAGGCCAGGGCACATGCCCCCTGAGTTTCGTCACATTTACTGAATCACTTGCGATCATCAGGCGGACGGACTGGAGGTTGATGAGAAATTCCTTGTGCAAAGAGACCATTTAGGGATGAGATTTTACTAGTAGCCGTGTTCGAACCGGGGAATGAAAGCTAGTCAACGAGTTGGACCATTCTGCCTTCATACGGGAAACACATCACCCGAAAGAGTGAGGAAACAATAACTCCAATGCTATAAATGTAGTCATGCCTAAGGAGTAGATTGTAATCTAGGGGCCCATGGAATACCATCACATTCAGATGAATGGTTTTCCTTCTCAAAGTTATAGGAAAATTTGGAAGGATCCCTAATGGTCGACTGGTTCTTTTATTGAAGCTTGAAAGATTTTGAATCTCAGGCAGAATCGATGGTGAACCAAGCGCTTTCCAAGAAGTTGAGGAAAGGATACTCACAAAATCCCCTACATCTATGATAGTGCCAGCCATGATCATTCTGTAAGCTTGTACTATGATTCAGGTACATTAGATGGTAGGCGGGGTCTCGCTAGCAGATTCCAATCAAAGGAAACGACTAGATTTCTTGGAGGAGGGACCGAATAAACGACCGGATGAATCTCTTGAATTGAGGAACTTCCTTCCTGTGGAAAAGGAATGGGTAGATTGCCCCCATGTTCATCAGAATCTGTGTTAACAAAAAGAATTTGAACGGTGTCATTCTCATTCTCTTTGGGGACTGTATCATCTGAAGGTGGACCTTCTGAAGACAAGACTGGGTCGACTGCCGTCTCGACCTGTTGACTTTGGTCTGGTGTGGAATTAGAGGGTTTATCTTCAATGATAGGCGCTTCGACTGACAATAGAGATGTGTCAATCAGATTTTCAACTAGCGATGGACTTGGCAAGAGTTTCCTGTATCTAGGAGGAAGTCGCTGCGGTGAAGCAGGACGGTTATCCAAGACTCTTTTAGTTTCGTCTAGGAAGGGACAATAGTGGAGGGTATGATTGCCATCACACAGCCTACAAGGAAATTTAGATTTCCTTTTTATCCATTGACTTCATTTTCACTAGTTGATGGTGTACTCTCAACATGATCGACAGAGGCTGAAGACACCAGATTGTGCAAGTGGGGAGACTAGTCTCTCAAGATCCACGGGATGCAAGGATAATCTCAATGATAGTGGTATCCTTTGCAATGACACATGGAGATTTGGGTTTGGCTGGTGCAGTGTGTGGATTTTCGCTAGACGATGCATTGTTGCCCCCTTTTGCCGTTGGCTTCTTCTTCTTCTTCTCCTTCCCTTTCTTCTTCTTCTTAGTTACTTGGTTTTTAGTGTTACTAGTTTCACTAAGCGAAGAGGAAGAAGGAGAGGGAGAAACAAATGAAGTAGAAGGTGGGGGAGCAACTCCAGTATCATCTGGTTGCTGATTTTATTGCTTAGGAATTACAATGTTTTGAACGACAGAGGTTGATATTAGCCATACTGGTAGGCCAATTGTGAGTCCCGGAAGGGACAATGTAGCCATGTATGGAGCACCAATATCTCCCCAAGAAGAGAAAGGACTAGGATTCCCCCCAACGGGAAATCCTTGATTGGTGGATTCCATTTTCTCAACCTAAGACCAACGAGGGAACAATGATGTTATTCCGAATAAAATTAATTTTATGACGCTTTGACACTACTTGTTTTTTCAATTTTTAAGAGTCGAGAAAAAGTTAAAGGTGACTCTAGTCACCTTCGATTTTTAATGAGCTTGAAGTGACAAGTGCTCAGATGGACCTTTTCTTTTAAGGAGTCTGAAAAGGAACGAAAGTGACTACTTTGGAAGTCTAGACAGAGGGATTACCAAACCAATCGCAAAACTGCAATATACACCTCGGTGGTAAATTATAGAGAAATTACCGAGGACTTTACGTACGGTAGTCAATCTTCCCGAATGCTATGTTCAGTGCATTGCGATCGATAGGGCGACAGACACGGCTTCCTAAGGATAAAGGATATCAGCCTATTGTGGTCTCCCAATATATACTCGACGATACATGGGAGCACAAGTCCGTACTGGTACTTGTCGTATCAAAGAGGAGGAATCACCCAACCTACGATGAAAACGATAGTTACCAGGCTTTACGACACCGAAATACGTCTCTAGCCTAGACTTCTAGATGTTGTGCGTTAGGTTCCAAAGAGTTTTTATGTTCATTGAGGTTTATTTTATAGTTGATCTTTCTTAAGAAGATTTCTTTTCAAGGTTCACCGTGTGATGTAGATGTACAATTCCTAAATATGCAATCTAAATGATAAACAGTTGTTTATTTATTTTAGCAATGAAAATCCTAGCTACTAAGTAAAGAAGAGTAAAATTATTTCAACATAGAGTAGAGAGCACACACTAAATTTACTTTTCCTAAATCAATTTCCGCATGCAGTCTAAATGCAAATGCACATGCATGTATTTGTTTTTTCGCTTTCTTAATGTGAGAATGACAAAAATAAAACTAAGTACAAATCTGAACTACTTTTCTTCAAAGCGACACTTTAGCAATTTCTTTTAGAAATGAAAGGAAGACTAAGACGACACTTTCATTTTCGAATGGAAAACTGTTTTTGACAGTTTAAAGAATTGATAATTCAAATCAAATACAATGGAAAAAGCACAATCGACTATCTAAAAGAGGAAGACTTTATGACACTCTTTTTCTTGATTGAAGACGACAATTGCGACACTTTCGAATCAAAATACAATAGTTCGATTAAGCTACTTTTTTCAAAGGAGGACTGTAAATGATGGAAAATACATAAAAAACATTCAAAATTCCTTCTCAATGGAGGCTGAATAATGTAAAGGAAGAAATTTTCAATAGTGATATACTGATCATAAACAACAAAACTACTGAATAGAGCTGAAAACAATGAAGAAAAAACCAAAATCTGGAGGCAGAAACAGTCTCACTCAATCATCGCACCTGTCCTTAAGGGAAACAGGGATGCATCTCACCTGTAGCACATGGGAGGTGCGATGCATCCAGATTGCCAATGAGAGACAGTGCGATGGTCCAGGGATGAGACTGAGCTTGGTTTTCACTCATAGTTTGCAGCTAAGTTCAGGGATTTAGGCTGAGCTTATGATAGGCAGTAAACACAAAGTATAGGGGTTGATCTAATGAGGTTATTTGAGATACCACCAGGGCACTTAGGATGTTTGCAAGTCAGATGTTCAGTTCATGAAGCAACCCAGAGATTGACTGAAGCAGCGTTGGTCTACTTTGCAGTTGCATAGCAAAAGAAGTTCGAAGGTTAGTTGGCTTAACTTTAGGCTCCGTCTGTAGTTTATAAAGCAAACAACAGTAACAAACAAACAAACAATTCGCTCCCCAGTGGAGTCGCCATTTTGTTTCCGGGAAAACTAATGTCTATTCAGATCTGCTAATCCCACTAAGACGGGTAGCTATCTTAGAAACAAACAATTCAAAGTAACTTGCATTTTCCTTTATGAGAGATAGATGAGAGAGAAGCAGAGAGCACCAACCTTAGTCTTTCGCTTAGCTCCTTGCTTGTTTCGTCTCTCCCTTGATAGATATTTCGCCACTCCTTTCTTACTTGTCCCGCTTCAAAGAACACCTGTAGAGTCAAGCAGCAAAATACCATCAAAGCATAGAGATCTATAACCATAAACAATGTAGAATCAGATGTACATTAACCATACAAATGCATACACAAATACAAGATTCAGAAATATACAAGTATATGGAGGAAAACTCAAATAGTTTTATTGATAGAAGTAGTAGAAGAGAGGATTACAACCCAACTATCTGATCCAGCACCATCCTACTAGCATGAAAGCCCTCTTCACCTCATGAAAAGCTAGATCACCCAACAATACAATGTCTCAAAGAGAAACCAAGAACACTTCCTTACAAAATACAAAATTCCAGCCTCTGGATCTCTAGGATGAGGGGTCCATATATAGATATTTGCAAGGGGGTGAGTTAGCTTCTGGGATTTTGATTAGTGTCATTTCACTGATAGTTCTTGGTTCCACTTGGAGATTTCATGATCTCTTACTCATCCCTGGGTGAATTCAGAGAGGCAAGTGTCATATGAGCAGTTTCTATAATATTCAGAGAGGCAAGTGTTATATGAGCAGTTTCTATAAGATTCTTTGAGTTTCCACCTAGCAAACTGCCTCTACCATTTGTCTACTCTCACCCATCGCACCCTACAGAAGGGCTTTTCAGTATGCATCACACCCTTTGTGTGTGACAGGTGAGATGCATCGTACCCTTTTTCTGAGTAGTATTTTAGGGAGAACTTCTAGGAAATGATGTAATCATCTGACCTTGATCCTTTAGGGTATGAAACAAAATTTTTAGGGGTTTAGAAGCCCTTGGTTTATGGACATATTTTATTGGGGTTTCAGTGCCCAAATATGTCTATAATAATGGATACGTTGACACATCAACTCACTGAAAGAGAAAAGCACAATGAAAAACTAGAATGTGAAGTTGTGGGTCTAAGAAAAGAACTTGAGAAGGAAAAATATCTTAATCTTAGATTTGCTAAAGGATCAGAAACTTTAAATGAGATCATCAAGGTTCAAAATTCTCCTCTTATAAAGACCGGTCTTGGATATACTGAAGAATCATCCCAATCACAAAAGTCGTTAGCCTCCACCAAAAGCTACCTTGATGCAGCAAAGACCAGTGAATAGTATGTCAATCGTCAGCAAAAGCCTAAAAGTACTCATCAGGTAAACCATGCTCAATTTACTCCAAGAATGAACATCAATAGAAGCATCAACCAAAAGGTAAACAACACCAAAAGATTCTATGGTCACAGAAACTTCTTTAATGGACAATATTTTTCATGCCATAACTTTGGGCATAAGGCTGCTCGATGTGTTGCTTACAAAACTATCATTACTAGAGAAGCACGAAATCAAAGGAGTGTAACAGGAATCAAGAAAAGTCCTTATAATAACTTTTCTCCTCTTGAAGACGAAATTGAATGTTCTTTTTGTAATAACTTTGGTCTTGAATATTCTGAATGCAAGAGAAAATTTCGGCCAACACTTCAAAAGGAGCAAACATCATCAAATTCCAAAGTATGGAGAAATAAGGAACTTCAATAAGAAATATGTGGCATAGCTCTGTTTGTAGAAGGACAAGAAAATCCGTGGTACATTGAAAGCGGATTCTCTAAACACATGACAGGTGATAAATAGAAACTTCATTCATATAATTCTTTAGAAAATGAAAAGAATGTCTCCTTTGGAAATGACACACCAGCTGTCATTAAACAAAAAGGTTCTATTTATTTGAAAGAAAAGGTTAAAGATGGAAATGTCAGGTATGTTGATGGCTTAAAACATAACTTGTTGAGTGTCAGTCAAATGTGTGATCAAGGAAATGAAGTTGTGTTTTGATCAAACGGATGTCTGGTTCGTGATCTTGATACAGGAAAGACCGTAATCAAAGGTACAAGAGCTCCAATAAATCTATACATACTAAAAGGAGGAAAAAAACAATGTTATCTAAGAAAAACAGTTGGTTATGGCATAGAAGATTGGGGCATCTAAGATTTTCTAAAATAAGAAAAGCATGCGGGCTCAAGGCGGTTCATGATCTTCCAGATATTAGCATCCCAGAAAATACCATTTACAAACCATTTCAAGTCAGGAAGCAAACCAGAGTTCATTTGAATGAAAAAGAAGGATCAACTAGTAAGCCTCTTGAACTCATCCATACTGATTTGTGTGGACCAACAAGGAAAAATTCACCTCGTGGAGAAGAATACTTTATTTTATTCATTGATTATTTTTCTAGAATGTGTTGGATAGGTCTACTAAAGCATAAAGATGAAGCATTTGAAAAGTTTAAAGCCTTCAAAGCTTTAGTTGAAAATGAATTAGATCAAAAAATCAAATTTCTCAGATCTGATTGAGGGGGAGAATTCATATCAGATGAATTCTTTGATTTTTGTGAACAACATGGAATAAAAAGGCAGTTCTCTGTTGCCAGAACTCCTCAACAAAATGGTGTAGTGGAAAGAATGAACAGAACAGTTCAACAAATGGCTCGAGCTATGCTTGATGAATCTGGAACTCCTACCACCTTCTACGGTGAAGCTGCATTTGCCGCCATGACTATTCTCAACAAAGCTAATGCTCAGGTAAATAGTGATCAAACTCCATATGAAATTTGGTATGGTAAGCCTCCTACTATAAAACACTTTATATTTTTTGGAAGAAAATGTTTCATCAAAAGGACTGATGAAAAAATTGGTAAGTTTGAACCCAGAGCAGATGAAGGAATTCTTCTTGGTTATTCATCTAGAAGTAAAGGATACAAATGTTATAATAAAAGACTTCGGAAAATTGTTGAATGCATTGATGTAGTAATTGATGAAGCATGCAGAAATCTGGAACAGATGAAATCAACAAAGGAATATGACAATGAGGAAGATGGTGAATGCTTTCCCATATCAAATCAAAATGATATAGAGGAAGAAACCAATGAAGCATCAGAAGAAGATACAACAGACAGGGAAAAGACTCCATCCAGGTATGTTCAAAAGAATCATCCAGAATCTCAAATTCTAGGAGAAAAAGGGTCTGGAGTACAGACAAGAAGAACTCTTACAGGAACCTCCAGTTATCTAGCATTACTATCCTCCATAGAACCACAGAATGTAAATGAAGCAATGACATATGAATGTTGGGTTAAGACCATGGATGAAGAGCTTAACAAAAATGAAAAGAATGATACTTGGGAATTAGTTCCTATACCTCATGATAAAAATGTTATAGGAACAAAATGGATATTTAAGAATAAGTTGAATGAAAATGGAGAGTTTATTAGAAACAAATCAAGACTTGTTTGGAAAGGGTATGCTCAACAAGAAGTTATAGACTTTGAAGAAAAAATTTCACCTGTTGCCAGACTTGAAGCCATAAGAATGTTTCTTGCTCTTTCAAGTTTTCAAAAATTCAAAGTGTATCAAATGGATGTAAAATCAAATTTTCTTAATGGAAATTTAGAAGAAGATGTTTATATTGAGCAACCAGAAGGATTCATTCTAGGAAATGATGCAAAAATTGTATCCAATCGCAAAAAGGCTTTCTATGGTCTGAAACAAGCTCCAAGGGCCTAGTATTATCATCTTGACAAATATCTACAACAACAAGGATTCACAAAAGGTTCTACAGACAACAACTTATACACAAATATTGAGAATGATAAACTACTAATTATTGTTGTTTATGTTGATGATATCATCTTTGGTAGCAATGAATAATCTTTGAGTCAAAACTTTACTTCAGTTATGCAATAAGAATTTGAAATTTTCTTACTTGGTGAACTTACTTATTTTCTTGGTCTACAAGTACAACAAACAAAATATGGTATTTTTCTTTCACAAACTAAATATCTCAAGTAAATTCTGAAGAAGTACAAAATGGAATATTCTAAACCAGTATGTACCCCAATGGTAACAGGATGCGGTCTTAGTTCTAACAATGAATCACGTACAATGAATCAACCAGCATATAGATCTGTGATTGGAAGTTTGCTCTATCTAACAGGTACTAGACCTGATATCATGCATGCAATAGGAATTGTTGGAAGGTTCCAAGCAAATCCAAAGCAATCACATCTTCGGGCAACAAAAAGAATATTCAAATATCTTCAAGGAACTCAAGACTTTGGTCTATGGTATCCTAAAGATACAGATCTTACTCTTCATGCATATACATATGCAGAATGGGAAGGAAATGTTGATGATCAAAAAGCACTAGTGGAGGTGCATTCTATATGGGATCACAATTAGTGTCTTGGTTCAACAAGAAACAAAGTTCGATTTCCTTATCTACAGCTGAAGCAAAATATGTGGTTGTTGCATCTTGTTGCACACAACTACTTTGGATGATGAAAACACTGCAAGATATTCAATTCACATGTACTCCACCCATCTCCATTCTATGTGATAATACAAGTGCCATCAGTATTTTGAAAAATCTAGTCATGCACTCCAAGACCAAGAACATACCCATTAAGTAACATTTTCTACGAGAACAAGTTCTTGAAAAAAAGGTTAAATTGGAGTATGTTCCCTCCAAAGAATAGGTTGCTGATATATTCACCAAACTGCTTCCCAGAGAAACATTTGAATATCTCAGACAAAAGCTGGGAGTATTTTCTGCATCATCCTACTGTTAAATCTAGTTTTTCAGAGGAAGGTTCCTATACATGGGTTTCATGAAGGATAGTCATGTATATATCCGAGTTTCTATGGCTATAGGAGTGTATAATTTTTTCTGATAGAAAAACAATGGATTAGACTCTGATATGGGTGCTCAGTCTAATATTGATGATTACAGTCTGCTGATATGCTTTGTTCATTGATTTTTATTTGACTAATGAAGATGCCTTGATGAATGATTTGTTGACAATGCACAGGTAGCATAGGTTTAGGGGGAGCATTAACCTTATCAAAAATTCTGCATTGTTGGAATTATGGTTGCTAATTTTAGCTATGGTTTCAGATATTCATATCAATTGTTGCATAGTTCATGTAGAGATATAGGGTGTAATATGTCTCCTTATGTCCTCTTGGACATATGATGTAATTTGTATCCCCACTATGCATGGAAGGATGTTGTAATAATTTCTATTTCAGTCATGAATAAACAATTGGTATATCCGCACTTGGTTGGGTGGATGAGTCAAATTTGGTGTATCCCAACTTGGTTGGGTGATTGATGTATGTATGAGTCATTAGTCTTAGGGAGGTCATACTCACTTAGTTGAGTTATAGAGTCATGTTATTGTTTTTGAAAAATATCTCTATAGACTCTGCATGTACTCAGGGGAAGAATGGACAACATAGTGTATCTCAAAGGGGGAGAATATCTTGGTCCACCCTTTGCCCTTGATGTCAAAGGACGAGAGTATTTTGGTGTTGCTTGATATATCTAATAGTTTCTACAACTTGCAATAATCAACACCAATATGATTGCCATCAAGTCCAAAGGGGGAGATTGTTGGCATTATGATACAGGTGTTGTCCTTGATGGCAACTCACTCACAGGACAGTTCAACTTTGATAAAGGGAAACTCACATTGTAATAGGTCAATTGAGAGGTAATAGGGAATTATTATAGAAGAACATGAAGTTTGAACAGAGGTCTACTGATCAAAAGAAAAAAGTTGAAGGAAGAGGAAGTTTTAAGATAGTTTAAGTTGTATATGTAGGTTCACCTTGTCAAAGCAACGTATACACGTAGATTCCCAGAACAAAAGGAGCTTATACGTATGCACACACTTTCAAGAGAGGAAAATCGTGTATGGGTTGGAAAATCAAGGAAATACAAGACTAAAGAATACCAAGGGTCAATACCATGCTATTAGCCCATAACTTTGAGCAGAGTAATGACTATTTGATCCCGTCCAAGAATACCATAGGCTTTAAGTGTTTTTTTGGTCTGAGGTATTGAGGAAGACTGAAACTATATAAGGAGGAGAAGATCAAAGGGCCAAGTGTGTAAGTGAAAGGGTTTCTTAGGAGTACTTTTATTTGAAGTATATTTTATGTTGCAGGGGCTATGATTAGGATATAATTTGAAATATTTTGTGCGCCTTGAATTCAATGTTGGATCAGGATCATGAGACCTGAAATGACTTATCATTGAATGATCTGATATTGGTTGGGCTAGTTTGATTGCTAACACATGTTTTATTCTTTAAATTTCATTATCTAGGTATGTTTGAAATCTGGAATAGCAGCGAAGTTGAAAGTGAGTATTTGCAGATCAATATGCTAGTTCGCCTTGGTGAAGTCACGTATACACGCTGGTTCAAAGATTCCAAGTAGCGTATATAAAGGAAAAACCTGTTATTTAGAAATGACTGATCTATCTGATCAGTGATGCTCATTTACTGTTGTCAGACAATGTTGTCCTCTTAGATCTGAAAGTAGAATTGAATGCATAAGGAGTTTGTGTTTGATTGATTGATTGATTAAGTGAGAAGGGTTATATTTACTGCTGACTGTCTAGATCTCTGTAAATTGATAGTAGATGTTCAAAATATTACTGGTTGTTATAGATTTGATTTAGAAGTTTTTATCGTTCAGTAGTTTTGGAGGTATACACAGGTTTGGTCACAGGAAGTAGCGTATACACGCAGGTTGGGTTCATTAAAGTAGCATATGCATTCTAATGTATGATTTTTGACGTTTCAACTAGTTCTAAATGATGATACATGTTTCTGGGTTCAACATAGTGTTCTAGTGACAGTGATCTGACTGTTCAGATTCACTGATTGTTAGTTGATGTAGTTATTATTATAGAGTTTGAGCTTCAACATTTATAATGGGTCCAGTGTGAAAATTTGTTGAAACGCGGGCTTCATATTGTGTTGTTGTGTACCAGGAGCATCTAGTCTGAAAATTTATGAAATGTGGTCCCTGGAGGAAGAGAGAAGGTCGTAGACTTCTATAGGTCGGCGCCTACATACTAGTAAACATATTGACTAGTACACGAGTTAGGGGGTTGTTTCTCCCTTCCAATAGAAGCTGGGGAAGGAGAGAAGGTTGTAGCTTTCTATAGGTGGGTTCCTATGTACTGGTATGAGTCTGCAACAGTACAAGATTGTAAACGGATTTTCTTTATATTAAAAAGAAGGCAGAGGCAACATCATCAGGTGGTTTTTCTCCCGCATTGGGTTTCCACCTTAAATCTTGGCGTTCATGTGTGTTGCTTATGTGTGATGATTTATTTTGTTATTATTGCACATAATTACTGTATAATAAAGTACTAATGCATTGATTAAATATATACACATGATGAATTAACTAAGTCATAAGATTTCTGGGTATATGCTGGTTTCTTTAATCAGAGTTGTGTGCACATGCAAGTTCACTTCACTGAAGTAGCGTATATAAATATGATTGGGAAATGAAAAATTATTGAATTGTAAATACTGATTCAGCCCCCTCTCAGTATTATTTCCAATAGGTAGGACAGATCCAAAGGATGGTTTTGCTTGGAGCCAGTGTACAACTCAGGTTGTAGTCTTCCGTATTTTCTTTAGCTTACATTAATAAAGAGGCGATGTCTTGTTCCTGATGATTATGGTCTTTAGGCATTAATTTATGTCATGATTTTCTTATAAAATCTCACATTAATGCTTATTTACTTACATGCTTTGATGATCTAACCTTGATATCATGAACATGCTTTTAGTTGTTTTTGGTGTATATGCTTTGCCTTGAATTAATTACAGATCTTAAAGTGCAAGGAATAAGGAGAGGGTTTGAACCCTATGGGAACAACCTCAAATGTAGGACCTATGGGTAAGGCCTTTTGTACCAAATTTAAATTTTTAAGTATTAGGATTCCTCATTTGTGTGTCTCTTTATGTTGTATGCCTCTGCTCTGTAGGGGTTCCCAACCCAAGACACTAGAGTGATTATACCCGAAACATTGAGGGGGTTTATTCCATTATCACATAGAACCAACTACACCCCCTATAACAAATTATCGTTTAGAGAAGTGTTGACTACTTCAACCTCAAGTAAAACACTTTCTAGCTAGTTCAAGAAGATTAGTGAAAATGCTTTATGGTTTTAGGGGCTTAAATAGATGGTCACACAATATTAATGTTTAAAAAACAAATCAATTATTTTAGTGATAATACCAAACTTTCCAAAAATTAAAAAATATAATTAAATTGAAAAGAAATCAATTACTATAATAATAATACCACATCTTTCTCCATTATTGTAATGATAATACCACACGGTTTTTTGTTAGTTGGAACTGAATATCATTATCTAAACCAAATAATTTTTTATTTTAAAAATTGAAATTCAATGTAATTTCTATGACATGATATACATGTGTTCTTATTTTTTTGAAAATCTATCATGACAAAGGAATTATTTTAGCTTTCTCCAAAATGATGTCCTTAATTCCATCACCTTTCTCTCTAGTTGGATTGAATTATAATGTGGGCACAATGTACCAAGAAATGGAAATGTGATTGTTGTTACAAGTATAAAATTGAGGAATGGTATTTTCATTTGGGGTTTTTTTGGGAAGTTGTCTATTGTTTGAGAAGGATTATGATCCCAATTCGGTGTAATAAATGTTCTTGTATGTTCTTAGGATGGATGAAGCTTGTTGATGTGAAAGTACCAACTCCATCAATTAGTTTTCCGATTTAATCCTCTCAAGGTTTTAGCAAGCATCTTGGCTTTCATTTTTACAACTTTCAGGGGATTTCAAGAGAAAAGTTGAAGGATCTCAAGAGAACGCTAGAAGTTCTCTGCGTCCTCCAACAAAAATTTCCTCTAACAAGTCAAAATAATGAAAAACTATGGTTCTTTGCAAGCTGTAATGGTCAAATTTCTGGGCACTTGCCTTTCAAGGATACAGTTATGTTTATGGAGGATTTTGGTATGATTATTCCTCTATTTGATCCAAGGGAAAATATTTTAAATGTAAGTAAGTTAGAATTACATTTTTCTTATAGATTTTTAATTATGTTGTTTCTGTAGGTTCTGTTTATTTATATTTGATGAGGCTAATAAGAGCTCATCTATTTATCATTTTTTCAAATTTCCTTTTAATGCATCTAAAATCTCTTTCTAGGCTTTGCGAGAGAAATTTTTCATGATATGAATTATAGGTTTTCTTGTATATTAGGGTCTAAAAAGGTAAACCTTTGCATAATAAAATCTCTTAATTGCGGAAAGAATGGTTGCAGTGTTAATTTTGAGAATAGTCCAACCATTCCATATTTTTTCCTAACTTTTGCAGTTGCACCTAGCTTTTTCCTTGGCTTGCAATTAAATATGTTTTTGGGAAACCCTTCGACTCCTTTGGCTTACAAAATCTTGTATCAGACTTATCTAACTTGGAAAATAGGGAAATGCTTGATCATTCAGACGTGGGTAATTGTGATGCATCCACTATTACAGTCAAAACTATTTGTCTCGAGTTCCTTCGAAAACACATCGCTAGCAAAATTTATTTATGATGGTGTGAAAAAGAAAGGAAGATGTGGAGGACTCTCGTCCACATAATTTTTTGTTGAAAGGACTAAATGTTACCATATATACTCTCTCATGTATTGTTTCAGGTAGAATCACCCTAGGATCTTGGGTTGGGAAGCCCAACAGAGCGGAGGGAATACAACATAAAGAGACACACAAACAAGTAGTCTTAATACTTAAACAATTAAATTTTGTACAGAAGCTCTTACTCGTAGGTCCTATGTTTGAGGTCGTTCTCGTGAGTTTCAAACCCTCTTCTTCTTCCTTGCGCTTTAGGAGATGCAATTCATTCAAGGGAAAGAATATACGCCAAAAATAACTGAAAACATGTTCATGATATCAAGGTTAGATCATATAAGCATGTAAGAAAATAAGCATTAACGTGAAATTTTATAAGAAAATCATGACATACATTAATGCATAAAGACCATAATCATCAGGAATAAGAAATCGCCTCTTTATTAATGTAAGCTAAAGAAAATACGAAAGAACTATAAATTGAGTTGTCCGTCGGCTCCAAGCGAAACCGTCCTCCAGATCCATCTTGCCAGGCCTCAGAAATCCTCCTCCATAAGTATACACAAGGATGTCATGAAGGGATGATGAACATCTCAAGGAGGAACATGGGTTTCCTATGACTGGGAGTGCAGAAGGCACAGGGATATGTTCAGACTTGATTAGGGATGTAATAAACTATAATATCAATATCTAATCCTTCTTCCTCCTTTAAGCCTTCCCATGGAGATGTATTTATACTTCTCCAAATTAGTTTTCTCAGTTGGGAAACAGTTGGGCCACAGGCTATAGTAGTTGGGCATCCGGTCAAACTTGTAAACCCCGCTGGAATTAAGGGAAATTATTTATTTTTTAATATTTTAACACATATACGTAGGTTGGGTATAGGCTGACCCACGTGTACACGCGCTTTATATAAGCATAATACGTATGGGATTTAAAACATTGTTTCTTAGAAAATGGACCAAGTCTGGTAGGGAAGGGTTTCCCTAGGCCATATCATAGAGAATCAAATCTACCAAGGGTGGTAAATGGTGCTATAATAGATGCCCCCTAATATATGAGGTCAGAAGGGGTACATGATGGCCGAAATGTATTAAGTGTATAGAAAGAATCATGCGAGGACTTGAGAGGAGTTCACCAAATTTCAGCTTGCCAAGCTAGTGGAAGATATCAAAAAGAAAGTTGTTGTCTAAGGCAGGAAAACCCATGCTCAGAGATAATAAAGAATGTCTGCATATCAAATACAAAAGCAGACCCAATATGTATGGAAGTATAAAATAACTGAAAATACATAGTGGATCATCTGATCGTATCCATAGAAGTACATGTCACGATATCTCATATAAAAAACTGATCAATGATGTTGCTTGTTGTTGTTCCGGTCCATTTCCCATTGTTCTATTTGAAATTAGTCTCAATTAATCCTCTGCCATTGATAAACAATAAGACCCATTTAGACACTGTATACACATAATCATACTTTTTTGGATCATCCGCTATTGTTGGATAAACCATTCATTTACTAGCAAGCAATTTATTTTATTATCACTTAGAACCAACTACCTCGAACAACAAATTATAGTCTAGAAGAGTGTTGACTACTTCAACCTCAAGTAAAACACTTTTTGCATCTAATTGAAGAAGATTAGAGAAAATGATTTATGGTTCGAGGTTTAAAACTATGCTCACCCAATATTAATAATTAAAAAGCAAATCGATTATTTTAGTGATAATACTAAACTTTCCAAATTATATATATATATATATATATATATATATATATATATATATATATATATATATATATATATTATATATATATATATATAGATAGATATATATATATATATGAAAATCAATTATCGTAATACTAATGCCACATGTTTCTTCAATTATCGTAATGATAATACCGCATAGTTTTTTAGTAGTTGGAACTGAATGTCATTATCTAGACCAATTAATTTTTTATTTTAAAAATTGAGTTTCAATTGAATTGCTATAAGACGATATACAAGTGTTCTTATTTTTTTGAAAATCTATCATGACAAAGGAATTATTTTAGTTTTGGTACTTCATGGAGTCTCCAAAATCATGCCCTTCACTTAGCACAGGAAAATTCCATCAACTTTCTCTCTCTGGTTGGGTTGAACTATAATGTGGGCGCAGTGTACCAAGAAATGCCGATGTGATTTCTCTTTAAGAATGTAAAAATTAATGGCGATGTCATTGATGTTAAGAATGTAAAATTGAGGATTGTTTAGGTGTAAGGAAGCACATTTATTTTTTTACTTTATATATTATTTTATTGATCGGAAAATGCTGTATAATGTGGTTATTGACCGATCATGTGGAGGTGCAAGTGTGAATGCTATAAGAACTTTTCATGAAATGTAATAGTGACCCATGAAAATGTTACGATAAATAATGATGATCTATTTCCTTCTACCCCAATAGTTATTGAATCATTGGAAGATTCTCTTTTTAAGTCACAATTTTATTATTCTTGAGAGCGACATTAGAAACATTGTTTGGAGTTAGCTTAATAGAGAACGAGTAACTCAATAACTCCTTTGTTCCATCTTTACATTTTATGTGCATTTGACATTTACCCTCACTAAAAGCCTTTTTGAAGATTCATTTTTTTCAAGAAACAAAACCTACAATTCTTAAATAATGTAACTATTTGGTGTTCCTTTCCTCGGCTTCGTCGGGGTATGCTAGTTATATAACTTCATCATATCTAAAATGTAATAAAAGACCTTTATATTCAAATAAAGTTATTCATATTTATGATTTCATAATTATGAAAAAATATTATTTTGAAAAGTTATACACATTTATTAATAACCAAATTATCTCATCACCACATGTTAAAATTACTATCTATACAAATTTATAAATCACAATAAAATTAAATATAAAAGAATTGGCTAAAAATTCATATGAAAACATTAATCCCTTATATACCTTATATATCGTTTTTTAAACTTGGTATAAAATATTTGAATTCATTTCAATCCTTATTTTAAATTATCACATATATAATTTTTTATTTTAAAAAATAATTAAAACCCATTATACAAGATTATATTTTAATAAATACATATTTTCTCATTCTTAAAACCATTACACAAGATTATATCTTCATACATTTTATATAAAACATTACTAATTATTAAAATGGCCACATTAAAAATAGTCAAAATTTTAAAAAATTATTAAAATCACTGCATTAAATTATATCTTAACTAATCTTGTAAAAGACATTAACAATTAAATAAAAAATGGAAAAAATAAATCTAATAATATTTAATGGCCACATTAAAAATAGTCAAAATTTTAAAAAATGATTAAAATCACTGCATTAAATTATATCTTAACAAATCTTGTAAAAGACATTAACAATTAAATAAAAAATGGAAAAATAAATCTAATAAAAAATATTATTAGCTATTGAGAAATTAAATAAAATAAAATAAATCTCAAACAAAAACGTTATTAACTATTGAAAAGTTAAATATGGACACAAAACTCCAGAAATAGTTTGTTTCAGCATTCGTATCTCTGCACAGGATCCACGCAGCCATTGTCTATAGCTCCGCACTAAATTCCACGCCTCGAGCTCCGCACTAGAGATATTAAACGGAATAGAGAGAGTTTTTTCGGATTGTAAAAATAATCGGCAATAAATAATTGCGGTAATAACGCTAATGTCTTTCCATATAAATGGTAAGTTGTTTTTAGTGTGATTTTTTTGGAAATTATTTTTGGATTTTTTTTTTCTGTGGATTTTTCTAGTTTAATTTTTCTAAAATCTAGTAAAAATTCATTGAAATCACATCAAAAAACTAGTTATATAACACAAATCAAGAGTTCACCATAATTTTTCCTGCCGAATTTGAGCACCATACACTCCAAAAAAATCACACTAAATACAATTGCTAAAAGAAACAGAAACAGTGGGCCCGAACAACTATGTCAGCCGTTTCAGCAAATCTGCTATCGAGATAAAGGTTGCAGTGTATGCAAAGCATCCATAGATTAATGATTTTTTCGTTCAGCCAATGATTTCTAACTGAGAATGGATGAAAAAGACTCACCACAATTTCTTTTTCCTGCCAAATTCAAGCACCAAAAACTCCAAAAACATCACACTAAATACAACTGCTAAAAAAACAACTGCTAAAAGAAACAGAAACAACCGAGATAAAAATTGCTAGGTATGCAAAGCATCCATTTTTCTGCCAAATTCAAACACCAAAAATTCCAAAAAAAACACACTAAAAACAACTGCTAAAACAAACAGAGACAGCCGGATAAAAGTTGCCGTGTATGCAAAGCATCCATTGATGTAATGACTTTTGCCTACATCCAATGGTTCTCCGATTTCTATATAGTTGTCATTGTCATTAGAGTAGTCTCATGTGACAGTCCATGTTTCGCACTTTAACTAATGGGAATTTAATCAACTCTCCTCCGTTAAACACATATATTTTATGCAACTCCTACGTTAAAGACATATATTTTATGCAATCACGCCAGTCGTGATATTTATATTGAGAATAAGTATGTGTAAGTGGAATTTACGTGTTAAACTAAGGGCACGTTCTTTTTGATGGATTAGAATGGAGTGTAGCTTTGGATGTGGCATTAGGTGGGTGATGACATAATCCCCAATCCTTCAGTGACGTTGTTGTGTGGTAAGATTACATTCCACTAAAGTGGAGGCTTCCAACTTGTGGAAAGCAACACATTCACAGTATTACTTCATTATATTTCTACATCAACATACGCTGCCAGTTGGGACTTGTCTAACCAAAGCATTCGTTGACGTAATGACTTTTAAGTCATGGATTCTAACGTTGAATGGGCCTCGAGAGGTATTTATTTATATATATAACAATGCTATGCTTTAACGCTGAATGGGCGTTGAGAGGTATTTCTTTATATATATGACAAAGCCATGCTTTTATCATGTCCTCGTGTTTTTTCTGTTGGTGTTTGGAACTGTTGCTCTTAGGGCTAGAATTAGACGTCGTCCTGTGGGCTTATATTGCAGTGCAAGTTGAATTGGGGGGTCTTAAATTATTTTTGAACACAAAAAATCACGTCCTCCTTAAACTTTGAGCACGTAAATTTGATTGTTGCACCATACACGATCCTCTCAAATTTCTTAACTTGCAGCATTCCATGGAAATGGTTGTGGAATGGTGCTTTTGTTAGTAAGCATTGTTCACACACCAAACTAAAATCACATTATATTTCATAGAGAAGTAAAAGTTACATATATAACTTATAGTTAATAGATTTATGGAAATCGAGATCTTAATAAAGTGGATATGATTAGCTAAAGATAGTAACCTAGAAACTCACAATTAAACTTGCAACGTACATGAAAACATTACTTCCAAGTATCTCCCTTAATGCTTACACGTCAAATATTAAAATCACAAATTACTATAACAATAGTGATCTTTATTTAGTTGGTTTTCATCACAACTTACACCCACTTTGAAATCTCATAGACAATGCTCTTTCTTCACCATCAACTTACTTCCAAGTATCTCCCTTAATGCTTACACGTCAAATATTAAAATCACAAATTACTATAACAATAGTGATCTTTATTTAGTTGGTTTTCATCACAACTTACACCCACTTTGAAATCTCATAGACAATGCTCTTTCTTCACCATCAACTTCGAGCTACCGCTTCACCCATTTAAAATATAACTTCTTCTTACCCTCATTCATGTACTTGAAGGATCGATGCTTCTTGGCTACCCGAAGAATAGCCTAGATACTAAATCATTCTATTGACATACTTCCATATGTTGAATAGTCAACGAACTATGTACTCATTGGTTATGTAGCAAAGCAGTATAGACACTAAATGTATCCAGCAATCAATTATACAACTTGACATTTTTAGCATACACAAACATATAACCACACCAAAAAATAACCTATAATTGTTGATCTTGAAGCACTGAAGCACAAAAAGAACCATTAGCTTAAAACATACTGGATCTTCATCATATAAATATAACACACATAAGATAAAAGAAAAAAACTCTAATCAGTTGGGACAACAATCCAAAATCAAACAGACCTATGTTGTGTGAAAGGATCCCTCCCGAGGTTAAGAAGATAGGAATAAGAAGACAAATAATGTCTTCCATAAAAGATGCAATACTAAGCTATAGGAGAATTTAATGCAAATATGGATTCCTTTCTTCAGTTGTCAGCGGCTTCATTTCCATTCGATAGTTCAATTCCTTGCAGTCCTCCTTTGGTAGCATATCAATGAATTAGATATGAGTATTCATCCTTGGGTTCAATTCCCTAAACTCTTCTTGCAAAAGACCATGTCGTTGTCTCTTAACTTGGCATCCTTTTTGCTGTAGCACTTTGAATTCCACAATTTTCTCTTCTCACTATATCTCCTTGCAAGAGACACAACGATTCTCAGATATGATAAGGTATTCTTAGTTCTTTGCTGGAAAAGCATTCACCACCACCTCCAATTTTATCATTTTAGACATATGTCAGTGAAGTGGTATAGATCTAATTGGTACATTCATACTTCTCCTCCTACGGACTAATCTTGCAGATGAAACCACATAAATTTTGCAGTATCTTGCTTCTGGTTTACACACTGACGACAACACCGTTCCACACACATGATCAACACGTTCAACTCAAAAATTTTGATTGAACTCCATATCTACACATAGGAATTATATTTTCACACTAGAATACATCTATTCACAAGAATTTTCACAAGAACATTACGCAAACCACTCTCCTACCCTATCATAACAAAGGATTTAAGCTTTTGAAATTGATATGATCACATCCCTTCTCTTGAGAAGGTGAGGGTTGAACCAACTCTGATACCAACTTAGAAAAAATAAAATGAGAGAGAACATTGTTCACACACCAAACATAAATATATTTCATAGAAAAGTAGAGGTTACATATATAGCTTGTAAATTACAAATTACTAGAAATCTAGATCCTAAGAAAGTGAATCAAAGTAGCTGAAGTGTTGAGTTGAGAAGCGAAAGCATAACCTACAAATATATTTAATTGCAAAAAATAATGGTAAATAAGCATGATAATAGAATAATCAAACACATTGTTGATCCACTGTTTTGTTCACACAACTATTGTTTTTCATCTCTATTTTGACCTTTCTGGCACTCCTAAACCTACTCACCTTCCATTCTTATTGCCCTAATCATTGTCCTAATCTTCACCATGAGGTAACGTCTTTCATGGTAACATTTTGCTGTTTATTAGTGAATTTAAGTAGATATGAGTCACTATCCAAAAACTAACTAATCACTATGGTCGAAGTGTAGACATTTTAGCAGATGTGCAGGGTGACAATAGGAGAATGCAAGCAGTGAACCATGGTTCCTCCACTTTCGTACTCAAGAGCCATTTTTGGGTTCGGTACCTAACATCACAGGGGATAAGAGGCCGTATACTTATAGATAGTGAGCTACCTCCAGGCATTCTTGAACGTGTTCGATTTCAACCATGACAAAGATCCTCATTATCCTTTATGAATGGAGCAGACACCAAGATTGGGATTTGTTGAAGGTTGTTAAATTAAATTGGACAAGTTGCTCAAGCCATCCGATCCGAAGGAATGAATTAGCCAGACTGTTAGGATTTACTATCCATAGTTCAGTTTGTTTTCACTTAGTTAACGCCTATAAAAGGCTTCTATGTAATACTAAGAAGCTAATGAAAAAAAGTAAAGTTGTTACTGTGTAATCCTTCAACTTAGTATTTGAATCGGAGATGTTTACAATGGTTATGCATTAAGTTCGAGTTAATTGTTCGATGGTTCGCTGTGTATGACGAGTTAATTGTGATTGAAGCCTTCTGTTTTCTGTAAGTTAATCCGCTCCCCAGGTGTGGCCGGGCCCACCCATCTGGGTTCAACTTTGTAATATTGCATAGCAGTAGATCTATGTGATAGATACAATTGTTCTTCAATTATCTGCGATTAATTATTCATTTACTTGCCATGTGGAGAGTTTTCTTAAGTTTCGATTGATTGTATCATGCTGATGTTATAATGTGTTTAAAACCCTTTGCTTTAGTGATCCAAATCTAAATCTTTGGTGTGACCATCGCTTTCGCTTTCAAGACAGAGACCTACTCTATTCGTGAACACTGCACATTGTATTAAACTAGATTGTCATCGATGTATATGATGTTGTCGAATTACATTGTCATCTAATGCTTATGAAGGGTTAGTTTACCCATTGACAAAGCAGAAGCTACTTTCAAACACTTAAATTAGATAATGTATTTAGAGACCAGAGATGAATGGAATCTGAGTTTAAGTGGGATTGTGATCAAATCATTTTCTCTTGTTTCCTCTAAGTAATTGAATCGATTGACTCTCTTCTGGATAGTTTTTGCAGATGTGTGCGATATAGGAAGCACTTGTTTTAGGTTGATTATTTAAATAATGTGATTTCCATGAGCGTGGTTTGGTTTAAAACGATCGGTTTTATGTTAGGTTACTTGCATGAATGCGTATACAACAGAAGAATTTATTTCAGAGTATAGATTCGAATGATTTGTTATAGCTTCAGTTAATTTCATTTGTCGAACAAATTTCTTGGTTGTTAAGTTGACTGCGTGGATTAACTTTAGGAGTGAAAAAGAATGATTTAGTGTTATTGTTAAAGAAATTTCCTTTGATTCGTTTGGATTGCTTGATTCCCCTGTTTCATTTGAATGCTTGGTCATATTTTCTATAGCTTAAATGCCTGATTGAATTCTAAAAGTAGAGTTTTAGTTTGTTAAAATTTCAAATAGGGTGTTTACATTTTGATTAATACAACTCTAGGGTAGGTTTGAGTACAGTTTCTCATAATTGTTCATTTGATTTCCAGGTTTGAGTATAATTAGTGTTCGAATTTGTGCTTGTGGTCATGATCAATAAGGGACTTGGATACAGCTTAGTCAAGAGTAAAACAAAGTATCTAGATTAGGTGCTCAACACCAAGATTTTTGATTGTTGATAAGCCAGTACGATTAATGATTTTTTAGTACAGTTTGGATGAGAATTAGATTGTCATTACAAGTCGTGAAACTTCTGGTGTGGATTGCAAGAATTCGAACTTGAGTGTCTGTTTCATTAAGCTTTGTATACGGTTTATTTGATAAAGTATTCATTCTCATAACCTGGAATCTGTGGTAAGAGTAAAGTCACTCGTCAAGTTTAGATTTCAATCCCAGTTCCAAATAGATTAAGTTCATAGAAGTTTTGGAATGTTGGGTTGTATTATATTCTTTCCACGACTAGCCCATGTAGTTAACCAGGGGGTTAGAAGGGGGGCAGAGCCCCCCGTTTGTTGCGCTAATTGCATAGCAGGAGGAGTCACAGGGGTAACCCCACGCTATGGGGTTCGGGACAGTGCACTGGAAAATTTTGGTTTTGGACCCTATGTTAGGTTGGGCGGAGCTACCTATGGTTTTGTGCATGTTTTTTGCACATGATTTTTGACGCGATGGTTTTTGGTCCATAGTTTTGGACGCGATGGTTTTCGGTCCATGGTATTGGGTTCTAATGAGCCTCATAAATCAGTAATTATATGGGCTCATTTTACCTCCTAACCCAGTTAAATCAACCATTCCCTTAACTTATTGTATGATTTTCTGATTATATTTATGCTTATAGAGTGAGTTGAGTTAGTTATTATTCCATGTGGTCTAACATGTATTTAATGCAGAATATTAATGGATTTCAAGGTCAAAGTCAAGGATCCAGTGGTCAAATGGCAGCAATAACTCAAAGTGTACAAAGGAGAGGACTTATAGGAGGGAATCCCCCTCATTTATTACTCCTCACTTCGAATTTCCCTTCATTCAGCTCGGAGTACAAGTAGCCGAATCATGCACTAGAAGGCAGCCGAGCAAGTGGAGGATGATTGATAGTTATCTCGAGTTTTGGGAGCCAAGCCTCCCTGATTTTAAGGAAGTTGTTGGTAGCTTCAGATGTATAAGTAGAGAGGCCTAGGGCCTCACTAGGGTTGGATTTTTTGCTTATGTAAACTCTGCTCAAATTTCGAGCTTATTTTTTTGTGACAGTTTTATGTAATCTTGCTATTGTTTTGATAATGAAGATGGAATCCTTTTTGAGCTAGCACTGAGTTACCTCAGAGGGTTAAAGCTCTTGGGTTAGGGCCCAATCCAAGCAAATAAACTTCTCTGTACTAGTATTTGTATGCTTTACTTCAGTTTGTAGATTAATTTGTTGTTAGATGTATTTCTTTCATGGTTAAGAATAGGTTGCTTTTGATGATTTAGTAGTTTTCTTTCATTTGTGCTTTCTGTAGCAGGTTAAGCAGTGATCAGAAAAGATTTAAAAGGCTAGCAACAGTGCCTTGGCCTCTCTTCCTCCCTCTAGGACCATGATTTGAGGCAAAGACTCTCTTGCTGCCCCAAAAACACAAATTTCCCTCATTCATAGAACTTCTAGTGTTTGCAGCTCTTTAGTAGGATAATGGTCCAGTTTTGCTTTGCTTTAGATCTCATTTAGCATGTTCACTTCCTGATTTGCAATAGTCCTCTTTCATGCTTTCCTTTCTTGCAGTATTTCTGAGCATTTCTTTTCATACATCATAGTTTAGACCATTTTTATGCAAAACTCTGTTTTTCCTAGATGCACTCATTTCATAGGTTGCTTGATTTTCTTAGTTGACTGTCAGTTTCTGTGCAGGAGATCTCTTCTAGTAGTAGGCTTGCTTACCAGAAATCCCACCCTCCATATGATCCATGCCCTACAGGTCTCCCAAACTTCACATCAACTCTACCCTAGTTTCCTTTGTTTTCCATAGAACTTCTTCCTCTCTCCTTGAGCAAACCCAATCATCTTTCTCTATCTTGGTGATTCATGGTAGACCTTAGGTGCCCTAACACCTCATCCCAACCTTCATCCACATTTTTCACCCACTCTCACACCCTCAAAATAGTGGAAATTTGTCTCGGCCTCCTCCTGTAGGCCTCCTGTAGTTTCCCTGTTTTCCTCCTATAGTCTCTCTGTGTCCTCCTGTAGTTTTTCCTGTAGGTTTTCTTTTGAAGGCCGAGTGTGGGAAAAGCCTCTAGAAGGCCACCTAAGACTTCCTAGAACTCGTCCACACCATATTACATCCTCCCAAGCTCCAAAACCGCCCTTTAACGCCACCTGTTCACTGCCACACTCACACACAATAAATTAGATGCATGTCAATTCACATAAAAACACATAAAAATCCAAAAATATGTTTTTTTGCTTATTTACTTCCAGAAATAGCATGGTTAGATTTTGTTTAAACTCTTGAGTAGGTAATGGCAGTCCTTTCATGGTTTTCATAATGTTTTTGGCAAAAGTAGAATTGGCTTGTTAATTAGGGTTTACTAGGTTTTGCTTTGCATCCTAGTCTTTTACCTTTTTGCAACTAGAATAGCTTTTGTATAGTAATCTTTCCTTTCTTCCATCACATATAAAACTTCTTCTGAAATCTATAGAAGTTGGCTTGAGCTCCTAGTGATCTCGCGCCGGCTGACTGTGACAACCTGCAGTGAGAACTAGTACTTGTGCATACATCACCAATGCTTCCAAGTTTTTTACGAACTACCGGGTTGATAAAAGTAAAGTTGGCAACCCAGAAGTTGCAGCATTCTCGCTGCAATACCGGCGCTCACCACTTTTTTGCGCCTTTGCCAGGGAAGCATCATAGTATCATGTGATTACTTCTTTATTTTATTCCCTATTGCAACATTTCTCTAATAGTTTATTTTGACAAAAGTAGACTAGTCATTTCTTTTCTTTCAAGTTCTGCATTTCCTTGCTTTCCTTTTCAATTATGCAAAATTCATTTCAGCAAAAGTAGACTGGTCATTTCTTTTCTTTCAGTTCTGCACTTCCTTGCTTCCCTTTCAATTCCAAAAATTTCCATGCAGCAAGTTCATTTCAGCTAGTTGCAATTTGTTGCGTTCAATCAATTTCAATTTTTGCAGGTACTATTAGTGTGGGGAAAATGAAGGAAAAACCAACCAAAAATATTTCCTTTGATGCCTCGAAGGAATAGAGATAACTCACAAATTTTTTTTTCGAACACCCCCACTACTTCACATAGCCAACCTTCTCTCTTCTTCGGTGGATATGATCAAGAAGAACCCTTAGGTGAACAACCAGACATATTTGAAGAGCCTATAGGGGAATAAGAAGAAGAAAACATTCCTCTGGAGCCAATGGCTGAAAAAAGAAATGTTAGGGGGAATGGAGAGAGAATAGAGGGTACCTTTCCCATTCGGGAGACCAATGGGGACACCAAAATAAAGAATATAAGTCCTTCAGCCCTACCTCATTTCCATGGTCTAACTACAGAAGATCCTGACACCTTCTTGTTCGAGTTTGTTGTCATCTATCGAACTTATGACTATGCAGAAGATGAGAAAAAGTTGAAACTGTTCCCTTCTACTCTCAAGGATGCAACATTGCGCTGGTTCATGGGATTACCTGGCAATAGCATCACAACTTGGGCTCAGAT
Organism: Pinus tabuliformis; assembly: GCA_031772625.1. NCBI lineage: Eukaryota > Viridiplantae > Streptophyta > Pinopsida > Pinales > Pinaceae > Pinus > Pinus tabuliformis. The sequence continues at coordinate 1,559,894,980 of CM062804.1, forward strand.
GCAGTAGGCCTTTAACAACAAGTATCGAGACTATTGTAGGACAAAAGATACTAAAGAAGAAATCTTCCGAATGACCATGGGAAGTGATGAGTCCCTAGAAGACTATGAAGAGAGGTTCCAGCTCAATTACAAAAGGGTCGGGTGTACACTTGATCTTGAGTCTTTGAAGTTGGTCCTGCTCAGGGGAATTCAGGAAGATCTTTTAGACACCCTCCATCTACTAGTTGGGGGAGACATCTACCAACTATCCTATGAGGACATAAAGACTGTTTTTAGAAACCATTCTAGAGCAGCTAGAAAGAAAGGTAGGGGGAGTCAACCCATAGCCAGTGCCTCTTCTTCCAATTCATCCATTAAAGGTGAAATTGGAAACATGCTGGAAGACTTCAAGAGTGATATGCTGCAGACTCTTGCCATGCAAATGGATACCTTACATATCAAAAGGAAACAAGAGGAAGCAGAGAGGGCTTTGGCCATTTTTTGCCCTAGATGCACCAGGAGGCATCCTAGGAATGAATGCCCATTGAACTCTATAGAGGTTTGTTCAGTCTATGAAGAAAATCATTCTACAGATAAGTGCCCTTCCTTGCCTGGACTTAAAGTTGTATACCAAGGGGCCGAAGGAGTCACTAAACAGATCTATTACATAAACCAAAGGAGGCCGCATGGACCTAGACCATACCAGCAGGGGATGCAAGGGACATCTCAAGCATACTACAACCCCAACCAAGTCACCTCCATACCTTCTTGGGGCCCCCCTGCTCATCCTTCCTGGTCCACACCTCCTCCTTAGTCCTTCACATCTCAATATCACGCCCAACCATCCACTCATTCATTTCAACCCTATGCTCAGCTACAATCTCAGTGGAATGCACCTCATCAAGGGTGGAGGCCCCAATACAACTCTCTTCCCACTCTTCTGCCTCCACCACCTGCCCAACCACAACCGTTACCTTCTGCTCCACCAAGGCAACCCAAAATGCCTACCCAACCAAATCCAAACCCGAGCAACAGATAGGCTCAACAAGTGTATAGTGGGGAACCATCATGCCCAACTTATGCTGTGGAGATTCAAGAAATCAACTTGTGATCTGGGAAATTTCTCCCAGATAGCCAGCCTCCACCCAGGGAGGTTGAGGAAGATAAAGAGGAAAGTGAACCTAAAGCAAATCCACCCTTTCCTGAGAGACTATCCATGACAATCTAGCCTACCCCAGAAGAGATTGAACTCCTGGGAGAATTGAAACACTTATGTGTGAAGATACCACTTCTCCAAGCCATAAAAGATGTGCCTATCTACAATAGGTTGATCAAAGAGAAGTGCTTTAGGCATCCAGGAAGGCGCAAGAGAGATACCCCAACCATCAATGTCATAGGACAATTGTCTGACCTGATGTTGGGGTGGATAATATATCCAAAATACCTAGACCTGGAAGCCCAGTAGTATGGCCACATCAATGGCACAATGGTCCCACATACCTTGATTGATTTGGGAGCTGCCATTAATGTGATGACAAAGGACACAATGCTCAAACTTAACCTCCAGGGCTCCTTGAGGAAGACCACGACAGTGCTGCAGCTAGCAGACCACTCCACCGTGACCCCTGAGGGGATTGTGGAAGATGTGATGGTCTCCGTTGATTCTCGGGAGTACCTTGTTGATTTCTTGGTTATCCAACCAAAGGCGAAGCTCACTGGGTATCCTCTCATTCTGGGAGGACCTTGGTTGGCTACAGCCAATGCCTACATCAGTTGCCGAGCTGGGAACATGACCATAAAGAACGGGCATATGTCCAAGCAGTTAACCCTATATCCTCCTACCCAACCCCTGCTAGAATGTGATCTACCTCTCTAGTTGGAGGAGGAGGATGAATAAGAAGTTTATTTTGCACCGCTTTGTGCATTAGAACTCACCATGGGGGGAAAACCACAAGATGAGGATGATATGATTGGAAATTTGATTTAGAATCCACCTCCTAGTGTATCTTCATTAGAAGACATAGTAAGAGAAACCCAAAACAACCTCTCAACTGATCTCTGTGTGGCCGACCCTACTTCTCTCCATGTCAAAAATATAGAGTTCGACCTAGAAAGGACATTGAAAATCAATCCATCCCTATCTACTTCCCAGTAGAAGGAACTATGCAGCCTACTGAGAAAGCATCTAGATGCCTTTGCCTAGAGTTATAAGGAGATGAAGGGAGTGCACCCTTCAGTATGTACTCATCATATATACATCAAGGAAGATTGCAAGCCAGTCAGGCAGCCTCAAAGAAGGATGAATCCAACACTTAAAGATATTGTTAAGGAACAACTGCAGAAATTGCTTGATGTAGGATTCATCTATCCCATTTCTGAGAGTGAATGGATCTCTCCTTTGGTGCTAGTGCCAAAGAAAAATGGTAAGTGGAGAATTTGTGTCTACTATTGGGATTTGAACAAAGCCACAAAAAAGGACCACTTTCCTTTACCTTTCATAGATCAAGTGTTAGACGATCTGGGAGGGAAAAAGTTTTTCTCTTTCCTAGATGGGTTTAGCGGGTACAATCATATTCAAATCAGCCTGGAAGACTAAGATAAGACCACTTTCACTTGTCCTTGGGGTACCTTTGCATACCAAGTCCTTCCTTTGGTTTGTGCAACGCTCCAGCCACTTTCCAAAGATTTGTATTAAGTATATTTTCTGAACTGGTTCATGATGCAGTAGAAATATACATGGATGATTTTACTCCTTATGGCTCTAACTTTTAGGAAGCTTTATCTAACCTAGGAAAAGTTCTGGATAAGTGTATTGAGATGAACCTGTCACTTAGTCCAGAAAAAAGTGAATTCTTGATGACTGAAGGGACCGTGCTAGGTCATGCAATATCTCAACAAGGACTGAAGGTGGACCCCAACAAAATTGCCATCATCCAAGGGGTCCCACCTCGTCAAAAGGTGAGAGATGTCAGAAGTTTCCCAGGCTTAGCCGAAGATTACAAGAGATTCATTAAAGACTTCAGCAAGATAGCCTCTCCTTTTTTTGGCCTCTTAGGCAAATATGTTAAGTTCATATGGTCGGAAAACTGTCAAGAAGCCCTAGATACCTTGAAGAGCAAGCTAGTGACTACCCCAATTCTCAGAGGCCCAAACTAGGCCCTACCCTTTCACATTCATACAGATGCCTCGAACAAAGAAATAGGAGCATCCTTAGGACAAATTGATGAAAAGTTACCTTATGCCATATACTTTATAAGCAAAAACTTGTCAAAGGCAGAGTTAAACTATACAGTGATCGAGAAGGAACTCCTAGCTGTCGTGCATTCCTTAAACAAATTCAAACATTATATCACAGGCTATCAAACCTTTGTGCACATTGATCATGCTGCAATTAGATATTTAATGAACAAACTAGATGTAAATGCTCACATTATTAGATGGTTGCTTTTACTGTAGCAATTTGATTTGACCATTATTGATAAGCCTGGTAAAGAGAATGTTGTTGCTGACTTTTTGTCTAGAGTAAATTTGCCTGCAGGTGAAGAGGTGAAGAAGGAATGGTGGATGATCAAATGCCAGATGAACATCTATTTTCTATATCAATACTCTCTCCATGGATTGCTGATATAGCAAACTACTTTGTTTCAACACAGTTCCCACCACACCTATCCTCAAAAGAGAAAATCAAGATAGTAAGGAAAAGCACCCCTTTCATGTGGATTGGAGGCAATCTCTTCAGACTTGGCCTAGATCAGATCTTAAGAAGATGTGTCAGGGAGAGGAAGTCTTTGACATCCTCCTGACCTGTCATGACGGGCCTTGTGGAGGTCATTTTGTAGCAAAAAGGACCACCTTCAAGATATTGCAAGCAGGCCACTGTTGACACCTAATCATCAGGATTGAGTGAATAAATACAATTGATGTAAATAAATAATAAGAAATATGAACTGTCATCAGGAGATAAAGTGAACAGTCTCCCTCATGTATATAATAAAGACCTACCGGAAGGAATAAGATGAATTAATTTTGTGGAGTTACTACCTAGCCTAGCATGGTATCAGAGCCAAGTTCCTAAAATTAGTTGTAACTCCTTGAATCAATTTTCGGCCATATTTTCTCTAGGCTCTCTGCCATAATCATTTTCTGTGCCCTCTTATCTGACCAATTTTTATTCATATTCACCTATAATATGTTGCGCTGCTCACCTTCTAAAATATCCCAACATCTGGTAACACCTTCTGGACGTTGCCAGAAGCGTTGGAGGATTTGTCAGTAGGTGTTGGAGGCAGATAGAAGAATCCTTCAGAAATTGATGGAATGATTTTCCTAATCTCTGTCTCTCTAATGCACGCCTGAGTGCGCTGTTGAGAGTGCCACTGTGAGTGTGTTATTGAAGTGTGGGGGAGTGCTGCATGAAGGACCACCATACCTTGGAAGGATTTCTCAAATGTGAGATCAGCGACTGATCTCTCGGCAATTCATGAACTGGTGCCTCCACGTTGGAACGAGGAACGAGGCTGTGTGATATGGTTGTTAACGCTGCCCCATGTATTTACGCTACCATCGAAGTCTTTTGAACGATGTTCTTGTATTTACAGTGTCACATATTCTCAATGGTGATGCTAGTCTAGAGGTTCATCGTTGGTATAATTAGGCACGAAGTTTAAATAGAATTTTTGATGAATTACTTACCACTTCATGCTGCATTGTATGCACACCTTCTCACACCTTCACTTTCCATTTTTTTAATACACCTCCGCTTCCCATTTTTATTACATTGGGTATTGTCCATTGAATGTTATTGCTGTGGATTATTGAATGTTATTGTTGCAGTATAATCCATGATATTACTGTGGTACAATCCATTGAATGTTATTGCTGCGGTATAATCCATTGAATGTTATTGCTACGGATTATTGAATGTTATTGTTGCGGTATAATCCATTGGATGTTAATTCTGCGGTATAATCCAGCATATCACAGTCCTTTGCAGTCCTTTGCCACTTTCACAATATTAAACATTCAACACATTTTGCCAGCAAAAGTTTTTTTTACAGTACACAGTTTTAAAATGCATTCAATCATATCCATTGTGGGAATAGTTCTCACTGGCAAGGAGAACTATTCTAAGTGGTCCCGGATGATAAAACACACCCTCATTTTCAATGAGTTGTGGAAAGGAGTGTGTACTGGAGATGGAGACAAACAACCAGAATAGGCTACCTTAGACAAAGAGCTTGCCATTTGGGAAAATAAGAACAGCAAAGCATATGCATTAATTGTAGCATCTGTAAGTGAAGAGGTGAGTCACCATATTATGCCATTTTCAACTACTTTCGAAGCCTTACAAAAGCTGAAAGAACTCTATGACTCACATTTTGCAATTGAAGTTTTTCAACTCATGATTAAGCTCTTGACTCTTGAATTGCAAAATAATGATCCTATTGCTCTTGCATCTGAAGTAAAGTCTATAATGCATGATAACCAAGCCACTAAAATTGATTTGGATATTCCTCTTATTGCTTTTCTCAAGGCACTTTATCCTACTTACTCCAATTATCTTGAGTCATTGCAAGCAAATGGAAATCTTAAAGACATTACCTTTGACTCTCTTATAAAAAAATTTGTTGAAAGAGAGAAAGCTTTTGGAAAGAAGACAGCCCCTGAATCTTCTAAAGAGGCTGTGTGCCTTTCTCATAAATAAAAGCATCTTGTTCAAGATTCTTTTAGAGGAAGAGGTGGTCGAAGAGGAAGAGGAAGATATTTCAGAGGCAGGGGGGGAGACGCTCTCAAGGAGAAAAGGAAGATTTGCATTGCATGCGCTGCAAAAGAAATGGATCACATGATGCCTCTACATGCAAGTTACCATGGGACAAAATTGAGTAGCAAAGAAATCAACATAAAGGTAAAATTGATGATACAGAAAAAGGTGAAGCACCTGAATCCGCTCACTATGTTGTGGCACAATGTAATATTGGAGTAATGAAGATTTATTTAATGCTTCACTTGCGTCTTGGAAAAATGATTGGTTTCTTGATTCAGGAGCAACTTGCCACATGACTCATAGAAAATATTTTTTTGAAGAATTTACTGACAATGTTGATGGAGCAATATACTTTGTAGACCAATAAAAAATCAAGCCATCAGGGCTTGGCACAATCAGGCTTAAATTGCCTGGTCTTCTAGACTTTCTTCTGCATCATGTTCTCTATCTCCCACAGCTGAAGATAAACTTGTTGTCCTTGGTCCACATCCGCCAGCAAGGTTACTCCATTCATATGTTTGATGGAAAGCTTGAGGTGAGAAGAGAATTTGACCACTTACTTGTCATGAGGGGAATAGAAGAAGAAAGGCTTCTCAAGCTGCAAGGTACCTCTGCTCATGCACACCATTTCTCATACAATTCTCATTATGAAGAAGGTACACTTCCATCAAGTTTATTATGGCATGCTAGATTTGGACATTTGAACTATGACAGCCTCTGCTTGTTGAAGAAATATGGTGTTGCTGGTTTGCCTACAATTCCTAGGAAATCTAAGCAATGTGATGCCTGCATTCTAGGAAAGCATAGCAAACAATGTTTTCATGATTCACATTCAAGAGCACATAGAAAACTTGAACTCATTCATTTAGATTTATGTGGTCCAATGCCTGTTCCTTCTGCAAATGGAAATAAATATATGATGACATTTATTTATGACTACACGAGAATGTGTTGGGTTTATTTATTGAAGAACAAATCTGATGTTTTTCAAACATTCAAGAACTTTCATAAATGGATTGGAAATGATGCACAATTTCATATTGGGTCTATTCGCATTGATAATGGAAAATAATACACATCAAATGAATTTGAAAACTATCTTCGCCAACATGGGATCAAACATCAAACAACTGTGCCTTATAATCCCCAACAGAATGGTGTCACTGAAAGAATGAATATGACAATCTTAAGTATGGTACGATCCATGCTCTTCTTCAAAAATCTAAAGATAATGTTTTGGGATGATGTTATTCTATGTGCTGCATATATAAAGAATAGATGTCCATCTAATGCTATTAGAAACAAGACTCCATATGAAATGTGGTATGGACATGTTCCTTTGGTAAAGCATCTTAGGGTCTTTGGTTCCACCTGTTATGCCTTGATACCTAAGGTACATAGAAACAAACTTGGTGCAAGAAGTCGTAAGTGTATCTTCCTGGGGTATTCAAACACCTCCAAAGCATACTGTCTCTATAATGAAGTCAATAAAAAGTTTGTTGTATCTAGAGATGTAATTTTTCTTGAATCATCCAAAACTGACAATGTTGTTGAACGACAACTTGATCGCTTGGATAGATTCGCAAATGCAAAATCATTTCAAGAATTTGATAATCAGATTCCACATCTTGAAGGGGGGATTCCTATACTAGATCAACATGTGGAAACTTGTTATGAAGAACACTCTCCCCCGCATGAAACTCCAACAACGGATGATGCTTTAAGTGATGTGATTGATAGAATTGGGAGACTCGATCTTGATTCAGTCCTAACTCAATCAACAGAGCAGCCTGGACCATCTGAGAAAGGTCCCCCAAAGTGGCTGACAAACACACTTGAAAGTGATCATCCTGATGAGGTTGGAAAAATAGGAACTAGAAATTCAAACCGACAAAATGGAGGTGATGTAGATGACTCCAATTCACCTGTTGATATGGATGTTTCTTATGATTGTGAATTGAACTTGTCTACAGATTTTGAACCAAATTCCTTCAAATAAGCTGCTTCTAATGATGAATGGAAAGAAGCGATGCAAAAGGAGTATGATGCCCTCATAAAGAATGACACTTGGAAGTTGGTGGAACCTCCATTAGGAATCAAACCAATTGGCTGCAAGTGGGTCTAAAAGAACAAGTATAAAGCTGATGGCTCACTTGACAAGCACAAAGCTAGGTTTGTGGCAAAAGGTTTTGCACATAAGGAAGGGGTCGATTATGAGGAGACTTTTGCCCCCATAGCAAAATGGGCTACCATCCGAACACTCTTTTCCCTAGCAGCTCAGAACGGTTGGAAAGTCCATCAAATGGATGTAAAACTGCTTTCTTGAAGGGAGATCTAAAAGAGAATGTTTTTATGTCCCAGCCTGAAGGATTTGCTGTGAAAGGACATGAACATAAAGTATGCAAACTTGTGAAGTCCTTGTATGGCCTCAAACAAGCACTGCGAGCCTGGTATGAAAAACTAACTGAGCATCTTCTAAAAGTCAATTTCAAACATTATGATCTTGATGGTGAAACTTTATTTGTCAAGAAAGTTGGCAAAACAGTTGTATATCTTGTGGTATATGTAAATGATCTTTTGATGACAAGGAACAATGAAAGCTACATTGCATCCATAAAGAAGGAATTAGGGAAAACTTTTGAAATGACTGATTTGGGTTGTTCATTACTATCTTGGTATTGAAGTAACCCAACATCCGAAGTCCATATTTCTTTTTCAAAATAAATACATTGGAGATCTGTTGAACATGTTTGGCATGACAGAATGCAATCCTCTTACTACTCCAATGGAACAAAACTTAAAGCTCACATCTATTGAAGGAAAAGAATTTGAGGATGCAACAAAGTATAGACAGCTTGTGGGAAATCTCAACTACCTAACTACTACCAGACCAGACATTTCATTTGTTGTTGGAATCCTCTCCAGGTTTATGTAAAAGCCCTGTGAGGGAAATTGGTCAGCTGTAAAAAGAGTTCTAAGGTACTTGAAGGGAACTCAAGACTTTGGAATCAAGTATAGACAGGTGGACGACTTCAGTTTGATTGGATACTCTGATTCAGACTTCGATGGAGACAAAGAAACTGGGGTATCTACTTCAAGATATGCTATGAGTCTTGGATTAGGAGCTATCTCCTGGAGATCACACAAACAATCAGTTCTAGCATATTCCACAACAGAAGTAGAATATGTGGCAGCAGCTGAAGCAACAAAAGAAATTGTGTGGCTCATGAAAATTCTTGAAGATTTGCAGGTAAAACAAGTACAATCAACTCCACTCATGATTGAAAATACCTCTACAATAAATTCGACCAAGAACCCAAAGTCCATGATCGAACGAAGCACGTCAATACCAAATATCATCTGATTCAACATCATGTTGAGGCCAAAACAATCCATCTCCGTCATTGTTCCACTAATGAGAAAATTGCCGACATCTTCACCAAAGCACTTGGAAGAGAAAAGCTTGAACGATTTAGAATGATGCTTATACTCACCAACATCCCTTCAGATTAATGGGGGTGAATGTTGACACCTAATCATCAGGATTGGGTGAATAAATACAATTGATGTAAATAAATAATAAGAAATATGAACAGTCATCATGAGATGAAGTGAATAGTATCCCTCATGTATATAATAAAGACCTACCTGAAGGAATAAGATGAATTAATTTTGTGGAGTTACTACCTGGCCTGAGAGCTACTACTGGCTCACTTTTCATCAGGATGTGAGGAGATACACAAGCTAGTGTGATCGGTGTCAAAGGATGGCGAAACCCACTCCAAAGGATGAAATGCCCATGCAACTTCAAGTGACCTTTGAGCCATTTGAGAAGTGGGGCATGGACTTTGTGGGACCTATCAACCCCCCTTCCAAGCAGAAGCAATACATCATTGTGTGCACCGACTACCTGACAAAGTGGGCAGAGAAAAAAGCAATCAAAGCAGCAACAGAAGAAAAATTAGTTGAGTTTTTGAGAGAAAAAATATTCTACAAGTTCGGGTATCCAAGAGAGTTGGTCACAGACCAAGGCAGTCAGTTCACTTCCAGCCTGATTGAAGAACTACTCACACATCATAAGATCAAGCACAAGACTTCCACCCCTTACCATCAATAAGCCAACGGGCAAGTGAAGGTCACTAATAGAGCATTGGAAGAGATGCTAACCAAGGTAGTGAGCAGTAGCAGAAAAGACTGGGTGGTCAGATTAGTTGAGGCCACTTGGGCCTACAACACAACATGGAAGACCAGCACAGGGTTCATACCCTATGAACTGGTCTATGGGAAGAAGCTTTGCTGTCAATAGAGTTTGAATTCAATACCCTAAGAATGGCAGCTTAGCTAGACCTAGACCTCAGCCATGCACAGAAGGAGAGATTACTTCAACTCAATGGATTGGATGAGTACAAATTGTAGGCCCTTCTCCATACAGAGGTAGTTCAGCTTCAGATAAAGATATGGCATGACAAAAATATCAAGGAGAAGCAATTCCAAGAGGGAGATTGGGCACTACTCTATGATTCAAGATACAAAGATTTCAAATGCAAGCTAAGGACAAGATGTTTGGGACCCTACATTGTGGAGAAATGCAATGACAATGGTTCAGTTTTGATCAGAAGCATTGATGATGAATCCATCCCCATGCTTGTTAATGGACATCGGTTGAAAGTCTACAAGAAAACCCTCTCCAAGTGAGAGTTTATTGAAGATTTGAATAAAACAGTGATGGTAGTGGAGCATGTCCTAGCCTCCACTTCATCCACTCACTGAAGAAAAAGAAAAATAAACAATAAAAAATAAGGACTCAAGTGAAAACCTCCATGAGGCGCTTGAGTCCCATCATTGGGTTGAAAACCTCTTCTGAGGCGGCCCAACGATGTAAAAACAAAAGAGGAAAAAGAATAAGATCCCTGGGTGAAAACCTCCCTTAGAGGTGCCCAGGGTAGGAAATTAAGGTGAAAACCTCCCTTGGAGGTGCCCAGGGTAGGAAATTAAGGTGAAAACCTCTCTGAGGTGTCCTACTTATTTTCAAAAAAAAGAAAAAAAAGAGGAAAAAATGAATTTTTATTGCATTACAGGTTTGCAGGAGGACTACAGGGAGAAGAAGAAGGTGCCAAGGGAACCCTGACATTCATACCAGCACCCATCTCATCTTCTCCACACCTTCCTCCATCATTTTTGGCATCTCTTTCACCCCACTGCACCTTTTTCTTCCAAAACTGTGTTTTCTACAGGAGGCTCTGTGTTTTCTACAGGAGGCTCTTGTAGGAATTACAAAGAGCCAAAAGTGTCTACAGAAGGTAGTTTGAGGGAAAAAGAAGCTTCATGAGGAACCTATAATCCCTCTTACCACCTTCAAGCCTCCTTGCCATCATTTCCAAGCCTGCATCACACCCCAAGAATCATTATTTTTTTCCCTATCCAAGAAAAACACAGAAAAACAGTTTTTCAGTTTTGAAAAAAAAAAAAAAAAAAAAAAGGGGAAGGCACCAATAACCTTACCTGAAACTTACCTATTATCCCTCCATCTTTATCTACACCTCTGGCATCATTCTCAAGCTCCAAGCATAGGAGAAAGCTGAAGTTTCAAGGGGAGAAGCAGCTACAGGAGCTCCTGTAGGAATTCCTGTAGCAGCTGATCCCATAGAAGTCTAGCACCAACAGCAAGAGAGTGCACACATGAAGGTTGGAAAGGCACATGCAGCTCAGCTCCAGCAAAGAAGAACCTGCACAAGCACACAACCACACATCAGCAAGCAGAGACATCATGCATAAAGGGAAATGAAGGCATGCAATAGAGAAAGCCACAACACCTCATAGCAAATACACTCAGATCACAGGTAAGTAACTAAGTCACTCCTCTATTTTCATTTGTGTAATTAGAGATCATATGAAGGAAACGAGATGGTTGAGATTGAATGAGGGAAAGGTGGCTAGTTAACTTGGCCACCTTCATTTAGTTGACTCCACTTATCCGAGATGTCACCCACACGTGTGCACAGTCAACTCAAGCACAAGATGCCAAGGATAGGTAGTGGGAGGAAGTGTGAACTCCGATGCAATAATGAGGGATGATTACGAGGAGGGGCCATGATGACAAAGCAAGTGGGGACCAATGGCCAGAATATGGCCAACGTACACCTTGCCAACGCAGCACTCATAACCGAAAATATCCATAAAGGGTAATGAGCACTTCTCACTGCACATTATCACCACCTTTTCTTCATTCTCTCCTCGTAACTCAGCCACATCAGTCTTCTTGTGCCCCCACAGCCTCATAACTACCATCCCCCACCAATTTCCTCCATATTCTTGCTCTCAGCGTTGTCTACAGGAGCACCTATAGGAAATCTACAAGAGGGGCAGTATGCTTCTACAAGAGAGGCAATGAGTCATTTTGAAGGGAGAAAACATGGTTTTTGGCACGAATTTCTATTTGAAGAGGTAGGGTTCATGCATGCCCCCTGTTGAATATCAATTTAAGAAAGAAGTGGTCTCAATTTGAGGATGAAACAAGTCTTTAGGAGGGTGGAAAGTACATAAAAATTCTCTGTTTATTTTGAAAAAACACAGTCTCCTCGGCTTTTTTTTTTATTTTTCTCAAAACTCTTTGTCTCCACCTCCATATTTGGGTTTCAAAATAAAAGTATAGGAAGTATGACAGGAGGATTTATGAGGAAGGAGCTCACTAACTCCACTAGGCTCCATGCACATCCTCAAGTAGTGGACATATTCACAAGGGCAAACTGGATGAATTTCTTTGAGAAATTTTGTGGGTTTGATGAGGAGATTGCCTAAGAATTTTCTCTCTCTTTTGTCCCTCACATAAGAACACATGCCACTGTAACCATTAGTGGCCTCTCCATCGAAATAACCCCTAAATTCATCAGAAGGGTCACTACCCTTCCTCTTGGGCAGCCTTGTAGTAAAGATGAGAAACCAATTGGGCAAGCTGCCAAGAAGAAATTTTTCCAAAATAATGAAACCCCTGTTGAAGATAAGAATGGAATTAGAAGGGCTAGTATACCATATCCCTAGGATGAGGTTAGCTACCAAATAATCAAATACATTTCTTGTGAGGGGAGGCACAACATTGTTTATGGATACCACTTCAGAATCCTCTATGACTTGAGGTATGGCATGGATACTCCAGCACCTCAAAAGCTCAATATCCCTTACTTTCTCCTTCAGTCCCTCATTGACTCCAACACCAAGGTACAAGCAGGAAATTCTGGGCAGTTAGCTCGCCATGGCTTAATCAAAATCCTAGTAGAGGAAGCCCTCCATACCTTTACACTCCCTATAGCATGGGAGGTTTTCCGAAATATGACAGTTGAGGATGACATAAAAGCATTAACCTATGATGTCAGTCCTACTGGCAGTGAGGAGGAAGAACAACAAGGAGGAGAAGATGAAGCCAGTGGTGACATGGTAGAGCAAGAAAGGAAGGAGGAAGGAAAAGAAACAGAGGAGGGAAAAGTTGAAGAGATAGAAAAAGAGACAGAAGAAGAGGAAAAAGAGGAAGAGAAGGCAGAGCAAGGGGAAGAGTCCCCTGAGACTTTGGAAAGAGAGGTAGCAGCTACCCTCACTGCCCTTAGTACACCAGTCAAGCCAAAGTAGAAGAGGAAAAGATAGACCTCCATGTATTTCAGGGTAAGGAAGAGCACAAGAATTAAAACAGGCAAACCTCAGCCCTCTTCAAAATTTCCCATTACCATTGAAGATTCACCATCTACCAAGGTGAAAGAATCTCCTTCCAAGACACCTATAACATATGAAAGGGGGACTCCAAGATCTTCTACATGGAAGGGAAAGGCAGTACTACAGGACCCAAAACCAGACCTATAGGAGGCTGAAACAGTCCTACAGGAGACATTGTCCAAACTACAGGAGACCCAAAAGCTTGAGGAAAAGATAGAAGGATAGCCACAGGTGAAGGAGGAAGTACAAGAGCTACAAGAACCTGACCCCCAACCTAGTCTTGCCTCCTATTACAATCTACTTGAGGGAGGCAGGATAATCCCACAGAAATTTGCAATTCCACTATTTTTCGAATTGGAGAAAGAAAGAGTGAGAACACATAGGTGGATGCAAATAGCAAAATCCAAAGGAGTTGAGGATGTTGGCCATATGGAAAATAAACTCATGGAAATGGGCAGAGAATTGAGTGCTCTTAGAGATAGAGAAGCCATCACAAGAAGCCACCTTGAAAATGAGAATGAAATCCTAAGGAGGCAACTGCAAGAGAAAGAGACTCAACTGGTAGGCATGGCCAACTTATCCATGGAAGCATTACAATGTAGAACACCAGCCAAATCTTATGGCCTCTATTTGAAGGACCAACAACTTCAATTCCAAATGAAGACTTTGGCACAAAGAGGCACACTGCCTTTCCAAGACTACATGCAGTTCATGGACCTGTGTGACCAAATCACCTCGGAGGATAAAGCAAAGATGGCAGAGTTATACCTACACAACATGGCCCTCACAGACAGTGGGACCACAATGCCAAGCTAGGGTACCTGCAATTAATGGCCATGGTCTCATGGATGAACCATGAAGAATTGAGGGCAGTAGAAATGAAAAGATTGATGATAAAAGAGCAGAATGAACCATTAATGATAAGAGTTGAGCCATCAGATCCTATGGCACTCATCATCACACACAACCTCCTTTCCAATGACCCTTAGATTGCCCCTAGATATCTAGCCAATCAAGCATAAGCCATTGCACACTTTGAAGATATGCAAAGGCTACTTGGGGATGACTGTGTGCTTGCATGCATGAGGAGATGGAACACTTTACCTCATATTTTGCAGATCAGGGATTACCATTCCCCAATGAGGTTGAAGGGGCATTGAAAAGAGTGCCAATGTACCGATGCTCCATGCAAAGGCTGAAGGTCAACCGGATTGGCCTCAAACTGAGTCCTACACTCCTATTAGGCATGCTGGAAGGAAGAAGAGAAGAAGAAGAGGAGGAGCAGTGGAAGGACATAGACAGAACAACAGGATTTTATGGGGAGCATGAGCAGACCACATCAGAAGCCTGGAATGCTAGGGAGGCCACCAGGGCCATAAAAGATGAAGATCTTGACTAGGTTTCTCAGAGGATGAGCAACACCTTCAATAGGGGGGTGATGATGAGCCTCATAAATGGGTAATTATATGGGATTATTTTACCTCCTAACCTAGTCAAATCAACCATTCTCTTAGCTTATTGTATGATTTTCTAATTATATTTATGCTTATAGATTGAATTGAGTTAGTTATTATGCCATGTGATCTAACATGTATTTAATGAAGATTATTGATGGATTTCGAGGTCAAAGTCAAGGATCCAGTGGTCAAATGGTAGCAATAACTCAAAGTGGATAGAGGAGAGGACTTATAGGAGGGAATCCCCCTCATTTATTACTCCTCACTCTGAATTCCCCTTCATTCAGCTCGGAGTACAAGTCGCTGAATCATGCACTAGAAGGCAGCCGAGCAAGTGAGGATGACTGATAATTATTTCGAGTTTTGGGAGTCAAGCCTCCATGATTTTATGGAAGATGTTGGTAGCTTCAGATGTATAAGTAGAGAGGCCTAGGGCCTCACTAGGGTCAAATTTTTTGCTTATGTAAACTCTGCTCAAATTTCAAGCTTATTTTTTTGTGACAGTTTTATGTAATCTTGCTATTGTTTTGATAATGAAGATGGAATCCTTTTTGAGATAGCACTGAGTTACCTCAGAGGGCTAAAGCTCTTGGGTTAGGGCCCAATCCAAGCAGCCAAGCTTCTCTTTACTTGTATATGTATTCTTTACTTCAGTTTGTAGATTAATTTGTTGTTAGATGTATTTCTTTCATGGTTAAGAATCGGTTGCTTTTGATGATTTAGTAGTTTTCTTTCATTTGTGCTTTCTGTAGTAGGTTAAGTAGTGATAAAAAAAAGATTCAAAAGGCTAGAAATAGTGCCTTGCCCTCTCTTCCTCCCTCTAGGACCATGAGTTGAGTCAAAGACTCTCTTGCTGCCCCAAAAACACAAATTTTCCTCATTCATAGGACTTCTAGTGTTTGCAGCTCTTTAGTAGGATAATAGTCCAGCTTTGCTTTTCTTTAGATCTCCTTTAGCATGTTCACTTCATGATTTGCAATATTCCTCTTTCATGCTTTCCTTTCTTGCAACATTTCTCAGCATTTCCTTTCATACATCATAGTTTAGACCATTTTTATGCAAAACTCTATTTTTCGTAGATGCACTCATTTCATAGGTTGCTTGATTTTCGTTGTTGTCTGTCAGTTTCTATGCAGCAGATCTTTTCTAAAACTAGGCCAGCTTACCAGCAATCACATGCTCCATTTGATCCATGCTGTACAGGTCTCCCAAACTTCACCTCAATTCTGCCCTAGTTTCCTTTGTTTTCTATAGAACATCTTCCTCTCTCCTTGAGCAAACCTGTTAAGGGAGAATTTCCCCTAGGGTCTTGGGTTATTACCCTAGTAGAGCAGGGGTTATCTATAAATAAAAAAAAGCATTCCACACAGCCATGATGCTAATATAAATGAACTAAGTGAAGAGGGGTGCACCTGGGGGTCCTTTGTCTGGGAAGATCCAGCTAGGGTCCAAACCCTCTTGGAGTTCCTTTTGCTCCTTGAACCTGCAAAACAATCAATTCAAGAAAGCACAACAGTATATGGACTAAACATCATAAAGAAATCAACTTCATATCATATTGAAAGTTAGTTATGCAACTGAAATAATCATTCATTTGTGAACCATAACATTGATATCATAAACATGAAGAAGATTCATATCAGGAACAAGAGAAGTGTTTCTTTTATTATAGATAACTAAAGTACAGAAAGGAATGATTTCACCTGTGTCTTCCTTTTGTAGGCTCCAAGTAGAACCGTCCTTTGGATTCGTCCAATCTCAAGCCTTCAACAAGGTCCTTCCATAACTCACTCAAGGATATCTCAACAAAAAAACATCATAACTCAAGGAAGCAAGGGTTTCCTATAATGGGGGAAGTGCTGGAAGCACAAGGATCTTCAGACCTAATCTGGGATAATCTCAACAGAGTGATATTTCTCTCTCTTCTCTCCTCCCTTAAGCCTTCCCATTGAAGCCTTTTTATACTTCTCCCAAAATAGTTTTTTAGTTTGGAATTCTTTGAGAATAGTTGGGCCACGGGCACTAATAGGTAATTAGCAAGTAAAACCCGCGATCTCTACGCAAAATTAAGGAGATTTAATTTTTTTGAAGTGTTTTAAGACATATACGCGGGTTGGGTATAGACAGACCTGCGTACACACGTGTTTAGCTCAGGGCAATGCCGCGTATAGGGAGTAAAACACTATTTTTTAGGTATTTGGACTAGGTTTAGAAGGAGTGGTTGCCCTAGGCCATGAGTGTAGCATCACAAACATCAAGAGTGAGATTTGGAGCTATAACAGATGCCCCCTAATATATGAGGTCAGAAGGGGTACATGATGGCCGAAATACGTTATGTACGTGCATGGAAAGGAAACCTGTCAAAAGCTGAGAAGGACTTCACCAGATTTCAACCTGCCAAGCCACAAAAGGAGATCAGAAAGAAACACCATCTGAGGCAGGCATAGCCATGCTCAGAGAAAGTAAAGCATGTCCACATATCAAGTACAAGCGGATCCACTAAGTATACAAGTATAAAACACTGGGAAATACATAATGGATCATCTGTTCACAATCGAATAAGTACATGTCTGAATATCACATATAAGAATGTCAATGATGCTGAAGGATGAAGCGGATCACTGATATCAAAGACTGATCCCAAAAGTACCAAATGAACATGATGGACTAAGATGGTACTACACTGCAAACTCAGGTGCCAGCATATAGAATGTCGCCATGAATGACTGCAACATATAAAGTGGAGTGGCATCAACTAGCAGCAACAAGAGCAACTGTCAAGTGAACCAATGAATGCTGATGCAACCTGAGGTCTTCATCGACTGCCGTGGTACATTTCTACAGCATGGGAATAAATGATCTGAAGTTGACCATGTAAGAAATCGTTTGATTACTGGTCATTGATGTATACCATTAACAAATGCGAGACTACTCACCAATAATGATAATGAGCGTCAAGGTACCCAGTACAATCTAACAAGTGTGAATAGATGAGCTGGAGTAGAACACCGATAAGAATCTATCAATCAGGAGACAATGATGATTTCCCACTGTCGATAGTGAAGGATCTGCCACTAATGACTGCAAACCCCAAGGTACTGCCAAATGGACTCTAGATCTTTTCCCCAGAGCAATGAGTCGTAGTTGATAGGGAAAGTTCTGCTAGAAGGAAGGCATTAAACCATCCTTCATCAATCTAGCGTGAGTGTAACTCATAGGCCAATAATGTGGAAGGAATCGGACGAAAAAATATGTAGTAACCCGACCGAAGCACGTTTCGAGCGTACACAAGATGTGGCTAGCGCACAACAGAAACCCTCTGAACCAACCAATAATGAAGGCTGACACAGAGGCGAGGTATCCACCAATAGGGTCAAATGGAAACCAAGGTACTGCATGAATCCCAATTTTTGATAGTGTAAGCTGATGTCGAACACAAGGGAAACCACTCAGTCAAAGACCCATGATACTGATCGATGCTGAGCACAAGGTGACCTATCAATAATGAAAAAGGACTAGGGTGCAGCTCTAGGCTTGTCCTCAGAGCAAGATGTTGTCATTGATAAGGACAAGACTCGCCAGCAAGAAGTCAATGAGGACCTTCTCAAACTGGCATGAGTAAAGGAAAAATATAACTGATGTGATGATAGACAAGATACTAACAACAAGGGATGGCCGACTGAAAAATGAGTCAAGAGACACCGCAGAGAGGCCGACTCATGCTAACTTCCCTTGAACAAAAGCACGACTTAATGTGACTATGTGGTAGCATATGCTCACTCTGTATAAGTTCGCCATGTAGGAGGCACGAACGAACCCTCCATATGATTGGAAGAGATAACCAATCGGGGGAGAACTGAATCAATAACAAGGTTGAGGCATACCTAAGTCAAACTAAATCCCGCCCAAATGGAGGAGACTTTGTTTTGAGTGCTTTGTTCAAGGGCGACACGACTGACTCTAGCTGCCAATAATAAGTGGAAATACTATCTCGTTCCCGCTCTTTTTGGAATATATAATTTTTTTGTCTTTTTATTTAAGCTGGAAAAAGAATAAAAGAATGTTATAGTACAGTGGAAAGAATGAGTGTCGGTGAAATAGATGATCTAGTTCCTGGGATTGGAACATTCCTATGCTCAATGCAGGGAGGTGAAAACTGGTCAAAGACACTCAAAGGTGTGTTCCTTCCATGGATCAAGGTATGTCAAGTTGCAACAGTCAAGGGCATGCAAGTTTGATTTTGCAGTCATCATGGTCAAAAGTTAGCTTAAACACGAGTCCAAGTGAAGCCAGAGCAAGGCCAAAAGGTGTAAATGGTCAAAATGAAATGCAGTAGTACAACTCAACACAAAGAAGCCTCTAGGGTGTAAGGCTAGAACGAAGCGGAGAAGCAAAGAGGAATGAGTCTTCAGCGCATAAGTCATGGCGGGACTACAGAGGACTCCTGAGCCTACTCAGATCGAAGTAGAATGGGCAACAAATGTCAGTGAGGTGATAACTACGATGCCCATGAAAAGGATGGCTCTACCATCATGTCATGATTTAAAAATCGATGAGTGAAGGTGGCTTACGAACCATAAGATGATGGGATCGACCCTATGGCAAGTGTATCGACAAATGGAGGCTATTATGCATAATGGAACAAAAAAATGGCTTTCCTAACCTATATGCCAGTAAAAAACGATACCTGCCATGACGGGTCAGCAGTCATGGAACTGTCTCGAAACTATCAAAAAAGCGTCCAAAATTTCCTGAAATCAAGCCATTCTCGACATTCCAAACTCCCAAGTTAAAAGTTACCTGAGACAAAACAAAATCAAGATTTGAAAAAATTTTGCATTTTCAAAGCTTATATAATAGTCTTTTGACTCACCATTGTCATCATTTGGTTTGAGAGCAAATAAGTGGAGCAAAAGGAGCAAGCGTTGCCATTCGCCAAAACCGACCGTTCGAATTGTCCCAAAATCACCAGGTAACCCCTAAACTTATATTTAATTCCATTGTGATTGGTTTTAGAAATTTTAATTTAAGTTTTACCATTGAATTTTTGTTAAAAATTTCATCGCGGTGTATACGTGGGTTGGATATATAAAACTCGTGTATACGTAGGCCCTACATGCGACTGTGTGTAAAAGGGACCCGAGTATACGCTGCGAAAACTTCAAAGAAAAAATCTAACGGTCTAAATTAATTTTTTCTTCAGGATGTCAGTCACATGGAGAGAAAGACAACATACTTTAGTGGATGATGAGTTTATGAACGATCTTAATGCTTTGGATGCCTTACGAGGATGTGGTTTGCTAAAGTTCTTTAAAATGCCGAATATGAAAGCAAACACCCGCCTACTTGACATGCTCATTCACTATTGGAGCACCGAGGATGACGCGTTTATGATTGATCAGATGCCGCTTAGGATAGAGGTTGAAGATATCTATTTCATCACTGGCCTTTCCGAGAGAGGAGAGGTGGTACATTCCACGGGCAGGTCACGAGGCAGTCTCTCCATTGAGGACTACGTACATATCTATTGCCCGGGTCATCCTGAGAAGGTTGGAAGTCAAATTCCAATCAAACATGTGGAGAGTCTATCTTTTAGAATAATCATGTTCACCATAGATAGAGTGAACGGATTGGCTTCTTTGCACCAGGCATCACGGCTAGCCATAGCTTGGTGGTAGACTACCTCACCACTGTCTTTGATTGGTGTACTCCTCTTCTTGCTAACCTGAAGAGCCAGATTACTTCTATCAAGAAGGGACAGACCAAAAATTTTGGATACGGAACTATCTTGTGCTCTTTCTTCTTTGAGAGGATCCTAGCACTTCGTCCTAGAGTACCAGTTTTGATCAGCACCCCACAAGATCCACACATGGGCAGGTGGGCTGACTGATGAAACGTCTAGGAGGTGTGGACGTCCCACGCATTGCTTTCGACGATGACTTCTTCACCTAGTGGGAGCAGCAGATCATCACCATAGCTGACTACCCTTATGCTGGGTTGGATTTCCGAGGAGATCCCGATCTAGTATTACCACCGAGCGCAGCATGGGGCAACATAGGTAACAAATATTTTTGATTTTATGATTTTTTATGATTTTTCAAATATAATAATAAATTTTGAAAAATATTTTTCATAGGATTCAAATTATTAATATGATTATCATGTTCCAGATATTGGGCCAGTGCGACCAGATGGGTTCCCATGGCATGGACGTCACGGCCGAGGGGCCGAAGAAGTGTCTTCAGACACAGAGCGACTTCTACACACTGTTTAGCGGCACTTGGTGAGACTAACTCACTGAGTAATGATGGAGGCCATATAGGATCTACCTATAGATATGCAGCATCATGTGGTTGGCATGCCACAAGACTGGGTTCGCACTCTTATGCGTGTGGCCAAGGCAGTAGTTGCATACTTAGCCGTTCATCCCGAGCCGGGGCATTAGATGTACTGGACATGATTATGGGCCTTTGAGTCCCAATTTTTGCATATTATTTTGGACACACTTATGTACACTTGAGATGCTTTATGATATATATATATATATATATATATATATATATATATATATATATATATATATATACAGTTCTGACTTTTTGATGCTTGATTTTATTGTGATGAATCATTGATATGCCAGTCTAATGCTTGCAGCGATAGAATCCGCTAACCAATTATGAGATCTTGGAATGTGCAAATAATTAATGTAAGTAAATTATCTTTGCAACAACCTCACCCTTAAATACTAGCAATATAAACATGGATCCCTTACCCGATAAATGTTATTCAGTTGTGACACTATCGATTGTGAATCAAGATAAACTACCAATGAATCGATTTCATAAGAATTACTTCGGATAGTAAATTAATGACAGCAGTATACTCAGCCATATTATTTGAAGCAGGACCAATGCATACTACTTTTGACACCATCAATTGACCAGTTGGATAATAGATTACCCAAGCTGCGGAAGCAAGGTTCTGAGTGTACCAAATAGTACCATTGGCGAATCCAAAATAGACCAAGTCATCCATCAACACCTGCCACAGTAGACCAAAAAGTGTCGATATCAAAAAACTCTCGATGAGATATGTACAAATATACAAAATGTACAAAGAAGTCATTGCCTAGCTGCTAAGCAAAGTACTTTTTAAGGTAGAGCTGATCAGGGGGCTCCACCAACTTGCTCCTAGGGATGTTTATCGGTACAATTATCGAGCCAATCAATATACTTCCTTCAGTGGATAACTGTGTTGGAGCCAAAGGAACCATACAAACATCGCTAGACAAACTGGAGCATCTGGATTCGATTTCATGCAAAGGAGGACAATAACATGAACGACAATGTAAATCTTCAAAAGGTCGATCTACAACCGTCATGGCTTCGAATATCACTTCGTCGGATAGAAAAAAAAAATCTAACCAATCCAACGCAGAAGTGGAATCAAGGATCCTAATATGAGCCACATCATTATCTAACTCTTTCACTGAGGAAGGAGTAAGATGATCATCTGTAGAGTTATAAATATATTCACATCTAGGTTCTACTGCAGACATGAGAGATTCTATTCCACCCACCTTGCCATAATCTGATGTGGTCACAGATGAAGATAAGGCTCCAGGATCTGAAAAATAATGATCTTGAACAAACTCTTTCTATAAAGGGTCCTTGGAGGATGAAATTATATCTATTCTAGCTATAGGAAGGGGAAGATCAAATGTACCCATCAATGAAGAGTACATCCTGACTCCTAGATTCTTAGTAGGCAGACGGGGGTTATCTACTAAGGGAACAGTAGAGTCCGAAGTTGCTCAAGGATCAACTGGAGAATAATCCAATTGATCAACCTTAATGATTTTCCCTTCACGAGGAAAGCAAATGACACGAAACAGAGTCGAAACATCGACATCCATTTCGTATACCCAGTTCCTTCCTAAGAGGAGATTGTAATCTAGGTTAGCATCAACAACTTCTACTTCGATATCAATGGCCTTCCCTCCAACACATATAGGAAAGGCCGGGATAATCCCGTATGGCCTATGAGAATGACCATCAAATGTTGTCAAGAGGGTAGGTGAAGAAATAACTGAAGGCGATCCAATGGCCTTCCAACATGACATAGACATGACACACGTGGAAGCTCCCTCATCTATAACCGTCTGAAAAATATTAGTTTTTTGGTAAGTATACTTTATCTGGAAAGCCATATGATGAGGAAGTCTCTTTCTGACATTGTGCATGTTGAAAGTGAGCACTAAAGAGTTATTTGGATCAACTGCCCCTATCGCCAAAAGCAAAGCACATCGCTCAGCTGGAAATGACTGGAGAACCTCTAAAGTAGACATAACGTATGGACTCTGAACCAGATCCTCAACAAAGGAGTAATTCTGGGCGGCCCTAGCATTTGGATTGATAGTCACGCGTTTAGCAGAACCTTTCGGTATCTGTGGTATAGTCTCGATAGGGGGTTGCTAAATATGAAGGTCAGTATTTCTGGGAGTAGTTTTGTCCTTGGATGTTTCAGATCCACCGTAATCACACGACCGAGTGGCCACATGGACATTAGAACCCTTCATGAAAACATTTGATGATTTTTCCCCTTCTTAGTTGTCCCCTGCAGAGGTACCAGGGTTTGAATTTGCGCCAACAAGCAGTTGCTGCCCTTGGGGAAAAGGGTTGGTTAACACAGCTTGAGAACTAGATGTCCCTTGCTGCCCTAACAAGCGCTGAGCACCTTGAATTTTTGGGCAGAGATGAGTTAAATGGTCTCCACTGCATAACTTTCACAGAAACTTGACTTTCTTTTTAGACTCATTTCAACCACCACTAGCATTATTGCCGGATTTATTTTCGTCAGTCTTCCCATCTTGACTCTTTTTCTTACCTCGTCCTTTCTTCTTCCCATTGGAATTTTGATTTCCTTTGGGGTTGGTAGATTGGATGGCATTAACCGAAGAGGGTTGGGAAGACGAAGGGTTAGACGATGTGACCTGGTTGTTAGGAGCAGTTTGTAAAGACAAATAATGCAATTGGGTCAACAGGTTTGCCGCATTCATGTCTACCGATCCAACGATACCATCTGCATGGGGACCTGGCTTTGACTTGGCTATATCAACCTTAGTCCCGGGAGCATCATGAAAGATTTTTTGTAGAATCCCAGACTGAGAATAAATCAATTCTAATTGTTAGGCCCTAAAAATAGCTTGCTCCTGAGAATAGACTCTAGATAGGGAGACATCCTTAGAGATTTCAGGTTATAAAGATTTCAAAAACCATTCAAGACGGTATTCCAGAGGAATTTCGGCTTTAATGAGCCTCTTTCTCCGTCTCCATTCCTGAAGGTGATCAGAAATGTGAGTTGTTGTATCCTGACAAAAATTGGCTAGAAGTTCAGTTCCGGCATCATAATGAATGGGAAATTGGAAATGATTTAGGAAAATATTAGCTAAGTCGATGAAAGATGTACAGCTGCCCCCTGCAACTCTATATACCACTTGGCCGCATTACTAGTCAAGGTGCATTGAAAAAGTCTCAACCTAACCGAGTCATCGATAAGGGAGTTTGATGAGCACCACAAATGGAATGTGGTTACATGGTCGCCCGGGTCTTCACTGCCCTTCCCCTTGAACATTGGAATGTCCGAAGGGAGTTTAGTTGGGACCAGAGGCTAGGTCAGATTGTATTTGATTGGATCGTTTGTTAATTTCGTGAGATCTGGCAAATTCAATGTTGCCAGGAAAGGAAGCCTAGGAGGACCTTGGGGATTCCACCCAGACTGGGCGGAGCTCCCAAAGTTCTGAAAATATTGGCCTGGATTTTGGAAGGCACCAGGCTGCCTGAAGTAACCAGTAGAACCAGCTGAACCAAAAGGTAGACCTTGTGATCCAACAAAACTCGGAGTTTGACCAACTCCAGTTGAAAAGCCTCCATAACCAGCGAAGCTTCCTCCTAAAGGATTATAAGGAGTTGATAATTCCTGATAAGGATTCAAAGAAAAAGCTAAGGGAGGAATACTTCGAAACACACTAAGTGTGGAGTATGGACTATTCCCTTGTTGGCCGAAAAACGGATTCCCAGTTCCCATGCCACTAACCACAGGTTTGTCCAACCTTGAAAGGGATTGCTGGTTTGTCCTGTAGCAGAAAAAGGCATAGATCCTATCGTCGGGTTGGAATGTGGTATATGACCACTTCCAAAAGGAAAACCCTGGAATGAAGCCAACCCACCCATCATGGATGTGGAGGCACTGAAAGGAACTGACGGAATACCCTGTGAATGGGTGCCAAACAGGAAAAACCCAAAACTAAAAGGATTGGCTTGGGAATTTCCACTCGTAGAAGGAATGGAGGTAGACCCAACTAAAGATGTGCTAGAAAAAGACCCAAATAAAGATGTAGCGAGGATGGAAATAGTTCCTCCCCCTTGTACAGATGTTGGACTCTGCATAGTTGTAGCACCTGTAGTAGAAGCCATGCTCCCAGTAGTGGTCATTGATGGTAAGTGCGTAATATGAGCTGGACTTTGCGGTCTATGTGTCGGAGTCCCAACGCATTGTAATACATTTGGATGGCTAGAAGGTAGGGGAGAATTTGGAGCTACTGACGACTCTGGGAGTTCTTCTACCTCTATGTTATCTTCCGATTGAAAGAGAACTCAAGAAAGAACTGGAGTGCTCCTCTCTTGTTCTACGAAAGTACCAGGCCTGTCCTGAACACTAATGCCCCCAAGGGGAGGATCAATCCCCTATGCGTCAGCTGCCGCGGAATGGAACCGACCGGCAGTATTACCTCTGCACCTTCTAGGAGAATGCTCTAAAATTGGTGGTGAAAGACCACGAAGTCTTCGAGACCATCTAGGCGATCGGTCAGCCACTTTGAATTTTTTATTAAGCTCTAATTAAAGACTCAAAATGAAAGTTAGGCCAACTAAGAGCATAGAGCACACACTAAAAAGTCCCTAAAAGATATCAGCCAGTCAAATAACTTTCAAGTATTTCCACTCCGAGTGATGAGGATAGGACACCAAAATAAAAGAAATTGAAGTAAGGGGCCTTCCAAAGATAGTCTGGGATAATGACAGCCCAGTCCTACGAGCGAAGGTAACAGAGGAAGTTATGCTGACCTCCTAACAACAGCATGCACCGGTGCAAGCCCTCAAGCTTTGCAAGTGTGCCCTCCAGTAGAACCGTTGAGAGTGATACAACGTCAACCTCAGGTGCCACGGGATTCCCCTCCGTAGCCACCTATGTAGAACCCTCGGAGAAGCAACTAAGGTCACCAACTCGTGTCAGAAGCCAGGCGGAACAGTCTTGAGGTAAGATCCGACAAGTAGGAGAGGGGGTATCTCTCTTCCTTATCTTCAAAAAACCTCGTGCTTAACTCCTAGATCCAGAGCTTTTTTGGTCTTCCTAACGCTATTGGATTTGCACGCACTATTCAGACTCCTATGTTTGACAGTTTAAATGGCCTTGGTGAGTTTTCTCCACTCGCCTAATCCAAGGCCCTAAAATATCCTAAAACTTGTTGGTGTGTCTAACTTGACAATTATAAAAAAGTTTTAGTGTATTTTAATTAGCACTTGTTCTTAAATGGGTTGTTCTTTAAGTCAAGGGATAAGCAGAAGTGAAACTTGTGGTGTTTTGACACAAAAGAAATTAATAAAAACCAAACTATATGCAAATGCACTTGTTTTGTTCTTCAATGAAAGAAATTTCTACTAGGTTCAGAGGAACTTCTAAGAAAGCAACAAATTTTTCTTTTCTTTTCTTTTACTCAAGCTTCACACTCACAAAAATTAACAAAAGTATGATGCCCTAAAAAGATGCACAAATTTATCCTAATGCAATGAGTACATGCTGATGCAAAACTTAAGACTACTCTAAATCAAGAAATGAAAGTAACTTGTTTATCAATACTAATTTGCCACTTAAAATGTTTAGATGGAATATGAGTTTCTAATGCTCATTTTTGTCTCTACACTAAAAGAAAGTTTCAAGACAAACAAAAATGCACTTTCATTCATAAAAAGAAGCTAAGTCAAAACAAAGTTCAAGAAAGCAAAACCAAGTTTTCAAGAAGTTTTCTTCGAAAGCAACAACAAAATTGTCTTTTCAAAAAGTGATCTAAACAAGATTGAAACTTTATGATCGAAGAATAGGCGAAAAAACACTTTTGCAAGTTAACAACACAAGACGGGTGAAAACTCAACAAAAAAAATGTGTTTCAAGATGCTCTTAACAATCAAAAGTAGCAACAAAAATCTTGGCAACAAGGACCAAAAAGATCGAAAAGACAACTTTCAAGAAAGTGTCAATCAACAACTTTTAGAAAGTAAAAAAAGAAGATGGTCATAAAGATGTAGTTTTGACATGCAAACAAAAAAAGTCACCAAAGCAAGATTTGACACAAAGATTGAGATCAATATTTTTGCCCTGGAAGACTAGAGCAACCAAGATTCCCCGCAAGAAATCTTGTGTGCTTAAACAAAAATGATGACGCTTGCCACAAAACAAGACAAGGCCAACACTTTCCACAATCGGAGAGGTTTGAAATCATATACTTGCTGTAAAAATAAAGATTGACAAAAAAATGTAACTTTTCAGGACTGATTCAGACCAGCGGACAGATCTTCAGAAACAAAAATATTTGAAAAATATTGAAATTTTATGGTATACGTGATTGTGTTAGTGCACAACTTCGTGTATACGCTATTCTGCCAAAGGAAACTTGTGTATACGCGGGTTGAATTTAGGAAACATGCGTACATACGCCTCTGTAAACTAAAAAAATAGCAGATATAACAGATTACAAGAAAAAACAAAAAACAGTCTGAAGAAACTGATCAGACTTACAATTCAAGTTCCTACAAGAACAAACTACTCAGTCACAGCAAGTAAATAAACAGTTGAGCCCTGATTGGCTTGAATAAAACCAAACTAGGAACAACAATACTGTTCTCCCCAGCGGAGTCGCCAATTATGTTAAGAGAGAATGTCCCCTAGGGTCTTAAGTTAATACCCTAGCAGAGCGGGGGTTATCTATAAAGAAAAGCAAGCATTCCACACAGCCATGATGCTAATATAAATGAACTAAGCGAAGAGGGGTGCACCTGGGGGTCCTTCGTTTGGGAAGATCCAGCTAGGGTCCAAACCCTCTTGGAGTTCCTTTTGCTCCTTCAACCTGCAAAACAATCAATTCACGAAAGCACAACAGTATATGGACTAAAAATAATCAAGAAATCAACTTCATATCATATTGAAAGTTAGTTATGCAATTGAAATAATCATTCATTTGTGAACCATAACATTGATATCATAAACATGAAGAAGATTCATATCAGGAACAAGACAAGTGTTTCTTTTATTATAGATAACTAAAGTACAGAAAGGAATGATTTCACCTGAGTCTTCCTTTCGTAGGCTCCAAGTGGAACCGTCCTCTGGATTCGTCCAATCTCAAGCCTTCAACAAGGTCCTTCCATAACTCACTCAAGGATATCTCAACAAAAAGACATCATAACTCAAGGAAACAAGGGTTTCCTATAATGGGGGAAGTGCTGGAAGCACATGGATCTTCAGACCTGATCTAGGATAATCTCAATAGAGTGATATTTCTCTCTCTTCTCTCCTCCCTTAGGCCTTCCCATTGAAGCCTTTTTATACTTCTCCCAAAGTAGTTTTTTAGTTGGGAATTCATTGGGAACAGTTGGGCCACGAGCACTAATAGGTAATCAGCAGGTAAAACCCACGATCTCAACCCGAAATTAAGGAGATTTAATTTTTTTAAGTGTTTTAAGACATTGGGTATAGACAAACCCGCATACAAACACGTTTAGCTCAGGGTAATGTCACGTATAGGAGTAAAACATTGTTTTTTAAGTATTTGGACCAGGTCTGGATGGAGGGGTTGCCCTAGGCCATGAGTGCAACATCACAAACATCAAGAGTGAGATTTGGAGCTATAACAAAACCCAATCATCTTTCTCTCTCCTAGTGATTCATGGTAGACCCTAGGCGCCCTAACACCTCATCCCAACCTTCATCCACCTTTTTCACCCACTCTCACACCCTGAAAATAGTGGAAATTTCTCTCAGCCTCCTCCTGTAGGCCTCCTGTAGTTTCTTTGTTTTCCTCCTGTAGTCTCCCTGTGTCCTCCTGTAGTTTTTCTTGTAGGCTTTATTTTGAAGGCAAAGTGTGGGAAAAGCCTCTATAAGGCCACCTAAGACCTCCTAGAACCCATCCACACCATATTACATCCTCCCAAGCTCCAAAACCATCCTTTAATGCCACATGTTCACTGCCACACTCACAAACAATAAATTAGATGCATGTCAAATTCACATAAAAACACATAAAAATCCAAAAATATGTTTTTTTGCTTATTTACTTCCAAAAATAGCATGGTTAGATGTTGTTTACTTTCTTGAGTAGGTAATGGCAGTCCTTTCATGGTTTTCATAATGTTTTTGGAAAATGTAGAGTTGGCTTGTTAATTAGGGTTTACTAGGTTTTGCTTTGCATCCCAGTCTTTTTCCTTTTTGCAATTAGAATAGCTTCTGTAGAGTAATCTTTCTTTTTGTCCATCACACATAAAGCTTCTTCTGAAATCTATAGAAGTTGGCTTGAGCTCCTAGTGATCTCGCGTCGGCTGACCAAGTGACAACCTGCAGTGAGAACTAGTACTTGTGTATGCAACACCGAAACTTCCATGTTTGTTACGAACTACTGGGTTGATAAAAGTTGACAGCCTAGGAATTGTAGAATTCTTGCTGCAATACCGGCGCTCACCAGATGCTTCGACATGTATAAATATGTATTGTAACATTGAAAGAAACATACTGAAAAATCAAGCTGCTAGTCCCAGTTTTGGGATCCAGGGGAAAATCTCTATGTATATGTGTTTTATGTGTTATGCTTGTGCATTTTTTATTTTCTATGTTTTAGAATTCATCTGCAAGTAATTTTTGTACGGGGTTAAAACCTACATTTGGTATCAGAGCTGTTTTGTCTTCAAGGGGACGCCTTTGTTGCTAAGGGGTTTCGCTCGGGCCTGTGGTAGACCCCGTTCAGTGGGAGATCTGCGGGATTGATTCTGGTAGTGAAAGAAGATGGCAAGTAGTGGAAAGATAGAGATTAACAAATTTAATGGTCAGAGTTTTGAGTTGTGGAAACTCAAGATGGAGGATCTATTGGTGGATAAAGATCAGT
Source organism: Pinus tabuliformis (assembly GCA_031772625.1). NCBI lineage: Eukaryota > Viridiplantae > Streptophyta > Pinopsida > Pinales > Pinaceae > Pinus > Pinus tabuliformis. The sequence continues at coordinate 1,559,925,089 of CM062804.1, forward strand.
GGATCACAGTAGATCTGGGGACTAAACCAACGACAGTGTCTGATGAAGAATGGAATAAGTTGGATTGGAAGGAAAAGAGCACAATACGATTGTGCGTCTCACATTCAATATTGTTGAATGTATCAGGGGAAGCTACGACAAAGGCTTTGTGGGACAAGTTAGGGACTTTGTACCAATCTAAGTCTCTGGTGAATAAATTGTTCCTACGATAAAAGTTGTATAACTTGAGGATTAAAGATGGAGACTCAATCACAAAGAATTTGAATACATTTAATGTTGTGGTAAGTCAGTTATTATCCATTGATATTAAAATGTCAAATGAAGATAAGTGCATCAGTTTGTTGTGTTCTCTTCCAGATTCGTGGGTTAGTCTAGTTATTTCAATAGGTAGCAATGCAACTGCCTTGTAGTTTGATGGAATAGTCTCATCCTTGTTGACGGAGGAGATGAGACGGAAAAATATGAAGAGCTATAATGGTGATGCCTTATCTGTATGAGGATGGTCCTAGAACAGAAACAGAAATAAGTCATTGAGTGGGAGATCCAAATCTAGAAGGAGATCTAAATTTCAAGGAAAACCTGTAAAGGTGGTGTGCTGGAAATGCGAAAAGGAAGGGTACTACAAAAGGGATTGTAAATCTAAAGCTCCCAAGAAAGGAAAGGGATCTAATGATGCACCTTTTGCAGAGGCAAAAACCACCTCAGATGAAGGTGGGGATGTGTACTTGGCTTCTTCAAGTACACATGTAGATCATGAGGCATGGTTGATTGACTCAGGTGCATCCTTTCACTTCACTCCCCATAGAGAGTGGTTTTGTGGGTATGAGAAATATGATGGTGGTGATGTCTTCTTCAGGGATGATATGAAGGCTAGAATCGTTGGTCGTGGAAAAGTAAAGTTGAAGTTACAGGGTGGAAGGGTTAGAACACTTCCAGGTGTTCTGCATATTCCTTCATTGGCCAGAAATATATATTTCTGTAAGCAAGTTGGATGATGTAGGTGTAAAAACAATGTTTGGTAAAGATGTCTGCAAGATGGTTTGGGGAGCACTGATATTGATGCGGGGAGTTTGGATTGGAACTTTGTACAAGCTGCAAGGTAGCACTGTTGTTGATGGGTGCAATAGTTCTATGGTTCCTGAAAGTGGATCAGAAAATCTAGTGGTATTTGGAGAAAAGACCATGCTATGGCATCAAAGGCTTGGACATATTAGAGAGAAGGGCCTTTGTATACTTCAATGTAAAGGTATGGTAGAAGGTATGACTAATATCTCTCTGGATTTTTATTTCTGTGAAATTTTTGTATATGGGAAGCAGAATCGAGTGAGTTTCCCTTCTGGTGGTAAGAGGGCAAAACAGATATTAGAGCTTTTGCACTGTGATGTGTTTGGACCTGTGAAGGTTCAACCACTGGGGAAGTCTATGTACTATGTATAATTTATAGATTACTTCTCAAGGAATACATGGATATATTTACTTAAGAAGAAATATGAAGTCTTTGATAGGTTTAAAGAATTTAAGGCTCTGGTGGAAAACCAAATAGAGAAGAAGATAAAGGTGCTGAGGACAGATAATGGTGGAGAGTTTTGCAATAAGGAATTTGAAGAATTCTGTAAGAAGTGTGGTATAGCATGGTAGAAGACTATTCCATACACACCTGAGAAAAATGGAGTTGCAGAAAGAATTAACAAGACTTTGATGGAAAGGGCAAGAAGCATGCGCAGTGGTGCCGGGTTAAGACAGGACTTCTAGACAGAGGCGGTGGAGACAACATGTTACCTGGTCAACAGATCACCTTCATCAGTGTTGGAGGATAAGACTCCACAAGAGGTATGGACTGGTAAGAAACCCTCTCTTTCACATCTAAGGGTATTTGGATGTGATGCATATGTACGTGTTCCAAAGGAGAAACGAACCAAGTTGTATAGCAAATCTGAAAAGTTCGTCTTTATTGGGTATAAGGATGATTTAAAAGGTTATAAGCTTTGGAACCCAGCAACAAGGAAGGTTGTGTACAGCCGATATGTGGTGTTCAGAGAGGTAAAAGAAGTTATTAAACATGAAGTCCAACCAAAGGAACCTGAGAAGATAGAGCTTGAGCTAAAGGAGGAAGAATCAGACTCTATAGCAGAGGTGGAATCAGAAGATGAAGAGCCACAAACTTCAAGTGTGAGAAGATCAGTTCGAGAAAGAAGGCATCTAGAAAGGTATAGTTCATTTGCTTTCTGTTCAAATTTTGCTTTAACTATTACTGATGATGATCCCAGAACCGTGAAGGAAGCAGTAGATTCAGAGGATGGAAAACTCTGGAAAGAGGCCATGGTTGATGAAATGGCATCTTTGCATAAAAATGAGGCTTGGGATCGAGTGGAGTTGTCGGCTGGAAGGAAACCCATCGGTAGAAAATGGGTGTTCAAGAAGAAGACAAATGCAAAAGGAAAGGTGGAGAAATACAAAGCTCGTTTGGTATCAAAAGGTTATTCCCAGGTGCTGGGAATTGATTTTGGTGATATTTTTTCTCCTGTTTCCCAAGTAACTTCTATTAGATTACTTTTATTTGTTGCTGCTACTTTTGATTTTGAGGTAGAAAAGATGGATGTGAAGACAACATTTCTTCACGGGGATCTGGAAGAGGATATCTACATGAAGCAACCTGAAGGCTTTGCGGTGAAGGGTAAGAAAGAACTGGTATGCAAGTTGAAGAAGTCTTTGCTTGGGTTAAAATAGTCACCAAGGATGTGGTATCAGAAATTTGATACATTTATATAGGGACTTGGCTTCACCAGAAGCAAAGCAGATCACTGTGTGTATTTCAAACTAATTTGTGACCGTGTTATTTATCTGGTCTTGTATGTGGATGATATGTTGCTGGTTGGAAATGACAAAGAAATTATACAGGATTTGAAGACCCATTTGTCCTCCAAATTCGACATGAAAGATCTTGGTGTTGAAAACTATATTTTGTGCATGGAAATTAGAAGAGATCGGACAAAGAGGAAGCTTTGGTTAAACCAGAGGAAGTATGTCGAGACAATATTGTAGAGGTTTAATATGCAAGATAGTAAACTGGTGAAGGTTCCTATTCTTGTAGGTGTAAAGTTATCTGCTGAACAATGTCCCAAGACACAAGAAGAAGAATAGGACATGTCTCGCGTTACATATATAAGTGCAGTCGGTAGCCTAATGTATGAAATGGTCTATACTAGACCAGACATTGCACATGCAGTGGGAGTATTGAGCAGGATTATGTCAAAACCAGGGAAGGAGCACTAGACATCAGTGAAGCGGGTTTTCACGTATTTGCGTGGCACTAGTGATTATGGTTTGTGCTACCAAGGAAGACCAGGATTAGACAAAGTGTTGGATATTCGTGGCTTTGTTGATGCAGACTGGGCTGTAGATTTGGATCAGAGAAGATTTGCAAGTGGGTATGTGTTTAACCTATTTGGAGGTGCAGTCAGTTAGATGAGTAAGAAACAATCTGCAGTGGCACTATCAACTACAGAGGCAGAATACATGGTAACCACTCATGCAAGGAAGCAGTTTGGTTACAGAGATTGTGTTCAAGTATGAGGTTAGTACATGGAGCTATAAGGATAAACTGTGATAGCCAAAGTGCAATTTTCTTGGCAAAGAACCCTGCATATCATTCAAAGACAAAGCACATTGATGTTCAGTATCACTTTGTGAGGGATATGATAGAAGAAAAAAAGGTGTTGTTGGTAAAGGTGGACATTTTGAAGAATACTATAGATGCATTGACAAAATATGTGAGATCTGAGATTTTCTCTTGGTGTAAAGAAACAATGGGCATTGTAGGGTTGGATAAATGACTAAGCTCTCTTGTGGCCCCCTTTGGAAAGAAAACAACAAGTGGGAGAATGTTGGGTTGTGTTATATTCTTTCCACGACTAGCCCACGTAGTTAACCGGGGGGCAGAGCCCCCACTTCGTTGCGCTGATTGCATAGTAGGGGGAGTCACAGGGGGTTTGAGGGGTGCAGGTAAACCCACTATATGGGGTCCAGGGTAGCGCCCCATAAAATTTTGGTTTTGAACTCTATGTTAGGTTGGGCGGACCTACCTATCGTTTTGTGAATGTTTTTCACACATGGTTTTGGACGTGATGGTTTTTAGTCCATAGTTTTGGACGTGGTGGTTTTCGGTCCATGGTATTGGATGCTTTAGCATGTATACATATGTATTGTAACATTGAAAGGAACATAATGAAAAATCAAGCTGGTAGCCCCGATTTTGGGATCCATGGGAAAATCTCTGTGTATGTGTGTTTTATGTGTTATGCTCTCGCATTGTTTATTTTCTGTGTTTTAGAATTCGTATGTAGGTAAATTCTGTACGGGGTTAACACCTACATGGAAGTCATTAAAATAAATTTGATTATTGATTATGCCTATGCTAGTTGGATGTTTGATTTCTCTTGAGTTTGCAAGCATTGGTGTGTCTATTACCCAGCTGATCATTATAAAAGAAACATTAAAACTCTTAACTAGAACTGAATAAAGGAAGTGCAAGACAACTCATGCTTATGAGCCCGGATTGACATATAAATATTAGGAGATTAATTCCCTAATTTAATATCTCAACATTTTGGCACTGTTGCTGGGGAAGTTGTCATTTCTTATTCAGGTAACCATTATCATTTGATTTTCAATATCTTGCAGGACTTTCAGATGGTGGAGAGAGTACGGTAAGACGTGAGTGAAGAGCCACGCATCCACTTTTGTAGGGTTGCTCCAAAGTCTGACCGATCACTGCTTATTCTTGAGTTTCTATTTTTTTATCTTGATGCATAGGAGTATAGGTAGACCTAGGGATAGCAAGGTTAAATTTATTTCCAATTCTAAATTTCCTACAACTTTTGGATCAGTTAATATACCCATTCTTACCGTTGCTAATCGATATGCAAGTCTCAGACAAGAAGGAGGAGGTGTTGATGCCAACGTGGTTTCGGATCAGGAATTCTTAGATTGATGGGAAAGGATCATTGATCAGGTTTTCTTTGACAACCTTGTAGTAGAACTAGTGGAACAACAAGACAACTTGGACGAGCAATCAACCAACATCAACTGTGTCCCAATACCTCCTATTCACACCATAATCAACAAACCCTAGTGGGTCCCGGTTGCAAAGATGGATCACCAAGATGGGGAGGACAGACACAATGAAGAACGCCAGGAAGAGGGAGAAGGTCCTTAGTGCAATGGGAACCTCTTTAGAGGGGGCAACTAGGAAGACGAATAGGAAGGTTACATTCGGATTCCCTATCCTAGATGTGACTCATGATATCACAATGAAAAGCATTCAAGTGGCATCTCTCCCATTATTCTTCAGTAAATCATCTGAAGATCTCGATGCCTTTCTTTTTGAATTTGATATTTTATGTCGTAGTTATAATTATTATGATGATTCTCATAAACTTAAATTGTTTCCCACCACATTAAAAGATGCAGCCCATAGGTGGTTCATGAGTCTAGGGAAACACATTACATACACATGGGATGACAAAAGATTAGTTTTTCTTCAAAAGTATCAATATTTTTGTAAAAGTAGGGACATCAATGATATCCTTAGGATGTAGCAAACTGAAGATGAAAACCTAGAAGAGTATCTTGAACGGTTCCTATACAACTTCCACAAATCCCATGGGTCCTGTTAGTGTCGGTCTTGAGCCCTCCATCGGTGATCAATAGCTCTTTGCATATGCATAGGTAGGTGTCTCATTAGTGTCAGTTTTTCATCCCGCTAGGCATGCCATAAAACTGAATGGAGGGCTGGTCTTTGTTCCCTTCTTGGCTTTGCTGGATCAGATCATACCACAATGAAATTGAGTCATGTTTGTTTTTATTTTTGTCTTTAGGTCCCAGGTCTTAGGTCTAGGGTTTTGAGTCAAAATCACTGCAAGGTCATGAGTTCAAGTTCAGTGAGTGCCCAGCAAGCCAGAAGGAGGTATGTACATATGTTTCATTGTTATTTTCATTAGCTACAGGTCATTTAATGCCTTGGGTTTAAAAACCCTGTTTTTAAGTCCAAGGTCATGAGAAATTTGCAAAAATAAAGAAATTTTCAAAAGTTTTCAAAAGTGCCGGCAACAACCCTGGTTCATTCGCCACATTCCATCATATGGTCAACTTGCAAAAAGAACGGAGTCAAACGCCTCAAAAAGCTAATTTCAGGACAAAATCAACTCAAAAACAGTGTTAAAGAGAATGCAAAAGTGAAAACATTATAAAGTGGGTTTTTCAAGTTAATTTTTTCAAATGTGAGCATATAAAGGCAAATTCCCTCTTTGAAGAGCCTCATTATGCATTTGAAGGCAAGAAAACACAAGGAGAGAGGCAAGAGGGCGAATTTGGTAAGTTTTAGCAGTTTTCAGGCTTTTTGAGGGCGCGCGACCACTCCACCAGGGTGCGCGACCACCTGGGAGGTGCGCGACCACTCCAGCAACATTTCCCTGTGTTAATTTGGTCGGGCGCGACCACTCGAGGGGGGCGCGACCACTCGAGGCTGGTGCGCGACCACTCGACCAGCTTGCTCCAGAACCCTCCAGAAACGCATCAAAACTTCAAATTTCTTCGTGTTGGCTCGTGAATTCTCTGAGGTAGGCCTCCCTTGCATTGTTAATGATTGTGCCATGGATTCAATGGATGATTATGGTCATTTTTATCATGAGAAATTAATGAAAAGATAGGTTAAGTGATTGTTTGTTTTGCAAGCATTATGCTAGGGTTATTGTTTGTTCTTCAAGGTTTTTTATTCCTTCATTTCCCTCCATGGTTTCCCATCATTATGCATAAATGTCAGAGTGTTAATTTATTCAATCTCATTTGCAAGTAATGCTAAACCCCAGTTCACTTTCCTAAAAAAAACCCAATCCCTCCCTAAAACCCTATTCAAATCCTAATTTCTCCTATACAAACTTACCCAAACCCTAGTACTATGTCACACAGCAAATATATATGTAAAAGAACACAGCAAAAAATGAAAAGAAACATTTTGAAAAGAAAAAATATGATGGCGAGAGGCATGCACATGAATATCATAAAAAACAGAGTAATGTAATTATGCATAGCCTAGTAAAAGACATGAGCAAAACAGATATGTTGTTGTATAAATATCAGAGTTTAGATAGCTGTGGGAGTGTCCATGACAAAGTTTATCAATGTACTAGTGGTCAAAATGAACAGTTTGCTGTGCTAGGGTTTGCACAAGGGCATGATACATCTCCCTAATCCCAAAACTCTGTTTTTCTACCCTTCCCTTCACCAAAACCCTAATTCAATTGCTCTATCTCTTCCTAAAAGTTCCTATGCAATTGAAATCCCTTTCCCTTTGTCAAAGCATGTAAATGAAACCTTATTTCACCTATGACAAAAAGCATTCATGAAGCTGCCAGCATTGTTAAAGGAACTGCTGTTATAAAGTATAGTTGGCAGAGATTGTTAATGTGTTCCCCAGTCCCAAAATCCTAATTTCCTTTCTCCCTCCATCTCCCTAATACCCTTGATACAAAATATCCCTTTTCCCTTTCAAACTGTCATAAAAACCCTTCCCCTCCCCTATGATCAAATAAGTAAAGATCCCTGTTTCCCATTAAGCATCAATGGCCATTTTAAATGTTGAAAAAACAAAGTATGCTCATGAAAGGCATTCAAAGACAAAATAAAAAGGGAGCAGCCTGTTAATTGCTTGTGGTTGATGCTACCCTATTCCCCCATGCTCATGCCCTCATTCTCTCCATGATGAAAATTTATATTGTCCTTTCCCTTGGTGATCATAACACCTATTTTCCCTAATAAAGTATTTATTTGCAAATGATGAGAGATAGAATGACATATTTGACATTATGTGATTATTTCCTTCAAAGTTCCCTGTTGTTTATATATATTTTCCCTTTCCTTATGTAAATTCCCTCCCCTAACATTTCCCTCATGATTTTTTCCCCTTGAAAACAACATACTTCTCAGCATTTTTGCAGGCAGGGCAGCAGTCATCTTGGCTTATTTGTTCCACCTTGCTCAATAACATCATGTCAACCACTGAAACTAATGAGCAAGGTGATGACCGATCTTCATCCACGGAGGTTGAGACACAGCGGAGGCCTCGTAAGGGTGGCAAGGGTGGTCACCACAAGAGAGAAGAGCCCACATCCTTGGCAGAGTTGCAGGCTTGCCCATTGGCAGTGACTGGCTTTCAGTACATGTCATGCTATCAGTTTTGCGAGAGGCTTGCACAGATTCAACATCATAGGGAGCTGGCCCCGTTATTTGTTTTACACCTTCATGACGGGCAGGTCACTCTTGCAGGGGTGAATTTTGTACTATCTCCGGAGGTGATTTCAGAGGCTACCGGGATACCAAATGTGGGTGAGGTGTGGCCCAAGCGCAAAATGCTGGATTATGTTTATTTTGAGCCATATGTTAGGCCAACATACATACACAACTTGTCAGGGAACTTTCCTATCAGGTTCCTCCGAGGGGAATATGCATCTATCATGAGGCTTATTATGCACTATTTCACATGCGAGGGGAGGTTCTCACGAGTATTTGCTTGCCACATTTGCATGCTGATGCACTTTACCAGGGTGAGGATGATGAACATCCCGATTTACCTTTTTCATGACATTCAGAGGATGGTTTCTATATTCCAGAAGCAGACCCCAGCTCAGCAGCTCAGGAGCTTGTGTCATCATGGTCTCATCCAGCTGGTTGTTTCCCATCAGTTGAGCCAGCAGGGCATTCCTTGGGCATATTTTATCTCCCGTGAGTTCTTCACACAGCCAGAGCCAGAGCCAGAGCCAGAGGCAGTTCACGAGGAGGGAGGGCCATCACATCAGCCCGAGGCTAGTATTCCGAGATATATGGCTTCTTCTCCTCGGGTCACTTATCAGAGAGGTCATAGGACCTTATTTGCAGCAGCTCGACGAGTACTTTCTCCACAGCAGGTGGAAGGGGTCTCGTCATCCTCTTCAGATCAGCGAATGTTATCTCCACACCAGGTGGAAGGGGCCTCGCATCCTTCAGCAGCAGAGGCAGTACGAGAGGGCAAGCAGCCCATGGTTGAGGATGAGGCAGTTGGCGAGGCACATCCTGATTTCATTGATATTTGATGCTCATTCTCCTTCCTCTTCAGATTTCTATGAGCTCATTAGGCAGAGAGAGGAGGAGAACCTTGTGTTGCAGCGGAAGCTTGAGATGGCTCAGTGGACTATCACTTATTTAAAGCAGCGGAACAAACAGCTAGAGACGGAGAAAGAGCTGGATGAATTATGGAGAATCCGCGGTAACAGAGGCTTGAACCGCAGGAGGCCCGGGGACCCATTGCCCGCTGATAGGGAGTCATTGCTCATCCAAGCAAATTTTCGCTTGGAGAGATTGTTGGAGAAGGCAAATCATGACAAAGAGCTGTTACGCAACATGAAAACACACTATTGGGCAAGATTGCATGTTTGCAAGGCTAAAATGAAAATTCTCCGAAGGAAGCTGTGAGAGGCCCAGAAGAAGAAGAAAAGGACAAACCCACTCCATAACTTGGCTGAGGCATCCCTCACTCACCATGGTACTCATTAGCTTTCATCCAGCAGCAAAATCAAAAAATTTTGAGAGTTTTGGAGCATTTTGGAAATTTTTTGGAAATTTACAGGTTTTTGCCTATGGAGTGGTCTCACCCCCCCGCGCGACTGCTCAGAATCACAAAAAGTTGACATTTTTGGAAAGGGAATGCAAAAACTAGAATTACCTATACTTGGGGTCAACTTTATTTCGAGATTTGGGCCTCCAAAAGCTCAAAATACATCAAAATTTTGACTTTTTGCCCACTTTTTGAGTTGCAGAAAGTGACCTTGGGAGAATTGACTTTTGAGGGGTCAAATTAACTCTAAATCCAGAAATTCCACTTGGGATGGAAAGTAGACACACAGAGCTTTAAAATGAGCCATCTTGCACTTGATTTGGACAACTGGAACCCACTAAAAAAGTGCTGCAAAGAGGCGCGACCACTCGAGCAGGGGGCGCGACCACTCGAGCTGAAAATTGCCAGTTTTGACTTTTCGGCCTGCAAAACTCAGTTTTTACCTTGGTTAATCATTTGTACTTGTAAATGATGGATGTATGGATAATTTTCATGGCACATTGATAGATTTAATCTCTCTTAACCCTTCTAGAAGCTTCCTTGATGTAAATAGTGAATATTTAATGCATGGATGAGTTAGCTAAGTTTTAGAGGCAAGTTGTTTTGACTGCCTATTATCTAGTTCTTAGTTTAGAATTAGTTCAAACTGCTCCTAGGAAGCTGAGCTCGGCCCCTAGAGGTGGGGAAAGGAGTTAGATCAGCTATATGATGCCTTCTCATCCTCATTTTGATGGTTGGACTCTTGTGGGAGAAGCATTATTGTATATTGTACATCTATTGCTGCAATTTAAGGAAAAGGAAGGCCAAGGTTTTGCAGACATCATTGTGGATTCTTGTGGATTGTTGTGTTGATGGTGTGTTCTCTACATGTTATTGTAAGTGTGTTTATGTGTTCCATCTCTTTCTTTGCTGCTAATTGAACAGATGAAGTGATAAAGTTTGAATTCATGCATGCCATGCTCAGCTTTTAATTTTGTTCAATATCTATGTTTTCCACTGTCTAAAGAGGATTCAAAGTTGTTGTTTGCCCTCTTTAGCTCCTCCTCTATCATTCCTGATCATCCATCTCAGATTAAGGCATCAGCACTCACTCCTACCTTGCCCCAAAGATCCCCCTGCAAAAACTGAGCCCAATCCCCGCACCCTGAATTACACTCCCTCCAATTGCCACCAAAAACCCCAAAAATCCTTAAATCAACCCCCCTTATCAATTTACTAGCCTAAAATATTTATTCCTAATTGGTTAGCTTATCATATTGAAAGATCTACCGAATCTGACCCGAGAGAGCCTTCTCATACCTCGTAGGGCTAGCTACGAGGTGAAATGGTTTGATGTAGCCTTGAGAGTTTGTCTATCTCAGCCTAGGTGAATTCCAAGCGCTAACATAGTGGCGACCATACTGGGGAGGAACAAAATTGTTTGTTTGTTGATGTGTGTGTTTCGCAAGTCTTAGACGGAGCCTGAAGTTACGCCAGGTAGCCTTTGAACACGCTCTTGTTTTACATCAGCGTTAGTAGATAAAAGCTGCTTCAGTCAATCTCCGTGAGCTTCTGAAACCCTCACTTCAGTGACATCTTTATCCCAGTATCATTATGGACTCTAAGCTTCGGATGATAGGCTAAGAGATTCCATACGGCTGAGCGGTTTTTCCTTTCCTAGTCTATTCGCGAAAACAAGCTGGCTATTGATCCAAGACCAATTGCTAGATCTAATTCATGCCCAACTATTTTTGAGTATCTTGAAGATCTTGATTTCGATGAAAGTTTTGAGTTGTCGTTGTTTAAAGCTAAATCTGAAAGTGCACTTGCTACTCTAGTTCCTAATCCTGATTTTGCAGCTGCTATTGAATTCGAGAGGCATAATAAATTAGTTGAAAATTTCATTTTGAGGAATCTCCAGACACGTATACAAGCTACAACTCTTGCTGATTTCCTTGAAAATATCTCTGGTCATATCGGATCTTCTATCACGGCGCATGAACAGGCAAATCCCCCTTATATTGCCCTCACTCCCATAGTTCCTCATCCCCCATCTACAGTTGTTTCGCCTTCGGTTTCACATACTACTTCTCCTCCTGTTACTCCTCATACTGCCACACCTTCTCCGCCTTCTACTCCAAGACCTACATTACCAAGAAAAATGGCAGCCCGTTTTGCCCCACTTGTATTGCCTGCTAATCTTCATGACATGCTAGCTGACTATCAAAGCAAAATTCCCATGTTCGATGGCGCTCCACAAAGTATTACAGCACAGCAACATATCGATAAAATGTCCACTTTCTTTGACCTATATGAGTTAGATGAAGAAGATGTTACCATGCGGTTGTTCGTGCAAACATTTGCCGGAGAAGTTAGAAAATGGTTCAGAGGGTTGGCAGCTAACAGCATCACCACCTTAGAAGCACTCGAGAATCAATTCTTGGACCGATGGGAAATAAGGAAAGACCCGCTGCAAATCAATGCTGAGTACAACAACCTCAAGCGAAATCCGGGTGAGTCGGTTCAAGATTATATCATCAGATTTAATTCAGTGTATAACGCTATACCCGATGATTTGAAACCATCAAGAAAGTCCGCATTGCTTAAGTTCCCGGATGGTTTAGATCCGGAGATGGCCTACTCACTGCGGGACCGAGATCCTCCTACCTTGGAGGAAATGCAGAAAATTGCAGTAAGTGTAGAGGCTAATTTGAATGATAAAAGGGCAAGAATGAAAGCGGAGAAGAAGGTCACAATCAAAGAAGAGGCAGCATCCACTTCTCAGGTTCTTCGTACAGTGGAAGAGATGAAAAAGGCATTCCAAAATCTTAGTCTTGGCAAACCGGAACCACAAGTTCGAAACCCAAACTTCAGAGGTCAACAACAGCAGCCCCAATATAGAATCAAACAGCGGGAAACACGAGCACAAGAAGCGGTCGTGCAGCAGCCAATCCAACCTCCATTTCAGCAAAATTATGTCACTCAAGAATCAGAAGATGAAGGTGAAGGTGTGGGTGAAGAAAATCACTTTTTCACTCCCGATGATCTGCCCACATACATCACGGAAGAAGAAGAGCTGGTAAGTAATGCTTATACACCTCAAGATGAGCATTACATTCTATCTAATGATGTTGTACTTCAAGAAGAGTCAGAAGAGTATCAAAGAGGTTACTTACATGCCTTATCAGCTCAGCAAGGCCAGCAGAGACAGTTGAGAAACCGGACAGTTCCCATACATCCAATTCAAAAGAGGGCAGAAAATTTGGCAAAGAATGGTGCTGCTGTTCCACAGAGAAAGGGTAAAGAAGTCATGGATGCCCCATCAACTCAAACAGTTCCAGCAAACAAGATGGATCAGCCATCAAATGTACCCAAAGATAGAGCAGAAAAACGAGATAATCCGGCAAAAGAAAGTGAGAAAAGTCAAGCATTCAGCATTGAGAACGAAGTCTCGAAATTGAAATTGTCCATTCCACTAACAGAAGTCATGAAGAACACTACCTACAGAGAACAAATTTCTAAGATGTTCAATACTGATCCAATGTTAGATGCGGTAAATGTGGAGGATGATCAGCCGGAATTAATCTTTGGGCCAGCTCTAAACGGTGAGTCTCCGGAAAGCGATGTCCCGCCATTCTATATCAGCTTAAGAATTCATGATTATGTGCTTCATAATGCTATGTTCGATTCGGGAGCATCACACAATTTAATGCCCAAGGAAATAATGGAGAAGTTGGGACTTGATATAACTCGTAACTACCATGATCTATATTCATTTGATTCCAGCCGAGTTAGATGCATCGGTTTGATTAAAGATTTGGTTGTTAGCTTGGATCAAATTCCCGCAAAGAATCTCTTGATGGATGTGGTAGTGGCGGACATTCCTCCAAGGTTTGGTATGCTCCTTTCAAGGTCGTGGGGATCAAAACTTAAAGGTACTTTACAGCTGGACTTTTCATATGCCACTATTCCGGTGTTTGGCCAAATGAGAAAGGTGTACCGAGAGCAAAAGATGAAGTATATGATTACTAGCAAGGAAAAGCCAGTAAATCATCCTGTAAATTATGTACAAACAGATTTAGAATCCTTTGTTTTATTTGCTGATAATTTTAATGAGGTAGATAGTCAGTTGGTTCAAGTAGAAGATATCCCAGGTATTGCAGAAAATTTCAGAGAAGTTTTGAGAACGGAAAGCGAAGAAAGGACTGCTGTCATAAGATCAATCGCTGAGACAAATGGGCAGCAAATTATGACTGAAACAGCATCACAAGTGCAACAATTAGATGATGATGAGGATGGTCTTTGGACCATGGATTTTGATGGTGCAGTGGGCAGTGATGGAGCTGGCATAGGTGTGTGGATTCGAAGTCCATTTTCAGTCCAAAACCAAGTCCCAAGCAAGGTACGAGTGTGTTCTTATAAATTAGCTTTTGATTGTTCAAATAATGAAGCGGAATATGAGGCTCTTATTGCTGGTTTGAAAATCCTTCGCAAATTGAAAGCAAAGAAGATAGCGGTTTATGGAGACTCCGAATTAGTTATCAAACAAGTGAAGGGGGAATTTCAAGCCAAACACCCTCGTATGCGGGCTTATCGCAATGCTGTCCTAGATATTTTGAAGCGGTTTTCAGAACATACTTTGACTTGTGTGCCCCGAATTCAAAACGGTGTGGCGGATGCATTGGCAAAGGCAGCAAGTAATTTGAAGATACCAATGAATTCAAGCAACAAGTTCGAAATCTATGTAAAGCACCGTCCTACAGTCCCGGATAATCAAAGATGTTGGCAAGTGTTTCAAGATGACGAGGAGATCAAAGATGTTTTGCATGGAGAAGGTAAATTTGAAGAAATCTCAATTGACATAGAACCTGAAGGAGTTAATCAAATGGATGTTTTGCAGCTCAAAGATAATTGTATTCCTAAAGGGTCATTTCCTTTAGAGGAAATTTTTGATCAAGATGATGTGGCCCGCAAGCCAACTTTGATGCCAGCAGAAAAAGGTGTGGAAGATGTGAATCTTGGAACAGCCGAGAATCCAAAGATGGTGAAATTATCAAAAGCATTGCCGCTCAAGGTAAAGAATCAATACATTAGATTATTGTCATCATTTTCTGATGTTTTTGCTTGGGATTATTCAGATTTAAAGACCTATGATACAAGCATTATCCAGCACACTATTCCTATAAAGCCAAATCAAAAGCCTTTTCGGCAAAAGTTGCGGAGGATCAATCCCAAGTTGTTGCCTTTGATTGAGAAAGAGGTAAATAGGCTCTATAAGTCTGGAATTATAGTTCCCGTTCGCTTTTCAGATTGGATCTCCAACCTAGTGCCTGTGAGAAAGAAGACCGGTGAGATTCGCTTGTGCATAGACTTCAGAAATTTAAACAAAGTGTCGCTAAAGGACAACTATCCGCTGCCTAAAATGGACCACATATTGTAGCGGGTAGTGGGCGCTTCAAGAATGTCATTGCTTGATGGATACTCTGGGTACAATCAGATTTTAGTGCACGAGGATGACAGTGATAAGACAGCCTTCACTACACCATGGGGAACATTTCACTATGCCAAAATGCCATTTGGGTTGAAAAATGCGGGTGCCACATTTCAGCGAGCTATGGATATGGCTTTCGCTAATGAAAAGGATGTATTTTTAGTTGTGTATCTTGATGATCTAACCGTGTTTTCCAAATCAGATGAAGAGCATCTATTTCACTTAACTAAAGTGTTCCAAAAGTGCAGAAAATATGGCATTTCCTTGAATCCGAAAAAGAGTCTTTTTGCCATGAGTGAAGGAAAATTGCTGGGACATATCATTTCCAAAGATGGCATCCGAATTGATCCCGCACGGGTGGAAGCAATTCAGCAGCTAGAGCAGCCCCGAAACAAGAAGGAAATACAGTCTTTTAATGCCAAATTAAATTTTCTGCGCCGCTTCATTCCCAACCTTGCAGAGCACCTTAGAGAAATAACCAATATGCTCCGGAAGGACAGCGAGATTAAGTGGACCGAGGAGGCAGTCAAATCTTTCAATCTAATCAAGGTAATCTTTTCTTCAGCCCCTACCTTGATCAGCCCCGATTATACTCAAGATTTCATCTTGTTCTCTTTCGCTTCCGAGCATACATTGGCAGCAGTATTGATGCAAAAAAGAGAAGGAGTTGAGAGGCCAATAGCTTTTTTCAGCTGGATTATTAGAGATGGAGCACTAAACTATAACATCATTGAGAAGCAAGCTTTGGTGCTGATCAAAGCCTTGAAAGATTTCCGGGTATATATTCTCAACTCTCATGTGTTGGCATATGTTCCTAATGCGGCCGTAAAGGATGTCTTGGTACAAACAGAGCCGGAAGGTAGGAGAGGCAAATGGATTGCTGCTCTCTTAGAGTATGATGTTGAAATCAAGCCTACCAAGCTGATTAAAGGTCAAGGTCTCGCGAAATTAATGGCTGAAACAAACCTTCATGCTCTTGACATCAACTTGATCGCTGCCTTATCTGATGGTGACGAAGAAAATTCAGCAGTTCAGGTATCAGACATCTTTGTTTCTTCACCTTGGTATGCTGATATAGTTTATGTACTTCAAAACTTATCTGCACCTCCCGAAATGTCAAGAAATAAGGCAAGAACATTAAAGCTAAAGGCTGCTAAGTTTTTCATTTTGAAATCTGCACTTTATTGGAAAGATCCCGGAGGCATCTTGCTGAATTGTTTGGTCGAAGAGGAAGCGAAGGCAACAGTGGAAGACTTCCATAAAGGTGATTGTGGAGGTCACTTGTTTTGGAAAACAACGGCCAACAAGATCTTGCGAGCTGGTTTTTATTGGCCTTCCCTATTTTCTGATGTGTACAAAGCGGTGAAGAGCTGTCATGAATGCCAAATATTTCAAGGAAAGCAAAAGTTGCAGCCATTGCCTCTCAAACCGGTGGAGATTAGTGCGCCATTTCAGCAGTGGGGCTTAGACTTTATTGGCGAAATCCACCCAGCATCATCTGGGCAGCACCGTTGGATCTTAACCGCTACCGATTACTTCACCAAGTGGATAGAGGAAATTCCTACTCGGCAGGCCACAGATTCGGTAATTATCTCTTTTCTTGAAACTAATATCTTGTCACATTTCAGCTGTCCATTAAAATTAATCACAGATAATGCAGCTGCCTTTAAGTCCAATAAGATGGTGGATTTTTGCTATAAGTTCAACATCAACTTGGGGCACTCAACCGCTTATCATCCGCAAGGTAATGGGCTGGCCGAATCGTCAAATAAGTCACTAGTGAACATTATCAAGAAGATGCTGGAAATTAACAAGAAAAGTTGGCACAAGAAGTTGGTCAATGCATTATGGGCTGATCGGGTGAGCCAAAAGAAGTCCATTGGAATGTCGCCATTTGAGATTGTTTACGGAGTTGATGCAGTCTTTCCAACATCACTTAGTGTACCGGTCGCGAAATTACTTCAAGAAACGGGAGAAGATATGGATCCAATGCAACGGAGAATCAATCAAATGGTCCACTTACAGCAAACAAGGGAAGAAGTTCTCCAAAACTCTTTAAGGCTGCAAGAACGTATTAAGAAAATCTATGATAAGAAGGCAAAGTCGGAAAATTTTCAGCTAGAGGATGTTGTTTTGAGATGGGATGCTCGAAACGAGGACAAAGGTAAGCATGGTAAATTTGATAATTTGTGGAAAGGTCCTTATAAGATTGCTGCATATCGTGGTCCTAATGCTTTCATTCTCAAAGAGTTGAATGGTGATGAATGTTCCAGTGGGTCGGTGAATGGCCGACTTCTCAAGAGATATCATGCTTGAGCAATGCTGCTCTAAGTCATCTTCATTGTATATATCATCTTACTTTACTACAGCAAGTGTGAACTGATCTCTCATCCTTGGTTTGGGGCCCGCAGTGAAGGCTATAATTCCGAGGATGAAGATTGGTTGGTGTGAGGTTTTCAGTTTGTTTATTTTCTGCAAAAATCAGTTTGTTTGAGTCATAGTCCTTTGAAAGTTTTCAGTTTATAATCCAAGTCAAATAAAGTCTGTTCGAGTATGGTTATATTTGTGCTAGTTGACTCCATTGCCCAATGAATAAGGCACTGGTCTGCTCTCCCAAGAGGTCTGAGGTTCTTGGCACCTCCAAGGAGCTGCCATCCCCATTGGAGCCAATGTTAGTGTCGGTCTTGAGCCCTCCATCGGTGATCAATAGCTCTTTGCATATGCATAGGTAGGTGTCTCATTAGTGTTAGTTTTGCATCCCGCTAGGCATGCCATAAAACTGAATGGAGGGCTGGTCTTTGTTCCCTTCTTGGCTTTGCTGGATCAGATCATACCAAAATGAAATTGAGTCATGTTTGTTTTTATTTTTGTCTTGAGGTCCCAGGTCTTAGGTCTAGGGTTTTGAGTCAAAATCACTGCAAGGTCATGAGTTCAAGTTCAGTGAGTGCCCAACAAGCCAGAAGGAGGTATGTACATATGTTTCATTGTTATTTTCATTAGCTACAGGTCATTTAATGCCTTGGGTTTAAAAACCCTGTTTTTAAGTCCAAGGTCATGAGAAATTTGCAAAAATAAAGAAATTTTCAAAAGTTTTCAAAAGTGCCGGCAACAACCCTGGTTCATTCGCCACAGTCCATCAGATGGTCAACCTGCAAAAAGAACGGAGTCAAACGCCTCAAAAAGCTAATTTCAGGACAAAATCAACTCAAAAACAGTGTTAAAGAGAATGCAAAAGTGAAAACATTATAAAGTGGGTTTTTCAAGTTAATTTTTTCAAATGTGAGCATATAAAGGCAAATTCCCTCTTTGAAGAGCCTCATTATGCATTTGAAGGCAAGAAAACACAAGGAGAGAGGCAAGAGGGTGAATTTGGTAAGTTTTAGCAGTTTTCAGGCTTTTTGAGGGTGCGCGACCACTCCACTAGGGTGCGCGACCACCTGGGAGGTGCGCGACCACTCCAGCAACATTTCCCTGTGTTAATTTGGTCGGGCGCGACCAGTCGAGGGGGGCGCGACCACTCGAGGCTGGTGCGCGACCACTCGACCAGCTTGCTCCAGAACCCTCCAGAAACGCATCAAAACTTCAAATTTCTTCGTGTTGGCTCGTGAATTCTCTGAGGTAGGCCTCCCTTGCATTGTTAATGATTGTGCCATGGATTCAATGGATTATTATGGTCATTTTTATCATGAGAAATTAATGAAAAGATAGGTTAAGTGATTGTTTGTTTTGCAAGCATTATGCTAGGGTTATTGTTTGTTCTTCAAGGTTTTTTATTCCTTCATTTCCCTCCATGGTTTCCCATCATTATGCATAAATGTCAGAGTGTTAATTTATTCAATCTCATTTGCAAGTAATGCTAAACCCCAGTTCACTTTCCTAAAAAGAAACCCAATCCCTCCCTAAAACCCTATTCAAATCCTAATTTCTCCTATACAAACTTACCCAAACCCTAGTACTATGTCACACAGCAAATATATATGTAAAAAAACACAGCAAAAAATGAAAAGAAACATTTTGAAAAGAAAAAATATGATGGCGAGAGGCATGCACATGAATATCATAAAAAACAGAGTAATGTAATTATGCATAGCCTAGTAAAAGACATGAGAAAAACAGATATGTTGCTGTATAAATATCAGAGGTTAGATAGCTGTGGGAGTGTCCATGACAAAGTTTATCAATGTACTAGTGGTCAAAATGAACAGTTTGCTGTGCTAGGGTTTGCACAAGGGCATGATACATCTCCCTAATCCCAAAACTCTGTTTTTCTACCCTTCCCTTCACCAAAACCCTAATTCAATTGCTCTATCTCTTCCTAAAAGTTCCTATGCAATTGAAATCCCTTTCCCTTTGTCAAAGCATGTAAATGAAACCTTATTTCACCTATGACAAAAAGCATTCATGAAGCTGCCAGCATTGTTAAAGGAACTGCTGTTATAAAGTATAGTTGGCAGAGATTGTTAATGTGTTCCCCAGTCCCAAAATCCTAATTTCCTTTCTCCCTCCATCTCCCTAATACCCTTGATACAAAATATCCCTTTTCCCTTTCAAACTGTCATAAAAACCCTTCCCCTCCCCTATGATCAAATAAGTAAAGATCCTTGTTTCCCATTAAGCATCAATGGCCATTTTAAATGTTGAAAAAAAAAAGTATGCTCATGAAAGGCATTCAAAGACAAAATAAAAAGGGAGCAGCCTGTTAATTGCTTGTGGTTGATGCTACCCTATTCCCCTATGCTCATGCCCTCATTCTCTCCATGATGAAAATTTATATTGTCCTTTCCCTTGGTGATCATAACACCTATTTTCCCTAATAAAGTATTTATTTGCAAATGATGAGAGATAGAATGACATATTTGACATTATGTGATTATTTCCTTCAAAGTTCCCTGTTGTTTATATATATTTTCCCTTTCCTTATGTAAATTCCCTCCCCTAACATTTCCCTCATGATTTTTCCCCTTGAAAACAACATACTTCTCAGCATTTTTGCAGGCAGGGCAGCAGTCATCTTGGCTTATTTTTTCCACCTTGCTCAATAACATCATGTCAACCACTGAAACTAATGAGCAAGGTGATGACCGATCTTCATCCACGGAGGTTGAGACACAGTAGAGGCCTCGTAAGGGTGGCAAGGGTGGTCACCACAAGAGAGAAGAGCCCACATCCTTGGCAGAGTTGCAGGCTTGCCCATTGGCAGTGACTGGCTTTCAGTACATGTCATGCTATCAGTTTTGCGAGAGGCTTGCACAGATTCAACATCATAGGGAGCTGGCCCGGTTATTTGTTTTACACCTTCATGACGGGCAGGTCACTCTTGCAGGGGTGAATTTTGTACTATCTCCGGAGGTGATTTCAGAGGCTACCGGGATACCAAATGTGGGTGAGGTGTGGCCCAAGCGCAAAATGTTGGATTATGTTTATTTTGAGCCATATGTCAGGCCAACATACATACACAACTTGTCAGGGAACTTTCCTATCAGGTTCCTCCGAGGGAATATGCATCTATCATGAGGCTTATTATGCACTATTTCACATGCGAGGGGAGGTTCTCACGAGTATTTGCTTGCCACATTCGCATGCTGATGCACTTTACCAGGGTGAGGATGATGAACATCCCGATTTACCTTTTTCATGACATTCAGAGGATGGTTTCTATATTCCAGAAGCAGACCCCAGCTCAGCAGCTCAGGAGCTTGTGTCATCATGGTCTCATCCAGCTGGTTGTTTCCCATCAGCTGAGCCAGCAGGGCATTCCTTGGGCAGATTTTATCTCCCGTGAGTTCTTCACACAGCCACAGCCACAGCCAGTGCCAGAGGCAGTTCACGAGGAGGGAGGGCCATCACATCAGCCCGAGGCTAGTATTCCGAGACATATGGCTTCTTCTCCTCAGGTCACTTATCAGAGAGGTTATAGGACCTTATTTGCAGCAGCTCGACGAGTACTTTCTCCACAGCAGGTGGAAGGGGTCTCGTCATCCTCTTCAGATCAGCAAGTGTTATCTCCACACCAAGTGGAAGGGGCCTCGCATCCTTCAGCAGCAGAGGCAGTACGAGAGGGCAAGCAGCCCATGGTTGAGGATGAGGCAGTTGGCGAGGCACATCCTGATTTCATTGATCTTGATGCTCATTCTCCTTCCTCTTCAGATTTCTATGAGCTCATTAGGCAGAGAGAGGAGGAGAACCTTGTGTTGCAGCAGAAGCTTGAGATGGCTCAGTGGACTATCACTTATTTAAAGCAGCGGAACAAACAGCTAGAGACGGAGAAAGAGCTGGATGAATTATGGAGAATCCGCGGTAACAGAGGCTTGAACCGCAGGAGGCCCGGGGACCCATTGCCCGCTGATAGGGAGTCATTGCTCATCCAAGCAAATTTTCGCTTGGAGAGATTGTTGGAGAAGGCAAATCATGACAAAGAGCTGCTACGCAACATGAAAACACACTATTGGGCAAGATTGCATGTTTGCAAGGCTAAAATGAAAATTCTCCGAAGGAAGCTGTCAGAGGCCCAGAAGAAGAAGAAAAGGACAAACCCACTCCGTATCTTGGCTGAGGCATCCCTCATTCACCATGGTACTCATTAGCTTTGATCCAGCAGCAAAATCAAAAAATTTTGAGAGTTTTGGAGCATTTTGGAAATTTTTTGGAAATTTACAGGTTTTTGCCTATGGAGTGGTCTCACCCCCCCGCGCGACCACTCGGGAGGACTGCTCAGAATCACAAAAAGTTGAGATTTTTGGAAAGGGAATGAAAAAACTAGAATTACCTATACTTGGGGTCAACTTGATTTCGAGATTTGGGCCTCCAAAAGCTCAAAATACATCAAAATGTTGACTTTCTGCCCACTTTTTGAGTTGCAGAAAGTGACCTTGGGAGAATTGACTTTTGAGGGGCCAAATTAACTCCAAATCCAGAAATTCCACTTGGGATGGAAAGTAGACACACAGAGCTTTCCAATGAGCCATCTTGCACTTGATGTGGACAACTGGAACCCACTCAAAAAGTGCTGCAAAGGGGCGCAACCACTCGAGCAGGGGGCGCGACCACTCGAGCTGAAAATTGCCAGTTTTGACTTTTCGGCCTGCAAAACTCAGTTTTTACCTTGGTTAATCATTTGTACTTGTAAATGATGGATGTATGGATAATTTTCATGGCACATTGATAGATTTAATCTCTCTTAACCCTTCTAGAAGCTTCCTTGATGTAAATAGTGAATATTTAATGCATGGATGAGTTAGCTAAGTTTTAGAGGCAAGTTGTTTTGACTGCCTATTATCTAGTTCTTAGTTTAGAATTAGTTCAAACTGCTCCTAGGAAGCTGAGCTCGA
Organism: Pinus tabuliformis; assembly: GCA_031772625.1. NCBI lineage: Eukaryota > Viridiplantae > Streptophyta > Pinopsida > Pinales > Pinaceae > Pinus > Pinus tabuliformis. The sequence goes on from CM062804.1 coordinate 1,559,947,533, forward strand.
CCCCTAGAGGTGGGGAAAGGAGTTAGATCAGCTATATGATGCCTTCTCATCCTCATTTTGATGGTTGGACTCTTGTGGGAGAAGCATTATTGTATATTGTACATCTATTACTGCAATTTAAGGAAAAGGAAGGCCAGGGTTTTGCAGACATCATTGTGGATTCTTGTGGATTGTTGTGTTGATGGTGTGTTCTCTACATGTTATTGTAAGTGTGTTTATGTGTTCCATCTCTTTCTTTGCTGCTAATTGAACAGATGAAGTGATAAAGTTTGAATTCATGCATGCCATGCTCAGCTTTTAATTTTGTTCAATATCTATGTTTTCCACTGTCTAAAGAGGATTCAAAGTTGTTGTTTGCCCTCTTTAGCTCCTCCTCTATCATTCCTGATCATCCATCTTAGATTAAGGCATCAGCACTCACTCCTACCTTGCCCCAAAGATCCCCCTGCAAAAACTGAGCCCAATCCCCGCACCCTGAATGGCACTCCCTCCAATTGCCACCAAAAACCCCAAGAATCCTTAAATCAACCCCCCTTATCAATTTACTAGCCTAAAATCTTTATTCCTAATTGGTCAGCTTATCATATTGAAATATCTACCGAATCTGACCCGAGAGAGCCTTCTCATACCTCGTAGGGCTAGCTACGAGGTGAAATGGTTTGATGTAGCCTTCAGAGTATGTCTATCTCAGCCTAGGTGAATTCCAAGCGCTAACAGGTCCAACATAGATGAAAATATTATCATAAATATGTTCCTAAAAAGGATGAGAGATGATTGCATCGAAACATTAAACCTGCTCAGTGGTGAAGACATTTATAAAAAGAATTTTGATGAAGTCATTGAGATTTGTCACACCTATTCTAAAGGCCAAGCTAAAGTAGGTAAAAAGCTTCGAGAACTTAGAGACAATTCTAGAGACTATGTGCAAAAGAAAACTGTGGCTAATGTTGTTACAAGAGTCGAGCTGGGAAACCTATTAGAAAATTTTAAAACTGATATCTTGAACACAATCAGTGACCAGCTAGACACCATGAAAATTAAACAAAAGCAAGAAGCCGAGAAAGTAGCCATGGCAGTCTTTTGTTCCAAGTGTAGGCATAAACATGCAGAAAGGGAATGTCCTTTAAACACCATTGAGGTCTGTGGAATCTATACCCTAGAACACTCGACCGAGAAGTGCCCATCACTTCCCGGCTTACAGGCCATCTACAAGGGGAACGTTGAAACCGTTGACCAATCTCAAGCGACCAAAAGACCCACCTGGAAAGGCTAGAGTCAGAATGTGTTTCTGGAACCAAATTCTCAAGGTTATAACTAGACTCATCCATGGACCTTTCCTGCATCCTACCCTCCTTGGGTTGCTCAACAACCGAAAAATACTACCTGGGGCCAGAATTGGAGGACAAATCCCTATGCCAACAGCTATCAACCCCAGCCCCAATTCTATGTGCCTTATCCAAATATGCCAAGTACTTCATATAATTCGACCATGCAAACCTATCAGCAAGCATATAACCCTAATATGTATCAACAACCTACGCTGCCACCACCTCCTTTGCATCAATTATTACCTGCACCTACTAACCCATCATCTTTGCAGGCACCTGCTACCATAAACCCACCTCAACCTACATTGTTTCCTGTGCAACCCATACCTAACCCAAGTCATAATAGGTTACCTCAACCAGTGCAAAGCATTGATATTCAGCCTTTTCCTACATACATGATCACTGCCATTCCAATGAATTAAATCCAATTACGATCAGGAAAGACAGTCAACAAAGGAAAATCAATTGTTGCCATCCAAGAAGAGGTACCCTCCACATCATCCGAAAATCATTCACAAAATGAAAGACAACAACAATCAGAGAAAGAAGAATCACTTAAACCAGCGTATCCAGAAAGACTAATTGTAAAGAAAGAGGAGATCTCGCTTGAATATGATTTTGAAAATGAACTTAGGAATGTCTGCATTAAAATTCCGCTCTTACAAGCAATTAGGGACATTCCCATATATACCAAAATTGTTAAGGAACTTTGCATTAAGAAACCAGGGAGAAAGGGGGATTAAAAACCAGAATGTGAAGATCATGAGCCAAATGTCCACTATGATTTCTGATATGCCTGCTAAATATAATGATCCTAGGAACCCCATTGTCACCATTGAGATAAACGGAGTACTTTTGCCAAATACTCTCGTGGATCTAGGGGCAGCAGTAAATGAAATGACCTATGAAACAATGACATCATTACAACTTCCTAGACTTAAACCCACCCCTATCCTTTTAGAAATGGTAGATAAATCTGTTGTTAGACCAATTGGATCCTTGGAGGACATACTAGTCACTATTGCCTCTTAGCAATACCCCATAGATTTCATAGTCATTTCTCCAAAAACCTCTAGGCTCAGACACCCTATGGTCCTAGGACGAACATGGCTGGCAATTGTTGATGCCGTCATTGGATGCAAAATGGAGAAATGATAATTTCTAATGGTCCTCACAATCAAACATTGTTTATTTTTCCACCTGCTCAGTTAGCTGCCGAAGTACCATTATGGCTCGAAAATCCATATGGAGACGAGGATTGTATGTTTCATTTGTTAACATTAGACCAATCTAGAGGTCTCTAGGAACATTCTGTCGAACATGTTTTGCAACATTTTTTAGATGATAGCTCTTGTATTGATTATCCCATCTCTTTTAATGGTTATCACATGTGTTTAGTGATGAGTTTTAGGAAAACTACCACCTAGCTGTCTTTGCCTCTTTTGCAACAGTGGAGGAAAATCATGTGCTCACCATAGAACCTGTGGAAAATTTTGAAGGGAAATCTTACATATTGGTACAAGATTTACTGCAGAGCAAAGGCAGCAGTTGATGAGTATGATTCACAAACAAACTGGAGCATTCACATGGGATATGAGGGGCATACATCCAGACACTTGCATCCACCATATCTATATGAATGAAGAAAGGACAAATTTCCCTATGCCATTTATTTTGTTAGCAAAAATCTCTCTCTTGTTGAATTAAATTATACGATTACTGAAAAAGAGTTGTTAGCAGTTGTGCATGCTATACGGAAGTTTAAACATTATATTACCGGTTATGATACATTTGTCCATACCGACCATTCTACTGTTAGATTTTTAACGAATAAACCTATTACTAATAGTAGGATAACTAGATGGTTGTTTCTTCTGCAAGAATTCAATATAACTATAATTGATAGGCCTAGAAGAGATAACTTGGAAGCTGATTTCTTATCTCGTTTGAATCTTACGCAAGGAAACATGCCAATGTTAGTTCCTTATGAATTTCCAGATGAAGCATTATTTTCTATTTCCACTATTACTCCTTGGTTCACTGATGTTGCCAATTATCTGGTATCAAGAAAACTACCTCAAAACATGGTGGCTAGAGAGAAGCATAATATAGTGTAGCGCAGTGCTAGTTTCTCTTGGATCGAGGGAGATCTATTTTATACAGGACCAGACTTGATTATGAGGAGGTGTGTGCGGGAAGATGAAATGCATGCTATATTAAGTGCTAGTCACAATGAGCCCTGTGGTGGCAATTTTTCCAGTAAAAGGGCATCATATAAAGTTCTCCGTACCAGATACTATTGGCCTACCCTCTTTAAAGACACCTAGAAGTTTGTTTTGAGTTGTGACGCTTGCCAACGAATGGGGAGACCAGCTGCCTCCGATAAAATGCCTCTTCAACCACAAATTGCCATTGAACCCTTTGAGAAGTTGGCATTGGACTTCGCAGGGCCCATCTCCCCAATGTCAAATAAGAAGAAATATATTTGGGTGTGCACTGATTACGTCGCCAAGTGGGTGGAGGCTAAATCCTTTTATGCTGCTATCGAAAAGGCAGTGGTAGAATTTTTTTTCGAGGACATCTTTACGAGATTCGGTGTACCTCATGAAATCATTGCAGACTAGGGTACACAATTTACATCAAAGTCTGTCAAGGCACTCACGGAGTAGTATCAAGTTAAGCACCGCAAATCAACTCCTTACCATCCCCAGGCTAATGGGCAAGTGGAGTCCACAAACAAAGTTTTGGAATCCATCCTTACAAAAACAATTCAACTGCATCACAAAGACTGGGTGGATAAGTTACCAGAAGCACTATGGGCTTACCGGATCACTTGGAGAAATGTGACCGGACACACACCTTATGAGTTAGTCTATGGTAAACAAGTGCTCTTGCCCATCGAGTTCCAAGTAAAGACATTCAGAACTGCCACTCAGTTGGGTATGAATCTAAATGAGGCTCAAGAGCAGAGATTGATGCAATTGAATGAACTTGACGAGATCCGACAAGATGCCTACCACAGAACTGCATTAGTACAGAACCAAAGAGCCCGATGGCACGACAAATTTATTAAGAAGAAAGTCTTCCATCCAGGTGATTGGGCCTTGTTATACGATAGTAAGTTTAAGAATTTCAAAGGTAAATTTTCTACTAGATGGTTAGGACCGTATGAGGTAACTGAAGTTTTTGATAACGGTTCAGTTCGTATTTGTACTATCGATGATGATAAGACTTCTTTTGTAGTAAATGGTCATCGGCTTAAAGTTTATCATAAACCACTTTCACGTGATCAGTTTTTGCAGGAAGTTCGAAGGGATCCAGGTTTGGAGTTGATTCATGCCAATGACCAGCCCCTTGTTGGTTCAGCTGATTAATTTTTATATATATATATATGTATATATATAGATATGTATATATATAGATATGTATATATATATATATATGTATGTATGTATATGTATATATATGTATACATACATATATATACATATATACATACATATATATATGTATATATATATATATATATATATATATATATATATATATATATATATATATATATAGATATATATATATATATATATATATATATATAAACCAATGGGCTGTCACTTTTCATATCTGCAGGAGGTCCTCCCCACAACCCATGTAGAATAAAGGAGGAATTCACCAGGAGCAAGTTTATTCCTTTATCCAGGTTTGGTGGATTATTTATGGAAAAGGAATCGAAGGAGTCTTCTTTGGAAGCCTTCAGACTCTCTAAACATGAAGCTCCTAAGCATTGACCGATCCATGATTGCAAATAATATGGACTAGTATTAGTGTAGGGATTCCTTGAGTATAGAATTGTTCTTTTCCGGGCTCAAGGAAATGTTTACGGAAAGGAAGCCTCTGGAGTCTACTCTGGGTGATTCAAACTCTCTAAACATGAATGCCTTGAGCACCAGTTACTTTAGGATCATTAAAATAATAAAGGTAATGGTAGTTTAGGGATCCTTTGGGCATTGAATTATTCTTTTCCAGGCCCAAAGGAATAACTATGGAAAAGAAACCCCTTGGAGCTCTCTTTCTGGACATTTCTAGCTCCCTAAAGAAGAAATGCCCCAGGCAGTCATCATTCCATGGCTGGTTAAAATCAATGGATTGATAAGCAGTTTATTTTTCGAAGACCATGAGCAGCATGATATATGGCATTAATTTTGAGGGTCCTGAAATTATGATTCAGACAACCTATGCTCTATACTTTGTCTAAATTCAATTTGTTATTTCATAAAAGGATCCTAAAATTATGATTCGAACAACCTATGCTCTATACTCTGTTTAAAATGCAACCTATTATTACATATGAGGGTCCTAAAATTTTGTCCCAATCTGTGTCCTATAACTATACATTTGCTATGATAGTGTGTGCGAAGAAGCCTTCTGTATCATGAAGAGATCCTTTTTTTATATATATATTGACATGTTTTCTGAGTCAGGACTCGTCTTCACCAGCAATCAAGGATGATCGTTGTAGGCAAATCACTCTGTGTGAGTACAGATCCATAGAATCAATACTCAACTTGCCGAGGTTACACACATGTCAATTGAGTTCCATTTTCAGAATCGGGGTCACAAGGACACAATTGTAGCCAGCATTACTTATATTCAAGTTCCAGTAAGCACATCCAATCAGACAATTGACACAAAATCACTAAAATGGTTTATGTATGCGCTAGTATTTTTTCTTGAATTTAACTAGTAAGTGGTTAAAATGTATATCATGGAAGTGTGACTCTGAACCTCTCCTAAAATTTTCCCATAATCATCTACCATGCTTCCTCATCTATCTATTCCTATTTCCATGGTAATTACCCTCCAGCACATTGATGAGACATGAATCGCAACCGCCACCCACTCATGACTTATACTTTCTGTGCGATGATGTCTGCCCTACCCACGCTTGGCTATTTTTTCATGGTGCCTCTTAGTAATTATGAGGAGGATATGCTACCTCTCGACCGTGATACTCATATACTCTCGGAGATGATCACACACTTCAATCAAGCATTCACACTCCGAACCAGTTGTGTATGGGATGTCCATCATAACGGTAATCGATCTCACATTTCCAATCCATCATAATGATGATCCTCCATCCAAAATTAATACAAAGGGTTCCTATGACCATGGTTAGAGAATCAGGGAGAGACCAAAGGTGCAGAGAAGAATTGGGAGAAAGAGAATAGCAGCTGAACGTAGACACCATGGGCGCTGATCAACACGAACCTATCTTCAGCCAGTTTGTGCACAACACATAGTATCATAAATGCAGTGTTATTTTAGAGGAAAAGGACTGGATGAACTTTTTGCAAAGGTTTCAAGGTTACAATGACCAAGTTGCTATGGCATTCACCTGAATTTTCGATGGCGAGCACACCCAAGTTGACAACTTAAATTTCAGAGTCACAAAAGAATCTGTGAGTAGGGCCATTAGGTTACCAGCTATGGGCGAGCAATTTTTCAAAGGTGGGCAGCTGGAAATCCCAAATTGCACCCTATTTTTTGAAACCTGCCTACAGGTCGAACAGTTGGGAAAAAGGAGTGCTCTGCAACTGCATCGATGAACGATGGCATCCATTACTTATGATGATGCAACTATTTGTGACCTGCGAGGGGAGGTCTCTTATTGTATTCTTGTACCATATTCGGCTAATGATTCATTTTACTGAAGATACACAGTTCAATATTCCTCACTTTTTGAAATTAAGCTTGCACAAGATGGCTAGAGGCGTGCAGTCAGAGGGTAGGAAACCTAAGACCGCATTATACCACCATAGCTTAATTAAAATATTGTTGGTCACTGAGCTCAAGAAAAGGAAATGGTCATGGAAGGACTTCCTAATTGAGGAATTCCCTGGGCATGAAACCTAGACTAAGGGTCGGCAATGAGTAGTAGGCCGCTCCCTGAAATTAGACGATGCCATGCCCCCATCCAAATATGAGTCTACACCCACCCATTCTCCCGCTCCTATTTCCAAACTCCCCTAGATAGCCAATGACAGTTTGAAGGATGGTGAGAAAGCGGTTCCTGTGGAAGCCCTGGTGGGCTCACAAAGGAAAAGAGAACAAGGTCAGGCTAAGCCCAACCAACCTGAGTTGAGCCCCAATGCAAAAAGGTGATGCATTCGAATCCCTGGTAGAGCCTTCTCTGAATCCTAAAAGTTTCACACCAGAGTCCAAAGGCCGGCGACCCATGTTTCCCTTCAGCACTCTCCTGGGTTCCCCACCCGAGACCTTTGCTCAAGGCTGTCGTCGAACTCAGAGCATGGCTCAAACCCTACAGTCTAAGGTTGAAGGCACCAGCTCAGAAAATAACCATATCTCATCCTCCCATGACATTGATGTCCAGTAATTGAAAATATCCCTTGAAGGGGAGCCCACTGCCATGGCCAAGGTGAATATCCCTGTGGATATTGCACGAGATACGGATACCTTGTCTCCTGCACGACCTTCAACAAGCAAGAGCATCACAAAGGCTAGTCCACATCATTCTTCCCCAAGATAATGTAAAGTAAAGTCACCTGGAGGTAGCACCTCGCAACAGTCGATGACACCAACCCAAGATCCTACATATGGTGCTGAAGAAAAAATAAAGATCTAACTTGTCAATTTATGGAAAATAATCACCAAGCTCAGAGAACAAGCCAACAAATATAAAGTTTTATTCCATTTCGTCAAGGATGTGAACTGGCAATTGTGGGACTCTAACATGAATTTATATGCCCGTAAATATGCTTTGGCCAGGAAAAACAGGAAACTACTGCAGTGGAAAGCGGCAAGGAACAAGCTTGCTAAAAGATTGAATGCTAAAGGGTTAGCTCTACAATTTCAAAAATGCTCACCACCAATCAAACAAGGGATCGAGGTATTGATCAAGATTGTTGGTCTTTGACCAAAGTCTCTTCTTGGTTAAACACAATTTCATTTTTGTGGATACATGAGGACATGCATCAGAATTGACGTGGGAGGATGTTGATCCCCCGTTTTGTTCACACAACTACTATTTTTCATCTCTATTTTGACCTTTTTGGCACTCCTAAACCTACTCACCTACCATTCTTATTGCCCTAATCACTATCCTAATCTTCATTATGAGGTAAAGTCTTTCATGGTAACATTTTTATTTTTATTAGTGAATTTAATTAGATTTGAGTCGCTATCCAAAAACTAACTAATCACTATGGTCGAAGTGTAGACATTTCAACAAATGTGCAGGGTGACAATAGTAGAATGCAAGCAGTGAACCATGGTTCCTCCACTTTCGTACTCAAGAGCCATTTTTGGGTTCAGTACTTAACATCGCAGGGGATAAGAGGCCGTATACTTGTATATGGCAAGCTTCCTCCAACCATGCTTGAACGTGTTTGATTCCAACCATGACAAAGTTATCCTCTATGAATGGAGAAGACACCAAGATTGGGATTGGTTGAAAGTTGTTAAACTAAATTGTATGAGTTGTTTGAGCGATCCGATCTGAAGGAATGAATTAGCCAGGCTGTTAGGATTTACTATCCATAGTTCAGTTTGTTTTTACTTAGTTAACACCTATAAAAGGTTGCTATGTAATACTTAGAAGCTAGCGAACAAAAGTAAAGTTGTTACTGTGTAATCCTTCGAATTATTATTTGAATCAAACATGTTTATAATGGTTATGCATTAAGTTCAAGTTAATTTTTTGATGGTTCATTGTGTATGATGAGTTAATTGTGATTGAAGCCTTCCGTTTTCTGTCAGTTAATCTACTCCCTAGGTGTGGTCGAGCCCACCTATCTAGGTTCAACTTTGTAATATTGTGTAGCAGTAGATCTGTGTGTGTTGGCTTGAGGGGGCTTGACCCAGGTTCAGCATTAGTTAGCCAAAAAAATCCCTAAACTACTGGCCCTTTCGGCATCAGCCCGCGGAGCACAGACTGAAGTCTCACTTGAAGCAGTATCGGGGGATGATGGAACCAAGTTTCTACACCCAGAGATGGTTGTGATGTCAGTTTATTCTGGCTATACCTACCTTCACGTAGGTTTCTTAGCCCTCTGTTCCCCCCTTCAGTACCTTCACGAAAGGGTACAATTGGATTTCATGCAGCCCTAACCTGCGGCTCAGGGACTTTCATGCTGCTAGGGAAGCGAACTGCGATATCTCCCAAACTAGGCTAAGTGTCTTACTTATCTTATTAACCGATCTTAGTTAGCTTCGCGTAAACATATTTTCTTACTTGCACTCACTTAACCAACACATTTACATACATTCGCACATCATATAAGCATTATAAGTGAAATTCATACCCAACATAACAAGATGCATAAACAGGAAATAAAGACACAGAAATTGTAGAATACTTCTCTTTATTGATAATTCCAGATGATTACAGACTCGACCCACCCTGCGCACTCAGCTCGGAGTAGTTTCTACATCATCTTGCTATTAAATATAGTTTTTCAGAGGAAGGTTCCTATACGTGGGTTTCATGAAGGATAGTTGCGTATATACGCGAGTTTCTATGGCTATAGGAGCGTATATGTTTTTTTGATAGAAAAATAGTGGATCAGACTTTGATATGGGTGCTCAGTCTGATATTGATGATTACAGCCTGTTGATATGTTTTGTTCATTGATTTTTATATGACTGATGAAGATGCCTTGATGAATGATTTCTTGATAATGCACATGTAGCACAGGGTCACGGGGAGCATTAGCCTTATCAAAAATCTGCATTGTTGGAATTATGGTTGCTAATTTTAGCTATGGTTTTAGATATTCATATCAATTGTTGCATAGGTCATGTAGAGATATAGGGTGTAATATGTCTCCTTATGTCCTCTTGGACATATGATGTAATTTGTATCCCCACTATGCATGGGAAGGATGATGTAATAATTTCTATTTCAGTCATGTATAAACAATTGGTATATCCCCACTTGGTTGGGTGGATGAGTCAAATTTGGTGTATCCCCACTTGGTTTGGTGATTTATGTATGTATGAGTCATTGGTCTTAGGGAGGTCATACCCACTCAGTTGAGTTATAGAGTCATGTCATTGTTTTTGAAAAATATCTCTGCAGACTTTGCTTGTACTCATGGGGAGCATGGACAACATAGTGTATCTCAAAGGGGGAGAATATCTTGGTCCACCCTTTGCCATTTGATTTCAAAAGGGGATAGTATTTTGGTGTTGCTTGATATCTCTAATAGTTTCTACAACTTGCAATAATCAACACCAATATGGTTTCCATCAAGCCCAAAGGGGGAGATTGTTGGCATTATGATACAGGTGTTGTCCTTGATGTCAACTCACTCACAGGACAATTCAAATTTTATAAAGGGAAACTCACATTGTAACAAGTCAATTCAGAGGTAACAGGGCATTAGTACAAAAGAACAGGAAGTTGGAATAGATGTCTACTGATCAGAATCAAGAAGTTGAAGGAAGAGGAAGTTTTAAGATAGTTTAAGTTGTATATGCTAGTTCACCTTGTCAAAGTAGCGTATACATGTAGGTTCCCAAAACAAAAGGAGCTTATACATAAGCACACACTTTCACGAGAGGAAAATCGCGTATGGGTTGGAAAATCAAGGAAATACAAGACTAAAGAATACCAAGGGTCAATACCATGCTATTAGCCCATAATTTTGAGCAGAGTAATGATTATTTGATCCCGTCCAAGAATACCATAGGCTCTAAGTGTTGTTTTAGTCTGAGGTATTGAGGTAGGCCAAAATTATATAAGGAGGAGAAGATCAAAGGGCCAAGTTTGTAAGTGAAAGGGTTTCTCAGGAGTACTTCTATCTGAAGTATATTTTATGTTGCGGGGGCTATGATTAGGATATAATTTGAAATATTTTTTGCACCTTGAATTCAATGTTGGATCAGGATCATGAGACTTGAAATAACTTATCATTGAATGATTTGATATTGGTTGGGCTAGTTTGATTGCTAACACATGTTTTATTCTTTAAATTTCATGATCTAGGTATGTTTGAAGTCTGGAATAGCAACGAAGTTGAAAGTGAATATCTACAGATCTATATACTGGTTCGCCTTGGTGAAGGCACGTATACACGTTAGTTCAAATATTACAAGTAGCATATATAAAAGAAAAAGCTGTTATTCAGAAATGACTGATCTATCTGATCAGTGTTGCTGGTTTATTTTTATCTGTCAATGATGTATTCTTATATCTGAAAGTAGAACTAAATGCATAAGGATTTTGTGTTTGATTGGTTGATTAATTAAGTGAGAAGGGTTATCTTTGTTGCTGACTGTCTAGATATCTATAAATTGATAGTAGATATTCAAAATATTACAGGTTGGTACATATTTGATTCAGAAGTTTTTATGGTTCAGTAGTTTTGGAGGTATAGGCAGGTTTGGTCACAGGAAGTAGCATATACATGTAGGTTGGGTTCATTAAAGTAGCATATGCATTCTAATGTATGATTTTTTAGGTTTCAACTGGTTCTAAATGATGATACATGTTTCTGGGTTCAACACAGTGTTCTGGTGACAGTGATCTGACTGTCCAGATTGACTGATTGTTAGTTGATGTAGCTATTATTATAGAGTTTGAACTTCAAAGTTTCTAATGGGTCTAGTGTGAAAATTTGATGAAACATGGCCTTCATATTGTGTTTTCATGTACCAGGAGCATTAGTCTAAAAATTTATGAAATGTTGTCCCTGGAGGAAGAGAGAAGGTCGTAGACTTTTGTAGGCTGATGCCTACGTACTAGTAAACATGTCGGCTAATACACGAGTTAGGGGGTTGTTTCTCCCTTCCAATGAAAGCTGGAGAACGAGAGAAGGTTGTAGCCTTCTACAGGTGGGTTCCTATGTACTGGTATGAGTCTGCACCAGTACAAGATTGTATTTATATTTTCTTTATATTAAAAAGAAGTCAGAGGCGACAACATCAAGTGGTTTTTCTTCCGCATTGGGTTTCCACCTTAAATATTGGTGTTAATGTGTTTTGCTTATGTGTGATGGTTTATTATGTTATTACTGCACATACTTACTGTATAATAAAGTACTGATGCACTGATTAAATATATACACATGATGAATTAACTAAGTCATAAGATTTCTGGGTATACGTTGGTTTCTTTAATCACAGTTGCGTGCACATGCAAGTTCACTTCACTGAAGTAGCGTATATAAATATGATTGGGAAATGAAAAATTATTGAATTGTAAATACTGATTCACCCCCCTCTTAGTATTATTTCCAACAGGTAGGACGGATCCAGAGGATGGTTTCGCTTGGAGCCGGTGCACGACTCAGGTTGTAGTCTTCCGTATTTTCTTTAGCTTACATTAATAAAGAGGAGATGTCTTGTTCATGATGATTATGGTCTTTATGCATTAATTTATGTCATGATTTGCTTATAAAATCTCACATTAATTCTTATTTCTTACATGCTTATATGATCTAACCTTGATATCATGAACATGCTTTCAGTTATTTTTGGTGTAAATGCTTTGCCTTGAATGAATTGTAGATCTTAAAGTGGAAGGAAGAAGTAGAGGGCTTGAAGCCTACGGGAACAACCTCAAATGTAGGACCTACGGGTAAGACCTTTTGTACCAAATTTAAATCTTTAAGTATTAGGATTCCTCGTTTGTGTGTCTCTTTATGTTGTATGCCCTCCGCTCTGTAGGGGTTCCCAACCGAAGACCCTAGGGTGATTATACCCGAAACATTGAGGGGGTTTATTCCATTATCACATAGAACCAACTACACCCCCAATAACAAATTATCATTTAGAGAAGTGTTGACTACTTCAACCTCAAGTAAAACACTTTCCAACTAGTTCAAGAAGATTAATGAAAATGCTTTATGGTTTCAAGGGCTGAAATCTATGGTCACACAATATTAATGTTTAAAAACCAAATCAATTTTTTTAGTGATAATACCAAATTTTCCAAAAATTAAAAAATATAAATAAATTGAAAAGAGAATCAATTACTGTAATAATAATACCACATCTTTCTCCATTATTGTAATGATAATACCACATGGTTTTTTGTTAGTTGGAACTGAATATCATTATATAAACCAAATCATTTTTTATTTTAAAAGTTGAGATTCAATATAATTTCTATGACATGATATACATGTGTTCTTATTTTTTTGAAAATCTATCATGACAAAGGAATTATTTTATCTTTGGCACATTCATGGAGTTCTCCAAAATGATGTCCTTAATTCCATCACCTTTCTCTCTGGTTGGATTGAACTATAATGTGGGCACAATGTACCAAGAATTGGAAATGCGATTGTTGTTACAAGTATAAAATTGACGCATGGTCTTGCCTACATGGAAAAATGTCTTGCCTATGTGGAAAAATGTCTCGTTGGATATTTTGGTGGTGGATAATTTCTGAGGTTCAAGGTCGTTTTCATTTGGGTTTTTTTTTGGGAAGTTGTCTATAGTTTGAGAAGGATTATGATCCCAATTTGGTGTAATAAGTGTTCTTTTATGTTATTAGGATGGATGAAGCTTGTTGATGTGAAAGTACCAACTCCATCAATTAGTTTTTAGATTTCATCCTCTCAAGGTTTTAGCAAGCCTCTTGGCTTTCATTTTTACAACTTTCAGGGGATTTCAAGAGCAAAGTTGAAGGATCTCAAGAGAACGCTGGAAGTTCTTTGCATCCTCCAACAAAATTTCCTCTAACAAGTCGAAATAATGCAAAACTATGGTTCTTTGCAAGTTGTAATGGTCAAATTTCTGGGTGCTTGCCTTTCAAGGATTCAGTTATGTTTATGGAGGATTTTGGTATGATTATTCCTCTATTTTATCCAAGGGAAAATATTTTAAATGTAAGTAAGTTAGAATTACATTTTTCTTATAAATTTTTAATTCTGTTGTTTCTGTAGGTTCTTGTTGGCTTGTATGGGCCTGACCCAGGTTCGGAGGTGATTTAGCTAAACAAATCCTGAAACTACCAGCTCTTTCGGCAACAGTCCACGGTGCGGGGACTGAGTTCTCACCCAAGGTAGTATGGGAGCGTGCTGGAACCAAGTTTCTGCACCCCAGGGATGTCTTGATGATTTTTGGGAGGTTCGTGGTTCAACCCTTTGCACATGCTGCTTCGCACAGTGATCTGTCCCTTGCAACCGTGAAGCTGCCTTCGTGCAACTCTGTCTACAACACGAAGAAAGTATTACCTTGATTCCTTATACTTGATACATTATTATTACAATACTTAACTTATTTGTGTGAGCCCAATATTTTTATTTATCATTGAACATTCATATAAGTGTGCGCAATCATAAAATAGTATAAATGCATAAAAGTAAGAGGAAACCCAGATACCTAGTATTTAGAATCAACCTTGTCTTTATTAATATTCAATCCCAATTACAGACTCGACACCACCCTGCGCACTTAGCTGTAGGGGTTCGTGCACTCAACTGCGGACTCTACTAGGCCTCTGCGCACTCAGCTGTAGAGCCTCTTCCTACTACTACGACCCAATACACTTCGATTCTTACTCTAAGCTCGAACCATTCCTTTCCTACTTTTCCTCCAATTCACTATCTTCACACTTAGAGCCTGGCTCTATTTATACACTCCCATGGTCCGTGGACCATGGGTAGGCCAAAATGACTTTACATTCACTACAATATTTTAGGGCGGACAGCCCTATGACTTATCTTATACTTCGCGCTCCGTGCCTGCAATTCATAGAGTCTTACAAAACCTTTGACGAAACTTGGGCTTTGAGCCCCATTATAGGTGCGGAGGGGATTCCATGCCCAACAGGCCCCTAATACAATCATCATGACTCGTCCCGTGTCACTCTGCTAGTGCAGTGATCTTGGCATGGAGCCCATCTAATAGGTCCTACGCTGCTAGGAGGTCCACGATGCACTATTCTGCGGTTTGCTGTATCTGTTGCACACATTGCTGCGAAGCTTCCTTAGCAGGGTCACATACTTGCCGAAATGCATATATTCCTTGCATCTGTGTGAGCTTTCCTTCAATATTCACCATGATCATGAAAGTTTCATCAATCCATGGTTGGATATGCGCTTTAAGTACTACTTCCTTTTGTCGTGTGGCGCCCACTTGCTCCTTCACTGCCCGTGCTTGCTACATTTTCACAAGCTGTTGAGTGAGGACGACTGTCTGTGCAGTCCCTCAAACACTATCATACTGCTCCTGCAGCTCACGCACCTCTATTTCTAGGCGTTGTATGTTCGGATCCTCTTGCAATGATGCAAGAATGGCAAGCGTTTGATCCAACATACCGGTACAATATTGTACAACCCATCCTATTTCTTTGTTGGTACCATTCCATGACCTTCTTTTCCCTCTTGAAGCACATCATTTGTCTACCTTTTCCCTCCATAGATCCCTTATATTCCTTGAAATTGATTAGTTAACAGTATTGTAGTTGTTAGTTTGCATTAAAGTTATTTTATGAGTTTTTATGTTAGAAATTAGGAGTTTTTAATAAAAAGGTTACAGGAAGTTACAACATCCTGTAAATGGTTCATCATCTAACATGTGGCATGACAGGCAAGCTAAAGCAAGGAATAGGAACGAAAACTAGAATGTACAAGCATGGAGAAACATCGATCCTACAGCGAATCCAACACTCCTTGTTATGCGGTCAACGCTGGTCAAAGCCCCAACCTTTTGGTGACAAACGCAGCAACAACCATAGGTTTCGAAACCGGTTTCGTTTTGTTTCCTTTTGGAAATCGGTTTTGAATGGAAATGACCCAAAAATCATTCCATAGTAAAAGCAGAAACAACAGCATAGTGAATGTACATTCAATCCAAATGAAAGCCGTGTATTATTTGTTTTTAAAAACACGGATATAGTTACAGTTACATGGTTGTTGATCTATATATGTCGTTTTGAAAACAAAGCTTTTGTATGATCTTCAGAACTTAATACCAGAACTCGATTACAGTCACGGTTTCATTATAACATTGTTCATGCGTTAATACCTTAGTTGCTTGAGCGTATTCCAGTATACCGTTGAAACGCGGATGGGCCCTGCGTGGATGGGTATACTGTCATTTTCCATTTCATTAGCAGCTTTTGAATATTGAATAGCATGCATAGTGATTAGAGTTATGCTTATGATTTCGTTGATTCAATTAGAAATCCTTATGAATGGTGTTTATGGTGATAGCTTAAAGGATTTATCGTTAAGATCATTGAACCGTATCTCGTAAGAGATCTGATCCATCGTTATATTTTTAAAGCATCTTCATAAACTCTGTTTGCATGTATTTAAATTTGTAGTATGCTTTTGATCTTTCATGAATGTTGAGTGTTAAATGCTGAGTGTTAACTAGACAGAGATTTTACGCACAACATCCTTGTAAGGGGATTAAAATCTCGGTCTAAGCAATACACAGTGTCTTTAGGACAGTTAGATGAGTTGAGTGACCTGAGTGTTAAAGTGATAGGGAACATATCTTAACCTTCCGTAAAGAAGTACTGTAACCTACCACAATGAACACTTAGTTAGGAATCCTTTATGTCTATAGATTTTAGACGCATGCCTCGAAGTTTACTTACCCTGGTCGATAATAAATTTAGCCTAATCTAGCACCCTAGGTTTGTCACTACATTTTGGCGCCGTTGCCGGGGAGGCGTAGTTAGAGGATTTCGAAAAAAAATTTAATAAACAAAAACAAGCAAAAACATAGATTCAGAAGTCATGTTTACTTATGCCTAGATCTAGAGATAATAAAGGTAGATTCATAAAAACCCCCCATCCAAAAACTAACCTACCATCAGGAGCAGACCCTTTAGGAAACATTGAACACACCACACCTGCTGAGGAAGTCACCATACGAGAATTAGAGGATAAACAAAAATCAGGGCAAAGACTCACACTCATCGAGAGGCAAATTCTATTAGCACACAAATCACAGAAGAAACACTTCCCTGGATCCTCTATACAAGGAGAAAGTAGCACAGTGACTCAACAATCTTTCTTTAATCTTCTCTTTGAAACAAGTGACACTGAACAAGGAACAGAGGAACCTATCAAAATGGCTGAGGAAGGAGATGGATCAGTACCAAATCAAGGTCGAAGAGACGAGGAAGAGTCAACCTTTAAATTTCCTATTCAAGAACCACAAGAAGATGATGAAATAAAAATGAAAAACATACCTCCATCTGTGCTACCAAACTTTTATGGCATGGCTTTAGAAGACCCAGATTCATTCTTGTTTGAGTTTGACATTGTATGTCGAACATATGGTTACACAGATGATGCCCATAGGCTTAGACTCTTCCCAGCAACATTAAAAGCATCAGCATTAAGATGGTTCATGGGGCTTGGTGAACATGCGATAACTGATTGGGATGGCATGAGAAGAATATTCCTAAAGAAATACCAACCTTATTGTAGATCGAAAGATTCCAAAGATGATATCTTTAGGATGAACCAACAAGAGGATGAAAATTTAGAGGAATACTTAGAACAGTTTGTTTACAACTTACAAAAATCAGAACACCGAACCATGCCTCTTGATTTGATTCGAACAATATTCTTGAAAGGAATTCGAGAAAAATACTTAGATGATCTTAACTTGATGGGCAAAGGTGATATTTCCACTTTACCTTTTGAAGAAATTGCTGAGTTATGTGAAAAGTATTCTAGGAGAAAAGCCAAAATTGGAAAAAGAACCATATCATCCAAAGCCACAAAATCTTCTTCAGCAAGTGTCACAAGGGCTGAAATAGGGAACTTGTTAGAAGAATTCAAAACAGATCTGTTAAGTACCTTAGGAACCCAAATTGACACTCTAAAAGCTAGGAAGAGACAAAAAGAGGAAGATCAGATAATGGCTATCTTTTGCCCAAAATTCCGGAAGAAACATGCCTTAAAAGACTGCCCATTAGAAAACATTCAAATTTGTGCCTTTTGTACTGAAAATCATGATATATTTCATTGCTTTAAAGTCAAGGTTTTGCAGAATTGTAATGTGGCAGCTAATGTAGATATGGAAAATGTGTATTACATGGGCGCAAAGAGACCATGGCAGCCAAAAGCAGCACCTCAAGGTATGTTCCCAAATCAGAATTTGCAATTTCCTGAACATGATCAGATGTATGCTCAGAATTCATGGAATGTACTCATGCCATGGCAGCACCAAAATTACCCCCAACAACAATGGAGACCATGTCAACAATACTCTCAACAATATCATTCATATCCTCAATCATACCAACCGTACTCGCAGCCATATCAACAATATCATCAGCCATACTTGCCATATCCTCAATCATATCAGCAATATCCTCAGCAGCAAGTTGTTTACCCACATCAACCTCAACCCACTCAACAAGCATTACCTGCTCCTCCACCAATAAATCCAACACAATTACAACTTCCATCTAACTCACAACCTCCCAGACCTACTCAAATCCCTGCTCAACCTGTACCAAATCCAAATAACAGAGCAGAGAGGCCAGCCTACAATGTAGATGAGGGAACCTCATATCCCACATTACCGTTGCAAAATATCAATTTGAGGTCTGGTAAGGTACTTCACAAAGAATCTCCAACAACTAATAAACAAGAAGAAAACGAAGAAAATGAAAATGAAATTGCAAATCAAAGAAAACAAAACGATGACACCAAAAATAAACAAATGCAACCATTGCATCCACCACCTTTTCCAGACCGATTGGTCCAAACAAAACTTCCAATGTCTATACCATAGTTTGATGTTTTAAACGATCTCAAGAATGTCTGTATAAAAATTCCACTACTACAAGCCATAAAAGACATTCCCATATATACTAAATAAATCAAAGAACTGTGCCTTAAGAAGCCCACTAGGAAAAGGGTTGATCCACAAACCATTCATGTTATTGGACATTTAGCTGGCCTTATGACAAACACCATCTCAATGGAAAAGTATGTTGATCCTGGTATTCCTAGAGTCACTACAATCATTAACAACATACATATTCCAAACACCTTAATAGATCTTGGGGCCGCAATAAATGTCATGACTCTTGAAACCATGAAAACACTCCAGCTCACAAATTTGCAACACAACAATTGTTCTAGAACTCGCTGATAGGTCTAAAGTGATTCTTGAAGGGATTTTGGAGGACATAATTGTTTCGCTAGACTCTTGGGAGTATCCAGTGGACTTTTTAGTTCTTCAACCCAAATCCAATTTAGGAGGGCACCCTATCATCCTTGGTAGACCATGGTTAGCAACTGCTGACGCATTCATAAGATGTCGATTGGGTAATATGATCATTTCACAAGGAACTGAAAGAAAACAACTCACTCTTTACCCATCAGTACAATCACCAGCAGTAGCACACAATTTATGGCTTGACGATAAATACAATGATAAATAAGAAGTACAATATGTTTTTAGCATCAACCACATCTATGATTTTCAAGAACATAATAATGATGATTTGGTAGAATTGTTCCTTTCTCAACCTCATATTTCCGAAAATTTGAGGAATGACCAATATCATGCTACAGATGAACTTTTAGCCCAAAATTTTTAGGAGACATGCACCATTCAATCTTTACAAACAACATTCCATGATATTTTTCCCATTCAATCCATCACAAACACACAGAGTCAGACCATAGAGATTAGTCCAGGAAAAACTTTGAATATTGGGACTCACCTAGACTCATCTCAGCAAGAGAAATTGATTCAATTATTGAGAAAATACCAGAAAGAATTTGCTTGGGACTACACCGATATGCACGGGATTCACCCTGAAACATGCACTCACCGTATTTATACTGATAGTACTATCAAACTAGTGAGGCAACTGTAGAGACGAATGAACACCATGCTCCAGGATATTGTTAGAGAGGAATTACAAAAACTGTTGAAAGTTAATTTTATCTATCATATCTCAGACAGTCAGTGGATATCCCCATTGGTAGTAGTGCCCAATAAAAATGGTAAGTGGCGGATTTGTGTCGATTATAGACAATTGAACAAAGAAACGTTCAAATATTATTTCCCACTACCATTTATTGACCAAGTGCTACACACATTAGCTGGGAAATCATCATTCTCTTTTCTTGATGGTTTCAGTGGCTACAACCAGATCAGGATAGCCTTAGAGGACCAGGACAAAACCACTTTTACTTGTCCCGGGGGCACTTATGCTTATAATGTTTTGCCATTTGGACTTTGCAATGCTCCAGCTACATTCCAGAGAGCTGTATTAGCTATTTTTGCTGATTTAGTTCATGATTGCGTTGAAGTTTACATGGATGATTTTTCAGTGTATGGCGATTCATTTGAGCATGCATTAGAGAATCTTGAAAAAGTTTTGAAGAGATGTATTGAAGCTAATCTGTCCCTGAGCAATGAAAAGTGATTTATGATGTTAAACGAGGGGATATTATTAGGCCACTATATTTCTTTTCAAGGCATTAAAGTTGATCCATCGAAAATCCAGATCATTGTCAATTTACCAATTTCGAAGACTCAAAAAGAGGTGAGAAGTTTCCTTGGGTATGCAAGCTATTACAGAAGGTTTATTGAACATTTTAGTAAAATAGCTTCACCTTTGTTTAAACTTCTAGCCAAAGATGTACTTTTCAACTGGAATGAGAATTACCAGCAAGCATTTGAAACACTCAAAAAGAAGTTGTCAACCACACCAGTCTTAAAAGGACCTAAATGGAACCTACCATTTCACATCTTTACAGATGCATCTGATACTGCAGTAGGTGCCTCATTGGGCCAAAAATAGGAGTCTTGTCATTATGCCATCTATTTCATTAGCAAAAATATAACACCTGCAGAATTAAACTACACAGTCATAGAAAAAGAAATGCTTGCCGTCATATATGCTGTGAATAAATTCCGACATTATATAACTGGTTATGAAGTTTTTGTACATATTGACCATTCTGCCATTAGGCATTTAATTTAATAAACTAGTAACTAGTGGCAGAGTTACCAAATGGTTATTATTGTTACAGGAATTTAACATCACAGTGTTAGATAGACCAGGTAAGGAGAATCAGGTGGCAGATTTTCTTTCTAGACTGCAAAATCAAGGTGAGGTTGTTCCGGTTGAAGATTCTTTTCCAGATGAAAATCTATTTGCAATTTCAATAGTGAATCCTTGGTATGCTGACTTGGCCAATTATTTGTCTACAGTAAGAACACCTCCATAATTTACTCCAAAGGAAAAGAAGAGGCTAGTCAAACAAAGTGCTCGATACTCATGGATTGATGGCGATTTATTTTACACTGGTTATGATATGATTATTAGACGATGTGTAAGAAATGATGAGATAATTGATATTTTAAAATCTTGCCATGATGAGCCATGTTGTGGGCATTTTGCAGCTAAGTGAACAACATTCAAGATTCTTAGTCTTGGATACTACTGACCATCCATTTTAAGGATTCCAAGAAGTAGGTGAAGAGTTGTGATAGCTGCCAAAGAATGGGCAGGCCAATAGCTACAGATGAGATGCCACTTCAGCCCCAAGTGCACCTAGAGCCATTTGAAAAATGGGCTCTAGATTTCATAGGACCTATTAATCCAACCTCCAATGGTAAGAAGTACATCTTAGTATGTACCGATTACGTAACAAAATGGGCTAAAGCAAAAGAACTAGTTAGAGCAACTGAAAAAAACAGTGGTAAACTTCCTTTTTGAAGAGATTTTTGTAAGGTATGGAGTACCAAGGGAGATAATGACTGATCAAGGTACTCAGTTTACTTCAAAGTTAGTTAAGGACATGTTGAAGCCTCGAAAATCGAGTCGAAAACAAGGGGAATACCCACCCAGTCCGGACCTTGGTTGGCAGCTCCTTATCCGTTTGGTATAGCGGGTCCGACTGGGGATAATGGGACCAGTTTTCCAATCTAAAGGTGTGTGTGTGTGCAGAGTTGGATGTTTCTGATCTAAGAGTTCTAATCTAAGCTACTTTAATCTAATTCTATGCTATTGTAATCTAATGAAAACAACACATCTAATCTATGCTAACCCGGGACGTATTTCTTCTATTATGCGATCTAAAGAGATTTCAAATAATAACTGGTAATAAAGATCATTCAGCTATCATAAGAATGGAAATCAATTAAGATGAACTACTTTGCATAAAAAGTTAGGCAAAACAGTTGTGAACAGCATATCGCATAATAAGTTATTCATATATCAAACATAAATAAATGACTCCACTGTACAAAAGTGCCAAATGGTAACCCAAACGTTCATGCAATAACATATAAACAACTAAAAATTGTATATCACTTTAAGAATATAAGCAGAAATGATCAAGAGATAAAAGTACCATTTATGACTGGTCCTACTCATAAGCTTCAAGCAACAATGATTTATCGCTACTTGTTCTAATATCTACCAAGAGTACAGAAGTGCAACATCAGTAGCAGATATCAAATGCAAACATTAATAAACCTTGATCCATTCATTCATCAAAACCTCCTCTGAGGGTACATAAGTGCATGTTCGGAGGACAAGTTTTTGACAAATTTCTGGACCCTTCTCTAAATGCATGAGAAGGGTTTAAATACTACTTCCTAATTCTAATAATAGTTTATTTACAAAATTTAGGATGCGGTTTTCAAATGACCGTCCTTTTTCTAATCTATTTTTTTAAGAAAAAACAACATTCTAAATTAAGCTACTCCGAATCTGATCTTTAAAGCTGCATGCATTCATCATTGGTTTGAGGAGAGTCAGATGGCTAACTTCTGCTTTGAGCTGGGCTGAGAAAATGGAATCTATGAGAGTTGGCACCACTTTCTCGTCCGCATTTATGATACATTTCACATTCATCTGCTAACTATGCGGCTTCACCAAGTATGCCCAGTAACACTCCCAATTTAACCTGTTTAGTGTTTGGACCTCTTTTCCCTTTTCTGGCGCCTTCAGCTTCCATTCTGCTTGTTCTACCTCCTAGATTTGATCGTCCCACTCGTTGAAGAGCAACGCTGGGCCCACTTCTTGTGCTACCTGTGTATTGCTCACAGGTGTTTTTGGGGCCTGTCCTTCAAGATTGATCAGTTCGTTGAAGGTTTCCCATTATTTATCTAATTCTGTAGTGATGGGTTGTGCTTCAATGACGAGAGGGGGGACATCTCTTGATGAGGAGGCGATAACTTGCTGCTGTGGAAATTCCATTGACTGAGCGGTGTCCTTAGCTGACTCTTCGCCTCTATCTTGGTTGTTTTCGGATCTTTTAGAATGCTCAGGCATCTCTTGTCCAGTCTTAGATTTAGATCCGGGAGCGCTTGAATTCCCACTAAGGCTAATTCTTGGAGTAGGTTCTCTGGCAAGTAGTTGCAGCTTTTCTAGAGGAACACTGGCTAGTCTTCTTTCCCCGTGTACCTTGAATCTTTGGAGGTCATCTGGAGACGATCGCGATTGAGCTTCCCGCAAAATTTCCTGGAGTGAGCTTTTACTTTAAAATAAATCATCAAATAGATCCTTCTTTCCAACGAACACTTTTATCTTGACTGTCGTTGTGAAATCTTGGGCAACCTCATTTGGGTCAAATGGCCTTGCTGGGAATTTAAATAATTGTAGACATGTCATATTCTCTACTTCGGTGAATGCGTGACCTACATCGAACAATGAAAAGGCCCCACAAGCTACAGGAAACTGAGGCCAGATGGCCTTCTTTCTGTCTTTTAGGTCTTTAGTTAAGCCGCCTTCTGAACAGGTTTGATATGCAATTTCTTGAGCCAAAAGTTTGTCAGGAATATACAAAGGCAGGACATGAGGGGGGACAGTGCTTCCAAATACTCTAATATAGGTGAACCATTCTTCTCCGAACCATCTTGCGATGGGGATGATATCTATCTGTGCCTCAGGTGAGCACCTCGGGGGTTCTTTATCATACATCATTCTATACATGGGTAAGATAAGCCCGTGACAAATTTGGTAGAAATGTGGAATGAATTGAGAATCCCATAATATCTTATGATAAACATGGATGGGTAATGGGTCCTAAGTTGTCCATTTCCAACCCATAGCGAGAAATTTAAACACATAACAAATAGAATCCATAACATATGTGGATAGGTAAAAAGGAGGATAGATCCTTTGAGACATGGATCTTTTAGACCGGTAATTGATAATAGCCGTGAATAGGTTATCAGAAAAGATCTTGGCCCAATCTATAACAACGGCATTTGTGGCAACATCAATCAATGGTAACCATTCAGACGAAAACTTATTGATATCTAGCATCCCAAATAATCTACAAAGCATGGCCGCAGCAAAACAATACAGAGAGGTGAGGGAATCAGTGCTGTACATACCGTTTTTATCTTTCTTGAGCGGTTCATCTTTTCTGGACCAATCTTTGGTGGTCTCTGATAGGTTTGGGTTCTCTGCCACAAATGTTTTAATGAATTGTGCATTGTAAGTCGCCTGCGGTTCAGGAAGATCATACATGAGCTTTAAGTCTTGTGCAGCGAATGACCCGATGAGCCCATGTCCTTGAATCTTGAACTTTCTGTCGTTCATTTCTAGATTGTCAAGTATCCACTTGATCATATCCGTATATGGGAGAATTTTAGGCCTTGCTGCTATCCGATGAAGGAATGAGCACGCTAGATCTTCTAAGGATGCTTCGGAAGAGCCCTGTGAGTCTGCGACAGCGGTAACCTTCATTATTCTGGGGTTTTCTTCTTCAAGCAGTCTGTACATGCTTTCCCACATCGATATCCCTGCGTCTCTACTACAAGTTGTGTCTGTATATAAAGGTGCCATTTCCTTCACCTCAGAGCCCTGAGCTTTATTTTTCTTTCCCATTTCTTCCTGCGTATGGCTTGGTATCGCCCTTCGGTCTTCGTTCCTGCAGCTCACAAATGGAAATGACTGATCAAGAAAGGTGATGGGAGAGTCTTAAATGCAGCAAATATATCAAATATGCCACCTTACGTGAAGTAATTCTTTGCAAAAGCATGAGTCTACATTTAATAGATGACAAATAATTCCTTTATTATCATTAAAAGCGCATGATCTTGAGTCAGATTATGGTAAGTGTATTTTCTTGAATAGCGTGCCCGAAAGATTCGTGATGGAGTGATTTTGTGATTTGGTTCGCAATCGTCGTAGATCGCGACATCGCATTATTGCACTATCGCGCTCTCGCACCGACTCGCAAATATAACATCACAGAGTTGATTTGGCTTAATATCGCAACCATCGCTTTATCGCGATATCGCAACATTGCAGATCGTAGAAGTTTTATGCTTGCCATATTTTGTTAGCCCATTCCCTGCGATATGCGATCTTGCGATCGGGGTTATCGCAAATCGGAAAATCTTGAAGTCTTTCTCATTGGCATTACCTTATTGCGATGTGATATATTGCTTAGTACGAGAATTCTTGCACATACCAGGATTATACCCAAATGGAGGTGTTTTTCTATCATTTTATGATGAGACTTTTTAAATATTTTTCTTATCATAAACTTAGGTTTTAAAGTATTCAAAAGATCTTCCTAAGCTTACGATGGTAACCTTATTTTGAAGAAAGGAAACTCTTGCTTTTCCTAAATTTTAACTAAGGGTCCCCATTCATTTAGTATTTTGGACACCACTTAAATGAAAAAGGGGGGGGGGGTTATTGCTGGCCACAACAATTGGCGATTCACTTGGGAGAACCAGTTATCTCTGATTTTCTATTGAACTTTTCAAATTTCCAAAACAAAATTTTTTAGAAAATTAAACTTTATTATAAAAAGATAAAGCGCATTATACTCCAAACTATCAATGACATTTTGTTCCAACCTCTTTCTATTTTAATTATTTGCTTCCTTAGCTTGTCCTTGCATTTACATCAGCCATTACTTGGTCTTGTAAAGATAAAATAAGGTCTTCCCTGTGTACCAGTTTTTTAAATATGCTCATTTGTCGTAGGTAGAGCCTCTGTTGCCAGCAGGCATTCATAGCCTCGACAGGGTTACCTATTACCCAGTAATGATCCTTTATCCTGCTTAAGGTGATCTAAAACTTTCAAAGAAAAACCCATATTGACACTTTTTCCTTTTTTATTCTTAAAGAACAATGTCTTGGTTTGGTAGCCAAATTATGACACAGTCATTCACTTGATTTACACTTTCGCTGAATAAGCTGGCTCGTGATGAGACCCCTTGTCTTTTGATTTCAACAATCTTGAGTCATTGCCCTGTTTTGATGGACAGTGTTTGGCAAAGTCAGCAAAGTTATAATATCTGTGATCATGATAAGCCGGCTCGTGATGAGACCTCTTATTCTTCAAGATATAGTGTATCGTTGGGTCGTTTCTCTAAATGCTACGATTTTCTTTAGCAGGGAGGAAGTCATTTTTTCCTTAAGAAAGCCCTGGATGACAATAATAGAGTTTTTTGGACATGGCTATTCTACAGGGAATCCTCATTTTGTTATTGATACCTTTTATTGTACTGATATAAAACAATTTCTTCACTAAGATTGCTTTCGTCAAATTTTTTGAAGTTGAAACTAGTATCATATCTGGTTTAAAGTTTTTAACTGCATCTATTAATAATAAAGATCAAGTTTCCAAAAGATTTGCTATTTATACAAGCAGAAGTTCAAAATTTGATAGAGAAATGGTGTCTTTAGTAAATTTCAAATGCTGTTAACCACAGGCAAATTTTATTAGGGAGGAAAATATTTAAAGAAATGAGAGGTAACTATTCCCCTGGATTATGTACATGATAGGGATAATTTCTCCTTTTATTTTGCCTACCAACATTTAAAAATTAAATTATCCACCTAATAACCTAGCTAAACTACCCCTACTCCTATTCTAACTATACACAGAAAAATTAACTAGGTAAAATGATATTTCCAGTGGAACCATATTTTCATTTTTATTCCTACACG
The DNA here is from genome assembly GCA_031772625.1 of Pinus tabuliformis. Classification (NCBI taxonomy): domain Eukaryota; kingdom Viridiplantae; phylum Streptophyta; class Pinopsida; order Pinales; family Pinaceae; genus Pinus; species Pinus tabuliformis. Next base: position 1,559,974,757 of record CM062804.1, read on the forward strand.
TATGTACCTTTTAAACATCAGTGTTAAGAATAAAACTTTTCTTGGACTGTGAATATTGAATGTAGGATTAGAAAGTGTAACTTCAGTCAGAATTCCGCCTGAAATTTCTCTCTTATGAAATCTTCTGTCCAATTGGATACCTATTAGATCATAAAAATCAGGATGAATTTTTGTTATGGATTGGTGATCCTGTAATAGGAAAGATGACAAGCCAGGTTGCGAATATGATTTTTTAGTTTTAATGGCCTGTAATCTACTATGCATTAAAGTCAAGCTTTTAGCAATTTCTCATAAAAGGAAAGTTTCCACATATAAATCACTAAATAAATCAATGAAGAATAGATGGAAATTTTTGGAAAGAGATTTATCAATTAACGTGAATTGCTGGCAAGTTTCCAAAAATACTTTTTTTTGTTGATGATGTTTTGGATGACACAGAAGTTTCTTCTGAAAGGCTGATATTGATTGATCGTGGAATTGAAAAAAATTTGTATTTCCTTGACACAATTTAGTTTTCCAAAATGGTAATACATCTTTCGAATGTTCTTTGATGAGGTGCTCAATATACCATAGTAATCTATCAAAAGTCCGCAAATTTAAAATACAATCCGATTTTATACAAAATGAGTGCAAGCGAATAAGAATGCAACGATTATCTATACAACTAATGTTACAGCACAACTGGGATTGACTTGAAATATCTTCCTTTTCATAAGAACTGGCCAGAATTACAGGATCTGAGTAATTTTGAATTACGTCTTGTGAATCAGAAAACAAGTTATGATTGGGAACAGGCATGGGGGTTTGCTCATGATACGAATCATAGATCGAGATATTGTTTTGGATAGTAAAATCATGCAAATGATCTGTCACTCTGGAATGAGAATCGACTGATATGATTCTTGAATTAGAATATCTCTCATTATCTGAGCTCTGTTGAGTTACTTGAGATAAATCAACATCATCATCATCAAAGTAACTATCATAAATGATTTTACAGGTTTCTCTAGATTTTTCTTTTTCATCCAATATTTTCAGAAAAGGAAGGTCAAGTCGTTCTTGTTTGTAAATGACCAAAGGATGTTCTACAGCTGCCTCTTTATCTTGAAAACCTAATGGTGATTCATTTGAATAATCCTCTGTACTTTTTGAGGTATCATTAATACTGAGGGGGGAAAAATTATCATCACTAAATACATCAGGATAAAGAGAAAAATGTGATTCTGAAACAATGCATTTGAAAATATCATCGTGAAAAAATTCTTGTTCATCACATTCATTGTAGACATCGGGCTTTAGATCATACCTTTGCGTGTTTGTATTTTCTGAAAGAGAATTAATTTGATGTTCTAACCTTGGCGTCTGCATTTGTTGACTTGCGATGATATTATCTAACCTTGTCTCCAAGTTGCTTTCTGGTTCCAAGGCAGGCTTTCTTTCAGCGTTCTCGCTTTTGTCTTCTTGCATTAGAGCAGGCGTGTTTCCTAAGCTTTGGGAAATTTCTTCATCATGAGTGATTCGCACATTCAAATTGGAATTTTCATTCCTATTAGAAGAAAATAAAACAAGACTTGGACTAATTTCTGATGGATCGGACATAGGAGGTAGTGAATGCTCAGCATAATCTGAAGATTCTTCATTCATGAGTTCATTTTCAAGATCATATTTTAGACAATCAAGATGAAATCACATATTAAAATCCCTAACATATTCATCTTCTTTTAGTAGATACTAAATTTAATCATATACCTAATCATAATCATAGCAATCAAATTTACAAATGAAAGCCTTGACAAATTGGTCCTAGCTGTGAATTGAGGCAACTGGGAGGGTTCTACACCATTTTCTAGCTTCCGCCGTGAATGTGAGAGTAAAAATTCTGCATAAAATGCCTTCATCAATTCTTTGAACTTTTGAACTTGAAACACTTTGAATAAATTGAAGGGCATGATTAAAAGCAGAAGAATTATTCTTACCATTGAATTTTACCTGAGACAAGAGTCTTACCACTTCAGGTGGAGTGTTGGAAGAGGCATGAACATGGATGTAACTCCAAATGGGAAGTTTGTGAGCAGCCATCCTAATTCAAATGTTACGATTTCAAACCATTCTAATCAGACACTATGCTTCAGGCCCTCCTTCTAGCGCCAAATATGTTGAAGCCCCGAAAACCGGGTCGACAACAAGGGGGATACCCACCCGGTCCGGACCTTGGTTGGCAGCTACTTATCCGTTTGGTATAGTGGGTCCGACTGGGGATAATGGGACCAGTTTCCCAATCTAAGGGTGTGTGTGTGTGCAGAGTTGGATGTTGCTGATCTAAGAGTTATAATCTAAGCTACTTTAATCTAATTCTATGCTATTGTAATCTAATGAAAACAACACATCTAATCTATGCTAACCCGGGATGTATTTCTTCTATTATGCGATCTAAAGAGATTTCAAATAATAATTGGTAATAAAGATCATTCAGCTATCATAAGAATGGAAATCAATTAAGATGAACTACTTTGCATAAAAAGTTAGGCAAAACAGTTGTGAACAGCATATCGCATAATAAGTTATTCATATATCAAACATAAATAAATGACTCCACCATACAAAAGTTCCAAATGGTAACCCAAACATTCATGCAATAACATATAAACAACTAAAAACTATATATCACTTTAAGAATATAAGAAGAAATGATCAAGAGATAAAAGTACCATTTATGATTGGTCCTACTCATAAGCTTCAAGCAACAATGATTTATCGCTACTTGTTCTAATATCTACCAAGAGTACAGAAGTGCAACATCAGTAGCAGATATCAAATGCAAACATTAATAAACCTTGATCCATTCATTCATCAAAACCTCCTCTGAGAGTGCAGAAGTGCATGTTTTGAGGACAAGCTTTTGACAAATTTCTGGACCCTTCTCTAAATGCATGAGAAGGGTTTAAATACTACTTCCTAATTCTAATAATAGTTTATTTACAAAATTTAGGATGCGGTTTTCAAATGACCGTCCTTTTTCTAATCTAATTTTTTAAGAAAAAACAACATTTTAAATTAAGCTACTCCGAATCTGATCTTTAAAGCTGCATGCATTCATCATTGGTTTGAGGAGAGTCGGCTGGCTGACTTCTGCTTTGAGCTGGGCTGAGAAAATGGAATCTATGAGAGTTGGAACCACTTTCTCGGCCGCATTTATGATACATTTCACATTCATTTGCTGACTATGCGGCTTCACCAAGTATGCCCAGTAACACTCCCAATTTAACCTGTTTAGTGTTTGGACCTCTTTTCCCTTTTCTGGCGCCTTCAGCTTCCATTCTGCTTGTTCTGCCTCCCTGGGACGCTGGGCCCACTTCTTGTGCTACCTGTGTATTGCTCACAGGTGTTTTTGGGGCCTGTCCTTCAAGATTGATCAGTTCATTGAAGGTTTCCAATTCTTTATCTAATTCTGTTGTGATGGGTGGTGCTTCAATGACGAGAGGGGGGACATCTCTTGACGAGGAGGTGATAACTTGTTGCTGTGGAAATTCCATTGGCTGAGCGGTGTCCTTAGCTGACTCTTCACCTCTATCTTGGTTGTTTTCAGATCTTTTAGAATGCTCAGGCATCTCTTGTCCAGTCTTAGATTTAGATCTGGAAGCGCTTGAATTCCCACTAAGGCTAATGCTTGGAGTAGGTTCTCTGGCAGGTAGTTGCAGCTTTTCTAGAGGAACGCTGGCTAGTCTTCTTTCCCTGTGTACCATGAATCTTTGGAGGTCATCTGGAGACAATCACGATTGAGCTTCCTGCAAAATTTCCTGGAGTGAGCTTTTACTCTGAAATAAATCATCAAATAGATCCTTCATTCCAACGAACACTTTTATCTTGACTGTCGTTGTGAAATCTTGGGCAACCTCATTTGGGTCAAATGGCCTTGTCGGGAATTTAAATAATTATAGACACGTCATATTCTCTACTTCAGTGAATGCGTGACCTACATTGAACAATGAAAAGGCCCCACAAGCTACATGAAACTGAGGGCATATGGCCTTCTTTCTGTCTTTTAGGTCTTTAGTTAGGCCGCCTTCTGAACAGGTTTGATATGCAATTTCTCGAGCCAGAAGTTTGTCAGGAATATACAAAGGTAGGACATGAGGGGGGACGGTGCTTCCAAATACTCTAATATAGGTGAACCATTCTTCTCCGAACCATCTTGCGATGGGGATGATATCTATCTGTGCCTCAGGTGAGCACCTCGGGGGTTCTTTATCATACATCATTCTATACATGGGTAAGATAAGCCCGTGACAAATTTGGTAGAAATGTGGAATGAACTGAGAATCCCATAATATCTTATGATAAACATGGATGGGTAATGGGTCCTGAGTTGTCCATTTCCAACCCATAGTAGGAAATTTAGACACATAACAAATAGAATCCATAACATATGTGGATAGGTAAAAAGGAGGATAGATCCTTTGAGACATGGATCTTTTAGACCGGTAATTGATAATAGCCGTGAATAGGTTATCATAAAAGATCTTGGCCCAATCTATAATAACGGAATTTGTGGCAGCATCAATCAATGGTAACCATTCAGACGAAAACTTATTGATATCTGGCATCCCAAATAATCTACAAATCATGGGTGCAGCAAAACAATACAGAGAGGTGAGGGAACCAGTGTTGTACATACCGTTTTTATCTTTCTTGAGCGGTTCATCTTTTCTATACCAATCTTTGGTGGTCTCTGATAGGTTTGGGTTCTCTGCCACAAATTTTTTAATGAATTGTGCATTGTAAGTCGCCTGCGGTTCAGGAAGATGATACATGAGCTTTAAGTCTTGTGCAGCAAATGACTCGATGAGCCCATGTCCTTGAATCTTGAACTTTCTGTCGTTCATTTCTGCATTGTCAAGTATCCACTTGATCATATCCGTATATGGGAGAATTTTAGGCCTTGCTGCTATCCGATGAAGGAATGAGCACGCTAGCTCTTCTAAGGATGCTTCGGAAGAGCCCTGTGAGTCTGTGACAGCGGTAACCTTCATTATTCTGGGGTTTTCTTCTTCAAGCAGTCTGTACATGCTTTCCCATGTCGATATCCCTGTGTCTCTGCTACAAGTTGTGTCTGTATATAAAGGTGCCATTTCCTTCACCTCAGAGCCCTGAGCTTTATTTTTCTTTCCCATTTCTTCCTGCGTATGGCTTGGTATCGCCCTTCGGTCTTCGTTCCTGCAGCTCACAAATGGAAATGACTGATCAAGGAAGGTGATGGGAGAGTCTTAAATGCAGTAGATATATCAAATATGCCACCTTACGTGAAGTAATTCTTTGCAAAAGTACGCGTCTACATTTAATAGATGACAACTAATTCCTTTATTATCATTAAAAGCACATGATCTTGAGTCAGATTATGGTAAGTGGCTTTTCTTGAATAGCGTGCCCGAAAGATTCGTGATGGAGTGATTTTGCGATTTGGTTCGCAATCGTCACAGATCGCGACATCGTATTATTGCACTATCGCGCTCTCACACCGACTCACAAATATAACATCGCAGAGTTGATTTGGCTTAATATAGCAACCATCGCTTTATCGCGATATCGCAACATCGCAGATCTCAGAAGTTTTATGCTTTCCATATTTTGTTAGCCCATGCCCTGCGATATGCGATCTTGCGATCGGGGTTATCGCAAATCGGAAAATCTTGAAGTCTTTCTCATTGGAATTACCTTATTGCGATGCGATATATTGCTTAGTACGAGAATTCTTTCACATACCAGGATTATACCCAAATGGAGGTGTTTTTCTATCATTTTATGATGCGACTTTTTAAAGATTTTTCTTATCATAAACTTAGGTTTTAAAGTATTCAAAAGATCTTCATAAGCTTACGATGGTAACCTTATTTTGAAGAAAGGAAACTCTTGCTTTTCCTAAATTTTAACTAAGGGTCCCCATTCATTTAGTATTTTGGACAACACTTAAATGAAAAGGGGGGGGGGGGTTGTTGCTGGCCACAACAGGACATCACAGAAGAATATCAAATCAAGCAAAGAAGAAGTACACCTTACCATCCACAGGCCAATGGCCACGTGGAATCCACAAATAAAACTTTGGAAGGAATTATCACTAAAACTGTGGCAATGAACAAAAAGAATTGGGAAGGGAAGCTCAAAGATGCACTCTGGGCTTATAGAATCACGTGGAAGAATACTACAGGATTTACACCATATCAGTTGGTGTATGGAAAAGAGGTAATGCTTCCTATTGAGTTTCAAATACATACTTTTAAGATGGCTACAGATTTGGGAATTGATCTGAATGAAGCACAACAAGAAAGAATTCAGCAATTGAACCAGCTAGATGAAATGAGGCAGCAAGCAGAGGAAACAACAATCCTCATGCAAAAAAAAAGGAAGCAGTGTCATGATGCACATATCAAGAAGAAGCAGTTCAAGGAAGGAGACTGGGCTTTACTCTTTGATTCTAAATTCAGAGATCATAAAGCCAAGTTTACCACACATTGGATGGGCCCATACGAAATCATTAAAGTTTATGACAATGGATCAGTCAAGCTCATAACTATTGACGGAGAAGGCCACTCCTTTACTGTCAATGGTCATCGCTTGAAACTTTACAATAAGCCCATCAGCAAGCAAAATTTTCTTCAAACTGTATCTCAACAGAGAGAGGTTGACATATTGCAGCCTTTAGCTGTAGTATCTTTGCCTTAGTTCATTTCATTTCAATTAAAAAATTCAAAAGAAATTAAAAAAAAAAAAACAAAAATAATAATAATAAAAATGGGTTAGATGTGAAAACCAGACTCTGGCACACTCTAACCCAGAATTCTTACTTGAAAACCAATTCGTTGGCTGGTAAGAATTCCTTTTCTTTTTGTTTCCTGTTTGATTCATCAATTGAATAATGACTTGAGGACATGTCAACACTTTAGTGGGGGAGAAGCATCAGCATTTTGTTTTCTTATCTCATCTCCTCATTGTAAATTCTCAAAGATTTCTTATCTCATCTCCTCACTGTAAATTTCCAAAGAGTTTGTTTCAGCACTCCAGATTTCAATAAAGAAGTTGTTTTTGTCTTTGTTTTAATTAGAGGGACCTATTTAAAAACACTATGCAGTAGGACCTGTTCTGTCCAGAAGACGATGTTACCAGCACCAACAGTAGTGGGACTTGTTCAACATACATAAAAGGGACATGTTAAGAGATTGTTATCTCAAGTTACTTCAGCAAAGCTTCAACAAAGTTTCAACAGAGATTCAAAGGTTGCTTGTCACCGAGGCTTCATCAAACACCAAAGATCGAGGAACCTGCACACATATAATTCTTTTCCAGATTTCAAAGAAGCTACACAAACATTTTCCAGATCTCAGAGGGACCTGTTGCATTCAAATCCATCTTAGAGGGACCTGTCATGAACAACAAAGATTAGTCAAGAAAGACTAGTCCTACCTAGCATGCCAATTCAATGCTTGATCAACCAATAAAAGTGTAATGTATTCTTTATTTTTAACATTTAAATTCTTAGATTAATTTTTAATGTTAAATGTGATGACTATGACTGCTACGATCAATTTCAAAAACACCTACATACCTATCACCCCTTATCATATTCTTAATCCCTATCATCTCCCAACACTCTAACCTATCCCATATTCATACGATTTTTAAAATCCCCATACTCTCCATACGATTTCTCAATCCCCTCTCATATCACCCTTCCAGCCTTTTTTTTATTAACTCTTTATCGGCCAATCAAACCCTACTGCCGGTCCAACATCTCTATTCGGCCAGGTACCAATGAACGAGGGACATGTGGTGAATTGTTTGAAAGCCAAATGCTATACAGTTTTGTTCATTATGTTTGAATCGGCCAAATTATAACATAACCACCCGACGAAGTCGAATGATGCAAACGACTATCTGATATCATGCTCCAGTACTCCATATATCCTTCCAGCGTTCTCATGATGGTATTCATACGACCCGGTACAGCTACTCCTCTGTCATAAAATATGAATATGCTATGAATTGAGTCGGGTCGGTTATTAAAAAAAAAAAATCATTTCATTCTCAGTGTTCTATATTAGCAATTCGACTTCTGTGATTTGAACAACAAAGACTGAGAGTAGCAAGTGTTACGAAAGGAAAACATAGTCATTTGCGTTTACAAGTTTCGACCTCCACCATAATTACAAGACAGTCACCTGGGCATCGCTTAACTCACTAAAGGAGCTAGTTTTGAAGAACAGAGGGCGCCATCAGCTCAGCAGTGTGGAGCAAAAGACAAAGGTAACAAACCAAAATACCTTTGTTGAATTCGTAGGCATAAACGAAGAGGGTTAGAGCAAAATTTCTCTGTCAAAATGACTAATAGGATAGAGCCAAGCACATTCGACAGTTCTCAGTACCATGATGACTGCATTGCAATTCTAAAAGAAAAACAATGGGTACCCTTCTTGGAGAAGTTTCATGGAAGCAATGAGGAAGTCACTAAACAATTTTCCTTTACATTCGATGGGGAGAAAGCCTTGATAGGTAATTTTTCATTCAGGGTCTCAGAAGACACCATAGCACAGTCCTTAAGGATTAGCCCAGAAGGGGAGAAATACTTGAAGACAAAACAGTTCAAAGAAAAATCATGGACCCAATTCATGTCCAGATCGAGGGTCTCATCCGTTAACTGGAAGAAAGGTGTCCCTAGGAGCTGGCTGATGCATCCATGGGACGAAATGGTGTATATCATCCAAAAATTTGTAACTTGTGAGGGCTACTACAACATCGTTTACTTATACCACATCAAACTACTGCTACACTTGAAAGGGCAGTGCACTATTAGCTTACCATACTTCCTCTTGCAGAGCCTAACCAAAATGTCGAAAACCATCCAAAAGCAAAAAGGTAACGAGGACAAGAGCTTATATCATTTCGGGCTAATTAAAATTCTTATTGAGTATGAATTACAGAGAAGAGGAAGAACGTGGAAGGAATTCTTGGCTGCCAACCAAATTAAAGATGAAGAGGATGAGCAAGAACAACAAGAACACTCGGGATTTATGCACGACATTGATGAGGAGATTCCTGTGCACAAATCAAGCCATGTACCTCCACCCATTAGTAGTGTGAGGACAAGGAAAATGAGAAAAGAGGATGCCCAGAAAGCAGAGCAAGATAAAATTTTTACTACCTATACAAGAAGATCCAGGAGAGCACAAAAGACTCAGCTACAAGAAGACCAACCAGAATCGAATGCACCTGCACCGATGGACATTGAGAGCAGTGCTCACTCACAACCTGGACCAGAAGCTGAGATGGAGGTTGAGAGCAACAATAGGCAAGAAAAAGAGTCACCACCCACCATTAAGAAACAAAGGAAGCTGGAAAAGCAAATTGAGAAGTTAAAGGAAGAACTGATGGAGGCCAACATGCTGGAAAAAGTCATCAAGAAAGAGAATGAAATGCTAAGAGCACAGAGTAAAGAGACTCAACAGAAAAATGAGAAGTTGAGGGAGCAGATCAAGGAACTCGAGGCTGAACAAACTGACATTTTCAAGTGGGCAACTAAATGGTATAACCAAAAGAAAGCCCTCAAGGATAAGTACAAGAGTTTAAAGCATGAGCTCCACAGTCAGAAAGATGCCCAAGCTAAGAAGAACATGGATGCATTATTGAAAGTAGAAGAGGTGCAGGCAGGGACAGAGTTTATAGGCAACACATCAAGATTAGCATGAGGACATGCTAATTCATTAAGCTTGGGGGAGATGTTGGTACCATTCCATGACCTTCTTTTTCCTCTTGAAACACATCATTTGTCTACCTTTTCCCTCCATAGATCCCTTATATTCCTTGAAATTGATTAGTTAACAGTATTATAGTTGTTAGTTTGCATTAAAGTTAGTTTATGAGTTTTTATGTTAGAAATTAGGAGTTTTTAATAAAAGGTTACAGGAAGTTACAACATCCTGTAAATGGTTCATCATCTGACACGTGGCATGACAGGCAAGCTAAAGCAAGGAATAGGAACGAAAACTAGAATGTACAAGCATGGAGAAACATCGATCCTATAGCGAATCCAACACTCCTTGTTATGCGGTCAACGCTGGTCAAAGCCCCAGCCTTTTGGTGACAAACGCAGCAATAGCCATAGGTTTCCAAACCGGTTTCGTTTTGTTTCTTTTTGGAAATCGGTTTTGAATGGAAATGACCCAAAAATCATTCCAATGTAAAAGCAGAAAGAGCAGCATAGTGAATGTACATTCAATCCAAATGAAAACCGTGTATTATTTGTTTTTAAAAACATGGATATAGTTACAGTTACATGGTTGTTGATCTACATATGTCATTTTGAAAACAGAGCTTTTGTATGATCTTCAGAACTTAATACCAGAACTCGATTACGGTCACGATTTCATTATAACATTGTTCATGCATTAATACCTTAGTTGCTTGAGCGTATTCTAGTATACCGTTGAAATGTGGACGGGCCCTGCGTGGATGGGTATACTGTCATTTTCCATTTCATTAGCAGCTTTTAAATATTGAATAGCATGCATAGTGATTAGGGTTATGCTTATGATTCCGTTGATTCAATTAGAAATCCTTATGAATGGTGTTTATGGTGATAGCTTAAAGGATTTATCGTTAAGATCATTGAACCGTATCTCGTAAGAGATCTGATCCATCGTTATATTTTTAAAGCATCTTCATAAACTCTGTTTGCATGTATTTAAATTTGTAGTATGCTTTTGATCTTTCATGAATGTTGAGTGTTAACTAGACAAAGATTTTACGCACAACATCCTTGTAAGGGGATTAAAATCTCGGTCTAAGCAATACACAGTGTCTTTAGGACAGTTAGATGAGTTGAGTGACCTGAGCGTTAAAGTGATAGGGAACATATATTAACCTTCTGTAAAGAAGTATTGTAACCTACCACAATGAACACTTAGTTAGGAATCCTTTATGTCTATATATTTTAGACGCATGCCTCGAAGTTTACTTACCCTGGTCGATAATAAATTTAGCCTAATCTAGCACCCTAGGTTTGTCACTACATTCTTCTAGCCCCATTTGGATAGTGCGGGTGCACTGCTCTCTAACTTTTGGGGGCGTGGATGGCTCCACCTTCAACCGTAGCTCAGTGATCTGTAGATTCAGCTCCAACTGAACCTTCGTCGTTTCGTCCTTGGCCTCGCGGACTCTAGTTGCCAATCGGTGGATCTGCTCCGCTACTGGTAGATCTGCCAGGACAGCCAATTTCAGGACGTTTCTACAAGCATTGTCTACCGCCTACTCCAACCCTTGAGTCTGCATAACCAGTGCATCACGCTACAGGCTAAGTTGTTCCATATTGATATTTTTTTGCTCAATACTTGTAGCACGCGACCTTATCTAGTGCGGAGCTCAGCTGTGACCCCATCCTGTAACTGGTATAAGGTTTCTTGCAGAAGGGCAGCCAAATTTAAGCCCAGACCCTTAATCCTACCCACCGCGGCTCGGTCAACTTCGGTTGTTGTTGCTAACGCACCACCGGGGAGCACGAAAGTGTTGGTCATTCGGGTGCGCAACATCTGTTTCACCTCTGATGTACCTACTGTGACATATGGGGCCATCGTTCCTATTTGTGGGGTTCACACCTGTAGTTCCTGTAACTGTGCTCTTATCAGCCCCAACACAGTTCTCTAATCCATCATCACCTCTTGGAGCACGTCCTTAGTGACATCCCAAACCATTTTTCCAATGTCAAAAATATCACCTTCTTTAAGCGTGATCGGGTCGATGGATGTCTTCGATGCCTTAATCTTCTTTCTAGGGACCGGTTTCTCAGGGACGCGTGGCCGTTTCAACTGTTGTAAGGTGGTTTTTGGGTCTGCGCATTCTTTGGCCAGGTCTATGTCCTCAGCCCCCTACCCTGTGAACATCTCATGGCCCTCCTCAGCCTCTTATGTTGGCGTTGTTGTCTGCGCTACTGCTGCTGCATCGATCGTCTTCTGTTGTGCGGCTACTACTACTGGTGCTTTTTCCTAGCGCCTCTATTCAGCCAACTGCATGATGTGCAGCTTGGCGTCCTCCTTCCTTTATTGAGATGTGGGCCTTTCCATTCTTGCCAAGTCGGGGTGTGCCACTTCGGAGGCCATGTTTCCAACACCGCGAAGATGGTGTCGTCAGTAGCAATGAATGGGAGCTTTGTCCATTCCTTTGCCAGATCTTTCCATGCCTAGACATAAATGTTGCGCATGTCTGCTTTAAACTCTGCAAAGCTCTGCATAGTGGCGTACACTGTGGGAGACAAACATGTTCTTCTATTGATCCACATTCGGATACTCACCTCCATCAGTGTTATAGACATTTTTGTGCCTCGCAGCATGGAGCATGAAATGTCAATAATTACAGGGATCCTCAGTCCCTAAACATGTTGTTCTTACCCCTAGAAGAACAAGGTCAACAAACCACAGCACTTCCCATCAGTTCTCCACCTGAAAACACTCAAAAACAGGCTATTTTTGGATCATGTCAGCTGCTCCACTGGGCATCTGCGCTGGAATGCAACTGCTCCTCCTTGTACCTACGCTGAAAGTCAAATCTAATGAAGGCTACCTGTGCTGGGCGAGATTGGCCAAGTGGCACAGTCATTCTGCAAGGTGTCAATTGCCCAGGAAGCTTCCAAACTGACACTTGGTTCAAGGGATTCGCCCTATGATGAGTAAGAGGTACTTGATCTCCATGTGTAAGCAAGGATCTCCAAGTGGACTCAAGAACTGAAGTTTAACTGAAGAGGGAGAGGACACAAGGCAGCTTTATGTCAGTCTCAAGCTGACTCATCCTTTCTTCTTCTCTCCTATATATAGAGCTCTTCTATGAGGTCTAAGGGGGCTGGAATTTTGTGCAAAGCAAGGAAGTGCTGTTGGTTTACAGTTAGAGCTATTGGGTGATTGCTTTTATAGAGGTGAAGAGGAGATTTCTTGCTGCTGGGGAGGTGCTGCTGGATTGGAGCCATTGATGGTTGTAACCTTCTCAGAACCCTTTTACTTCTATCAATAAAGCTTTGAATGTTCTCCTATATACTTGTATTGCATTGATGTATTGTATTTACTTGTATATCTGATTCACTCTAATCCATGCATCAGTTATGAGTACATGTTCTTTGTAGTTTCCATCTCTTGTTTGTGCAGGATCTGCAAGGAGCTGGGAACAAAAGACAAAGAGAGAGGACAGGATCGACAAAAGCGAAAGACACCGGTTGGTCAATCTTTTCTTCCTTCTCTGTACTTTCATAAAGGAAAATATCAAAGCTTTTACTTTCAGTTGTTGCTAAGGACTGTCACCCTTAGAGTAGGGATAGGGTCATCCGAGTCGGATACTTTTCCCCACAACAAACTGGCGACTCCGCTGGGGAGCCTAGTATCTTGTTGGTGTTTGTAGTATCTTTGCTATTCATTTCCTGAACCAAAGAGTACCAAATCGAAAAGCTTTTGACTATATCAAAAGCGAAGTAGAGGGGCTGCTACTCTTGCTCATTTTGAGCAGATTCATGATTTGAAGAGCTGATCTACAAAAGACTCTTGTACTCTTTGTGATAGCTTTTCATCCTCTTGATCATCCCTTAGCTTGTACTTGACCTATAGCTTTTTATTTCAGCAAAAACAGTGCATTTTTGAGCTTTTTATGACCCGGAAATCCTTGTAAACGCAACTCTCGTGTCTCAGTGCAGGCTGTCCACAGGCAGTCTGCATTCCAGTGCAGGTACTCCCTTCGGGAACTGCGCTGAGAGTCAATTTGACAGACCAGAGCCTGCGCTGATCCAGTTAGGCTATGTCTTCCTGAGGTTTCCCACTGTGTCTGAGCCCTGTTTTCACTGTTATTTTGCTGCTGATTGCTTGTCATTGTACTTGCTGTAAACCAACTTTCCTTGACATTATTCCGCCTCAGTTGTGTGATGAAACTGTGATTGTTCTTTCAGTATTTCTTGTTTCAGTTACAGTTTCCCATTGTGAAAAGCAAACCAGTATAGCTTTGACCTCTTAGATCCTGAACTGTAAAAGTGTCTTTGTGATCTTAAGAGCTAGTTTTATTACTGTTCATGGCTGTTTGAGTTTGTTTGTTTTTTATCTTATGGTTTGAATTCATATATTTTTAGTGTCAAAACAAGTGCTTGTAAGGCGTCTTTTCATTTTAGACAAAACTTGTTTGTTTACGCTTCAAATTGAATTCGAAAATTATACAACAATTTCCTTTTGTCTACATCAACATTAAGGGAAAAGAAAAGAAATACATGCATCTTGCATTTGCATTTTGATAAGTTTGCATGATTGATCTAGGAGAAAGTGCATTAGTTTGTGCTTTGTGCTCTGTGTGGAAAGATAATGCTTTTCTCTCCCCTCAGTAGTTAGGATTTTCAAAGCTAAAAAGATTGTAAAGCTTGCTTATCATTTTAGCTGCATTTAGGAATTTGTACCAATACATCTCGTGGTGATCCTGAAAGACAAACTGCTAAACAAGATCAACTTAAAATATATTGAATGAATCTAAAAACGCATTGTAACATAACGCTCACAATAGAGGTCTAGGTAGAGACGTGTTCCGGCGTCGTTAAACGTAGTGACTGTCGATCTCTACGAAGGTGGGTGATTCCTCCTGAGAGTCGGTGGCACTAATACGGACTTGTGCTCCCGCGTACCGTCGCGTATATTGGGAGACCCCTATAGGCATTTATCCTTTATCCTTAGGAAGCCCTGTCGGCCGCCCTACTGATCGCGATGCAGTGAACACAGCATTCACGAAGATCGACCACCCGTACCGTAAAACGTATTCTGTGGTTTCGCGAGAGGTTTGGCACACCCTCTGCCTAGATCTCCAGAGCAGTTTCTTTTGGCCCTTTTCAAACTCTATAACTGAAAAGGTCCAACCGAGCATTTGTCACTTTGGGCTCGTTAATACATCGAAGGCGACTAGAGTCATCTTTAGCTTTTTCTCGACTCTTAAAACATGAAAAATCAAAGTTGTGTCTAAAAGCGTCTAATAAAATTCATTCAATACGGAAACATAATTCCCCTTTTTGTATTTTAGTTGATCAAGTAATCCGCAACCGTGGAGGAAAGTCAATTAAAACTCCGTCGTTCGAGGAGACTCGCGAGTCAACCGTCTTTGTCTCCGGAATCGAGAGTAGTACGGGCAAAGCGAACTCGCTTGACCGGGTCAAAATCTCCCATTAAAGTTAGAACAATAGTTCCGACAACATCTGAGATTCTGGTCACTCCTAATATTTCTGGAATCCCTGCCTCTATTGAAGAAGTTCAACAGCAACAGAGGGACAGTTGTACTGATCCTAGTCTGAGGACAAGTACTTGCATAACTGAACCAGTTCCATCTCAAACCGGTCCACAGAGTCTTGTTGCTCAAACAACTGTCGCTGTCGAAGCAACCCCTTCTTCGGCACCAGAAATCTTTTACGGGCCTGACGGTCTTCCTCTTCCTCCTGGTCTGATTGCAATAGAGGAAATCGTAGAGGACCAGCAAGCAAATACTCCAACTCATTTTGGAGTAGGCACCACTCTTTTTCCTTCTGCATCAGAAGTTTGTCCATCGCCACAGGAAGTTCCTGTAGAATCGTTAGGCAGTTTATTGGATAGACTTAAAATGTCTGAGCAACCGTCGACATCTAGGACTGTGCCAAATGACAGAGCGACAGCAGAAGCTCCTGCTGTCAATCCAACGATGTTTGCCGGCATACCAGCTGTCCCGACTAGCTCTCATCAGCTAGAAAGAGTCCACCCAGGGACTATTACGACAACTTGGTCTGTTCCAGTTTGTTCTTCCGGTATAATACCCGGTAATTCTTATGTTGAAACTAGACAAATTGATCCCTTTGGAAATCAGTTTGGGCCATCCAGTCCTCAAAGGCAATCTATACCCTTGAGCTCCGGATTATTACCGTATGGGGGGCAATATGCCCTTTCACTTCCCCTTCCGGGAGGATACCCATACGGCAGTTTTCAACAACATTCAGGTTTGACTGAAGTAACGACGAGTGGTTGGGTACCTATGTTACCCCAACAACCAAGAGTTGTATATTCCATGCAACAGTGTGTACCTATGTCTAGTATCCCGACGACGCTAGCAATTGTAACCGTGTCGCAAGTTCAATCGATGCCTGTTGTATGTCAACCCCAAGTTGTAATGCAACAGCCCATTGACCCTGCAACACAAACACAATCGCCAACTACCGGGACGACACAAATACAAACGGGAACCATAACCCCACATCTTGGTCCGTCGGTTAGTGTCGCACAGCAAAACATGGCTTCACAACCATGGATGGTGCAATACCAACAACCTCAGTTTCAACAGGTGTACCAGGGATCTGAGCAACAGATCTTTGCGAATAGTGGGCAACCCTATATTCAGAACGGGTTAAATCAACCACTTTACAGTGGCCAAGCACACCAGCCATATCAGTCATATCAACATCAGTTGCATTATGCTGGTATGCAAAGGCCTACAGCTCAGGCAATTCCATCGTATCCTGGGTACGCCTCGCCAAGCCTGAATCAGCAGTTGCCATTCGTGGCGACCCTAGAATTACCAGATTTACATCGATTAACGAACGATCCAATCGCCTATGCCCATTGGTGGCCAGCGATTCCTCACAAACTTCCTTCGGACATTCCTAAATTCAATGGAAATCCTGGCGAAGACCCGTCGAATCATGTGATGACATTCCATCTGTGGTGTTCGTCGAATACCTTGAATGATGATTCGATAAGGCTTCGCCTTTTCCAGAGGACATTGACTGGTCCGGCGGCTAAATGGTATATTGAATTACCTAGAGCCTCTTTCGACAATTTTAGTTCCCTAGCCACGACTTTCTTAACACACTTTCAGTTACCTATAAGGTACGAAACTGGAACAGAGATCTTGACCAATTTCAAGCAGACAACAGCCACACATATATCAGATCATATACATGAGTGGCGTCGTCGTCGCAGAATGGTAAAGACCTACGTTCCAGATCAGCTATTAGCTGAGTGGTTTATAAAGTCGCTTCTTCCTGCTATAACAGAAGATGTGGCCAAGGGAGGCGTCGTAACAGAGGAGCAGGTTATTGCTCGTGCTCAATATTTGGACTTAGTATATACTCAGTCGGGCACGCTCTATGATAAGATACCCGACGCCCCCAGACCGGAATTTTCAATCCCTCCTCCTCCCGGATCGAATAGTGACTCTCATGCCGGTGATGGCGTGATTGGAACTGCAAACGCTAAGTCGAAAAGGGATTCAAATAAGAAAGCCCGTAAGATTTCGAATCAAAAAGCAAATCAAGAGGTTCTTGCTTCGGAGGTAAATGCTGTATCTACGGATAAAGGCAAAAACTCCAATCAACCAGGAAGCAAGAAGAAACAAAACAAAGGGAAGAAGAAACAGGGTGGGTCATCCCCTCAGAAAACTTCTTCAGGCTCTCCAGGAAAGAGGAAAACCCCCCGTCAGGGTGTCAGATATGTGAAGAGGATCATTGGACGAAAGATTGTCCATTCAAAGCTGAGTTTAAAAAATTCGTAAAGAATTCGCAAACCCCAGCTGTGTTAAATGATCCGTTTCCAAATCCATGTCAAAATCTGGTTGATAGTAGGGATGCTTCTAGATGCGAAGTACTAATGTTGTCAACTTCTAAGCAACAAGACGATGCTTTGATTTCGACAAAAAGAAAAGATTGTGAGGATCCGCAGTCATCGAACAGCAAAGGGAATGATCAACCAAGCAGTTCGACGACAACTTCGGCAGAAGTTGTGCAACCTCGCATCATGGGAAGCATTCCAATAATCCATGGGAACAATTGTTCTCTCCAAAATATTGGATTCATCTTCCTAAAGAACCCTCCATTGATGGGTACTTTCGCCTTACCGCCTCCAAGTAATCTGGCAGAAATGGCTACAGTGGAGTATGAAACTTTCTGTTTCTAATGGATCTAAAGTTTTGAGGATAGTTCCTATCTCAGGTCAACCTCGTTAAAAAATGAAATAAGGATAGTTCTTTACTGTGTCAACCTTGTTAAAAAATGAAATGACCCTATAAAGACTAGGGGGCATGTGCCTCCGTTGCATTATTATGCTGGGGGCATATCGAGCAGTTTTAGCACATAGTTCATGCTCATTAAAAAATAAACGCAAGATCCGAGCAGTTTTAGCACATAGTTCATGCTCGTTAAAAAATAAACATAAGTTCATGAGCAGGCTTTCCTTCAGAGTTCAAGCTCATTCAGAAAAAACGAACCGGTAAATAACCTTTTGAGACCGTAAATTCATCAGCCATAAAAGCCTTGGTCGTGTTTGTGCACCGTCACCTCCACTGTTCATTTGGCCGATCATTCACCTCCATTTGTGTGTTTACCTCTTTTGAGAAACAGCTGCGAAGAGTGATTTCACCTAGCCATCCTTGTGACACTGCCGTGATTGGAAAATTCCAATTTGTACCTGGAATTTGTTGCTATCCCTGTCTATCACTCGTTCCTCAAAAGACGAGTCTTCTTTGATCTCTTTTCACTGACTCGTAAAATATGAAAAGTTTGCCGAGTTTTGGCCTTCCAGCTCGTTAAACGACTGGAACGCTATCCCTCCTCTAGATTTTAATCTTTTTGGACTTGAGGGATTATTGCACAAAAAGATCGAGCGCTTGTTTGTTCGGCTCGTTAAAGCAATCGAAAACTCATCCCTTCTGTATTGTTTTATACTTTTTCGGACTTAAGGGATTAGATGACGAAAAAGGAATTATGGAGTTAACTTTCTGTACCTTTTCAGACTCTCTAAAAATGAAAAGGACCGAGTTTTCTTTGTCGTTAGACTCGTTAAAATGATTAAATAGCGACAAACTTGTCTTTAGACGAGAACGAGTTTCCCTATCGCTAAGCTCGTTAAATCATAGCGATGGGCTTGCCCGAAGGGCAGGTTATAGAACAAGCATATGTTATCCTCCTCAAGCTTGACAAAAATAAAGAGGTACTGGTCAGAAATGACTGGGGAAAAATTGGGAGAACATCAAAGTTTAATGGTAGCAAGTCACTCTTGAACATGACACTTTTCCTCCGTACCACATCGGGTTGGGTTGTTTCATTCACCGGTCTCATCACCATGGTCCTCGCCAAACCATCCACACTTGGGGTAATGCTACCAATCCATCGCATCAGTGTCTTTATATGTTCAAGAGGGGTCATTCTGAAAGTGTCAACCGTGTCCCATCCACTGCCATACATTATCCTTCATCCATTCATGATCGCCACCCTGAATCATATATCACAGTTTGTTTTCACCTCCACTAAAATCATTAGCTCCGTTCCGTGTCATTGATGTGGGATTCATTAAGGCCCTCCTTTGACGGATCGCTTCTTGTCGACTTCAGCTCATTATCCAAGAAGTTGATCTAGGAACAACCCCATCAGTACTTTGAAGCTTGCATGCCTCAATGGCAAGTTTCTCACTTCCGGCGACAGGTATACATCAATGACCTTCGACCAGAAGATTTTGCGTGGCGTTCGACGCCAAGTCCTTTATTCACGCCAAGTGAATTGTACTGCAGTACCTTGAGGGTCATTATCATTATCGGTGATTCCTCTCGCGCTTGTTAACGGTTTTCATCATTGACCGGTAATCAAGCGATGTCTTTCCATGTTCGACTTCAGCGAAATTCTCACATGGATCGACTTGTACTTAGAGTGAAGATCGAACGAGTTTGAAGACCACGGATCTAGTTTCATCCATCCGGGCTGCGATACATATTCAGGAAATATAAAAGCATTTGTCATGTACATCATTGCAGCAGATGATCATCCTACTCAAAGGATGATAATTTCAGCAGAAAATTATCAGTCTACCATCAGACGATCGTCTGTTCTATGTACCAAAATGTATTTATAAAGCTGAGCATGGGAATGCCCGCCTCAGCTAGATCATGAAAACAGAATGAAAAATAATGTATTGTATTGTATTGTATTACAGGGAACCTCTCAGCACTGGAATGAACTTCGGACCCTCTAGATAAAGCACTTCACCCGATAAACGGCCTCATACTTTAGGGGGCAACTGTTATAGACATTTTTGTGCCTCGCAGCATGGAGCATGAAATGTCAATAATTACAGGGATCCTCAGTCCCTAAACATGTTGTTCTTACCCCTAGAAGAACAAGGTCAACAAACCACAGCACTTCCCATCAGTTCTCCACCTGAAAACACTCAAAAACAGGCTATTTTTGGATCATGTCAGCTGCTCCACTGGGCATCTGCGCTGGAATGCAACTGCTCCTCCTTGTACCTGCGCTGAAAGTCAAATCTAATGAAGGCTACCTGCGCTGGGTGAGATTGGCCAAGTGGCACAGTCATTCTGCAAGGTGTCAATTACCCAGGAAGCTTCCAAACTGACACTTGGTTCAAGGGATTCGCCCTATGATGAGTAAGAGGTACTTGATCTCCATGTGTAAGCAAGGATCTCCAAGTGGACTCAAGAACTGAAGTTTAACTGAAGAGGGAGAGGACACAAGGCAGCTTTATGTCAGTCTCAAGCTGACTCATCCTTTCTTCTTCTCTCCTATATATAGAGCTCTTCTATGAGGTCTAAGGGGGCTGGAATTTTGTGCAAAGCAAGGAAGTGTTGTTGGTTTACAGTTAGAGCTATTGGGTGATTGCTTTTATAGAGGTGAAGAGGAGATTTCTTACTGCTGGGGAGGTGCTGCTGGATTGGAGCCATTGATGGTTGTAACCTTCTCAGAACCCTTTTACTTCTATCAATAAAGCTTTGAATGTTCTCCTATATACTTGTATTGCATTGATGTATTGTATTTACTTGTATATCTGATTCACTCTAATCCATGCATCAGTTATGAGTACATGTTCTTTGTAGTTTCCATCTCTTGTTTGTGCAGGATCTGCAAGGAGCTGGGAACAAAAGACAAAGAGAGAGGACAGGATCGACAAAAGCGAAGGACACCGGTTGGTCAATCTTTTCTTCCTTCTCTGTACTTTCATAAAGGAAAATATCAAAGCTTTTACTTTCAGTTGTTGCTAAGGACTGTCACCCTTAGAGTAGGGATAGGGTCATCCGAGTCGGATACTTTTCCCCACAACAATCAGCACCCAAAAAACCCTGGTTTTTCGAATTCGCTTCGCGTCCTTAGTGGCCCAAAGCGAAGTATACTTCGTAGCCTCAGGTAGGTCCCTGTCGATATTCGAGAACTGGCTATCTTCTAGTAGTTTGCCAGCTACCAACAAGATGGATAAGGGAAACCACGCATAGCGGAAGGTCTTACCCTACTCTTGGGCCTCCTTGGAGTTTGTCAAAAGCTCCTCACATAGGAACTCAGCCCAGTTGAACTGGACCCCCTTCACGCATTGTTCGGCTAGTGCAACCATAGGCGCTAATACTTCATCGATGCGACACCTATGCATTAATTTACCGGACATGAGCTGGGTGGCTATGCGCGTCCCTTTGTCTTTGATACTCGCGATTGCATAGCCTCTCTTCTTCTTTTCCAGCTTGTATTTAGTTTTCATGGCTTCAGCGAGATCCAAATCACTGCTTTTCCTCGCCATTATCGTGGGGTCCATTCCCTTATAGGGGAGTCAATAAATCCTGTGAATGAGGGCGTTCATGATGGGAATAAGTTCCTCCATCCATAGATACCCATCATGCACCAGGCACAACGGCTGCCTGATGACGAAAATGGTGATGGGCGCGTGGTGAAAGTGGGGTATCCATCGTAGATGAAGCAACATGGCCTTCTCCACACCACGCAGCCATTTTCACCGCTCCAACGTGATTACTGGCCCCTCCATATTTTGTTTCATCAAGCTCTCCGTCGATAGGTGCGGGAACTTCTCGCTGTCCGCGAGGTCCCAATCTCTGAATTTCAGAGTAGGCACCCAGCGTAGGAGCGGACCTTCAAAAGTAATTCCGTCGGGGAGGAGCGAGGTCTAGAGCGCACTCTTCATGGCCTCCAAGTCTTTGGTCACCCTGGCTTTCCCTTTCCACAGGGGGACGTACGCAGGTAACTTTGTTGCTGAAGGCATTGGTGGGACATCCTCCTCCATGTCTTCTTGCTCCTATATTTGATCAATTAGAGCCTATAAGTCCTCCTCCTCTTCGTCTGATTCAATGGTGATGGCCTTGCCTTTTTCTTCCATTGATATCTTGCTGAACCACAGGTTTCTTGGGGACACACGGACTGGTCCCATAGTCTGTTTATCTTTCTTTGGTCGCAGTGTCTGTGGTGATTTTAGAACTTCTGGTGCAACTGCCGCATCTCCAGGCTCCTCATGGACCATATGGGGCTCCGCAGCCTCACCAATGGTATCTTCGGTGAATCTCACACCTGGCTTGGTAGCAGTCATCGTGTTTGCACTAGATATGTTCTGTCACGTACTCAAAGATGGTAAGATTTCCCGACGCTCAATACTTTGCAACTGCTCAGATCTCAAACAACCAAGTGTTGTCTCGTGGCTAGCCCTTAGGGTTTTATAGCGTCTTTTGAATTTGAATTCGACCATTCCCCCCACTTCTGAGTCATTAATGTATTCTTGGCGGCAGATAGTCCCAAATATAGCTCTTAATTTGTCTCTTAATTGCTTGCCGCCCACTTCCTTTTGCCTTAAATTGGACATCTCGTCATGAATAGTGACACCAATGATCACTTCCTAGCTTACCCGCGTGGCAGCACAACCCCCTATGCGTGGGCGTGACCGTTGTGAC
The DNA here is from genome assembly GCA_031772625.1 of Pinus tabuliformis. NCBI lineage: Eukaryota > Viridiplantae > Streptophyta > Pinopsida > Pinales > Pinaceae > Pinus > Pinus tabuliformis. The sequence continues at coordinate 1,559,997,488 of CM062804.1, forward strand.
ATGTTGATCCTGTTCACAACCTCCTTATCGTGCAGCTCCCACACAGACTCTTTTATAGTCCCACGCTTTCTTTCAACTGCCTGGAGCGCTAAGACTGTGCTCCCTACGACTAGTCAGGTAGTCGCACCACCTATGCAAGACTTCAATTTGCCTTCTAGTATAGTTTTTGGGCACTCCTCAATTACCCTCGCGACAGTCAACACCGCGCATCCTACCTTATGCGGTGCAATCCCTTGGTTACTACAGTTGGTAAGGTGCGGTCGCAGCCATGGTAGCAGAGTCATAAATTCTCAACGACAATCTTCTAATGCAGTGGTATGGTTGTCCGTATCTTGCCTTGTCACCCTTATTTTATCGATGAGACATCATTGCGCGATCTCGTTTTCCAATTTTTTGATCTCATTGTTCATCAACATGCTTTCCTTCCTCAATCATACCTGATCCTCTTCAAGTTTGCGAAGTCTAAGGTTCCCTCACTGAATGGCTTCCTGAATCCTTATATGTTCATCCTCGATGATCAGATATTGATCCAGGACTTCAGTGATAGCTCAAATTTCAAAGTGTTCAAAAGTGGCTTGAACCTAAACAAAGGTATAGAGCTCATCCTTCTGATTCCAGCGCCGCAAATGGTTCGAAAAATGGTTTTCGTATGAGAAAGTTGTGTTAAAAAGAAAAATTGCCCAATAACATTGAAATTTTGAATTTTTTCAAAAAAATTTAAAATAGAATATTCTTTGGAATATTCCGTTCTGGGGTATCAGAGCAAGTTGTTGCTTCTTTGTCTCAAAATCAGTCAAATAAAGCTATAGACGGAGCCTAAAAAGATCCAAGAAGCCTTCGAAATGCTCTTGTTATACAATTGCAAAGTAGATAAATGCTCTTTTCAGTCAATCTCTGGTGTAGTTGTCTTTTGATTGTTTTTGTGCAAGGATATTTTGACTGTCTTGCAAGTTTTGATTGTATAGCTTGAAAGGTGATTTAAGCATTGTTGAAGATTGACTGCTTTATTATTCTATAAACTTCTTCTTGTTTGAGTTTGTAGAAGTTTGGGGATAACCACTGAATAGCTAAGTCTTGGAGAAGACAAAAAGGAATAGTAGATATTTTCCTTACCCCAAGGACCTCAAGACAATCTGTGAAGCACAAGAAGTTTGATGCAAAATAGGTTGTTTGAATAAGAGTTTGACTCTACAATCATTTGATTCAAGAATTTGTTAATAGATTTTGAATTTTTCTGAAGCTCTTTTGTTCATTTTTATGATGACAACTTCCATAAGTGAGTTCTCTAAATCATCCTCCTTCAGAAGATTCTTTAATGAAGGCTTGAAGCAAGAATTTTTCATCATGATGAATATGGTGAGAGAAATGTATGAGGATGAGAGAAAGAGCTCTAGACTTCAAGTGCAGTTGAATTCCATGAGGGAAGAGAAGCAGTTGCTTTCTGACCAATTGCAAGAAATGGAAGGCCAACTTCATATTGCAAACATGAATTTGGAAAGGATGCATGAGTTGGAGACACAACTCCTTGTTGCTAAAGAAGCCTTAGCGAAGTATCAACTTGAAGAAGAGGTAAACAATTCTAGTTTGTCTTAAAATTCTTATAAGAATGTTTATGTTGGTTCTTTTGAGAAACATACCAGAGGCATAGGGTCCAATTTGATATCCAAAATGGGATATGAAGGAAAAGGATTGGGCAAACATGCATAGGGTATAGTTGAGCCAATAATGGTTGAGGTAAGGCCTAAGTATTTGGGTCTTGGCTATGGACAATCTTATGGAGAAAGTTCCAAAGCAGCCATGAAGGCAATTGAAATAGTTCCTAGAAGGAGTTTCATTTCAGGTTCTCTATCTCAAGGTTGTAAAGGTTGTATCCTTGAGGAATACAATATTTTGAAACATGCTTTGCAGGAAGAAGGTGTACATAAGCATGCACTTGAACAAGAAAGTGGTGAAAGCTCTAAAACCATTGAAGGGATTGATAGTGTTCCAAAGGGAGCTTCTTCGTCTTTCGATTCACCTCCTTATGAAGGTAATGAAGGTGAAAGAGAAAGGTATAAATCTGATTCCCATCACACTTCCTTTGATCATGTAAAGCCTGGAAAATTTTCACATCAGCATTGGAAAATAATTGCATGTTGTTTTTGTGGTTTGGTTAACCATAGTGTTTCTAGATGTTGGAAAAGAATGGCCACATACAGGAAACTTTTGAAGGAAAGGAGGCAAGAAGCCAAATTTCCATTGAACAATGCAAATCATGATGTCAAGAAGATGAAAATGTGTTGCACTTATTGCCACAAGCAAGGACATACTACTAAAAGGTGTTGGACTCTGAATCCAACAATGCTTCCACGAAAGTTGAAGAAATTGGAGAAAGAGTATGGCAAGAATGGGAAGGAAGTTTCCATCATTGATATGTGTAAGGATGATACACATGTTGATATTGATGTGCAGTTAAAGGAAGTGCCTTTGAAATGGATTGGTAAGAAATGGTTAGAATTCTTATCTAATTAAAGTTGCATGTCTTTTCATTGAAAGCATTTCTTTGTTAAGGGAATGCAAGTTCCAGGATGGAAAAGCTGAGTATGAGACTCACTCTATCGCACCGAAAGTTATATTCATTTCAGCTTTGAAAGTAGATGTACATGTGATCGAGGATCTTGTACTTATGATTGTACTTGAGAGAATGTTGAAGGATAAACTGCATGCATGAGAATGATATGCATGAGCACAGGGATCATGATGATTTCCTTGTACCTTAAACATGTATGTGTAATTAACTTGAAGGGTTGATTACTTTGTTTTTAACCATGCATGTGATGTAATATTGACTTGGAAAAAGTTAATTTGATCTCCAAGATTGTAAAGAGGAGAAATGATGAAGTGTTTCATCTTTGTAAAAGCATCATTTAAATTCTTTTTGTACATGCTTGACGTGAAGGGTCAAATGTTTGAAAGGCATGATTTTGTCGACTTGTGATTTAGTCGATCATTTGTAAACATGATATATAGATCCAATTTTGATTCACAGGATGTGAAAGATGTTTCTTTTGTTGAAACAAGAATTTATTCATCAAGTTATTATCTTCTTTCAACATCATCTATAGAAGAAGATTTGCAGCAGCAAAAGTCCCCATGATGGAAGCGGCTTGGAAGCGATGTTCAGCTACCTTCTGTAAATCCTAAATGAGTTCAAGGAAGACAATTTTTGACAGGAGGACAAGTGCATTCAGGAAGGGAAGTGTCGTCTACCTTTGAGTTTTTGTTGAAAGGAACTAGCTATGTAGGCAAGTGTATAGAGGCTGAAAGAAGAGGGTATTATACTCTCATTTACTGTTCAGATCAGTATATCAGTATTTTGGGGTCCAAAAGATCCTAATGGGGAGGAGTGATCAGATATTGATCTAGGACGTCAGTGATAGCTCAAATTTCAAAGTGTTTAAAAGTGGTTTGAACCTGAATGAAGGTATAGAGCTCGTCCTTCTGATTCCGGCACCGCAAACGGTTCGAAAAACAGTTGTCATATGAGAAAGTTGTTCTAAAAAGAAAAATTGCCCAATAACATTGAAATTTTGATTTTTTACAAAAAAAACTCAAAATAGAATATTCTTTGGAATATTTCGTTATGGGCTGGCCAATAGCAAGCTGCCACATGGCAGGCTCGGAGGCCACCCCGTTGCTCGGGTGACCTCAGCAAGGGTATGTGTGTTGTTTAAAAGTTTGGTGGCGGTGAGGTTTGATTCAACAACCTCCGGTCTAACACTCCCACACCTTACCGTTAGGCCATTGAAGCACTTGTTGTTATTATGGCGGAAGGAATATCTTAAGAAGTTTAAACATATGTGGGGCGGGGCCCAAACGGGGCCAACCCCCTTTACATGTAACCAAGGGCCGAGAACCAGGCGCCATGCTTAAACCACTAGCAGAACAGTTAATGGTCAACGGTTATAAACACGTGGTCACATATCCCATTAAGCACGGGTTAACAAACAGTTCCAACTCCTCGTTTTGCATGCTATTCAATTAAACCTCCTACTGTTCACATGGTAGTTATTATAACTGCAGTTCCAGAAAACCATTACGGTTAGTCTGGCGGGATTTTTGGCGTACCGCCAAATTTGGGTGGTCCCGCCATAATTGGTGGAGCTAACTGAACTTCCACTACAGTTAGCTGGAGTGATTCTAGGCCAAACTGGAGGAAATCTTCAATGAGCCATAACTTTGGCTAGGAAAGTCCTTTCTTGATAAATTGTTTTTTGATTTTGGGGCTCTTCAACCTTCTGAAGCCATTGGCACAGGTGAGAGAGCAATCAAAGGTCGTTTGCAGGTGTTTTTTTTCCGTGGAAGTTCTAGGAGCCACCAGGGCCCAACATTGTGAGGGTTGTATTGGGTTGCAGGTACCCATTGGAGGTGAACCATTAGTCAATCCTGAAGTATTTGAGTGTTCTGAATCCATTTTTACAGTCTATTTTGCTTGTAGAGGCTTGTATTCAGTTGTACAATCATTTTTAGCTTTTAATCAAATCAAGGACATGCCCATTTTGGAACCTTGGACCCGGCAGATGTAGCCCAGGAGGGGTGAACTGCGTTATCAGTTTCTTTTTCATCTGTGGTTGAGTTATTTTCCTGAATAAATCTGTTTTAGTATGTTAAACAGATAAATGAATTAATTCTACTACACATAAAAGGGTCATAAACAACTGAAAAACTCATTTGTTTTTAACTACAAGACATGTACATCACTTAAACATGTATGTTTACTGAATTGAATACCTTGCTAAGCATTTACAAGTAGTTTCAAATTCAAATCACTAGCGTAGCTGTGTGATTCCTTCGTCTTGGTCTTTGCGTACTATCCCAACTATGGGAGCTATTACGTGAGGATTCCTTTCTTCTGAAATTACGGTTTCGACTTTGTTCGGCATCTTTGGAATCATATCTGCACTTAGGTTTTTGCACATGGTCATATAGGCCCATCGAACCGTTGGCACGTGCAGGTCCCAATCAGCTCATCTCACCCGATGAACCTTGTTCAGGACTCCGCACACCCTATTGAATGCTTCCACGTGGAAAATTTGTGGTGCACGTCACCTTTCCTGCTGCTGCGATTTGCTTCGACCTTCTATTCTAGGGTTCAGGTGTGCTTGTGCGGGCTGTACAACATATGTTTGTACCCATCGAGAAAGGTGGGCGTGCAAGTTGTTCCACCCTTACTGATCGACTTTCATTCGAAGTTTGGGTTTTCCAAAATGTAGGTGCATCATCCTTCTGCATCTGTGCCAGTCCTCAAAATTTCCTTGATGCGTGCTCCACCATCGTGCAGGTGTTGCACGCAGTGCCCACTTCAGTGCATCGAACCACTGCTATTCTGGTACTGTGATTTCAAATTTTCTCAAAAATTCATCCACCACTAACAATCCATCATATGTAGGCAGCTCCCTTGCCTCTGTTGTCACACAACGCAGTGATCTAACCATCATGTTGCAATTAAGTGTTGTTACTTCGTGCAGCTGATTCTGCCATCGCTCTACTTCTTCGTCTGAATCCAAAGTGCAGGAGCTTTCGCGCTCCCATGAGATTCTCCCATCTGCAGTCGGATTCACCCAATCCTGGTCTTACGCAGTTATCTTGTAAATACAATCAAGATCATCATCATTATCATCGTCGCACACTGGTTTAGTGTAGCGCATTCCTTCGGCTGGATCCAGTGGTACTACTATGTGTAGTGACTTTTTCTCAAAGATCATTTTGCGCTTCTTCAGATTTATGACTCCATTCATATCGGTGGCCCAGTCTATTCCTAGCAGTGCGGGATAGGGGTTATTGTCATCAACAATCTCTATTACTTCAAAATCCGCCTACGCGCTCGCACCCTCAATATCTACTGTTACCCCTTGCAATCTCCCCATGTGCAAAATCTTCTGTTGGTTCGCCATTCGTAATTGAATAGTGGACCATTGTAGCGTGCCCATGCTTTCCCATGTTTGATTTGGTAGTACATTTGTGTCTAAACCCATATATAGGATTACCTGATCCATTTCATACTCACCAATCTGCGCAATCAACCTCATTTCCCTTCCAGTGCACAACGCATGCTTACCCAGTTTCTGGACCATGTGTGGTTCTCCTGACCCAGCGCACTTGGTAGTGAGCATTGAAGGATCCATTCCTGGTTCTGGTTGATCCTTACTACCTGAAGTGGAGGCCTCTGTGAAGCTCTTCCTAGCTTCCATGAATGTCTCCTTTGCACATTCTATGTCATTCTCGGGTTCCTTTGTAGAAGTCTTGCGAACCCATGTACTTTCTTCTGGCTGCTTCCCCTTATCATCTCCCTGGTCATACCACTTCTGAGAATCATGTTTACATTCGGGTCTTCTTCGCGCGGCTCGGACCTCATCATTTGTATATTCTGAGTCAGAGGAGGTTGGAATACCCCTTTTTCGCGCATCCTTGTGATCAACGTAGGATAGTATTCTGTCTCATGATAAAACTGAGCACAATGCAAACATGATATCCTTGTCGAGTTGGTACAATCATGGGCATAGTGCCTTGGCCCTCCGCAATTGTAACAAATTAGTTGTCTGCGGCCCCTTCCTGGTCCCATTCCATGTTGTCCTCAACTGCGCCTATGAAATCCAGTGCTTTCCATCCCCGCATTTGGGTTGAGGACTCGCATTTCGATCTGCACCCTATAGGTAGGGGTCTCGTCCATCATTAGTTCGTAACTGTGGCAAGTATGTTCATCGTGGCCTACCGACCTGCAGAAAGTACAAAACAATTGCTGGGATGTCTGCGTATACTTCTGCAACAAGTGACAATTATCCGTACTGTGTTTCCCTCCTATCTGATAGATTGCGCATCATAAAACAGGTGTTGCGCTCAACCCTGTCTGTTCCTATGGTCCCAATGGCATCGGCCCTCTTGTTTCCAAGTAGTTTTCGAACACTGGACAGTGATCTTTGTCGTGGCCTTGGCCTTTGTATTTTATGCACCATACTTCCTCGCGCACCTCTGGCTGAGGTGCCCTAACCTGTTTCAAACTTTGCATTTCCAGACATAGATTCTGTAGCTGCACGTGGATTTTTTGGACTCCCAACCCAAGGTCTTATATAGGGGTCTCATGTAATCTCATTGCCATTTCCAATGCTTCGGCCTGGGTGGAAAGTTTCTGTTGTGACAACGTTGTCCTCAAGTGTGGTTTCAAAGATGCTACAAACCATACATGATGTTGTCCAACCGTCAACATCTTATTGGCTCGTGAATCGTACTCTTCAGCCATTGATCCAGATCCCAGGGGGTCTCACCCGGGAGCATCACGATCTCTTTAAACCCGATGATGGATTGGGTTTCTGACTTTGGCATGCTAAATTCCCTGTTCAGCATAGCTAAGATTTCTGCAACTCCTGCGTTTGGGTGCTCATTAGAATGCTTGATATACCAAGTTAATGCGCGATCCTGCAACGCACTTACCAACGTGGCTTTCTTAATATTGTCTTCTGTGACTCTTTGTGCTTCCCATAACATTCTTACCATGAACCAAAATTGGTCCGGATCCTCATTCCCTACTCCTCTAAATATTGGTAGTTTGATCACTTGCCATACCGAATTGTGGAGGTGGCGGAGGTGGAGTGGCTTGAGATGGAGGTGAGGGGGGTGAAATGGGTGGCGGTGTGGGTGGAGGTGGTAAACGTGGAATTCGCTGCCTTATCAAACTGACCACGCTTCTCGGAGAAACCTTCATGAGCTCATCCTCACTCTCCCGCTAGGGTGAAATTAAGGGACTATTTTCTAAATCTTCACTACTTCTGCTTTTGTAGATCTTCCCGCTCCGCGTAGTCCCAAACATTAATTTATTCGCATAACCCGCTTTTCGCACAATAGGATCTTAATCCAAGTGTTCAAAGATTTAATATACTTACCTCACGATCCCTTGAGAAAACGTCGTTCTGCCTCACTGTAACTGATGGTCATGTCTACTGCAAAACTCAGTGATAAATCCTCCTATTATCCGGTCAAGCCAATGGTCCATAGCTCACGCGATCTTATCTTCTGATGCTGCTAGTTTGTGCACTAATTCTGGAGTCAACACTGTTGGTTTGTCGAGCCTACACCTTCCCTGGCTGTCGCTAACCTTGCGATTCACTCATATAGCTCAAAAGGAAAGGATGCAAAGAAAATTTCGTGGGTTTCCATATGCAAGTAGCACTCCAACCACTATTCCTTAGATACTCGCGGAGTTATGTTTTCCTGTGTCGCGAACTCGTGAGTCTTCTTGTCCACCCACTCTTCAATTTCTTTCTTTGTTGGGTTCCAGTGGCATGACATCAGACATCCCTTATGCAAATCCCTGTCCCGACAACAAAACCATTTGTTGGCTTGTATGAGCTTGACCCAGGTTCGGAGGTGATTTAGCCAAACAAATCCCGAAACTACCGGCCCTTTCGGCAACAGTCCGCAGTGTGCGGACTGAGGTCTCACCCGAGGTAGTATGGGAGGGTGTTGGAACCAATTTTCTGCACCCTAGGGATGTCTTGATGATTTTTGGGAGGTTTGTGATTCAACCCTTCGCATACGCTACTTCACGCAGCTATTTGTCCCTTGCAACCATGAAGCTGCCTTCACGTAGCTCTGTCTATAGCGCGAAGAAAGTATTACCTTGATTCCTTATACTTGCTGCATTAATATTATAATACTTAACTTATCTGTGTGAAGCCAGTTTTTTTATTTAGCATTCAACATTCATATAAGTTTGTGCAATAATCAAACAGTATAAATGCATAAAAGTAAGAGGAAACCCAGATACACATTATTTAGAATCAACATTGTCTTTATTAATCTTCAATTCCAATTACAGACTCGACACCACCCTGCGCACTCAGCTGCAAGGGTCCATGCACTCAGCTGCAGACTCTACTAGGCCTCTGCGCACTCGGCTGGGGAGCCTCTTCCTACTACTATGACCCAATACGCTTCAATTCTTACTCTAAGCTCGAACCATTCCTTTCCTACTTTTTCTCCAATTTGCTATCTTCACACTTAGAGCCTCGCTCTATTTATACACTCCCATGGTCCGTGGACCATGGGTAGGCTGACATGACTTTACATCACACTACAATATTTTAGGGTGGGCAACCCTATGACTTATCCTATACTTCGTGCTCTGCGCCCGCAATTCAAAAAGTCTTACAAAACCTTTGACCAAACTTGGGCTTTAAGCCCCAAAGCATGCCGCGGGGGGGATTCCATGCCCAACAATTTTGTTTATTTATATTTGATGAGGCTGATAAGAGCTCATCTATTTATCGTTTTTTCAAATTGCCTTTTAATGCATCTAAAATCTCTTTCCAGGCTTTGCGAGAGAAATTTTCCATGATATGAATGATAGGTTTTCTTGTATATTAGGGTCTAAAAAGGTCAACCTTTGCAGAATAAAATCTCCTAATTGCAGAAAGAATGGTTGCACTGTTAATTTTGAGAATAGTCCAACCATTCCATCTTTTTTCCTAACTTTTTCATTTGCACCTAACTTTTTCCTTGGCTTGCATTTAAAGATGTTTTTGGGAAACCCTTCGACTCCATTGGCTTCCAAAATCTTGTATCAGACTCATCTAACTTGGAAAATAGGGAAATGCTTGATCATTCAGACGTGGGTAATTTTGATGCATCCACTATTATAGTCAAACCTATTTCTCTCTAGTTCCTTCGAAAACGCATCGTTGGCAAAATTTATTTATGATGGTGTGAAAAAGAAAGGAAGATGTGGAGGACTCTTGTCCACATAATTTTTTGTTGAAAGGACTAAACGTTACCATATATACTCTCTCATGTATTGTTTCAGGTAGAATCACCCTAGGATCTTGGGTTGGGAAGCCCAACAGGGCAGAGGACATACAACATAAAGAGACACACAAACAAGTAGTCCTCATACTTAAACAATTAAATTTTGTACAGAACCTCTTACTCGTAGGTCCTACGTTTGAGGTCGTTCTTGTAATCTTCAAACCCTCTTCTTCTTCCTTGCGCTTTAGGACCTGCAATTCATTCAAGGGAAAGAATATATGCCAAAAATAACTGGAAACATGTTCACGATATCAAGGTTAGATCATATAAGCATGTAAGAAAATAAGCATTAACGTGAAATTTTATTAGAAAATCATGACATACATTAATGCATAAAGACCATAATCATCAGGAACAAGACATCGCCTCTTTATTAATGTAAGCTAAAGAAAATACGGAAGAACTATAACTTGAGTTGTCCATCGGCTCCAAGCGAAATCGTCCTCTAGATCCATCTTGCCAGGCCTCGAAAATCCTCCTCCACAAGTATACACAAGGATGTCATGAAGGGATGATGAACATCTCAAGAAGGAAACATGGGTTTCCTATGACTGGGAGTGCAGAAGGCACAGGGATATCTTCAAACTTGATTAGGGATGTAACAGTTGGGAAACAGTTGGGCCACGGGCTATAGTAGTTGGGCATCCGGTCAAACCTGTAAACCCCGCCGGAATTAAGGGAAATTATATATATTTTTAATATTTTAACACATATACGTAGGTTGGGTATAGGTTGACCCATGTGTACACGCGCTTTATATAGGCATAATACGTATGGGATTTAAAACATTGTTTTTTAGAAAATGGACCAAGTCTGGTAGGGAAGGGTTTCCCTAGGCCATATCATAGAGAATCAAATCTACCAAGTGTGGTAAATGGTGCTATAAAAGATGCCCCCTAATATATGAGGTCAGAAGGGGTACATGATGGCCGAAATGTAATAAGTGTATAGAAAGAATTATGCGAGGACTTGAGAGGAGTTCACCAAATTTTAGCTTGCCAAGCTAGTGGAAGATATCAAAAAGAAAGTTGTTGTCTAAGGCGGGCAAACCCATGCTCAGAGATAATAAAGAATGTCTGCATATCAAATACAAAAGCAGACCCAATATGTATAGAAGTATAAAAGAACTGAAAATACATAGTGGATCATCTGATCGTATCCATAGAAGTACATGTCACAATATCTCATATAAAAAACTGATCAATGATGCTGCTTGTTGTTGATCCGATCCATTTCCCATTGTTCTATTTGAAATTAGTCTCAATTAATCCTCTGCCATTGATAAACAATAAGACCCATTTAGACACTGTATACACATAATCATGCTTTTTTGGATCATTTGCTACTGTTGGATAAACCATTCATTTACTAGCGAGCAATTTATTCTATTATCACTTAGAACCAACTACACTCGAACAACAAATTATAGTCTAGAAGAGTGTTGACTACTTCAACCTCAAGTAAAACACTTTTTGCATCTAATTGAAGAAGATTAGTGAAAATGATTTATGGTTCGAGGTTTAAAACTATGCTCACCCAATATTAATAATTAAAAAGCAAATCGATTATTTTAGTGATAATACTAAACTTTCCAAATTATATATATTTATATATATATATATAAAGGAAAATCAATTATCGTAATACTAATGCCACATGTTTCTTCAATTATCATAATGATAATACCGCATAGTTTTTTAGTAGTTGGAACAGAATGTCATTATCTAGACCAATTAATTTTTTATTTCAAAAATTGTGTTTCAATTGAATTGCTATAAGACGATATACAAGTGTTCTTATTTTTTTGAAAATCTATCATGACGAAGGAATTATTTTAGTTTTGGTACATTCATGGAGTTCTCCAAAATCATGTCCTTCACTTAGCACAGGAAAATTCCATCAACTTTCTCTCTCTGGTTGGGTTGAACTATAATGTGGGTGCAGTGTACCAAGAAATGGCGATGTGATTTCTCTTTAAGAATGTAAAAATTAATGGCGATGTCATTGATGTTAAGAATGTAAAATTGAGGATTGTTTAGGTGTAAGGAAGCACATTTATTCTTTTACTTTATATATTATTTTATTGATCGGAAAATGTTGTATAATGTGGTTATTGACCTATCATGTGGAGGTGCAAGTGTGAATGCTATAAGAAATTTTCGTGAAATGTAATAGTGACCCATGAAAATGTTACGATAAATAATGATGATCTATTTCCTTCTACCCCAATAGTTATTGAATCATTGGAAGATTCTCTTTTTAAGTCACAATTTTATTATTCTTGAGAGCGACATTAGAAACATTGTTTGGAGTTAGCTTAATAGAGAATGAGTAACTCAATGACTCCTTTGTTCTATCTTTACATTTTATGTGCATTTGACATTTACCCTCACTAAAAGCCTTTTTGAAAATTCATTTTTTTCAAGAAACAAAACCTACAATTCTTAAATATTGTAACTATTTGGTGTTCCTTTCCTCGGCTTCGTCGGGGGTGTGCTAGTTATATAACTTCATCATATCTAAAATGTAATAAGAAACCTTTATATTCAAATAAAGTTACTCATATTTATGATTTCATAATTATGAAAAAATATTATTTTGAAAAGTTATACACATTTATTAATAACCAAATTATCCTTATCATAACTCACTCCACATATTAAAATTACTATCTATACAAATTTATAAATCACAATAAAATTAAATATAAAAATATTTACTAAAAATTTCATATGAAAACATTAACCCCTTATATATCTTTTTTTAAACTTGGTATAAAATATTTGAATTCATTTCAATCCTTATTTTAAATTATCACATATATAATTTTCTATTTTAAAAAATAATTAAAACCCATTATACAAGATTATATTTTAATAAATACATATTTTCTCATTCTTAAAACCATTACACAAGATTATATCTTCATACATTTTATATAAAACATTACTAATTATTAAAATGGCCACATTAAAAATAGTCAAAATTTTTAAAAATTATTAAAATCACTGCATTAAATTATATCTTAACTAATCTTGTAAAAGACATTAAAAATTAAATAAAAAGGGAAAAAATAAATCTAATAAAAAATATTATTAGCTATTGAGAAATTAAATAAAAATAAAATAAATCTCAGACAAAAACATTATTAACTATTGAAAAGTTAAATATGGACACAAAACAAAAACATTATTAACTATTGAAAAGTTAAATATGGACACAAAACTCCAGAAATAGTTTGTTTCAGCATTCGTATCTCTGCACAGGATCCACGGAGCCATTGCCTCGAGCTCCGCACAAAATTCCACGCCTCGAGCTCCGCACTAGAGATATTAAACGGAATAGAGAGAGTTTTTCGGATTGTAAAAATAATCGGCAATAAATAATTGCGGTAATAACGCTAATGTCTTTCCATTAAATGGTTGGAAAGAGTTGTTTTGAGGGTGATTTTTTTGGAAATTATTTTTGGATTTTTCTTGTCTGGTGTATTTTTCTAGTCTAATTTTTCAAAAATTCAGTAAAAATTCATTGAAATCCCAAGTTTGATGGGTAACCATTTGACAATAGAAATATTTTCCGGGTTTTTCAAGGTGCTGAATCCATATATACAATCAAAAAACTAGTTATATAACACAAATCAAGATTTCACCATAATTTTTCTTGCCGGATTTAAGCACCAGAAACTCCAAAAAAATCACACTAAATACAATTGCTAAAAGAAACAGAAACAGTGAGCCGGAACAACTATGTCAGCAGTTTCAGCAAATAACTGCTAGGTTGCAGTGTATGCAAAGCATCCATTGATTAATGATTTTTTCCTTCAGCCACTGATTTCTAACTGAGAATAGATGAAAAAGACTCACCACAATTTCTTTTTCTGCCAAATTCAATCACCAAAAACTCCAAAAAAATCACTGCTAAAAGAAACAGAAACAACCGAAATAAAAATTGCCCTATATGCAAAGCATTCATTTTTCTGCCAAATTCAAACACCAAAAATTCCAAAAAAATCACACTACAAACAACGGCTAAAACAAACAGAGACAGCCGAGATAAAAGTTGCCGTGTATGCATGACTTTTGCCTACATCCAATGGTTCTCCGATTTCTATATAGTTGTCATTGTCATTAGAGTAGTCTCATGTGACAGTCCATGTTTCGCACTTTAACTAATGGGAATTTAATCAACTCTCCTCCGTTAAACACATATATTTTATGCAACTCCTAAGTTAAAGACATATATTTTATGCAATCACGCCAGTCGTGATATTTATATTGAGAATAAGTATGTGTAAGTGGAATTTACGTGTTAAACTAAGGGCACGTTCTTTTTGATGGATTAGAATGGAGTTTAGCTTTGGATGTGGCATTAGGTGGGTGATGACATAATCCCCAATCCTTCAGTGACGTTGTTGTGTGGTAAGATTACATTCCACTAAAGTCGAGGCTTCCAACTTGTGGAAAGCAACACATTCACAGCATTGCTTCATTATATTTCTACATCAACATACGCTGCCAGTTGGGACTTGTCTAACCAAAGCATTCGTTGACGTAATGACTTTTACGTCATGGATTCTAACGTTGAATGGGCCTCGAGAGGTATTTATTTATATATATAACAATGCTATGCTTTAACGCTGAATGGGCGTTGAGAGGTATTTCTTTATATATATGACAAAGCCATGCTTTTATCATGTCCTCGTGTTTTTTCTGTTGGTGTTTGGAACTGTTGCTCTTAGGGCTAGAATTTGACGTCGTCCTGTGGGCTTATATTGCAGTGCAAGTTGTATTGGGGGGTCTTAAATTATTTTTTAACACAAAAAATCACGTCCTCCTTAAACTTTGAGCACGTAAATTTGATTGTTGCACCATACACGATTCTCTCAAATTTCTTAACTTGCAGCATTCCATGGAAATGTTTGTGGAATGGTGCTTTGGTTAGTGCGCATGGTTCACACACCAAACTAAAATCACATTATATTTCATAGAGAAGTAAAAGTTACATATATAACTTATAGTTAATAGATTTATGGAAATCGAGATCCTAATAAAGTGGATATGATTAGCTAAAGATAGTAACCTAGAAACTCACAATTAAACTTGCAACGTACATGAAAACATTACTTCCAAGTATCTCCCTTAATGCTTACACGTCAAATATTAAAATCACAAATTACTATAACAATAGTGATCTTTATCTAGTTGGTTTTCATCACCACTTACACCCACTTTGAAATCTCATAGACAATGCTCTTTCTTCACCATCAACTTCGAGCTACCCCTTCACCCATTTAAAATATAACTTCTTCTTACCCTCATTCATGTACTTGAAGGATCGATGCTTCTTGGCTACCCGAAGAATAGCCTAGATACTAAATCATTCTATTGACATACTTCCATATGTTGAATAGTCAACGAACTATGTACTCATCGGTTATGTAGCAAAGCAGTATAGACACTAAATGTATCCAGCAATCAATTATACAAATTGACATTTTTGGCATACACAAACATATAACCACACCAAAAAATAACCTATAACTGTTGATCTTGAAGCACTGAAGTACAAAAAGAACCATTAGCTTAAAACATACTAGATCTTCATCATATAAATATAACACACATAAGATAAAAGAAAAAAACTCTAATCAGTTGGGACAACAATCCAAAATCAAACAGACCTATGTTGTGTGAAAGGATCCCTCCCGAGGTTAAGAAGATAGGAATAAGAAGACAAATAATGTCTTCCATAAAAGATGCAATACTAAGCTATAGGAGAATTTAATGCAAATATGGATTCCTTTCTTCAGTTGGCAGCGGCTTCATTTCCATTCGATAGTTCAATTCCTTGCAATCCTCCTTTGGTAGCATATCAATGAATTAGAGATGAGTATTCATCCTTGGGTTCAATTCCCTAAACTCTTCTTGCAAAAGACCATGTCGTTGTCTCTTAACTTGGCATCCTTTTTGCTGTAGCACTTTGAATTCCACAATTTTCTCTTCTCACTATGTCTCCTTGCAAGAGACACAACGGTTCTCAGATATGATAAGGTATTCTTAGTTCTTTGCTGGAAAAGAATTCACCACCACCTCCAATTTTATCGCTTTAGACATATGTCAGTGAAGTGGTATAGATCTAATTGGTATATTCATACTTCTCCTCCTACAGACTAATCTTGCAGATGAAACCACATAAATTTTGCACTATCTTGCTTCTGGTTTACACACTGACGACAACACCGTTCCACACACATGATCAACACGTTCAACTCAAAAATTTTGATTGAACTCCATATCTACACATAGGAATTATATTTGCACACTAGAATACATCTATTCACAAGAATTTTCACATGAACATTACACAAACCACTCTCCTACCCTATCATAACAAAGGATTTAAGCTTTTGAAATTGAACCAACTCTGATACCAACTTAGAAAAAATAAAATGAGAGAGAACATTGTTCACACACCAAACATAAATATATTTCATAGAAAAGTAGAGGTTACATATATAGCTTGTAAATTACAAATTACTAGAAATCTAGATCCTAAGAAAGTGAATCAAAGTAGCTAAAGTGTTGAGTTGAGAAGCGAAAGCATAACCTACAAATATATTTAATTGCAAAAAACAATGGTAAATAAGCATGATAATAGAATAATCAAACACATTGTTGATCCACCGTTTTGTTCACACAACTATTGTTTTTCATCTCTATTTTGACCTTTCTGGCACTCCTAAACCTACTCACCTTCCATTCTTATTGCCCTAATCATTGTCCTAATCTTCACCATGAGGTAACGTCTTTCATGGTAACATTTTGCTGTTTATTAGTGAATTTAAGTAGATATGAGTCACTATCCAAAACTAACTAATCACTATGGTCGAAGTGTAGACATTTTAGCAGATGTGTAGGGTGACAATAGGAGAATGCAAGCAGTGAACCATGGTTCCTCCACTTTCGTACTCAAGAGCCATTTTTGGGTTCGGTACCTAACATCACAGGGGATAAGAGGCCGTATACTTATAGATGGTGAGCTACCTCCAGCCATTCTTGAACGTGTTCGATTTCAGCCACGACAAAGATCCTCATTATCCTTTATGAATGGAGCAGACACCAAGATTGGGATTTGTTGAAGGTTGTTAAATTAAATTGGACAAGTTGCTCAAGCCATCCGATCGGAAGGAATGAATTAGCCAGACTGTTAGGATTTACTATCCATAGTTCAGTTTGTTTTTACTTAGTTAACGCCTATAAAAGGCTTCTATGTAATACTAAGAAGCTAATGAACAAAAGTAAAGTTGTTACTGTGTAATCCTTCAACTTAGTATTTGAATCGGAGATGTTTACAATGGTTATGCATTAAGTTAGAGTTAATTGTTCGATGGTTCGATGTGTATGACAAGTTAATTGTGATCGAAGCCTTCTGTTTTCTGTAAGTTAATCCACTCCCGAGGTGTGGCCAGGCCCACCCATCTGGGTTCAACTTTGTAATATTACATAGCAGTAGATCTATGTGATAGATACAATTGTTCTTCAATTATCAGCGATTAATTATTAATTTACTTGCCATGTGGAGAGTTTTCTTAAGTTTCGATTGATTTTATCATGCTGATGTTATAATGTGTTTAAAACCCTTTGCTTCAGTGATCCAAATCTAAATCTCTGGTGTGACCATCGCTTTCGCTTTCAAGGAAGAGACCTACTCTATTCGTAAACACTACACAATTTATTAGACTAGATTGTCATTGATGTATATGATGTTGTAGAATTACATTGTCATCTAATGCTTATGAAGGGTTAGTTTACCCATTGACAAAGCAGAAGCTACTTTCAAACACTTAAATTAGATAATGTATTTAGAGACCAGAGATGAATGGAATCTGAGTTTAAGTTGGATTGTGATCAAATCGTTTTCTCTTGTTTCCTCTAAGTAATTGAATCAATTGACTCTCTTTTGGATAGTTTCTGCAGATGTGTGCGATATAGGAAGCACTTATTTCAGGTTGATTATTTAAATAATGTGATTGCCATGCGTGTGGTTTGGTTTAAAATGATTGGTTTTATGTTAGGTTAGTTGCATGAATGCGTATACAACAGAAGAAATACTTTTAGAGTATTGATTCGAATGATTTGTTATAGCTTCAGTTAATTTCATTTGTCGAATAGATTTCTTGGTTGTTAAGTTGACTGCGTGGATTAACTTCAAGAGTGAAAAAGAGTGATTTAGTGTTAGTTGTTAAAAGAAATTTCCTTTGATTCATTTGGACTGCTTGATTCCCCTGTTTCATTTGAATGCTTGGTCATATTTTCTATAGCTTAAATGCGTGATTGAATTCTAAAAGCAGAGTGTTGGTTTGTTAAAATTTCAAATAGGGTCTTTACATTTTGATTAATACAACTGTAGGGTAGGTTTGAGTACAGTTTCTCATAATTGTTCAGTGGATTGCCATGTTTGAGTATAATTAGGGACTTGGATATAGCTTAGTCGAGAGTAAAGCAGAGTATCTAGATTAGGTGCTCAACACTAACATGTTTGATTGTTGATAAGCCAGTACAGTTAATGAGTTTTGAGTATAGTTTGGATGAGAATTAGATTGTCATTACAAGTCGTGAAACTTCTGGTGTGGATTGCAAGAATTCGAACTTGAGTGTTTATTTGATTAAGCTTTGTATACAGTTTGTTTGATTAAGTATTAATTCTCATAACCTGGGATCTGTGGTAAGAGTCAAGTCACCCGTCAAATCCAAATTTCAATCCCAGTTCCAAATAGATTAAGTTCATAGAATTTTTGGAATGTTGGGTTGTATTATATTCTTTCCACGACTAGCCCACGTAGTTAACCAGGGGGTTAGAAGGGGGGTGAAGCCCCCCCTTCGTTGCGCCGATTGCATAGCGGGGGAGTCACAGGGAGTTTGAGGGGTGCAGGCAACCCCACTCTATGGGGTCTGGGGCAGTGCCCTAGAAAATTTTGGTTTTGGACCCTATGTTAGGTTGGCCGGACCTACCTATGGTTTTGTGCATGTTTTTCGCACATGGTTTTGGATGCAATGGTTTTCGGTCAATGGTATTGGATGCTTCGGCATGTATAAATATGTATTGTAACATTGAAATGAACATAATGAAAAATCAAGCTGGTAGTCCCAGTTTTGGGATCCAGGGGAGAACTTCTGTGTATATTTGTTTTATGTGTTATGCTCTTGAATTGTTTATTTTCTGTGTTTTAGAATTTGTATGCAGGTAACTTTTGTACGGGGTTAAAACCTACAATTTTTATCAGAGTTGTTTTGGCTTCAAGGGGACACCTTTGTTGCTTAGGGGTTTCGCTCGGGCCTGTGGTAGACCCTATTTAGTGGGACATCTGCAGGATCGATTCTGGTGGTGAAAGAAGATGGCGAGCAGTGGAAAGATAGAGATTGAGAAATTTAATGGTCAGAGTTTTGAGTTGTGGAAACTCAATATGGAGGATCTGTTGGTGGATAAAGATCGGTGGATCATGGTAGATCCGGGTACTAAACCAATGAGAGTGTTTGATGAAGAATGGAAGAAGTTGGATCAGAAGGCAAAGAGCACAATACGATTATGTGTCTCAGATTCAGTATTGCTGAATGTATCAGGGGAAGCTACGTCGAAGGCTTTGTTGGACAAGTTAGGGACTTTGTACCAATCTATGTCTCTAGTGAATAAACTGTTCCTACGGAAAAAGCTATATAACCTGAGGATGAAAGATGGAGACTCGGTGATAGGGCATCTCAATGCGTTTAATACTATGGTAAGTCAGTTATCATCTGTTGATATCAAAATTTCAGATGAAGATAAGTGCATTAGTTTGTTGTGTTCTCTACCAGATTCGTGGGATATTATGGTTATTGCAATAGGTAGCAATGCAATTGCCTTGCATTTTGATGAAATAGTCTCATACTTGCTGATGGAGGAGATGAGACGGAAAAATATGGAGAGCCAGAATTGTGATGCCTTGTCTCTATGAGGACGGTCCTAGATCAGAAACAAAAATAAGTCACTGAGTGGGAGATCTAAATCTAGACGGAGATCTAAATCTACAGGAAAACCTGAAAAGGTGGTGTGCCAGAAACGCAGAAAAGAAGGTAACTACAAAAGGGACTATAAATCTAAAGCTCCTGATAAAGGAAAGGGATTTAATGATGCTTCTTTTGGAGAGGCAAAAACCACCTCAGATGAGGGTGGGGATGTGCACTTCACTTCTTCACGTACACATGTAGATCACGAGGCATGGTTGATTGACTCAAGTGCATCCTTTCACTTCACTCCCCATAGAGAGTGGTTCTGCGAGTATGAGAAATATGATGGTGGTGATGTCTTGGGGGATGACAAGAAGGCTAGAATCATTGGTTACGGAAAAGTAAAGTTAAAGTTGCAAGGTGGAAGGGTTAGAACACTTCCGGGTGTTCTGCATATTCCTGCATTAGCCTGAAATCTGATTTCTGTAAGCAATTTGGATGATGCAGGTGTAAAAATAGTGTTCGAGAAGGATACCTGCAAGATGGTTTTGGGGGCACTGGTATTGATGTGGGGAGTTTGAATTGGAACTCTGTACAAGCTGCAAGGTAGCACTGTTGTTGATGGGTGCAATAGTTCTATGGTTCCTGGAAGTGGAGCAAAAAATCTAGTGGTCTCTGGAGAGAATACCATGTTGTGGCATCAAAGGCTTGGACATATTGGAGATAAAGGCCTTCGAATACTTCATGGTAAGGGTATGGTAGAAGGTATGAGTAATAGCTCTCTGGATTTTGATTTCTATGAAAATTGTGTATATGGGAAGCATAATTGAGTGAGTTTCCCCTCTGGTGGTAAGAGGACGAAACAAATATTAGAGCTTGTGCACAGTGATGTGTTTGGACCTGTGAAGGTTCCATCACTGGGTAAGTCTGTGTACTATATATCCTTTATAGATGACTTCTCAAAGAATACATGGATATATTTCCTTAAGAAGAAATCTGAAGTCTTTGATAGGTTTAAATAATTTAAGGCTCTGGTGGAAAACCAGACAGAGAAAAAGATAAAGGTTTTGAGGACAGATAACGGTGGAGAGTTTTGTAGTAAGGAATTTGAAGAATTCTGTAAGAAGTGTGGTATAGCACGGCATAAGACTACTCCATACACACTTGAGCAAAATGGAGTTGTAGAAAGAATGAGCAAGATGTTGATGGAAAGGGAAAGAAGCATGCTCAGTGGTGCCAGGTTAGCACAGGAATTCTGGGCAGAGGCGGTGGAGACAGCATGTTACTTGGTCAATGGATCACCTTCATCAACGTTGGAGGATAAGACTCCACAAGAGGTATGGACTGGTAAGAAACCCTCTATTTCACATCTGAGGGTATTTGGATGTGATGCATATGTACATGTTCCAAAGGAGAAATGAACCAAGTTGGATAGTAAATCTGAAAAGTGCATCTTTATTGGGTATACAAATGGTTTAAAGGGTTATAAGCTTTGGAACCCAGTAACAAGGAAGGTTATGTACAGCCGAGATGTGGTGTTCAGAGAGGTAAAATATGTTATTAAACATGAATTCCAACCAAAGAAACCTGAGAAGATAGACTTTAAGCTAAAGGAGGAAGAATTAGACTCTATAGCAGAGGAGGAATCAGAGGATGAAGAGCCACAAACTCCGGGTGTGAGAAGATCAGTTCGAGAAAGAAGGCAACCAAAAAGGTATAGTCCATCTACTTTCTGTTCAAATTTTGCTTTATCTATTGCTGATGATGATCCCAGAACCATGAAGGAAGCAGTAGATTCATAGGATGGAAAACTCTGGAAAGAGGCCATGGTTGATGAAATGGCATCTTTGCACAAAAATGAGGCTTAGGATCTGGTGGAGTTGCCGGTTGGAAGGAAACCCATTGGTAACAAATGGGTGTTCAAGAAGAAGACAAATGCAGAAGGAAAGGTGGAGAAATACAAATCTCGGTTGGTAGCAAAAGGTTATTCCCATGTGCCCAGAATTGATTTTGGTGATATTTTTTCTCCTATTGCCAAGATAACTTCTATTAGATTACTTTTATTTGTTGCTGCTACTTTTGATTTTGAGGTAGAACAGATGGATGTGAAGACAACATTTCTTCATGGGGATCTGGAAGAGGAGATCTACATGAAGCAACCTGAAGGCTTTGTGGTGAAGGGTGAGAAAGAACTAGTATGCAAGTTAAAGAAGTCTATGTATGGGTTAAAACAGTCACCAAGGATGTGGTATCAGAAATTTGATACATTTATATAGGGAATTGGCTTCACCAGAAGCAAAGAAGATCACTGTGTGTATTTTAAACTAATTGGTGACCGTGCTATTTATCTGGTCTTGTATGTGGATGATATGTTGCTGGTTGGAAATGACAAAGAAATTATATAGGATTTGAAGACCCATTTGTCCTGCAAGTTCGACATGAAATATCTTGGTGCTGCAAACTATATTTTGGGCATGGAAATTAGAAGAGATCAGACAAAGAGAAATCTTTGGTTAAACCAGAGGAAGTATGTCGAGACAATATTGTAGAGGTTTAATATGCAGGATAGTTAACTGGTGAAGGTTCCTATTCTTATAGGTGTAAAGTTATTTGCTGAACGGTGTCCCAAGACACAAGAAGAGGAAGAGGACATGTCCTGTGTTCCATATGCAAGTGCAGTCGGTACCCTGATGTATGTGATGATCTATACTAGACCAGACATTGCACATGTAGTGAGAGTATTGAGAAGGTTTATGTCAAAACCAGGGAAGGAGCACTGGACAATAGTGAAGTGGGTATTCAGGTATTTGCGTGGCACTAGTGATTATGGATTGTGCTACCAAGGAAGACCAGGATTGGAAAAAGTGTTGGATATTCGTGGCTTTGTTGATGCAGACTGGGCTGGAGATCTGGATCAGAGAAGATCTATAAGTGGGTATGTGTTTGACCTATTTGGAGGTGCAGTCAGTTGGATGAGTAAGAAACAATCTACAGTGGCACTATCAACTACAGAGACATAATACATGGCAGCCACTCATGCAAGCAAGGAAGCAGTTTGGTTACAGAGATTGTGTTCAAGTATGGGGTTAGCACAGGGAGCTATAAGGATAGATTGTGACAGCCAAAGTGCAATTTTCTTGGCAAAGAACCCTGCATATCATTCAAAGACAAAGCACATTGATGTTCAGTATCACTTTGTGAGGGATATGATAGAAGACAAAAAGGTGTTGCTGGTAAAGGTGGACACTTTGAAGAATACTGCAGATGCATTGAAAAAATCTATGAGCTCTAAGAATTTCTCTTGATGTAGAGAAAAAATGGGCATTGTAGGGCTAGATAAATGACTAATCTCTCTTGTGGCCCCATGTAGAAAGAAAACAACAAGTGGGAGAATGTTGGGTTGTGTTATATTCTTTCCACGACTAGCCCATGTAGTTAACCGGGGGGTTAGAAGGGGACTGAAGCCCCCCCTTCGTTGCACTGATTGCGTAGTGGGGGGAGTCACAGGGGTTTGAGGGGTGCAGGTAACTCCACTCTATAGGGTCTGGGGCAACGCCCTGGAAAATTTTGGTTTTGGACCCTATGTTAGGTTGGGCAAACCTACCTATGGTTTTGTGCATGTTTTTTGCATATGGTTTTGGAAGCGATGGTTTTCGGTCCATAGTTTTGGACACGATGGTTTTCGGTTCACGGTATTGGATGCTTCGGCATGTATAAATATGTATTGTAACATTGGAAGGAGCATAGTGAAAAATCAAGCTAGTAGTCCTGGTTTTGGGATCCAGGGGAAGATCTCTGTGTATATGTGTTTTATGTGTTATGCTCTCGCATTGTTTATTTTCTTTGTTTTAGAATTCATATGCAGGTAATTTCTGTACGGGGTTAAAACCTACATGGAAGTCATTAAATTAAATTTGATTATTGATTATGCCTATGCTAGTTGGATGTTTGATTTCTTTTGAGTTTGCAAGCATTGGTGTGTCTATTACCCAATTGATCATTATAAAAGACACATTAAAAATCTTAGCTAGAACTGAATAAATGAAGAACAAGACAACTTGTGCTTATGAGCCCAAATTGACATATAAATATTAGGAGATTAATTCCCCAATTTAATATCTCAACATTTTGTCGTTGTTGCTGGGGAAGTTGTCATTTCTTATTCAAGTAACCATTATCATTTGAGTTTCAAGATCTTGAAGGACTGTCAGAGGGTGGAGAGAGTACAGTAAGACGTAAGTGAAGAGCCACGCATCCACTTTTGTGGGGTTGCTCCAAAGTCTGACTGATCACTACTTGCTCTTGAGTTTCTATTTCTTTTATCTTGATGCGTAGGAGTACAGGTAGACCTAAGGATAGCAAGGTTAATTTATTTCCAGTTCTAAATTTCCTACAACTTTTGGATCAATTAATATACCCATTCTTACCACTGCTAATCAACATGCAGGTCTGAGATGAGAAGGAGGAAGTGTTGATGCCAATGTGGTTTCGGATCAGGGAGAAGGTCCTTAGCGCAATGGGAGCCTCTTTAGAGGGGGGAACCAGGAAGACAAATAAGAGGTTACATTTGGATTCCCTATCCTAGATGTGACTCGTGATATCACAATGAAAAGCATTCCAATGGCATCTCTCCCATTATTCTAGAGTAAATCATTTGAAGATCCCGATGCCTTTCTTTTTGAATTCGATATTTTATTTCACAGTTATAATTACTATGGTGATGCTCATAAACTTGAATTGTTTCCCACCACATTAAAAGATGCAGCCCTTAGGTGGTTCATGAGTCTAGGGAAACACATTATATACACATGGGATGACATGAGATCAATTTTTCTTAAAAAGTATCAAGATTTTTGTAAAAGTAGGGACATCAATGATATCCTTAGGATGCAACAAACTGAAGATGAAAACCTAGAAGAGTATCTTGAACGGTTCCTATACAACTTCCACAAATCCCATGGGTCTAACCTAGATGAAAAGATTATCATAACTGTGTTCCTAAAAGGGTTGAGAGATGATTGCATTGAAACATTAAACCTGCTCAGTGGTGGAGACATTTATAAAAAGAAATTTGCTGAAGTCATTGAGCTTTGTCACACCTATTCTAGAAGCCAAGCTAAAGTAGGTAAAAAGGTTTGAGAACTTAGAGACAATTCTAGAGACTATGTGCAAAACAAAACTATGGCTAGTGTTGTTACAAGAGTCGAGCTGGGAAACCTATTAGAAAATTTGAAAAATGATATCCTAAACACAATCAGTGACCAGATAGACACCATGAAAATGAAACAAAAGCAAGAAGTTGAGAAAGTAGCGATGGCAGCCTTTTGTTCCAAGTGTAGGCATAAACATGCAGAAAGGGAATGTCCTTTAAACACCATTGAGGTCTGTGGAATCTGTACCCTAGAACAGTCGACCAAGAAGTGCCCATCACTTCCTTGCTTACAGGCCATCTACAAGGGGAATGTTGAAACCATTGACCAATCTCAAGCGACCAAAAGACCCACCTGGAAAGGCCAGAGTCAGATTGTGTTTCTGAATCCAAATTCTCAAGGTTATAACCAAACTCAACCATGGACCTTTCATGCATCCTACCCTCCTTGGGTTGCTCAGCAATTGCAAAATACTACCTGGGGCCAGAATTGGAGGACAAACCCCTATGCCAATAGCTATCAACCCTAGCCCCAATTCTATGTGCCTTATCCAAATATACCAAGTACTTCATACAATCCAACCATGCAAACCTATCAACAAGCATATAACCCAAATATGTACCAAAAACCTACGCTGCCACCACCTCCTTTGCATCAACTATTACGTGCACCTACTAACCTATCATCTTCGCAGGCACCTTCTACCGTAAACCCACCACAACCTACACTGTTGCCTACGCAACCCGTACCTAACCCAAGTCATAATAGGTTACCTCAACCAGTGCAAAACATTGATATTCAGCATTTTCCTACATACATGATCACTACCATTCCAATGAATTAAATCCAATTACGATCAGGAAAGACAATCAACAAAGGAAAATCAGTTGTTGCCATCCATGAAGAGGTACCCTCCACATAATTCGAAAATCATTCACAAAATGAAAAACAACAACAATCAAAGAAAGAAGAATCACTTGCACCACCATACCCAGAAGGACTAATTTTAAAGAAAGAGGAGATCTCACTTGAATATGATTTGGAAAATAAACTTAGGATTCTGCATTAAAATTCCGCTCTTACAAGCAATTAGGGACATTCCCGTATCTACCAAAATTATTAAGGATCTTTGCATTAAGAAACTGGGGAGAAAGGGGCATAAAAAATAGAATGTGAAAATCATGAGCCAAATGTCCACTATGATTTATGATATGCCTTGTTATGAAACCAGCTCACAAAAATATAGAAAAGATAGATTGATGCCTTAGAATTCAGCCTCTTCAAGGGGGCAACCTCCTTTACATTACACAAATGAACAATTCTTGGATGATTCAATTGGTGAAACCTCCTTTCTATATATAGGAGTCTAAGGAGTCACAATATAACCCAGTTGAGCTAACAATAATAATCTAAAGGCACAAAATTGACAATAGAGGGACTCTATGGGGCACAGTAATAACAATATGGGGACAATAGGGGCACAACAATATTAATAAGGGATACAACTACAATAGTAATGGGGTAATAACTAGTATTATAGGGACCTAACATGCCGCTCTCCTTCAAAAAAAGTGTTTTCCTCAACGCTTGAGTAGTTCTAGATGCTTCTATAAAAAATTCTCATCCTCCCATGTGGAATCTTCAACGGATCATTTCTTCCACTTGATGAGATACTTCGAAATTGATCGATTTCGTAGTTGTCAAGTTCTTGTGTCTGTGACTGCTTCCAGTTCCAATATAATTTTTCCTTCCTCATCAAGTTCTGGCAATATTGTTTGAACTAGGTGCTTGTCACCTATAACCTTCTTTAAACATGAAACATGGAAAATTGGGTGCACTGGAGAAGCTGCAGGAAGCTCCAATTTGTATGCCATAGTACCATTCTTTTGCAACACCTTGTACAAACCATAATACTTTGGTGATAATTTATTATCCTTCTTAGCTTGCTTGAGGGACATTTGTTTATATGGTTGTAGCCATAGGAATACCCAATCACCTACATCAAAACTTCTTTCGCTGCGATGTTGATCTGCCTATTGTTTCATTCTATTCTGCACCAACACGAGGTTATCCTTTAAGAGTTGGAGGACTTCTTGCTGATGCTCGATGTGATGTTCCACTGCTTGAACCTTAGAATTTTCTTTTAAATATGATGTGATGGATGGTGGCTGATATCCATAAAGTGCCATAAATGGGGTCATTTTTGTTGCTGTATGGAAGGAATTGTTATACCACCATTTAGCTAGAGGAAACCATTTGACCCATTGTGTTTGTTTATCAGATACAAAGTAGCGAAGATATCCTTCCAACCATTTGTTTACTATCTCAGTTTTCCCATCAGATTGAGGATGATAAGATGATCTATGAGCTAACTGAGTACCAAGACAAGAAAATAATTCTGTCCAAAAATTTCCAGTGAAAATGGGATCTCTGTCACTTACAATAATCTTTGGGTTTCCATGTAGCTTTTTAATTGTTTCCATAAATGCAGTAGAAACTGTACTGGCTCTAAATGGATGTGATAATGCACAAAAGTGTGCATACTTGGTAAGTCTGTCAACTACCACCATGATGACACTCTTTCCCTCAGACTTGGGTAAACCTGTGATAAAATCCATTGAAACCTCCTCCCAATGTTGGCTTGGAATGGATAGAGGTTGTAATAGACCCGGGGTCTTAATTGTTTCAACTTTATTTTGTTGGCAAATCAAACATTCCACCACAAACTTTTGAATATCCAATTTAAGGCCATCCCAAAAAAATTCCGTCTTAACCCTGTGGTAAGCTTTTAAAAATCCTGAGTGACCTCCTAAGGGAGAAGTGTGCAATTACATAAGAATCTTTTGTTTGAGTTGGGAATTCTTATAGAGGTATAACCGATCTTTGTACCATAACGAACCATTTTTCCAGCTAAATGTATCAGATGTACTAGAATCTTGTTGTAACTTTCGAATAAGTGCCAACACTTCATCACTCTTCCATTCCTCCCTTGCTTCGTTTATCCAATCTGGTTGGATAATAGAAATGGTGCACAAAAATGCTTCCACATCCTCATCCTTTCTTGAGAGTGCATCTGCCACCACATTTTGCTTCCCTTTTTTGTAGATGATTTCAAAGTCATAAACCAACATCTTTGTGACCCACTTTTGTTGCTCTTCAGAGGATAATCTTTGTTCTAAAAAGTATTTAAGGCTATCATGATCCGTTTTTACCTTGAAGTGTCTTCCCATTAGGTATGGTCACCATTTCTTAAGTGCATGTGGTATTGCCAACATTTCCTTCTCATAAATAGCTTTGTGTAAAAACTTTCCCTTGATTGGACGACTTTCAAAAGAAATGGGTCTTTCATCTTCCATTAAAACATCACCAATTCCATTTCCTGAAGCATCACATTCCACAATAAAGGTTTTTGTGAAGTCCGGTGTAGCTAAGATCGGTGCTTGGCACATTGCCTCTTTAAGATGTTCAAAGGCCTTTGATGCTTCTGGAGTCCATGAAAATGCATCTTTCTTCAATAATGTTGTTAGAGGTGCTGCTATTCTCCCATAATTCTTAACAAACTTGCAATAATACCCTGTAAACCCGAGAAATCCTCGTATATGCTTTATGGATGTGGGGATTTTCCATTGCTTAATGGCTTTAATTTTGCCAGGGTCTACCTTAACTCCATGAGATATAATATGACCCAGATATTCCACCTCTTGTACTCCAAAGAAACATTTCGATCTTTTTGCAGATAATTGTTTCTCCTCCAATAGTTGTAGCACCCTGTCAACATGTTCAACATGATCCTTCCAATACTTGCTGTAGATTAGTATATCATCAAAAAATACTAACACAAATTTTCTAAGGAAGGGTTTGAAAATGGAATTCATCAAACCTTGAAATGTAGAAGGTGCATTGGTAAGGCCAAAAGGCATGACCAAAAATTCATAATGACCCTAATGAGTTCTAAATGTTGTTTTCGGAATGTCTTCAGTCTTCATTCTGATTTGATGATATCTGAATGAAGATCCAACTTGGTGAAGTAAATTGATCCATGCAATTCATCCAGTAATTCATCAATGACAGGAATGGAAAACTTGTCTTTAATAGTGAGCTTGTTGAGCTCCCTATAATCCAGACACATGCACCATGATCCATCCTTCTTGTGCACCAATACTACTAGAGCAGAGGAAGAACTTTGAATAGGTTGAATTATACTAGCCTCTAGCATTTCTAAAACCATAGGTTTAATTTCACTCTTTTGGGCACAAGGATATCCGTACGGCCTGATGTTTGGAGGAACAATTCCTGGAATCAGATGAATAGCATGATCATGATCACAAATAAGTGGGAGACCTTTGGGAGTCTCAAATACCTTGGAATGATTGTCCATGACTTTTTGGAGATCTGGAGAAATAGATGGTTTCGATGTGGAAACATCTGGCGAACACAATTGTGCAATTACACCTCTTTGTTCCTTTTTTAGAAGCTTTGGCATACCATTAGAGCTGATTATCTTTACCGGTTTCCCTGCAATACCCCTTAATTCGATTTCCTTTCCTTCCGCAGAAAATTTCATGAAAAGTTCTTGAAAATTAAAAGCTATTGTACCCAAGGATTGTAGCCATTGGACTCCCAGTACAACATCAACACCTCCCATTGGAATGGAAAGCATTGGGCTGGTCAATACATATTCTCCCATGGATAGTTTGATATTATGGCACTTTCTAGAACAATTTATCGTTCCTCCATCTACAGCCATCACTTGACACTCTGGTGCTGGATATAGGAAGCAATTCAATTCTTTTGCTATCTTACAATGAATAAAATTGTGGGTACTTCCTGAATCAATCAACACTATTACCTTTTACTTCTTGATTTGTCCTTCTATCTTGATGGTTTGAGGAGTGGTAATTCCAGCCAATGCATTACAAGATATGGTCGGATTCATTTCTTCTTTATCTAGGCTTTGTTCCTGGAGTATATCCTCTTCTTTTGAACTTTCTTGCTCCTTTTCTTATTCCTCTTCACAATCTATGTAGAATAATTTCTTCTCAGCACACTTATGACCTTTAGTGTATTTGCTATCACAACTATAACAAAGCCCTTTTGCTCTTTTTTCTTCCAATTGTTGTGGTCTCAACCTTATAGTTTGTGGAAGACTAGGGGAAACAATACTTTCATCTTTATAGCTGTGAGTGGTATGCTTCCGAGTTGCCATAATTTTGCTTTCCATTTTTCTTTCTAACCTGAATGCCTTCTCTAATGAATCAGGTTCCCAAAGGTGAACATCGTGTTGGATATTATCCTTTAAAGTCCCTATGAACACATTAATCCTATGCTCCTCTGGAATATTTTTTACCCTTATGTTCAATTTTTGGAACTCCTCAATGTGCTCCATTATTGAACCCTTTTGTTTGAGACTTATCAATTGGCTAAAAAAAGTGTTTCTTTTTGTATCCTCATAATGTGCTGTCAATTCTTCCGTAAAAATTGCCCAAGTGATAATTTGTTTACGAGAGCAAAGCCATTGATACCATACAAACTGATTTTGTTCCAAATATAAAGTTGCAATATGTACCTTTTGTGTGTTTTTCACATTATTGAGATCGAAAAATTGCTCCATCTATAATATCCATGTTGCAGGATCCTTGCCATCAAACTTCCTCATATCGATTTTTGGATTATGGTGGGTCTTCGATCCAACATTAGAGTCTATGAAATCATGATTAACATTTCTTTTGTTCTCATCATGAGTTTCCTTTACTACCCCTTCACCATTAGTAAGCATTTCTTGTAGAAACTTTGTCAAATATGTCTTCAAATCTGTTTTCAAATCTTCCATGTCTGTCTTTAAATCTGTTTTCAAATCTATCTTCAAATCATCCATCTTAGCTTCCACGTCATTCATCTTAGCTTCTACGCCTTTCTTTATACAATCCATCTTAGCTTCTACCCCTTTCTTTAAACCATCCATCTTAGCTTCTACATCTTTCTTTAAATCATCCATCTTAGATTTTGTTACTTTTTGTGCAAGTGACACTTGTTGCACTTGGTCTCATAATTTTGATATATCATGTTGCATTTCTTCCTCTTCTTCATGAGTCATGCTAGAGCTTTCAGGTTGCTTACTAGGTGTTTGCATTTTCTTTCCTCGGGGAATCAATTACCGATAATAATGCTTTACTATGCCCTTTGAATTCCTTCAAACTAATTTTTTAAACCAAGCTTATGAAAAAATTTAAAAAAAACTACACACCTTTTTTCACTTTGTAGGAGATTGATATTGAATTTGATGTATCTTTGTAATTTAGGATCATCTAGTTCTAAACTTGCGACTTGCAGTAGCCATCTATATCCTCTTTCCAATGCCACCAGTATGATCCAAATTGGATTCTTCGGGGAAGAGTTATGCCAAATCTCCCACCTGATTATAGACTAGTTCAGTAGAGAGAACTTGTACGACGTGCCACGTATCACTGTTTCGACCTTTGGCTCTGAAAAATATATAAAAAAAACCAAAGTTCATCCTATTTCTGTACCTTCTTACGAAATTTAAATCCGATGCTCAGAGAGAAAGTTATGACGATTTTTCCCAGGTCATTTGTTTGGAATATAATTCAGGAGTCTGCAAAAAGACCAACTTCTTCAGATCATATCTCCGCAAATATAGTGCGAAAAGCTCTGAAATTTAGACCCAAGGTTCAATGTGATTTTGTCTCAAATGGGTTTTGTTTTTCGCTTCTAAAACCTCGCAGAAAAAAAGTTATAGAAAAAATGCCACGATGACCTATTTGGAGCAGCGAAACCCTAGAATCCAAAGCTCTGATACCAAATGTTATGAAACCCCCTCACAAAAAGATATAAAAGATAGATCAACGGCTTAGAATTCAGCCTCTTCGAGGGGGAAACCTCCTTTACATTACACAAATGAACAATTCTTGGATGATTCAATTGAAAAAACCTCCTTTCTATATATAGGAGTCTAAGGAGTTACAATATAACCTAACCGACCTAACAATAATAATATAAAGGCACAAAAATAACAATAAAGGGATTCTAGTGGGCATAGTAATAACAATATGGGGACAATAGGGGCACAACAATATTAATAAGGGATACAACTACAATAGTAATGGGGTAATCGCTAGTATTATGGGGACCTAACATGCCTGCTAAATACAATGACCCTGGGAACCCCATTGTCACCATTGAGATTAGCGGAGCACTTTTACCCAATACTCTTGTGGATCTAGGGGCAGCAATAAATGCAATGACCTATGAAACAATGACATCATTACAACTTCCTGGACTTAAAACCACCCCTATCCTTTTAGAAATGGAAGATAAGTCTGTTGTTAGACCAATAGGATCCCTGGAGGACATACTAGTCACTATTGCCTCTTGGCAATACCCCATAGATTTCATAGTCATTTCTCCAAAAACCTCTAGGCCCAGACACCCTGTGGTCCTGGGATGGCCATGGCTGGCAACTGTTGATGTCGTCATTAGATGTAGAAATGGAGAAATAATAATTTCTAATGGTCCTCACAATCAAACATTGTCTATTTTTCCACCTGCTCAGATAGCTGCCGAAGTACTATTATGGCTCGAAAATCCATATGGAGAGGAGGACTTTATGTTTCCTTTGTTAACATTAGACCAATCTAGAGGTCTCCAGGAACATTTTGACAAACATGTTTTGTAACAGTTTTTAGATGGTAGCTCTTGTATCGATTATCCCGTCTCTTTTAATGGTTATCACATGTGTTTAGTGATGAGTTTCAGGAAACCTACCACCAAACTATCTTTTCCTCTTTTGCTGTAGTGGAGGAAAGTCATGAGCTCACCACAGAACCTATGGAAATTTTTGAAGGGAAAATCTTACATATCGGTAAAAGATTGACTGCAGAACAAAGGAAGCAGTTGATGAGTATGATTCGCGAACAAACTGGAACATTCACATGGGATATGAGGGGCATACATCTAGACACTTGCATCCACCATATCTATATGAATGAAGAAATGAGATCTGTTCGACAACCACAAAGGCGTATGAACCCAGCATTAAAGACATTGTCAAAGGTGAGCTTCAGAAACTTTTCACTGCAGATTTCATCTACCCCATTTCTGATAGTAATTGGGTGTCACCTCTGGTAGTAGTTCCAAAGAAGAATGGCAAGTGGCAGATTTGCGTTGACTACAGAGATCTAAACAAGGCCACATTGTGCGACTATTTTCCATTGCCCTTCATTGATCAATTCCTCGAAACGGTTTTAGGTAAGAAATATGTTTCTTTTCTAGATGGGTACAACAGGTACAATCAAATACAAATAGCCAAAGAAGACTAGGAGAAGACTACCTTTACATGTCTACGGGGTACTTATGCATATAGAGTCCTCCCCTTTAGCCTTTGTAACGCCCCTGCCACTTTTCAGACAGTTGTATTTGCCATTTTCTCTGATCTGATCCATGACTGTGTGGAGGTCTATATGGATGACTTCACAGTCTATGGAGATGACTTTCCACAGGCTTTGGAAAATCTATAGAAGGCATTGATTCGTTGTTAAGAAGCTGGTTTGGCCCTTAGTAGCGATAAATGTAGAATGATGCAAACTAAGGGATTTTTTCTAGGCTATCATGTGTCATTTGAAGGGATTCAAGTTGATCCGACAAAAATCGAGGTAATATCATGTATCCCTGTTGCGAGCTTGCAAAAAGAGGTAAGAAGTTTCTTAGGGAACGTAGGATATTATTGACGATTTATTGAGAATTTCACTAGAATTGCAACACCATTATTTAAATTGTTAACTAAAGATGCTGAATTTGTATGGAATGTTGACTATCAATAGGGCTCTCAGGTACTAAAGGAAAAGTTGTCTACAACTCCAGTGCTAAGAGGACCAAATTGGTCCTTACCGTTTCACATTTGTACAGATGCTTTAGATACTGCACTAGGAGTGGTTTTGGGACAAAGGGAGGACAAATTTTCCTATGCCATTTATTTTGTTGGCAAAAATCTCTCTCCTGCTGAATTAAATTACACGGTTACTGAAAAAGAGTTGTTAGCAGTTGTGCATGCTATAGGAAAGTTTAGACATTATTACCGGTTATGAGACATTTGTCCATACCAATCATTCTGCTATTAGATTTTTAATGAATAAACCTATTACTAATGGTAGGATAACTAGATGGTTGTTTCTTCTCCAAGAATTCAATATAACTGTAATTGATAGGCCTAGAAGAGATAACTTGGTAGCTAATTTCTTATCTCATTTGAACCTTACGCAGGGAAACATGCCAACGCTAGTTCCTAATGAATTTTCAGATGAAGCATTATTTTCTATTTCCACTATTACTCCTTGGTTCGTTGATGTGGCCAATTATCTGGTATTAGGAAAACTACCTCAAAACATGTCGGCTTGAGAGAAGCATAATATAGTGCAGCGCAATGCTAGTTTCTGTTGGATCAAGGGAGATCTATTTTATACAGGGCTAGACTTGATTATGAGGAGGTGTGTACGGGAAGATGAAATGCATGCTATATTAAGTGCCAGTCACAATGAGCCTTGTGGTGGCCATTTTGTTGATAAAAGGACATCATATGAAGTTCTCCATACCAGATACTATTGGCCTACCCTCTTTAAAGATGCCAAGAAGTTTGTTTTGAGTTGTGATGCTTGCCAACAAATGGGGAGACTAGTTGCCTCCAATGAAATGCCTCTTCAACCACAAATTTCCATTGAACCCTTTGAGAAGTGGGCATTGGACTTCATAGGGCCCATCTCCCCAATGTCAAATAAGAAGAAATATATTTTGGTGTGCACTAATTACGTCACCAAGTGGGTGGAGGCTAAATCCTTTTATGGTGCGACTGAAAAAGCAGTAGTAGAATTTTTGTTCGAGGACATCTTTACGAGATTCGGGGTACACAATTTACATCAAAGTTGGTCAAGGCACTCACGGAGTAGTATCAAGTTAAGCACCAAAAATTGAATCCTTACCATCCCTAGGCTAATAGGCAAGTGGAGTCCACGAACAAAGTTTTGGAACCCATCCTTACAAAAACAATTCAACTGCATCACAAAGACTGGGTGGATAAGTTACCAAAAGCACCATGGGCTTACCGGATCACTTGGAGAAATGTGACCAGACACACACCTTATGAGTTAGTCTATGGTAAACAAGTGCTCTTTCCCATCAAGTTCCAGGTAAAGACATTCATAACTGCCACTCAGTTGGGTATGAGTCTAAATGACTCTCAAGAGCAGAGATTGATGCAATTGAATGAACTTGACAAGATCCGACAAGATGCCTACCACAGAACTGCATTAGTACATAACCAAAGAGCCTAATGGGATGACAAATTTATTAAGAAGAAAGTATTTCGTCTAGGTGATTGGGCCTTGTTATACGATAGTAAGTTTAAGAATTTCAAAGGTAAATTTTCTACTAGATGTTTAGGACCATATGAGGTAACTAAAGTTTTTGATAACAGTTCAGTTCGTCTATCGATGATGATAAGACTTCTTTTGTAGTAAATGGTCATCGGCTTAAAGTTTATCATAAACCACTTTCACGTGATTAGTTTTTGCAGGAAGTTCGAAGGGATCCAGGTTTGGAGCTAATTCATGCCAATGATCAGCCCCTTGTTGGTTCAGCTGATTAATTTTTGTATATATATATATATATACATATATATATATGTATGTATATATGTATATATGTATATATGTATATGTATATATGTATAGATATATATATATACATATATACATATACATATATACATATACATATATACATATACATATATACATACATATATATATATATATATATAAACCAATGGGCTATCACTTTTCATATCTGCAGGAGGTCCTTCAGACTCTCTAAACATGAATGCCTCGAGCACCAATTACTTTAGGCTCGTTAAAATAATAAAGTAATGGTAGTTTAGGGATCCTTTGGGCATTGAATTATTATTTTTCGGGCCCAAAGGAATAACTATGGAAAAGAAGCCCCCTTGGAGCTCTCTTTCTGGACATTTCCAGCTCCCTAAAGAAGAAATGCCCCAGGCAGTCATCATTCCAGGCCTGGTTAAAATCCATGGATTGATAAGCAGTTTATTTTCCGAAGACCATGAGTAGCATGATATATGGCATTAAGTTTGAGGGTCCTGAAATTAAGATTCAGATAGCCTATGCTCTATACTTTGTCTAAATTCAATTTGTTATTTCATATAAGGATCCTGAAATTATGATTCAAACAACCTATGCTCTATACTTTGTTTAAAATGCAACTTGTTATTACATATGAGGGTCCTGAAATTTTGTCCAAGTCTGTTTCCTATAAGTATACATTTTCTATCATAGTGTGTGCAAAGAAGCCTTCTGGATCATGAAGAGATAATTTCTTTATATATATTTCGACATGTTTTCTGAGTTAGGACTCGTCTTCGCCAACATTCAAGGCTGATCGTTGTAGGCAAATCACTCTTTGTGAGTACAGATCCATAGGATCAGTACTCAACTTGCCGAGGTTACACACATGTCAATTGAGTTCCATTTTCAGAATTGGGGTCACAAGCATACAATTGCAGCCAACATTACTTATATTCAAGTTTCGGTAAGCACATCCAATCAGAGAATCGACACAAAATCACTAAAGTGGTTCAAGTACACGCTCGCATTTTTTTCTTGAATTTAAATAATAAGTGGTTAAAATGTATATCATGGAAGTGTGCCTTTGAACCTCTCCTAAAATTTGCCCGTAATCATCTACCATGCTTTCTCACCTGTCTATTCCCAATTCCATGGTATTTACCCTCCAGCACATTGATGAGACATGAATCGCAACTGCCACCCACTCATGACTTATACTTGTTGTGTGATGATGTCTGCCTTGCCCGTGCTTGGCCATTGTTTCATGGTGCCTCTTAGTAATTATGAGGATACACTGCCTCTCAACCGTGATACTCATATACTCTCGCAGATGATCGCACATTTCAATCAAGCATTCGCACTCTGAACTAGTTGTGGATGGGACGTCCATCATAATGGTATTCGATCTCACATTTCCAATCCATCATAATGATGATCCTCTATCCGAAATTAATACAAAGGGTGCCTACAACCGTGGTTAGAGAATTAGGGAGAGACCAAAGGTGCAGAGAAGAATTGGGAGAAAGAGAATTGTAGCTGAACATAGACACCATGGGCACTGATCGACATGAACCTTCCTTCGGCCAGTCCACGTGTAGCACAGAGTATCATAAATGCAGTGGTATTTTAGAGGAAAAGGACTGGATGACCTGTTTGCAAAGGTTTCAAGGTTACAATGACCAAGTTGCTATGGCATTCGCCCGGAGTTTTGATGGCGAGCATGCCCAAGTCGACAACTTAAATTTTAGAGTCACAAAAGAATCTGTGAGCAGGGCCATTGGTTTACCAGCTATGGGCAAGCAATTTTTCAAAGGTGGGCAGTTGGAAATCCCAAATTGCACCCTCTTTTTGAAGCCTACCTACAGGTCGATCAGTTGGGAAAAAGGAGTTCTCCATAACTGCATCGAACAACAATGGCATCCATTACTTACGACGCTGCAACGATTTGTGACCTGCGAGGGGAGGTGTGCTGTTGTATTCCTATACCATATTCGGCTAATGATTCATTTTACTGAAGATAGACAATTGAATATTCCTCACTTTTTGAAATTAAGCTTGCATAAGATGGCTATAGGCATGCAATTAGAGGGCAGGAAACTTGAGAACACATTATACCACCATAGCTTAGTTAAAATATTGTTGGTCACTGAGCTCAAGAAAAGGAAACGGTCGTGGGAGCACTTCCTAATTTAAGAATTCCCTGGGCAGGAAACCAAGACTAAGGGTCGGAAATGAGCAGTAGGCTGCTCCCTGAAATTAGATGATGCCATGCCCTTGTCCAAATCCAAGTCTACACTTACCCACTCTCCCACTCCCATTTCCAAACTCCCCCAGATAGTCGATGATAGTTTGAAGGATGGCAAGAATTCGGTTCTCGTGGAAGGCCCGGTGGGCTCACAAAGGAAAAGAGAACAAAAGCGATGCATTCAAATCCTTGGCAGAGCCTTCCCTGAATCCTAAAAGTGTCACACCAAAGTCCAAACACTGGTGACCCCTATTTCCCTTCAGCACTCCCCTGGTTTCCCCAGTCGAGAACTCTACTGAAGGCCATCATCGGACTTGGAGCATGGCTCAGACCCCGTAGTCTAAGGTTGAAGGCACCCGCTCAGAACATAACCATATCTCATCCTCCCATGATATTGATGTCCAACAATTGGAAATATCCCTTGAAGGGGAGCCCAATGCCATGGCCAAGGTGAATATCCCTCCGGATATTGTACGAGATATGGATACCTTGTCTCCCGCCCGACCTTCAGCAAGCAGGAACATCAAAAAGGCTATTCCACATCATTCTTCCCCAAGGAAATGCAAAGCAACATCACCTAGAGGTAGTACCTCGCAATAGTCGATGACACCAACCCGACCTCCTACATACGATGTTGAAGAAAACGTAAAGATCTTACTTGTCAAGTTATGGAAAATGATCACCAAGCTCAGAGAACAAGCCAACAAATATAAAGTTTTATTCCATTTCGTCAAGGATGTGAACCAGCAAGTGCGGGACTCCAACATGAAGTTATATGCCCATAACGATGCTTTGGCCAAGAAAAACAACAAACCACTGTGGTGGAAAGCGGCAAGGAACAAGCCTGCTAAAATATTGAATGCCAAAGGGTTAGCTCTTAAATTTCAAAAATGCTCACCACCAATCAAACAGTGGATTGAGGTATTGATAAAGACTGCTGGTCTTTGACCAAAGTATATTTTTGGTTAAACACAATTTCTTTTTGGTGGATACATGAGGACATGCATCAGAATCGACGTGGGAGGATGTTGATCCCCTGTTTTGTTCACACAACTACTATTTTTCATCTCTATTTTGACCTTTTTGGCACTCCTAAACCTACTCACCTGCCATTATTATTACCGTAATCATTGTCCTAATCTTCACTATGAGGTAAAGTCTTTCATGGTATTAGTGAATTTAATTATATTTGAGTCGCTATCCAAAAACTAGCTAATCATTATGGTCGAAGTGTAGACATTTCAACGGATGTGCAGGGTGACAATAGGAGAATGTAGGCAGTGAACCATGGTTCCTCCACTTTCTTACTCAAGAGCCATTTTTTGGTTTGGTACTTAACATCGCAGGGGATAAGAGGCTGTATACTTCTATATGGCGAGCTGCCTCCAGCCATGATTGAACGTGTTTGATTCCAGCCATGACAAAGTTCCTAGTTATCCTCTATGAATGGAGCAGACACTAAGATTGGGATTGGTTGAAAGTTGTTAAACTAAATTGGACAAGTTGTTCGAGCCATCCGATCTGAAGGAATGAATTAGCCAGGTGATGAGCCCCAAAAATGTAAATTATATGGGCTCATTCAACCTCCTAATTCGAATTAATCCACCATTCTCATTACTTTATTGCATGTTTTTGATTATATTTATGCTAATAGAGTGAATTGGGTTAGTCATTATGCGAACAAGTCTAATGGGTGCTTTGTGCATATTTTTAGTCAATTTTGAGACAAAATCAAAGGTTTTAATGAGCACTTGGCAGCCAAATTTGTGGGAGAACAAGGGAGAGGATTTGTAGGAAGGTGCCCCCTTCATTTATGGGCCTTTACCTTGAATTCTCCACCGTCAGCTCGGAGTTCAAGGGCCACCAAATCGATCATCACAGGGGCAGTCGAGCAAGTGCTAGTAAAAGTGATGTTAACTACAAGTTTTGGCAGCCGAGTTCCTAAAATTTAGGAGGGCTATTGGGGTCCTCAATTTGTATAAATAAGAGGGCTTAAGGCCTCATTTTAGTTAGTCACTTTGTAGGCAGAAGTTAGCTAGTTTGTAGTTCGATTTTAGTCATTTTTTAGGCAGTAGATTACCTTTGCATTTCAGCACATTTTCAAGCTTTTCCTTGTGGACAGTTTTTGGAATGTAACTATTCTTTTGATCAATAAAGATGAATCCAGATTTGCACCAGCTCTAAATCTCTCTTAGGAGGCTGTAGATCTTGGGTTTGGGCCCATCTCAAGTGCCCAGTACCTCATTTATTTACCTTTATGTGTTTTTGCTACATTCTTAGAATAAAATATGCTATTCAGATTTAAATCTTGCTTTGTTATTTAGATTGCTTTTTATGATTAAAAAGGCTTTTGATGTTCAGATTTAGTTGATAGTTTGTTAACACGAAAAGCTTCAAAAAAGGGCCATCAAACACCTCTGATTTCACCTCTCCCTCAGTGGGATCAGGAGCTGGGATCAAGGTGACCTTACTGCCCACAAAAGCATTGACTTTGCTTTGCCATGCAATCACTAGTGTTTGATTTTCATTTGTAGAAGTTGGTTACATGTTCAGATTTTTTCTTGCTTAGTTGCATAAGTTAGTATACATGGTTTCATTGTAGTTCAAACTCCTGTTCATTCTCTTTACTGTCAGCTAGATCAGATTAGGTCAACGTAACTAGGTCTTTGATTTTATAAGTCTTCGTTGGTTCAGTTGGAAAAACAACTTGCAGAGCACCTGTACCACTTCTCTACCTGCCCATACTCCATCAAACCCATCTGCTCCATCCCTCAACTTAGCTTCTTGCCTTACGTTTGCCATTTGCTCACATAACCCTAGTTTTTGTGCATCATTGCTTCAGTCCTCCTTGAACAAATCCAACCATCTACATCTTTCCTCAACTCCATCCACCAAGTCCTGGACCACCTCCAACCCTTATCCTACCTCCATAGCCACTCCTTCATCTTTCTTCTTCCATCCATCCTCCAAAATCCCATTTCTGAACATCCTGTAGAAAAATTACAGACATCCTATAGAAATTCCAGAACATCTTGTAGAACCCCTGCAGATTTCCTGTAGAAGCTCACGAATGAGGTTTCTTGATAGCCAAACTCTGTGAAACTCTCTGGAAGGGTGTTAGGGACCCCTTAGGCCCTATTTGAACCTTCCCGACCTCATCCAAGCATTTCTTCTCGCCAATCCACCTCTTCACAGTAAAAAACAGTTAAATCGCATGCATGATAATTCTAACAACTTATTCAAAAATACAAAAAGATGTTTCTTTTCAGATGTTACTGTAGAAGTTGCTTAGACACATGCATTTTACCTTCCTATAAGTCAATGGCATCTCTTTTTGTAGCTTTCATCATTCTTCTTGCACCAGTAGGGCTAGCTGGTAAAATTAGGGTTTGCTAGGGTTTGTGTTTCCTTTCAGCTTTCCAGTTTATTTCTACAAGTAGATTAGCCTTCTTTTAGTTAGCTTTCATCCATCAGTTAAAAATCTTCTTCTCAGAGCTCATAGAAGTTGGCTTAAGCTCCTAGCAGACATGTGCCCACTAACCAAGTGACAGCTACGGCAAGAGCCAGTACTTGTGCATACAGCACCGTCACTTCCAAGTTTGTTACGAACAACCGAGTTGATAAAATTAAAGAAGGGAGCCCTAGGAGTTGCAGCATTATTGCTGCAATACTGGGGCTTACCACTCTTTTTGGCGCCATTGCCGAGGAAGCATCAGAGTATTGGTGATTGCTTCTTTTCTTCTATTTTCCACTACAACCTTCTACTAAGTATTTTATTTCATTTCAATTCCGCAATTTCAATTCTGCAAGCGTAGATTAGCATTTCATTCCTGCAATTTCATTTGAGCAAAATATATTAGTCCTTTCCTGCTTTCATTTCAATTCCACATTTTCATTTCAGCAAGATAGTTAGTTGTAGTTCAATCTATTTTAGTTTTGTAGGTACAAGAAGAAAAAAGAAAAAATCAACCAAAAAGATTTCCTTTCATGCCTTGTAGGAGTAGAGATAATTCAGAAAAATGATTGCACAACACCCCCATTGCTTCACACATCCAACCTTCTCTCTTCTTAGATGGCTGTGATTAAAGAACCCTTAGGTGGACTGCAAGACATATTTGCAAAACCTCAAGGGAAGAAGAAGAAAACATTCCTCTGGAGCAAATGGCTACAAATAGAAATGTTGGGAGCAGTACCTTGTCCAAAAATGAATTTGCAAATCAGATGGAAGATTTCAAGAGTGATATGAGGTAGTTTCTTGCCATGCAACTGGATACCTTATAGATCCAAAGGAATCAAGAGGAAGCCAAGAGGGCTTTGGTCATCTTTTGTCGTAGGTGCACTAGAAAGCATCCTAGGAATGAATGTCCATTGCACTCCATAGAAGTGTGTTTCGTCTGTGAAGAATACCATCCTATGAATCAGTGCCCTTCCTTGCCTGGACTTAAAGCTGCATATCAGAGAGCCAAACGAGCCACTAAATCACTCTATTATATGAACCAAAGGAGGCCACATGGACCCATACCCTACCAGCAAGGAATGCAAGGGACATCCCTGACCTATTACGACCCCTATCAAGCCACTTTCATGCCTTCTTGGGGTCCCCCTGTTCATCCTTCCTGGTTCACACCTCCTCCTTGTTCCTACACAAATCCATATTATGCCCAACCAGCTACTCATTTGTTTCACTCTTATGCTCAGCCACAGCCTCAATGGAATGCACCTCATCAGTGGTGGATGCCCTTGTACAACTCTCCTCCCACTCATTTACCTCCGCCACCTTCCCAACCACAAACCCATCCACATCCATCTCAAATATAAACCCCCACTCAACCTCCCATACCACCATTTCCAAACCTGCAGATTGGAATAGCTCAACCCAATTGCAAAGCTGAGGCACAACATGTCCAAATGACTCCTCTTGAGCTCAATGATCTTCACCATAGCTCAGGAAGAGTGTTGCAAAGCAGAGATTATATTGACAACATTGAAGGACCAAAGGCAAAAGAAGATTCAAAAGAGGTGATCAAAGCACCATGGGCTGCACTTGATGAAGAGAAAACATCAGAAGCAGAAATCAAGAAATCTCCCTCATGGTTACCATCAAACCCTCCATGTAGTCAAGAGAAAAATCAGCACAAAGATGAAGATGTGAAGGTCATGATAGAAGAAGATATGGAGAATGATCCAGATCAGCAAAAGGACCAAGGATATCAAAGCTATATTGGGACATGGTTCTAGATGGTCACTAAGTTGCAGTAGTACTCTCTTCTTCAGCTATGTTTGATCCCTTCAAAGTCAAATCATTTGGTCTTTGAAATCTGGATAGTTGTCAAAGCATGCATTTCAGGCCTCCACATCATCTTGTCTCTAATCTCGATGTGCACATGGCTCCATTGGAAGTATTCTTATATTTGAAAAGAATTTTGTTTTTCAAGTAGGGTAGGGTAGAAAAAAGAGAAAAATGGAAAAATGGAAAAATGGAAATAAGAGGAAAAATCTAAGGTGAAAACCTCCTTGGAGGCGCCTTAGATTGGCTCATTGATTGAAAACCTCCATGAGGCGGTCAATGGGTTGGAAAAAAGAAGAAAAAAAGAGAAAAGAAAAAGAGAATAAGATCCCTAGGTGAAAACCTCCCTTGGAGGCACCCAAGGCAGGCAATTAGGTTGAAAACCTCCATGAGGCGCCCTAGTTGTTTTCAAAAAAAAGGAAAAAAAAAGAAAAAAGAAAGCAGGACTAATCTCTGTGAAAAATTGCAGGTTGCAGTGAATACTTTGCAGGAAAAGAGGGGCACGCAAAACGAGGACAGGAGTCTGTACCAGGCTCCAAGACATCCCTTCAGACACTCC
This sequence comes from Pinus tabuliformis, assembly GCA_031772625.1. Lineage (NCBI taxonomy): Eukaryota > Viridiplantae > Streptophyta > Pinopsida > Pinales > Pinaceae > Pinus > Pinus tabuliformis. The sequence goes on from CM062804.1 coordinate 1,560,041,198, forward strand.
CTCCATGGCCACTCACCTCTCCTAGGATTTGGTCACATTCAGGTCAGGATTTGGCTTTCTACAGGAAGTTCCAGGCTTTTCTACAGGAAGTTCCAGGCGTTTCTACAAGAAGTTCTGAAACATCTTGTAGAACCTTCGGACGAACCAAATTCAATTTTAAAAGGGAATTTGATGGTTGGAATCTGTTGGTTAGGCCTGCAAGCACCCCTGTTTCCATCCCTCACCTTTCTCCATCATTTTTTTCTACCTCATTGTGCTTCTACAGGAAGTTCTTGTAGAAATTAAAGGAAGCTAGAAATGGATTTCAAAAAGGTAGTTTGGCAAACATGATAGCTTCCTCAAGGGTTCAAAAGTCCTCTTGCAATCTTCAAACTCCTCCTACATCATCTCCATGCCTACATCACAGCCCAAGCTCAGTTTTTCTTTCCATGCAAAAACTTTCAGAATGCTTTGAAGAAAAAATACATAGAACAGAATTTGTTTTTTCCCTAGCTTGAAAACCGTGCATCTATTTGCAAAACTGTTACAGGGGGAGTTGCATAGGGATGATGGCAACATGCTCGAGAAATTTCAGCCCATTCCAGTGCACGGTTTCCAAGAAACCAACCTCCATCACCTTAAGCCATTTTTGCATTTTCTCCATATCCGTGCATCCATTTCAAAACCTGTTTCAGGGGAAGATGCACATGGGTGATAGTAGCCTACCCAAGCAGTTTCAGCCGATTCCGATGCACGGTTTCTAAGAAATTGATCTCTGTAATCTTAAGCTATTTTCCATTTTTCTTGAAATCTGTGCATCCATTGATCGCAATTTTTCTATGGGAGGTGCATAATGATGATAGGAACATGCTCAGTAAGTTTCAGATCGATCCAACCTATCGTTCGGGAGCAATGGCGAAAACAAGTTTCTGTCCTGTGAAAATTCAACATCAGCAGCTTGAGGGTGCAGATCTGAACGTGAAGCCAGCTCCTGCAGTGTGGATCTGACCAGAGGATACCTACACAAGAAAGCAACCATGAATCAACAGCTAAGCCATCATGCAACCACCGAAACAAATGCATGCAGCAGCAAAAAGCACCTCACAGCAACCATTCGACTTCCAGGTATGTGACTAAAACTTGTTCCTCTATTGCATGAATCTAATTGAAGAACTGCATGAACGAATGGAACGGTGGGATTAAGCCACGAATCTAGCAAGGTTAACCCGACATTGCCTTCTCTAGCGCTCAGTCGGCAGTCATGCATTACACGTGGACAGTCGACTCACGTGAAAATTAAAACAACTGAGAGTGTTGGCCGTTTAAACCTCAGTGCAATCGATGGAAGTGATTATAGGGGGAAAACATACAATTCATGAACAACACTATCGTCTGTATGTGACCACTTACACCTGTCCACTTCACTCCCTCACCACAAATCACGCAGCAATTACAAAAATGCTCAGCTGACTCTCACCACCCTTTCTTCAACTACAGTCACAACTGGAGCACGCGTCCACCACGTCCAGATCAGTTAACCAGTGGTCCTCTGCAAGATTCCTGCCTGATTTCTCAAGATTTCTACCATTTTTTAAAAAAAATTCCCGCCTATCGGGCTCTACAGGAAGCGCAGTTTCATTCTACAAGAAGTCTTCTACAGGAAACACAGAAAAAAACCATGCAGAAAGAAAACTTGGGATTTTCGGCGAATTTCAAGCTCCAAACGAGGTAGGATCGGGCAAACTTCATTGTGCATGATTTGTTGGTGCAAAATGGTGAATGGAACACAGAATTAAATTAAAAAAATGAGAGCAAAAGTCTGCCTGCACATTGAAAAAAGGTAAAAAGTCTGCTTGCATATTTTTTGAGTTCTACACATTTCTTTTTTCCCTCTGCATTCGAAGTCTGGCTTCTTCTTTCTCGCCTTCTTCTGAAAAGAGAGATGCAACCATAGGAACTAAGCCTGTGTGAAAGAATGAATTTGCAAGACTGTCCACTTTCTAGAAAAAAACTATGTTATTTGTTCTCTGATCTGTAAAAAAAAAATTGATTTCTTTTCAAAAACTAAGAAGCAAATTCAAGTTGGAAAAGTTTGAAGAGAGGAAAAATTGGAGTTGTTGTTGTTAAAAACATGAAAATTCCAGGAGCAATAACAAGTTTAAAAGAGGGGCAATGAGCTATCTTTTTAGAAGAAAACATGGGTTTTTGCAAAATTTCTGGTTTCAAGAGAAGAAGAAAACAAACAGTTTTATTTGTTGCATGTTTATGCAAAAAAAGCGATGAAATTCTAGGGAAGAATCAAGCCTGAAGAATGTGAAAAAACCAATGATGAGGGAGCACAAATCATTCAAGCAGAGGGCAAAACAAAGGGAGAAAAAAAAATAAAAAGACTACAACAGAGAAGGCAGAAGCTAAACAAGATGAGAAGAAAGCCAAAACAGAGCGTGAGGAAGCAAGCTAACAGAGGTAGAGAAGACAAAAGAAGAGGAAAAAAGGAGGAAGAGCCACATCCAGCCAAGCAGACCAAAACAGTTAAAATGGTTTCTACAGGAAGCCAGAAAACAGTCAACACAGGAATTTCTACAGGAAGTCTAGAAACAGAGGAACAAAAAGGGAAAATTGCATGAGATTTTAGCCAAGGAGGCAGGAGCTGTGTTGGCCACCCTAAGCACATCTCCAAAGTAGAAAGGCAAGCAAAAGAGGGAGCCTTCCCTGTATATTAAGGCAAGAAGGAGCGTGAGGATAAAGACTGGCAGACCCCAGCCACTGTCAAAAGAACCAATCACGATTGTAGACACCCCAACTACACAAAAGGAGAGGTATCCCTCAAAGGCATCCATCACCTATGAACGGGGAAGCCCGAAGACATCCACCTGGAGAGAAAGAATGAAAATGTTGGACACAAAGGCCTCTCTACAGGATGCTGAGACAGTTCTACAGGAAGCTGAGAATTCTCTAGGAAAAGGAGCACAGGCAGTGGGAAGAAGCAGAGAGAAAAGCATGGTTTCATGACCGAGAAAAGGACATCAGTTCAGAAGCTTGGCATGACAGGGAGGCCACCAGGGCCATCAAAGATGAGGAGATAGATTGGTTGCTCAGAGGATGAGCAACACTTTCAGTAGGGGGTGATGATGAGCCCCAAAAATGGATAATTATATGGGCTCATTCAACCTCCTAATTTGACTTAATCCACCATTCTCATTAGTTTATTGCATGTTTTTTATTATATTTATGCTAATAGAGTGAATTGGGTTAGTCATTATGCCAACAAGTCTAATGGGTGCTTTGTGCAGATTTTTAGTCAATTTTGAGACAAAATCAAAGGTTTTAATGAGCACTTGGCAGCCAAATTCGTGGGAGAACAAGGGAGAGAATTTGTAGGAAGGTGTCCCCTTCATTTATGGGCCTTTACCTCGAATTCTCCACCATCCGCTCAGAGTTCAAGGGAAACCAAATCGATCATCACAAGGGCAGCCGAGCAAGTGCTAGTAAAAGTGTTGTTAACTACAAGTTTTGGCAGTCGAGTTCCTAAAATTTAGGAGGGCTGTTAGGGTCCTCAATTTGTATAAATAAGAGGGATTAGGGCCTCATTTTAGTTAGTCACTTTGTAGGCATAAGTTAGCTAGTTTGTAGTTCGATTTTAGTCATTTTTTAGGCAATAGATTATCTTTGCATTTCAGCACATTTTCAAGCTTTTCCTTGTGGACAGTTTTTGGAATGTAACTATTCTTTTGATCAATAAAGATGAATCCAGATTTGCACCAGCTCTAAATCTCTCTTAGGAGGCTGTAGCTCTTGGGGTTGGGCCCATCTCAAGTGCCCAGTACCTCCTTTGTTTACCTTTATGTGTTTTTGCTGCATTCTTATAATAAAATATGCTATTTAGATTTAAATCTTGCTTTGTTATTTAGATTGCTTTTGATGATTAAAAAGGCTTTTGATGTTAAAATTTATTTGATAGGTTGTTAACAAGAAAAGCTTCAAAAAAGGGCCATCAAACACCTCTGATTTCACCTCTCCCTCAGTGGGATCAGGAGCTGGGATCAAGGTGACCTTGCTGCCCACAAAAACACTGACTTTGCTTTGCCATGCAATCACTAGTGTTTGATTTTCATTTGTAGAAGTTGGTTACATGTTCAGATTTTTACTTGCTTAGTTGCATAAGTTAGTATACATGGTTTCATTGTAGTTCAAACTCATGTTCATTCTCTTTGCTGTCAGCTAGATCAGATTAGGTCAACGTAACTAGGTCTTTGATTTTATAAGTCTTCATTGGTTCAGTTGGAAAAACAACTTGCAGAGCACCTGTACCACTTCTCTACTTGCCCATACTCCATCAAACCCATCTGCTCCATCCCTCAACTCAGCTTCTTGCCTTACGTTTTCCATTTGTTCACATAACCCTAGTTTTTGTGCATCATTTCTTTAGTCCTCCTTGAACAAATCCAGCCATCTACATCTTTCCTCAACTCCGTCCACCAAGTCCTGGACCACCTCCAACCCTTATCCTACCTCCATACCCACACCTTCATCTTTCTTCCTCCATCCATCCTCCAAAATCCCATTTCTGAACATCCTGTAGAAAAATTACAGACATCCTGCAGAAATTCCAGAACATCCTGTAGAACCCCTGCAGACTTTCTGTAGAAGCTCACGAATGAGGTTTCTTGATAGCCAAACTCTGTGAAACTCTCTAGAAGGGTGTTAGGGACCCCTTAGGCCCTCTTTGAACCTTCCCGACCTCCTCCAAGCATTTCCTCTCGCCAATCCACCTCTGCATAGTCAAAAACAGTTAAATTGCATGCATGATAATTCTAACAACTTATTCAAAAATACATAAAGATGTTTCTTTTCAGATGTTACTGTAGAAGTAGCTTAGACACATGTATTTTACGTTCCTAGAAGTCAATGGCATCTCTTTTTGTAGCTATCATCATTCTTCTTGCACCAGTAGGGCTAGCTGGTAAAATTAGGGTTTGCTAGGGTTTGTGTTTCCTTTCAGCTTTCCAGTTTCTTTCTGCAAGTAGATTATCCTTCTTTGAGATAGCTTTCATCCATCAGTTAAAAAGATTCTTCTCAGAGCTCATAGAAGTTGGCTTAAGCTCCTAGCAGACTTGTGCCAGGTGACCAAGTGATAGCTGCAGCAAGAGCTAGTACTTGTGCATATAGCACCGTCGCTTCCAAGTTTGTTACGAACTACCGAGTTGATAAAATTAAAGAAGGGAGCCCTAGGAGTTGCAGCATTATTGCTGCAATACTGGGGCTCACCACCAGGCTGTTAGGATTTACTATCCATAGTTCAATTTGTTTTTACTTAGTTAACACCTATGAAAGGTTGCTATGTAATACTTAGAAGCTAGCAAAAAAAAGTAAAGTTGCTACTCTATAGTCCTTCAACTTATTATTTGAATCAAACATGTTTATAATGGTTATGCATTAAGTTAGATTTAATTTTTCAATGGTTCGTTGTGTTTGATGAGTTAATTGTGATCAAAGCCTTCTGTTTTTTGTAAGTTAATCTACTCCCCAGGTGTGGCCGAGCCCACCCATTTGGGTTCAACTTTGTAATATTGCATAGCAGTAGATCTGTGTGTGTTGGCTTGAGGGGGCCTGACCCAGGTTCAACATTAGTTAGCCAAACAAATCCCTACACTATTGGCCCTTTCTGCATCAGCCTGCAGAGCGCGGATTGAAGTCTCACTCGAAGCAGTATGGGGGGATGATGGAACCAAGTTTCTGCACCTAGAGATGGTTGTGATGTCGATTTATTCCAGCTATACCTGCCTTCATGCAAGTTTCTTAGCCCTTTGTTCCACCCTTCAGTACCTTCGCGAAAGGGTATAATTGGCTTTCATGTAGCCCTAACTTGCTGCTCAGGGACTTCTGCGCTACTAGGGAAGCGATCTACGATATCTACCAAACTAGGCTAAGTGTCTTACTTATCTTATTAACCAATCTTAGTTAGCTTTACGTAAACATATGTTATTACTTGCGTTCACTTAACCAACACATTTACGTACATTCGCGCATCATATAAGAATTATAAGTGAAATTCATACCCAACATAACAAGATGCATAAATAGGAAATAAAGACGCAGAAATTGTATAATGCTTCTCTTTATTAATAAATCTGGATGATTACAGACTCAACCCACCCTGCGCACTCAGCTACAAGGGTCCGCACACTTAGTTGTGGACCTCTACCCTAGGCCTTTGCACACTCAGCTGGAGAGCCTCTACCTATGCTACAACCCAAACTTAGACTTATACCTCAGAGCTATCTCTCATACGTCATATCTTCGTGTGTCTATCTTGTATTCATGCTATCAAACTACTTAGAGCTTAGCTCTATTTGTACAATCCCATGGTCTACGAACCATGGGTAGATCTTTTACAACTGGCATTACATTTCCAAAATAAGGGAGGACAACCCCATGACTCTTTAACACCTACACGCTCCACGACCACAAAATGTAGAGTCTTTACACTTGGATTACAAAATTTGACCAAAATATGGGCTTTTAGCCCCAAAACTACCCTTGGGGGATCCTGCGCCCAACAACCCCCCAACACAAACATCGTGACTCGCCCTCGAGTCACTCTACAGGTGCAAAGATCTTAGCGTGAAGACCTCCCGGCTCAGTTTGGATGACCACAACCTCAGCAATGCATTGAGCGGATGCCTGCTGGACTTCTTCCACTTTCTGCTTCTTGACTGCTGCTGAATTGCCACCCTGAATCTTCTGCTGAGTTGCCTACAGTGTCACAAGCTTTTCTTCAATGGAAGTTGTGATCGTATATACCTCGTCTATCCATGGTTGTAGGTACGCTTTTAAGACCACTTCTTTTTCTCAAGCATCATCCACCTGTTCCTTAAGCGACTTTGCCTCCTGCATCCATGTGAGCCTTTATGTAAGGATGACCGTCTGCACGGTCCCTTTGTTGTAGCTCGCGTGCCTCTGTCTCTGAGTGCTCTACATTCGGGTCCTTTTGCAGGGTGTTTAGGACCTCGAATGACTGTTCACAAAGTTTTGTGTAGTCTACTACTGCACTATCAACCGCCGCTATTGCTATTTTAACAGTGGTGGCATGCTGTTCCCTGACTTCCAGCAGAGTTGAAGGTTGAGCCCTCAACTGTAATTCTGTGATTTGCAGGTTTAGCTCTAGCTGAATCTTTGCCATCTTTCTGCAAGCGTCACGCACCCTTGTGGCCAACTTGAGGATGTGCGGCTCAATTGGTTCTTCTGCCTGAATGTCCAACTCCGGGACCATTCTGCAGGCTTCCTCCACTACCTGCATGATTTTTGTATTCTGTTCCATTGCCTCATTGCGCTGCAGGCCCAACTGCTTGATATTGATGCGCTGCTCGCTCATCACCTGCAGAGCGCAACTCTCCCGGGCCCTAAGTTCTGCAGTGACTCCATCCTGTAAGAGGTGGAGTGTCTTTTGAGGGAGCGCGACCATATTCAATCCCACCCGTTTTAGGCCGCTGACCATGGGCATGTTGGCCTCATTTTCTATAGTAAGTGCCCCATCTAGTAGTAGCATTGCGTTGGTCACCCTTGTGCGCAACATCTTCGCGACAGCTAAAGTGCTGATTGTGAGGCTGGTGGACACTGTGCCAGCATGTGGAGTGCGAGCCTACAACTCTTGCAACTCTATTCGGGGAGCCGCTAATACCAATTTCTACTTCTCTTCGAACTATTGGAGGGCCTCCATGGTGACATCCCTCACTAGTTCTCCAATATCGTGCAAATCCCCCTCAGTGAGGGTGATTGGGTCCAAGGATGTCTTTGAAGCCTTGGTTTTCTTCCGTGACATTGCCTTCTCTTGTTTTTGTTGATGCTTGAGTTGGGTGGACGTCGTCTGTGGGTCCGCGCCACCTTGTTCTGTCGGCTCCTCTATTTCTGCCTCAACCCCGGGCGAAGGTGACTTTTGTCCTTCACGCTCTTCTCCTCCTGTCTCCTGTTGTTCTGCCAATTTTGCGGCGTCATGTGCTACTTAGGTCTTAGCCTCTACTTCCTCTTTTTTGCGCTTCTCAGCCAGCTACGCCATTCTGAGCTTTGTTTTTTCCTTCCTACGCTGCGCGGCGGACTTGTCCATTTCCACTGCGTAGCTTGTTGCAGCGCACCACTCCGGCGGCGAAGACTCGAGGACTGCAAAGATAAAATCATCTGTTGCCAGATAAGGTAAGCTATGCCATGTCTTCATGGGGTCCTTCCATGCCCTGATAAAGACATGGTGGAAATCCACTTTGAACTCTGCAAAGCTCTACAAATTCTCGTATACTGTGGGCGACAACCGCGGCTTGTGATTGATCCCCATATGAATACTAATCTCCATCAAGATCCAAAAGGTTTTACTTTCTTTTACGCGCTGCATGTCCTTGGTCGCCCACAGCGAAGCATATTTCGTTGCTTCTAGAAGTTCTGGCATGACCGAAGGGAATTGGCTATCTTTTGGCAGCTCCCATGTCATCAGTACAATCGATAGAAAGAGCCACATGTAGTGGAACGTCTTGCCCTACTCCTGTGCCTTGTGGAAGTTCGCAAGGAACTCACTGCATAGATAATTTTCCTGGTTGAACTAGACTCCTTTAGCACATTGGGCTGCTAGTACTATCATAGGTGCGGGCACCTCATCCATGCGGCACTTCCACATCACCTTCCCTGCTAATATTTGTGTTGCTACCTTGACTGCAAGGTTGTTGATGTCAGAGATGGCATATCCCCGCTTCTTCTTCTCCAACTTGAATTTATTTTTCATAGCTTCCATGAGGGCCAACTCACCACCTTTTCCTTCTGATATATTGGTTGGATCCTCCCCTGAGTAACGCAACTGTGTGATCCGATGGATCAAGTGGTATGTGATGGGAATGGGCTCCTCCAGCCACAAACACCCATCATGCACCAAGAAGAGCAGCTGCTTGATAACGAAGATGATCACTGGGGTGCAGTGGTAATGCGGTACCCAGAGCAGGTTGAGCAACCCGACTTTCTTTACAACCTTGAGCCATATCCGTGGCTCTAATTCAATCTTTCCAGCAGTCATGTCAATCAATCGATGCATTAGCTGCTCAGTCGCTAAATGCAAGAATTTCTCATGATTTTCGAGGTCCCAATCTTTGAACTTTAGTATAGGAACCAGCCCTAAGTGCCGCCCCTAAAAAACAATGTCATCTGGGAGCAACGGAGTTTGTAGGGAGCTCTTGCTCTCGTCTATGTCCTTTGGTACCTTGGCTTTTCCCTTATGCGAAGGAACATATTCTGGTAACCTGGTAATAGGGTCCGCACCCTAGGTTTCAACTTCCATTTCCAAATCCTCCTCATCCGTCAAGATTTCTTCATATTCTTCCTCGTCTGCCTCCATATTAATGGCCTTCCCCTTTTTCCGCAAAGTGAGCTTGGTGCTCTCTTGGTTTCTTGGTGAGATGCACATAGGTAACATAGTCTGCTTATCCTTCTTTGGTCTTGGTGTCCTGGGTGATTTAGGGACTTCGACTACCACTTTAGCACTCTCTGGGGCAACTTCTACTACCTCAATTTCCTGCACGGCTTCCTCAGCTGTCACCACTTTTGTGTCCATGGCTTCTACGAGTGTCGACATCATTCTATTTAGGAGGTCCTGCGTCTCCTTCAGAAATCTCTCAAACGTTGAACTTGCTCTCAAAGCCTCAAAATTTGCACGGTCCATACACACTTGATAGCGCGACAACTGAATTTTCAAAATGCCAAGTGTTTTTCACTGGACAACCACTTGTAATTTATAGGGCCTTTTGAATTCAAATCTGACCGTTCCCCCCACATTTGGCCCATTAATGCTAGATTGGCGGTAGATTTTCAAGAATCTAATCCATAAATTTCACCTTAAGTGCCTGTCACCCACTCCATTTGGCCACAATCCAACCATCAAATCGTGAATAGTGACTTTAATGGTCACTTTCCGGTGGACCTGTGCGCTATTTCCATGAGTAGCACAGCTGCCTTCGCGTTGTCGCGGACCTTGTAACACTTCCCTACTTCACGCAGTCTTGAAATCATGCAGCTCTGCATCCTGGGTAGTGTAATTTATAGTCCCACGCCTCCTTTCAGCTACCTGGAGTGCTAAGATTGTGCTACTTTCATTTAGTGACATGGCAAGACCACCGGTGTATGGCTTCAAGTGACTGCCATTCACCTTTCTTGGGAAGGGTTCTCCATTTAACTTGTCCACCGTTCCTCCATCGGTAATCTTCTTAATAACATAAGGCCCTAACGAGTGGATCATGAATTTTCCAGGGAATTTATCAAACTTACTATCATACAAAAAAACCAGATCATTTACCTTAAATGTGCGCAACTTGATGTGTCGATCATGCCATGCCTTTTCACACTAATTTTTGACCTGTTGGTGAAACCTAGCCAAACATATTTCTTCTTTGAGCTCATCCAGCTGGGTGAGCCTCTCTTCCAGGGTGACACGATCTGTCATACCTGTGAGCACTACTATGCACAGACTAGGCATAATGTATTCTATAGGAATTACAGCTTCCACAACATAGACAAGCCTAAAAGGGGTTTGTCCTGTCAGCTTTTTGCATGTTGTTTGATAAGCCCACAAGACTGCAGGTATGTGTAGGTACCAATCACTTTGCTAAGCATTGAAAGACTTAGTCAGCACATTTTCAAGCACTTCGTTGAACTCCTCCATTGTCCCGTTAGTCAATGGGTGATAAGGTGTGTGCTTTTGGTGATATACCTGAAATTCCTCCATTAGTTCACTCATCGTCTCATTTAGGAAGTACATACCATGATCACTCATCAAGATCCTTGGACATCCAAATCGTGTCAGTACATGCTCAAATACAAACTTTGTGGCCGTCCTGTCCATGCAATCCTTCACCTGTTGTGCTTCTGCCCAACGAATCAAATACTTTATCGCAGTGATAATGTACCTCGCCCCTATCTTCCCTTGTGGCTGAATGGGTCCTACAAAATCTATTGCTCAATTCTCGAAAGGTTGCAACGTCATTTTTGGATTCAAAAGCATTTCATCCCTCCACGATGGCCTGCTTGTTCTTTAACATACATTACATGCCTTGCAATATGCTTTTGAATCTCGATGAAGGGTTGGCCACCACAACCCTGCACTTAGAATCTTCTATGCAATTTCTCTCCTTGCATAATGTCCTCTCGTGGTGCCTCCATGAGCGTCCATGAGGATGCTACTTCATTCAAACTTAGGTACATATCATTGCAATATATCATTAGTCCTCATCTTGTACAGATGCCCAACAATGACAGAGAAATTTGTCGCGTGCACCACTAATTCCTTCTTTTGCTGGATAGAGTATCCTTTCGGTGCCGCTCCTATTGTTAGGAAGTGTATTATATCCTCAAAATGACCATCTGTGACACGTACTACAAATAGCTACACGTCAGGCAATCCTTCTTCCAAGTTAGTAGGTTCCTCCCCTGTTTCATTGCATGACAGATGATCTAGTCCCGCGTCCAATTATCTAGGCTTAACAACAACTTCAAAATCATACTCTCGGAACAATAAGAGACATCTGTAGATTTGCCCCCCCAACACAGGCTTATTGACCAGGTATTTCGGCGTGGAGTGATCCATATATATTTTAAAATGGCATCCTAGCAAGTAGTGCTGGTATCACTAGGGTGCATACACCATAGCTAGCCCCTCACGTTCAGAGGTAGAATAGTTCTCTGCTTTGGATAATCTGTGGCTTGCGAACACGATAGGATGGTCCAAGCCTTCGCCTCCATCCTGTGTTAGTACTGCCCCCAACACTATACATGACGCGTCAACATGTACATGAAACTCTTTCTTCCAGTCCAGGAAGATTAGAATCGGTGTGGTAACCATCTTTTCTTTCAATATATCCAAGCTTTTCTTACAGTCATTATTCCAATAGAACGTGACATCCTTCTTCAACAATTTTTCCAGCGGCGCGGTGATTCGGGCATAGCCTTTGATAAACTTTATGTAATATTCTGTATGTCCTAGATTAGTGTGCAATTGTCTCACACTCCTTGACACTTCCAAGTTCAATATCACTGCGATCTTCGTGGGGTCTACCATCAGTCCTTGCTTGCAAAACACATGCCCCAATAGGTTCCCAAAAGGAATGCAAAACAAACACTTCATGAGATTGAGCACGATCTAGTATCTTCGACAGGTATCCAACATCAGGCGCAAGCTTTCTATGTGGCACTTAACCAGCCCAAATATAGTCCAGTCATCAAAATATACCTCCAGGAACTTATGAATAAATTCCTTAAATGTCGCAACAACCACGCGCGAAAAGTGTAGAAATTTTGAATAATAAAACACTTATTCACAGAGATTATCCTGATTATACACTATTGCAGAATACATGCATAATACATAACCTCCTCTAAGTTGATCATCAATTTAGCAGCATTAAAATCAATGAAACATCAATCGCATGCGCACATTAACACAATATGTAACCCGGGGAAAGCATACAGCTGAAAACCCCACACTATCTGTATATTATAATGATTGAGAACATGTAACAATACATAGTACAATACTCCTTGTTATCACTCAGGTTGTTCCCCAGGAAAGCTCTAAGGGGGGAATACGGCCGAGGTAACCACTAACCAGTCTTTTAGCTGCAGATTCTAGCCAATCTGCAACCAGAGAGGGCTCTCTCTTTGTAATTTAGCTTTGTTTTGAAGTATTTTAGGCTAGTTATGATGCACAGGGTTTGGTTTTAAGTTTGTTGGATGGTGATCTTAAACAGAGCTGGGATGCAAGTCTAAAATAGTTTATACCATTGGGAAAATGGGGTCAATGAGGACGAACTGCTGAGAGTGTTTTCTTTGATAAAGGGCAATACTACAGAGCAAGATAATCGATCTTGGAACAATTTTAAAATATGGAAATTGGTGGAATGTAAGCCAGTGGATGAAGGGCAGTTAAGAATCCTTCATCATGTTGGCAGAGGGAAAGTGCATGAATATTATCAAGGAGCAGTAAAGAATTCCTAGGCAATATTCAAAGTGAAAGAATCAGTGGAAACAGGAGCAGCTAAGAATTCTTGTTTATGCTGACTCTGAAGAAAACATAATTAACAACATAGATTGAACACAGAGTGTATTTAAACAAATTCTGGGCTATTCTTTTTCTCTATTACTAAGATTATGAAACATATATGGATTTTGCAAACAAGAAGACACAAAACGCAGTTTAGAATAACTTATTGATCCATAGAAAGACACAGGAATTCTGGAGCAGGTCCCAGAACATCAAATCCACATTCAGATGGTCCAGCAACAATGAAGTTCAACAGCCTTTGTATTAAAAAGTCTCAGAGTTACAACGCAGTCCAGAGAGAAAATCACCAACCCCGAATACATCTCATGGGGAGGTATTTATACAAAAGGAGATACAAAATATTGTGTAGATAAGCTTATCAAGAAATACCTTCCTTCACCTACTCTACAGAAGAAGTAAATGAGAGAAATGAATGCAACAATAAATGTTGGTGTGCTGGCTGTTTAGTTTGTCAGATATATTTGACTTTTTGGACTGAGTGAGTCGGCTGGTAGTTGTGTCTTTGTTCTGCGTTCCTGCGTTACTGTCTTGGCCTTTTATCTATGCTTGGTCTTGCATTAATGAGCTGCAGTCCCAACCTGATTTCCTCTTTCTGTTGTTTTCATTCTTTGACAGGTGGTCCGTGCATTTGAATTTGCTGATATGTAGCTGATCAAAAAAGAAAAAGAACCAAAATTACCTTGGTAAAACCTCCAGCATCCCGTGCCACCATTGGTCTGTTGGCAACTGATGTCTTTGTATTTTTATTAGTGTTTCATCAACTTCATTATACCTATAGAAGTTGGGCTGGACTTCAAAAAGATGATTTTATCTCATGTTCAATGTAGAACAAATTTTCTAATCTGTCATATAGAATCTGTCTAGAGGGAGGCCCTGTGGCTTCTGAGGTGCTTGATGATGCTGTAATTTGATTGGAAATATAGGTATTTATCGTGTTAGCATACTGTTCATGTGGTAATAGTCTCCCATTACTGGTCAATAAACTGGGTAGACCCCTTTGCTGCAAGGCTGTAAACTTTTATGTAAAGGCATTTATTTCTGCCTGCATTTCTTGACATTTTCTTTCTAGATTTTGAACAAAATTCCTCAGGGTCAGCACCATTTTCACTATCAAAATGGTGTCTACTTTGTTCCTGATATCTAGAGCTTCTAGTTGTTCTCTGGTATGAGTATTCAAAAATTGAATGAGTCTATTGGCCTTCTCAGGCATGTTTCTCAATGATGCCCTGGCCCTTTGAATCTCTACTCAGGCTATTTCTATCAATTCTATTTGTTCATGTATCGTCTGAATTGATTGTCATTGGTCAGTGATAGACTAGCTGACTTTGGTCCACAAAATTGTTTTAATGTCTGCCAGAGGTTTATGAAGAGTGCGATCTTTTTCCAAGGATTTCACCTTATTCTCCAAGGCCTTTATCTCTCTGGTTTTCTCTGCCACTGTTATCTTGGATTTGTCATAGCTTACCTCTAGCTTGGCCAGCTTTTCTTTGGCCTCTTTCAGCTCTGACATTTGGATTTCTAGCTCTTTTACTGTTGTCATCATTTCTTCCATGCTCAAGCTAGAGTCTGGTGCTGTTATTGTTGCTGCTGCTAAAACATCTGTAGTTGATGTACCTGTTGTTGATGCTGGGATGATAGGAGGGATTGCTGCTGCAACTATGGGAGGGGCAGCGGTGACTGTTGGAGCTGTTTCAGGTGGCTGGGAGGTCGACTCTCCCTACTTGGCTTGCAATGCTTTCTCCAATTCTTGCTCCGTTGCAATTAGCCTTTGATTCATCCTCATCAACAAATCCATCGTATCTTCTTCTGCCTTTTCTTGTGCAAGTTTTGTAGTTTGTGGGTGCATGGTTGCAGGCAGTTTTAATTGCTTTCTAAGTGCAGCAATATCTTCTTCCTTTTTCTTTATAAGGGCTTTGATGCCCTTGGCATCCTTAGGATCATGCCCTAGCTCAATAATAATTTCCTCCAGGGTCTTTATTCTGTTGTCTTTAGCCAAGGAAGATATTTTTTCCAATTCCAATTGGGCAGATGTATTGCTTAATGACTCCTTCAATTGGTGGGCCAGCATTGCCTTGTCTGCCAATGTAGCATAGACCATTTCGCCTATTTTCTTGTGCAGCTCAATTTGGTCCATTGGGTGTATGTCTTTGGCGAGGACTTCTAGATTTGTTTTTATGTAGTCCGCAGCTGTCTGTGGTTGCTGAACTTTAGGCTTGAAATGACTTAAGATCATTTTTTCCTCCTTAATGTCATAAGCTGCCATCAGTATTTGCTGTTTGGAGGGTGTTGTTTTGAGAATTTGATCATAAAGCTGTATTCTCAATAATTCATTTTGGGCTTTAATTTCCATGAATGTTCCTTTAATACCAAATGGTTGCTTGCTTTGCTGCTTTGAGGAGGACACCTCCATACCATGTTGCCTCTCCATTTCTTTCCTGTGAGAGCTGGTGGATGTTTGCTGGCTGGTTTCCCTCTCCCTCCTTGGACTCCCTGTGATTTCTTCACTAATTTCCTCTTCGGGTTGAGGATCTATTCTTTGCCTTTTGGCCTTTGGCTGCTCTGTTGACCCACTTGCAGGTGTGGTTTCTTCTCTGTCCCGTTTCTTGCTTCTTTCCTCATTGAGAGGAGTCTGTAATGCTGGTACTTGTGGTGCCTATGTCTGTAGTGAAGGGACTTTCCCTTGACCCTGTTCCTTTGAGGTAGTTGGCTGGTCTGTCATTGTTTCTTGCTCTATATCTACTACCTCCTTGCCTTTTGTTGTCCCTGCTGCTGGTGTAGTCCTTTCTTGGGCAGCTTGTGAAGCTGCAGTAGTTGATGTGCCTTCTCCGACTTGTTGTGGCAGTTTGAATGACACCTGCCCAAAAGAATCCAAGTCAAGAGTCTTTTCCAGATTTTTCATATTTTGCTCCATTTTCTCTTCCTCAGTGAATTGTTCAACTAGTGTGCCTTCTACCCACTCATCTTGGTTGGCAAATTGTTCTATCTCTGGGATTTTGCAATTTTCATAAGCTGGCAGCTTATATTTTATTTTTCTTGCATTGATAAAGCCATTTGGGTCATAGGGTACCCACCAAAAGCTCCTTTTTAATCTGAGTTTTTCACCCAATATCTAATCGGCCTCTTGCCATCCTTCTTTTTTGTTCATGACATAGGGGCTTAGTTGGTCTCTGAATTTCAACTAAACCTTTTTGTTGGTGCTAAGGAAATGAGTCAAATCTGAATTGATAAATTGCCTGTAATATTTCAAGGCAAACAGTCTCATTGGCACATATCTTGGCAGCCTGTAGGGGCATAGCTCACAACCATATATCCTGATGACAGTGTGATTCTGGTAGAAGTACCAATCACCTATTTTGTAGTTTTTTGAGAGCTGCAATATTTTTTGCATATCATAAGACAGTCTAGGAGGAGGAGTTCTTTTTAGGAGAGAAGAGACTGGATAGACAAACATGTCAATGAACTCACAGTAGGAGTAGGGAGAGCTATGGACTTCATGAAAGACTGAGGTCCAAAAAATCACAAACCTCTTTTCTCCTTTAGAGTCCAATCTTTTGATGGGGAATTGGAAACAGTCTGGCTGATAATACAGGAACAGATGATAGATGTAGGATGAATACTTGAAGACTCCCTCCCTATCTAGATTCAATAGTTGGTCATGTATCTTGCTGGCAATGAATTTGGCATAATTGTATTTGACAGCAGGGGGCTGCCCTGGGGTAAATGCGGATAGTAAGACCAATATAGTTTCATCAATATGTTCACTTGTCTTGAAGCCCAGAACATAAGATATCATATCAACAAGTAATTTACCCACTTCATTGAACCATGCATAGTGAAAAGGAGGTGGCTCTGTAGGCTGGCGATCTGCTCTCATAAATATTTGGGCAATTCGGGTTATCTCTGAGCTGGAGAGTTTAGGACCTTCATCAAGCAAGAATTTCATAGAAAGAGGGAACAGAAGCTGAGTTGGTTTGAAGTTTAGCATTTGATTGATGGAGTCAGGAGTTATATGAAAGAGGATGCTCCCAGATGGAGATTTGACTGCCCTTTGAGTTGGTTCATAGTTTTCACAGCAGAGGTGAATTATCTCAGGGAAGATATTGATAGAGGGGAGGAAGTATATGGGAAGATTTGATTCCCATATCCCATAAAAATCATTGTTATTCAGATAACTGTTCCTCAGCTCACAGAATGTCTGCAGGTGGTTTCTGTCACCAACCAAGTCTTGGATTAGATAATCCCTATCAGCCAAAGGTAGTGATTCCAATTCCTTGTGGGGTGCATTGAGAGGAGTGACATTCAAGGCTGCTGGAGTCTCCATCTTTAAATTCTCTGTGTTTTTGATTTGAATGTGGGTCTATGCAGCAATAGAACACTGAGTACTAGCTTTGAGGTTTTCCCAGGGAATTGCAGACTGAGCCTTATATAGAAATGGCCTCACTGTGTAAAATTTATAGAAAAGACAAAGTCTGTAGGGTCTAATTGGGAGGCTAGATAAAACGGAGGAAATGGTGCTCTTTTGCAGGTGAGTTTGGCAAATTAACTCAATATTTGGGCAGTTTTGGAGATTTTTCCGGCGGAAATGGGCTTGAATTGCAGTTTAGTGGGCAATTTGCAGAGGAGAATAGAGTTTGCAGGTTTTCTTTGGAACAAAGGGTCACACAGCGAATTAAAATGCAGAGATTTGTGGGTAGGATCACATTTTAATTAGAATTTTAGTTCTTTGGGTGATTTTAACAGAGAAATTTTGTAACAACAGGGTTTACGGGTGAATAATGGGTAAATACCTGTTTTATAGGTGACTGGTACGAGCTGCGGGTACAATACTGAGCTAAGGGGGCCGAGTTTGCAAAGTGAATTCGCCTGGGTGGTGGACTGGAGTTTTGGTGGTGAATTGGTCGTAAGTTGCATGCACAGTCTCTGCAAACGAACAAATAGAAAATGAACAAAAACCATCACTTTCATGACTTTTAACACAATTGGGATTTTTCGGGATTTTTGGCGCTTTTTTGTGATGACGTCATCATGACGTAATTTTTTCATGTAGCACGGTACGGAGGATGACGTGGCGGGTGGCACAAAGGTGAGGTGGTGATGTCAGCAGGTGACATGGCGCTGATACAGAGTGGTGGCGGTCGACGTGGATGCGACATCATCAGATGATGTGGGTATGACGTCAGGGGGTAGGCAGCAGGGCGGTAAGCGGTATTCCCAGCACCGCCTTTGGGCCATGGTGGTTTCGGAGGCGGGGGCTCCGATCACGCCGGGAAGCCGACGCGTGGCAGGGGTACGGCTATAATACCGCCCATCCCCCGGACGCTAACGTTCGGCAGATGAGGGGTTCCGATATCGCCACCAGCCGTTGGATCTATGGCGCTGGATCGGACGGTCGATGGGTGAGGTAAGTGGCGGTGGTTTACAACAGGGGGACCCGCGCATTATTTTAACATTTAATAATGTTTGTCGGGGTTTTAAACTTTGGTTATGGTATTTTTCGGGCGCGGTTGTTTATTTAACCGGGTGTTAAATAAACCCCGATGGTTTATGAACGCGGAAGGGCTATTATTAAGGTCCCAAATGGACCAATAATTCCTGAAAACTTTGTTATAAGGCTATAGTTGCCAGGGGTAGGGATATTATGTATTTTTTGGGTTTTTTGTATAGTTTTTTATAGAATAGGGGTGGGAAAATGATAAAGGAGCTATACAATAGAGTCAATGTTAATATGATTTTATGGATAGATAACGCTAAGTTTATAAGGTAATAACTTAGGTTTTTGGGGAAATGAAGTAAAATGGTAAGATCTTTTACACAAGAAATGTGGCTTGTTTTGACTAAGTAAACACAAAGTTCCACTTAGTATTTATCATAAAATGAAGTGAACTAGGACTACTGGGTAGATCCCAATGTCCTTGAGGGGGTGTCAGTAAGGGTACTTGGGGGAATGAGAGGGGAAATTAGTCATGCTCCACTGTTTTACAACCAAACAACTGCCATGGTACTTGTGACATCCATGAGATAAGTCTTTCTTGACAAGACAAAAAATGATCACAAACTTGTTTCTGCAACCTCAAACTGCCTACCCAGCCTAATACACCTAGCATTTTTTCTTCCTTTTGATTGGGTGCATTTGGACTAGAAAACCCTGATTTTCCTCTTTTCTTTTGAATGCCCTCCTATCTAAGTCTACCCTTATCTCTTCCAAGGGCCCAAATTAAGTAGTTGGGCTCCTTTGTTTCTCTACCTATTTACTCATCTGCCAAGCTTGAAATGTTTGGATAGATCTTTATTCTCTATTCTAAAGACAAGTAAATTCAAACATGATCTAACCAGGATTGAACTATCTGGCTATTCATCAACTGTGTCAAGAATCAACGACTTGTACACAATGAAATTCTTCAAAAATGGAACAGTAGTGGCATTTAAACTAGCACACTTTCCTGGTATTTTGGTTTGGGGTTCATTTTTATCATTTTTTCAGACCAATTCATTCTTTTTGCCCTTTGATTTTTCTTTTAGGGCATACCCTCTTTTCATTTTTTAATTTTCTTCGTTTGTTTACAAAATATGGAACCTTTGCAGCATGAAAGGATGAACATATTTAGCTCTTCTACAGTCAATCATGAAAAATGAAACCTATTGGTATAGGAACCTAACACTTGTCACAAGTACTCAGTACTATCTCCACCTATTACACACAAAACTAGCTCAGATCTGATGCCTCAAATCTCCTCCACTGCGCAATCCTGCAAGAGAATCACGTGAGCACAAGCTACAATTTCCTTGTTATTGGCCCACACTGCGCAGCCCTCATTGGAATTACTCAATCCATGCATGTGCAAATCTCATGCACAACTGATAGTCACAACTCATCCTTTCACTTACCTCTAACACCTGTCTCTGTTGAACTGTCCATGCACTAAGTTAACTGATGTATTCTTTAGTTTCTTTATGAGTTAATAATTAGTCAATTAATTAACAATCAATTCACACAACTCATCACTAGTTTATTCTTTAGTTAGACTAAATACAACTAGTTCAACTAAGTCAAACTGAACACAACTCCATCAACTCCACAGAACTCACATGCATGAGTTCTAATTGAAGTCCTCCATGCAATAGCTCAACTAACACATAAGAAACCACGTGATTCCTTTTGTCAGCTGCATGTGCCACATCCGTAGGTCGAACTGAAGTGCTCCACGAGAATAAGATAATGTTTAGAGTCCAAATATTACTAAGGGCTAATAATATTTGACTGTTTCTATTTTTTAGCCTGGCAGTCTAAAAATAGACTCTGATCACTCCTCTGTGTATCAAAATAAGAAGTCCATCTATTTTTCCCAACATGACCAATCATCCATAAACAACATCCTGCAACTCATAGACCATGATCCATATGTCTAAAAATAGACATAGTCTAAAAATAGACTTTGCGCCAAAAATAGCCTACGGGCCCACTTAGTGAAGGCGAATCCTTTCCACTAAGCTCCATCATATTGTTTCATTTTCAACACTCCCTCTGAAAAAGAGATGGATTATCTGCAACCCCTTTTCCTGCCTCTGAAATGTTCTGCATGCAACACATTTGCCCGGTCCACTTGCTCCAACAACACTTGGAACAAAAACACTCCCAACTGACCACTCTGTTGGGCTAGAAACATACTCTGATGCTGAAGCTCTACCTGCTATTGACAAGTGCTCCCTCTCTATCATCTGTGCTACTGCAACATCTCCATGCATCTCGCACCATTGCACACCTCTCTGTGACACCTAGCACTGTGCAAAACACTTGTGCCTCTCGCATTGCTGCAACCTGCTAGCTATGCACTGTCCTGGGATTCCCTACACTGTCACTCTCTCTGCTGCTCCATCCACATCTGTCTCTACCCAATCAGTTAGTTCTTGCTACTCCACATCGGGGCTCCATTAGCAAGGTCTCATCCAAGAGGTTGGGTACCTCAAGGATCTTGCTCCTCCTCCTTGGGACGATCAATCCACATCACCCCACCTCCTCCCTGGAGGTATGGCTGCATGTGATCCCTCAGCCCACCTAGCTCGAAGTTTCCCCCTACTGGAGGTCTTTGCATGAGTAGATGTATCTACTCGATCTCCTCTTAGCTTCCCTTGTTGTGGCTGCTCCAAAACCTCCTGAAGTTGCTGCACCAATCGTGGCTCCTCCACAATCGTCTGAGATTTCTTCTGGCTATGCATGTTGAGAGGTAATATACTCTCCCTCTCAACCACCAAGTCTCCATTAGTTGCCTCGCTGCTCAAGGATTTGCATGCATCTTGAACCTCAAGAGCATATAGGTTCTTGACCCGTGAACTAATCTGCTTCACCTGTCTAGTGATGATGTGTCTAAGGAAAACCATTCCCTTATTGAAGAATACATCATAGCCTCTGTCTTCCAGCATCGCGATCAACACCAAGTGTCTCTTCAGTCCTAGTACATACTTGACATCAGTCAAGGTAAGGCGAGCTCCATGCTCCCTCTGAAAAATAACCGTGCCTACACCTGAGACACTATACTTCTCATCATTACCCATCACTATGAGTATTTGGAGATCTTTCTCCTCCAAAGTACTGAACAAACTCTTGTCACCGGTCATGTGGAAAGAAGCTCCACTGTCAAGAAACCAACCACTTCCCACCATGGATGAAACCATGCATGCGAAGAGTGTGAAATCCAACTCGAACTGTGAAGCAAGTGCCTCACCTTCAGATCCTTCCCCGGATCCCTTCTTGGACTTCTTCTTTCGGCAATTAGTAGCATAATGGCCCAACTCATGACAACGAAAGCATCTCACCTTTGACTTGTCAACCTTCTTCCCATCATTGGAAGAACTGGATTCAGAAAGAGAAACCTTCTCCTTCCTCTTCTTTGCTTTGGTAGCCAAAGCACAATTTTCTTCATCAGATGCCTTTGATGAAGATCTGTCCCTGGTATTCCGCCTGATCTCCTCTTGCACAAGACCTGAGCAAAGTCTCTCCCATCTTGGCAATTTCTCCCGACCATTGACAGAGTCCTGATAGGAATGCCAAATCTTCGGAAGACCAAGTAGAGCCAAGCTCACCAAGTCCTCATCATTGACAGTCACCCCCACACTTCCCAGCTCATCCTAGCACTGGGTGAACTTCATGAGATACCTGGGCATACTGTCTCCATTCTCACACTTAATGTTTCTGAGTTTATCCTTGAGCACCAACTTCCTCTGGTCGCTCTTGCTTTGGAATAGATCTGTCAATTCTTTCCACATCAAGTATGGAGAATCCTTTCCATGCAGGCTGGATACACTGTGATCCTTCACGCCCTCCAACAGAATCCTTCGACACTTTGTTGTCTTCGTTTTCCAAGCATCAACTTGCACAGTATCAGTAGGCTTTGGGACCTCAGCCTCTATGAACTCCTTCAACCCATTATCATCTAACACCGCGTCCATCCTGTCCTTCCATGCAATATATTTCGAGCTTCCCTCAAGAGCATACTCCAATCACAATCCTTTGAAAGACATTGCAACGTTGACACCAAGAAAACACTGCTGCAAATTCAAATTCCACTAGCTCAAAACTCAACCGCTTCTGAATTAAAATTCGTGAGAACAAAGTATTTCTCGTACAGAGATTGACTGTATGGGCATTCACCGGATATCTCACCTTCCAAGAGAAGGATGAATCCAGAGGCTACCTGGCCCAATTACAAACTCTGCCTGAAGAAATAAAATGTAAACACTTTCTGAATAATAGATTTGATGATCAACTTCGCTCCAATACCATGTAGAAATTTTGAATAATAAAACACTTATTCACAGAGATTATCCCGATTATATACTATTGCAGAATACATGCATAATACATAACCTCCTCTACGTTGATCATCAATTTAGCATCATTAAAATCAATGAAACATCAATCGCATGCGCACATTAACATAGTATGTAACCCGGGGAAAGCATACAGCTAAAAACCCCACACTATCTATATAGTATAATGATTGAGAACATGTAACAATACATAGTACAATACTCCTCACAAGTACTAAGTACTATCTCCATGTTATATACCTAGGGGGGATAATATGGGGTACCAAGGGTGGTACCCAAGGTAATAATGTAATAATGGGATGGGCCATAGTAATAAATAAGGTGGTTAACCCATGTCATGTAAGGGACCACAAGTAGTTAATAATAATGTAATGGGCCCATGGTATTAGTTGATGGTATGAGGGAACCATGGTAATGATGCATGGTATTGTATGTATGAGGCCTATATAAAGGCTAGAGACTCCACATGGAGAGATATGGAGTGAAGTATTCTTATATGAACAGGCATATGGCTTGTGGAGTGTTCTCCTTCCTTAAGGAGTGAATGTATGGTGGTGCCCTACCTTAAGGGTTTGATCAATAAAGAGAATCATTTCTATCTATTTTGATCTTTTTCTTTCTTGGGTTTATTTCTGTATCATATATCTTTTGGATCAGATCTACAACAAGTGGTATCAGAGCTACAACAAGTGGTATTAGATACAAGTTGGGTTCGATCTACAACAAGTGGTATTGGAGCTACAACAATTGGTATCAGAGCTACAATAATTGGTATCAGATCTACAACAATTGGTATCAGAGCATTTCTATCTATTTTGATCTTGTTATTTATCGGGGTTTCTGGGGCGGCGAGTTTGCAGATCAGATCTGGACATCCTGGCACAAGATCTGCAAAATCTAATTGTATATTTGTATTCTTTGTGAAAAAATAGCTGATTTCAAAAAAAAAAATCGGTTGAATCGGAGTCCGGATGAAGGAGATATCGTTGATTTAAAAATCAGTGGGGTTGCAGACAATTTTCAGGGCAGCGATTTTGCGGCGCAGATCTAGACGTCCTGGTACAAGATCTGTAAAACCTAATTGCAGATCTGGATTCTTTGGGAAAAATACCCAATTTCAAAAAAAAATCAGTCGAATCGGAGTCCGGATGAGGGAGATATCGCTGATTTAAAATCAGCTCTTTTTTGCAGAAATTTTGGTGACGGCGGGAGAGTTGCAGCGCAGATCTGGAATTCTAGTGCCTAGATCAGGATTTCTATCACATGGGCAGTTGCAGAATGGTCATTCCATTTCCGAAAATAGGTCATAATAAAGATTTCGAGCAATATTGACTAAACTGTGGCCACCTTAAATTTTTACCAAGTGAGTGAATTTTTTCAAAACCCTTTTCATGGCTTCTAGCAAGCAATATTTTACAGGGAAAGATAATGGTCTTACTATTGAAGAATACATAAAACAAAAAAAGTCAGTATGGGAAAAAAATTGGAGGGATTCAGTGTGGTTTGGTTTCAAAGATGAGGCTTACAAATGGTATTTCTCACTTGATGACAAACAGTTGACCAAACTCTCAGATGCAGAATTTGAAAAAGTCCTTTTAGACAAATGGTCTCGTGCTAGAAAAAAGGAGAATGAGCCACGTAAGGGGTTATCTTCTACTGGTGTCTCCTTATTGTAGGTTCATGGATTGATTCAAAAGGAGAATATCATTGTGTCTATAAATCATAGTTGCAAGCATAATTTTATCAATGTTAATTTGGCAAAAAAATTGCAAGTTCCAGCAAAAAACATTGAAAACACACAGGTGAATGATGAGGATGTTCAAGTGTATAAAGATTTGAAGATTTCTATGGATAAGTATGTGTTTCATGGTGATTTTTATACTTTAGAGATGGATAATATGGATGTTGTTGTGGGATATCCTTGGATGGAATCTGCGGGTACTATCAATATTAATGTGCAGAAGAAATTCCTGAAGCTATGGTATAAAAAGAAGAAAATTACACTACAGGATATTTCCATCCATAAACAGGTAGAGCACATGGAGGCTGAAGCAGAAGATGTTCCAGGGATTGACATATCAGATGATGAGCCTTTGATGATCAACAATCAAACACAAACAGAGGCTGAAGAAGAAAAGGTTACAGGTGATGATACATCAGAGGAGGGCTCAGTGGTTGAAGTCATATTGAAAAAGAAGACACCACAGCAGGGTGAAGTCAAGCAAAAGCCATCGTGGGTTAAAACTTCAACATATCATCACCCACATCACCCCGCAACACAACCATCATGGAAACCAAGTAGTCACATGATGGATAGAAAGGAGAGACGATCCACCCACTACACATCAACACAGAAGAGCCGCCACAGTCAACTTCCATCTCAAGCGAGCGAGGCACCAGCGAGATCGAGGGTTCACCTTTCTCTTGGATGGCTAGATGCACGTGCATGGTACCAGTGGACTACTCTTTTGAGTAGATCTTATTATTTGTGTTCTTCCCATGTTTCGGGGACGAAACATGCTTAGGGGGGTGGAATGTTATATACCTAGGGGGGATAATATGGGGTACCAAGGGTGGTACCCAAGGTAATAATGTAATAATGGGATGGGCCATAGTAATAAATAAGGTGGTTAACCCATGTCATGTAAGGGACCACAAGTAGTTAATAATATTGTAATGGGCCCATGGTATTAGTTGATGGTATGAGGGAACCATGGTAATGATGCATGGTATTGTATGTATGAGGCCTATATAAAGGCTAGAGACTCCACATGGAGAGATATGGAGTGAAGTATTCTTATATGAACAGGCATATGGCTTGTGGAGTGTTCTCCTTCCTTAAGGAGTGAATGTATGGTGTTGCCCTACCTTAAGGGTTTGATCAATAAAGAGAATCATTTCTATCTATTTTGATCTTTTTCTTTCTTGGGTTTATTTCTGTATCATATATCTTTTGGATCAGATCTACAACACTCCACCTATTACACACAAAACTATCTCAGATTTGATGCCTAAAATCTCCTCCACTGTTTGCATGCCTCCACTGTGCAATACTACAAGAGAATCACATGAGCACAAGCTACAATTGCCTTGTTATTGGCCCACACTGCACAGTCATTGGCATTACTCAATCCATGCATGTGCAAATCTCATGCACAACTGATAGTCACAACTCATCCTTTCACTTACCTCTAACACCTGTCTCTGTTGAACTGTCCATGCACTGAGTTAACTGATGTATTCTTTAGTTTCTTTATGAGTTAATAATTAGTGAATTAATTAACAATCAATTCACACAACTCATCACTAGTGTATTCTTTAGTTAGACTAAATACAACTAGTTCAACTAAGTCAAACTGAACACAACTCCATCAACTCCACATCCAACTCCACAGAACTCACATGCATGAGTTCTAACTGAAGTCCTCCATGCAATAGCTCAACTAACACATAAGAAACCACGTGATTCCTTTTGTTAGCTGCATGCGCCACATCTGTAGCTCGAACTGAAGTGCTTCAAGAGAATAAGACAATGTTTAGAGTCCAAATATTACTAAGGGCTAATCATATTTGACTGTTTCTATTTTTTAGCCTGGCAGTCTAAAAATAGACTCTGATCACTCCGTTGTGAACCAAAAATAGAAGTCCATCTATTTTTCCCAACATGACCAATCATCCATAAACAGCATCCTGCAACTCATAGACCATGATCCATATGTCTAAAAATAGACTTTGCGCCAAAAATAGCCTGCGGGCCCACTTAGTGAAGGCGACTCCTTTCCACTAAGCTCCATCATCTTGTTGCATTTTCAACAAAAATATTGTAGGCACATTCTTCAATCCAAATGACATTATGGTGTATTGAATGTTGGAAGAATTAGCGCACCTCTATGGATCTGCAATTTCCACACTGGGGATCCTAGCTACTGGTTTGGAATGTTTACCAACACCTGTGAGTTTTGGTGTAACGGAAAACCTCTTCATGATATCAAAGCTTGGACCTAGGTTCGATTCGCCCGAGTTGCCTTTGAGGGGGGTGTTGGAAGAATCACCACACCTCTATGGAATCCGTAATTCCCACCCTGGGGATCCTAGTTACTAGTTTAGAATGTCTTCCAACACATGCGAGTTTTGGTGTAACGGAAAACCTCTTCGTTGAAAACAACCCCACTAAGTCGTGAAGGTTTTATTGCTCCTATCCACTGGCACGATTTTGATTTGATGGTACCCAGAGAACCCATCAGTGAAGGAATATGCTTCCTGGACACCTATATTGTCCAACGCTTCATCTGTGAACGGAGTCAGAAAAGGATCATGCAAACAAGCATCATTCAGTTTTTTGAGATCCATGCATATCCTCATCTCAGCCTTATACATTTTATCTTGCACCACCATAGGGCTTACCAAATCAGATTCTTCCATAGGCTCAATGATTCTTGCCGATAGCATCTTGTTTAGCTCTGAGCAGACCTTCTCCTTGTATTTCAGATTGAGGCGGTAAGGCCTCTGCTTAACTAACTTGGCGTCAGGTTTTAATGTGATCTTGATCACTCCCAGGTCTCCGATTATTCTTTCCAGATCCATAAAATTGGTAGGGAATAAGTCATGGTATTCGTGGAGAAATTCAGCAACCTTATCCCCCATCGTGCCATCCCAGTAGTCTCCAATCTTTGTGAATTTGGGTTCTGCCTCTGTACCAATTGATGAACACCAAAAATGGGTAATTATATGGGCTCATTCAGCCTCCTAGTTTGACTTAATCCACCATTCTCATTAGTTTATTGCATGTTTTTTTATTATATTTATGCTAATAGAGTTAATAGGGTTAGTCATTATGCCAACAAGTCTAATGTGTGCTTTATGCAGTTTTTTTGGTCAATTTGGAGACAAAATCAAAGGTTTAATGAGCACTTGGCAGCCAAATTCATGGAAGAACAAGGGAGAGGATTTGTAGGAAGGTGTCCCCTTCATTTATGAGCCTTTACCTCGAATTCTATCAAAAACTCGGAGCATAAGGGGAAGCCAAGCCAGTCAAGTAGGACTGCTGTTAACTGCAAGTTTTGGCAGCCGAGTCCCTAAAGTTTAGGAGGAATGTTAGGGTCCTCAATTTGAATAAATAAGAAGGCTTAGGGTCTCATTTCAGTTAGCTAGTTTGTAGTTCTATTTTAGTCAGTTAGTCATTTTTTTAGTTTGATTTTAGTCAGTAGGTTAGCTCTGCATTTCAGCACATTTTCAAGCTTTTTCTTATAGACAGTTTTTGGGATGTAACTTTTCTTTTGATCAATAAAGATGAATCCAGCTTTGCACCAGCTCTAATCTCTCTTAGGAGGCTGTAGCTCTTGGGGTTGGGCCCAACCCAAGTTCCCAGTACCTCCTTTATGTACGTTTATGTGTCTTTGCTACATTCATAGAATAATTTCTGTTATTTAGATTAAAATCTTGTTTTGTTATTTAGGTTGCTTTTGATGGTTGAAATAGCTTTTCATGTTTAGGTTGATTTGATAGGTTGGTAGCAGAAAAGATCTTCAAAAAAGGCCATTAAGCAACCCTTGATCTCACCTCTCTCTCCTCGGGACCATGAACTGAGACCAAGGTGTCCTTGCTACCATAAAAACACTGTTCCTGCTTCTTCATGCAATTTCTAGTGTTAGATTCTTAGTTGCAAAAGTTAGTACTAGTTGTGATTACATGCTTAGATCCATTCTTGCTTGGTTTCCATAGTTGTTTTACATGATTTGCTGCCAATAAACTTTTGTTCATCATGCTTATGGTTTCTAGGTCAAATTAGGTCAAAATAGCTAGATCTTTGGTTTTCTTAGTCTTTGTTGATTAATTTTGGAAAATAACGTGCATAACACCTGTGATATCTCTTTGCCTACCCTTACTCCATCAATACAACCTGCTCTGTCCTCTAACTCAGATTCTTTCCTTTCATCCGCCACATTTTCTCACTTTTCCCTAAGCCCTACAGTCTTGTGCAACATTAATTCTCCTATCTTCGAACAAACCAAATCACCTTAATCACTCCTCAGCCTCATGCACCAGGCCCTAGACCTCTTCATAGCCTCATCCAACCTCCATTTCCACTTTCCCACTGGTTTTTCCTCCATAAACCCTCAAAAATCCTCTCTCGGCTCTTCCTGTAGAAGCTACAGTACATCCTATAGAACCCCTGCAGACTTCCTGTAGAAGCTCATGAAAGCGGTTTCTTGAGATCTGATCACTGTGAAACTCTCTAGAAGGGTGATAGGGACCCCTTAGGCCCTCTTCTCACCTTCCCAACCTCCTGCAAGCATTTCCTTTCATCAGTCAACCTCTGCATAGTCAAAAACAGTTAAAGCACATGCATAATAACTCTGCGAAATTACTCAAAAATGAAAAAAGATGTTTTCTTCATATTTCTCTTCAGAAGTAGCTTAGTCATATGCATTTTGCCTTTTTAGAAGTGAATGGCATCCATTTCTGTAGCTTTCATCCTTTTACTTGCACTAGTAGGGTCAGTCGATAAAACTAGGTTTTGCTAGGGTTTGCATTTCCTTTCAGCTTTCCGCTTCTTTTTGCAAGTAGATTAATCTCCTTTGAGTTAACTTTCATCCATCATATTTAAAAGCTTCTTCTAAGAGATCATAGAAGTTGGCTTAAGCTCCTAGCGGACTTGTGCCAGCTGATCAAGTGACAGCCGCGACAAGAGCTAGTACTTGTGCATATAGCACCGTCGCTTCCAAGTTTGTTACGAACTACCGGGTTGATAAAAGTAAAGAAGGGAGCCCCAGGAGTTGCAGCATTATTGCTGCAATACTGGAGCCCACCATCTTTTTGGTACTGTTGCCGGGGAAGCGTCAGAGTATTAGTGATTGCTTCTTTTCTTCTATTTTCTACTACAACTTTCTGCTAAGTAGTTTATTTCAGCAAGCATAGAGTAGATTGTTTCATTTCTAGTTTGCAATTTCATTTCCGCAAAAGTAGATTAGAAATTTCCTACTTTCATAGATTAGCATTTCAATTTCGCAATTTCATTTCTGCAAGCGTAGATTATCATTTCAATTCCGCAATTTCAATTCTGCAAGCGTAGCCTAGCATTTCATTCCTACAATTTCATTTCAGCAAAATAGATTAGTCCTTTCCTGCTTTCATTTCAATTCTACATTTTCATTTCAGCAAGATAGATTTTAGTTAGTTACAGTTCAATCTATTTTAGTTTTTGCAGGTACAAGTAGAAAAAAACAAAAATAAACCAAAAAGATTTCCTTTCATGCCTTGTAGGAGTAGAGATAAGTCAGAAAAATGTTTGCACAACACCCCCCACTACTTCACACAGCCAACCTTCTCCCTTCTTCAATGGCTGTGAGTAAGAACAACCCCTAGGTGGACATCAAGACATATTTGAAGAACCTCTAGGGGAGAAGAAGAAGGAAACATTCCTCTGGAGCAAATGGCTACAAGAAGAAATGTTGGGAGCAGTACCTTATCCAAAAATGAATTTGCAAATCAGATGGAAGATTTCAAGAGCGAGATGAGGCAGTTTCTTTCCATGCAACTGGATACCTTGCAGATCCAAAGGAAGCAAGAGGAAGCCAAGAGGGCTTTAGCCATCTTCTGTCCCAGGTGAACTAGAAAGCATCCTAGGAATGAATGTCCATTGCACTCCATAGAAGTGTGTTTTTTCTATGAAAGAGACCATCCTACGAATCAATACCCTTCCTTGCCTGGAATTAAAACTGCATATCAAAGGGCCAAAGGAGTCACTGAACCACTCTATTATATGAATCAAAGGAGGCCACATGGACCCATACTCTTTTCCTCAGCTATGCTTGATCCCTTCAAAGTCAAATAATTTGGTCTCTGAAATCCGTATCCCTATCAAAGCATGCATTTCAAGCCTCCACATCATTTTGTCTCTAATCTCGATGTGCACATGGCTCCATTAGAAGTATTCTTATACTTGAAAATGATTTTGTTTTTCAAGTAGGGTAGGGTAGGAAAAGAAGAAAAAAAAAGAAAAAGAAAAAATGAAAATAAGAGGAAAATAAAAATCCAAGGTGAAAACCTCCTTGGAGGCGCCTTAGATTGGCTTATTGATTGAAAACCTCCATGAGGTGGTCAATGGGTTGGAAAGAAGAAAAAATAAAAAGAGAATAAGATCCCTGGGTGAAAACCTCCCTTGGAGGCGCCCAGGGCAGGCAATTAGGGTGAAAACCTCCATGAGGCACCCTAGTTGTTTTCCAAAAAAAAAAGAGAAAAATAAAAAGAATAATAAACCCAATTTCCATTGAATAATTGTAGGTTGCAACAAGGACATTGCAGGTTAGGAGGATTGCTCAAAATAAAGGCAGAGGAAGTTCTGTGCCTTCTACAGGAAGTTCTATGTCTTCTACAGGAAGCCTACAAACAAGCCAAAATTGATCTCCGAAGAGGACCCGAAGGCTGGGAACATGTCCATGAGGCCTGCAAACATTCATGTTTCCATCCCTTACCCTTCTCCATTATTTTTTCCATCTCATTGTGCTTCTTTCCTAAAAACTGGGTGTTCTATAGAAAGTTCCTATAGAAATTACAGGAAGCTATAAATGGATTTTAAAAGGCAGTTTGGCGAACATGATAGCTTCCTAAAGGGTTCATAAGTCCTCCTACAATCTTCAAACCTCTCTCCCATCAATTCCAAGTCTGCATTATAGCCCAAGCTCATTTTTTCTCACTGTGCAAACCGCCTGTAGAATGCTTTGAAGCAAAAATACATAGAACAAATTTTTTTTTTTCACTCACATGAAAACCGTGCATCCATTTACAAAACCATTTTATAGGAAGTTGTATAGGGATGATGGCAACATTCCCAAGCAATTTCAGCCAATTCCAGTGCACGGTTTCCAAGAAATCAGCCTCCATCACCTTTAGCCATTTTTACATTTTCTCCATATCTGTGCATCCATTTCAAAACATGTTTCATGGGGAGATGCATATAGGTGATAGTAACCTACCCAAGTAGTTTCAACTGACTCCAATGCACGGTTTCTGAGAAATTGACCTCTGTAATATTCAGCCATTTTCAGTTTTTCTTGAAATCTGTGCATCCATTGGCCACAATTTTTCTATGGGAGGTGCATAATGATGATAGAAACATGTTTAGAAAGTCTTAGGCCAATCCGATCTATCGTTTGGGAGCTATGGAGAAAACAAGTCGCTGTCTTGCAAAAATCCAACATCAATAGCATGCGGGTGCAAATCTGAACGTGGAAACAGATTCCTGCAGCTTAGATCCAACCAGAGGATACCTACACAAGAAACATAGCCACGTATTAGCAACCAAACCAACATTCATCCATAGAAATAAATGCATGCAGCAGAAGGAAAGGCCACAACACCTCACAGAACCCACATTCGACTTCCAGGTACGTGACTAAACTCGTTCCTCTGTTGCATGAATGTAATTTGAGAACTGCGTGAACAATGAGATGGTTGTGATTAAAAGAATCGGTGGCCAGCTAACTGGCCACCCTCATCCAGTTCAAACAGTGCTCGGTGGGTGCAATCGACATGTGTGCTCAACCATCTCAGGAAGAAATCTGAAAACAGGTAGTGGTGACCGTTTAAACTCCAACGTAATTGATGGAAGTGATTACATGCAGAGAACATACAGTTCATAATAACACTACAGTGGGGACCAACAGTTTGCATGCGGCCAATGTGCACTTGGCCAGCTCACCCTCCATCAACGAAAGTCTCTACAAGCAGCCAATCAAACTCATCTTCAAAATACTCTCACCACTGTTGTTTCCAGTTTATCATTGTCCTTGCAGCTGCAACAAGCTCCATACCACCTCCATAGCAGCAAACGAATATTTCTCGGCCATTTTTCAAAACCCTCCTACTTATCGTCATTCTACAGGAGGCACTTTTTTGTTCTACAGGAAACGAGATCCTTCTATAGGAAAGACTGCACAGCTACGGAGCAGGAAAACTTGGGATTTTCATTGAATTTGGAGCTCCAGACAAGGTAGGCTAAAAAAAAACTCCTCTATGCATGGTATGTTTGTGCAAGGTGGTGAATTGAACGGCATTAGATTGGAAAATCAGAGGAAAAGTCTCCCTGCACATTGAAAAAAGTGAAAAGTCCGCCTGCATATTTTCTGAGTTCTACATTCGAAATCTGTCTTCTTCTTTCTCACCTTCTTCTGAAAAGAGAGATGCAACCATATGAACTAAGCCTGTGTGAAAGAATGAATTTGAAAGACTGTCCACTTTCTGAAAGAGAAAACTGTGTTATTTGTTCTCTGATCTGTTAAAAAAAAAAAATTGATTTCTTTTCAAAAACTAAGAAGCAAATTCAGGTTGGAAAAGTTTGAAGAGAGGAAAAATTGCAAGTTGTTGTTGTGAAAAACACGAAAAATTCCAGGAGCAGTAACAGGTTCTACAGGAGGGGCAGTGAGCTGTTTTTTTAAGAAAACACGGGTTTTTGCAAAATTTATGGCTTCAGGAGGTAGGTTCCATGCATACCTACCTTGATCATCAATATGTGGAAGGAATGATATCATTTTAAGGAAGGATTAAACCTGAAAAAGAAGAGTAATTGCATTCAAAATTTCTGCCTGTTTTTAAAAGAAGAAGAAGAAGAAGAAGAAGAAGAAGAAGAAGAAACAAACAGTTTTATTTGTTGCATGTTTCTGCAAAAGAAGTGATGCAATTTACGGAAGAATCAAGCCTGAAGAAGGGAGAAATTGCATTAAAAAAAAAGAAAAAAAGAAAAAAAAGGGGCTACCTAATTCTTAGAAAAAACACAGTTTTCCCTTGTTTTCCTATTTTATTAAAAAATTCTTGTCTCCATCCCTACATTTGGTGTTCAGAAGGGGTATAAGCACAATGGAAAAAGGATTCATAGACTCCAGCATAGTTTAAGGTAGGGAGTCCATATCAGCTGGCTCACCGTGGGTTAATTAAAATTTTAGTGGAAGAAGCCCTCCATACATTCACACTCCTTATAGCATGGGAAGTCTTCAAAAAGATGACAGAAGAAAGTGACATAAAAGTCCTCACCTATGATATCAGTCCTTTTGACAGTGAGGAAGAAGAGTAGAAAGGGGGAGAAGATGAAGCATTTGATGACTCAGCAGGACATGAAAAGGAAAAGGGAGAAACTAAAATAGAAGAGGAAAAGGATGAAGAGACAGAACAGGAAGAAACAGAGCAAACAGAGAAAGAAAAAGAGAGAAAAGGAGGAGAAAAAGAGGAAGCAGAGGCAAAACAATGAAAAGGGTCCCCTGAGACTCTGGAAAGTGAAGCAACAACTGGTCTCACTGCCTTGAGCACACCAATTAAGCCAAGAGAAAGAGAAAAATGCAGGCCTCCATGTATTTTAAGGCTAGGAAAAGCACAAGAATTCAAACAAGCAGAATAGGAGGAGTAGCGGAAGGACATGGACAAGAAGGAAGAATTTTATGGCGCACATGAGCAAACCACTTCAGAAGCTTTGGATGATAGGGAGGCCACCAGGGCCATCAAGAATGAAGAGATAGATTAGTTGCTCAGAGGATGAGCAACACCTTCATTAAGAGGGTGATGATGAGCCCCAAAAATGGGTAATTATATGGGCTCATTCAGCCTCCTAATTTGACTTAATCCACCATTCTCATTAGTTTATTGCATGTTTTTTATTATATTTCTGGTAATAGAGTGAATTGGGTTAGTCATTATGCCAACAAGTCTAATGTGTTCTTTATGTAATTTTTTTGTTCAATTTGGAGACAAAATCAAAGGTTTAATGAGAACTTGGCAGCCAAATTCGTGGAATAACAAGGGAGAGGATTTGTAGGAAGGTGTCCCTTTCATTTATGAGCCCTTACCTCGAATTGTCCATCAAAAACTCAGAGCACAAGGGGCAGCCAAGCCAGTCAAGTAGGACTACTGTTAACTGCAAGTTTTGGCAGCCGAGTCCCTAAAGTTTAGGAGGACTGTTGGGGTCCTCAATTTGTATAAATAAGAAGGCTTAGGGCCTCATTTTAGTTAGCTATTTTGTAGTTCAAGTTTAGTCAGTTAGTCATTTTGTTAGTTCGATTTTAGTCAGTAGGTTAGCTCTGCATTTCAACACATTTTCAAGCTTTTTCTTGTAGACAGATTTTGGGATGTAACTATTATTTTGATCAATAAATATGAATCCAGCTTTGCACCAGCTCTAATCTCTCTTAGGAGGCTATAGCTCTTGGGGTTGGGCCCAACCCAAGTGCCCAGTACCTCCTTTGTGTATGTTTATTTAGGTTGCTTTTGATGATTGAAATAGCTTTTTATGTTCAGGTTGATTTGATAGGTTGGTAGAAGAAAAGATCTTCAAAAAAGACCATCAAGAAACCCTTGATCTCACCTCTCCCTCCTCGAGACCATGAGCCGAGACCAAGGTGTCCTTGCTGCCATAAAAACACTGTTCTTGCTTCTTTATGCAATTTCTAGTGTTAGATTCTTAGTTGCAAAAGTTAGTACCAGTTGTGATTACATGCTTAGATCCATTCTTGCATGGTTTCCATAGTTGTTTTATATGATTTGCTACCAATGAACTTCTGTTCATCATGCTTATGGTTTCTAGGTCAAATTATGTCAAAATAGCTAGATCTTTGGTTTTCTTAGTCTTTGTTAATTAGTTTTGGAAAATAACGCGCAGAACACCTGTGATATCTCTTTGCCTACCCTTACTCCATCAATACAACCTACTCTGTCCTCTAACTCAGATTCTTGCCTTCCATCCGCCACATGTTCTCGCTTTTCCCTAAGCCCCACAGTCTTGTGCAACATTACTTCTCCTATCGTTGAACAAACCCAATCACCTTAATCACTCCTCAACCACATGCACCAGGTCCTAGACCTATTCACAACCTCATCCAACCTCCATTTCCACTTTCCCACCGGTTTTTCCTCCATAAACCCTCAAAAATCCTCTCTCAGCTCTTCCTGTAGAAACATCCTGTAGAAGCTACATTACAACCTATACAACCCCTGCAGACTTCCTGTAGAAGCTCACGAAAGCAGTTTCTTGAGATCTAATCACTGTGAAACTCTCTGGAAGGGTGATAGGGACCCCTTAGGCCCTCTTCTCACCTTCCCAACCTCCTGCAAGCATTTCCTTTCATCAATCAACCTTTGCACAATCAAAAACAGTTAAAGCACATGCATAATAACTCTGCGAAATTACTCAAAAATGAAAAAAGATGTTTTATTCATATTTCTCTTCAGAAGTAGCTTAGTCACATGCATTTTACCTTTCTAGAAGTCAATGGCATCCATTTCTGTAGCTTTCATCCTTTTACTTGCACTAGTAGGGTTAGTCGGTAAAACTAGGGTTTGCTAGGGTTTGCATTTCCTTTCAGCTTTCCGCTTCTTTTTGCAAGTATATTAGCCTCCTTTGAGTTAGCTTTCATCCATCATATTTAAAAGCTTCTTCTAAGAGCTCATAGAAGTTGGCTTAAGCTCCTAGCGGACTTGTGCCAGCTGATCAAGTGACAACCACGGTATGAGCTAGTACTTGTGCATATAGCACCGTCGCTTCCAAGTTTGTTACGAACTACTGGGTTGATAAAAGTAAAGAAGGGAGCCCCAGGAGTTGCAGCATTATTTTTGCAATACTGGAGTCCACCACCAATGTTCACTTGTTTTGTTTTCACTGGCGCAGTTATATCAGGGTTCTTAATCTGTGGTCCTTGAACCTTGCAGTGGCCTTCTGTTTTCGGAATGTTAATCTTCCGCGGATCTTCATCCTCATCTTTAGTAGTTACATTATAACATTCAAGCACGTGACTCAATTGAGTAGCCCATTCAGCATGAATTAGGTCTAAAGGATCCCGCGGTATCCTAAAGATGGCTACTTTCACCTCTTATAACGCCTCATCAATACTATCAAACCCATCCTCAGAACTGAATGTCATCATGAATCCTTCGCGTAGGATATCCTAGTCACTTGTCCCATGCCAGAGCTCTATTTCTATATACCAATTCATTGGGATAACATCCAGGGTATGAAAAAATAGGTGCATCCACTCAGGTTGGGGCTTTTCTCCATAAGCGTGCGTCCATTTAGCTAGATGCGTGCGTAGATCTTTCT
This sequence comes from Pinus tabuliformis, assembly GCA_031772625.1. Classification (NCBI taxonomy): domain Eukaryota; kingdom Viridiplantae; phylum Streptophyta; class Pinopsida; order Pinales; family Pinaceae; genus Pinus; species Pinus tabuliformis. Next base: position 1,560,078,163 of record CM062804.1, read on the forward strand.
GCCCATCGTAATAGTCTGTTAGTCACATCTTAAGATTCCAAAATTGTGTTCTCATAATATTCCTACATTCACACCAATCATCAAAGCTTCCCTTGTGCGTACACCGCCATCTTGCGGGTGTAGTGCGCAGTGCCCAGTCCAAGGCCTAGAAGCGCTGCTTTTCTAGTATCTCCCTTTCAAATGCATCCAAAAAGATATCTATCTCATTTAGAACATCATAAATAGGTAGATTTCTTGCCTCTAATGATATACAGTGCAACGACCGGGTCATCATGTTGCAATTCAGCGTAGTTACTTCGTGTAACCGATTCTGCCAGCGTTCTATTTCTTCATCGAAATCTGAAGTGCAGGAACTCTCGCGATACCATGTAATCCGTCCATACGCGGTGCGATTCACCCAGTCTTGGTATTGCACTGTTATCTTATAAATGCGGTCTAGATCATCATCACTCTCATAATTGCGGACTGGTTCCATATAGCGCGATCCTTCAGCAGGATCCAGGGGTATTATTACGTGCAGTGATTTCTTTGCAAAGATCATCTTTCACTTCTTCAAATTGATTACCCCATTCATATCAGTAACCCAATCAATTTCCAAGAGTACAGTGTATGGATTGCTATCATACACTATCTCTATTACTTCAAAATCTGCCAGCATGCTCACTCCCTCAATGTCCACAGTCACCCCCTGCAGCTGCCCCATGGGGATGATTTTCTGCTGATTCGCCATATTTAGCTGAATCGGAGACCATTTGGAGCATAGGTCTCCCCATTTTCTCCCAAGTTTTCCTTTGTAGGACATTCGCATCTGATCCCAAGTCCAAAATGACCTGATCCATTTCATACTTTCTTATTTTTGCGGTTAGTCTCATCTCCCGTCCCCTCCTCATTTTATGATTGCCAATTTTTAGTACTACACGCAGCTCACCTGGCGCGGTACCAACACATCTATTGATTAGTTCTTGTAACCCTTTCATAGCCTTACTGTCGTGCAGTAACTTCATATAGGTTTCCAGGAAAGTTGTGAGCATAAAAGGGTCCATCTTTGACTCAAGCTTAGCCTTGCTTCTTGAGGTGGAGGCCTCAACGAAGCTCTTCTTAGCTTCCATGAAGGCTTCATGAGCATGCTCCAAGTCGAATTCAGCCTCTTTTATCGGGGCTTTGCAAACCCATGTACTATCTTCTGGTTGTTTCCCCTTGTCATCCCCTGTCGTGATCCCACTCCTGAGCACTATGTTTATGTTCGGATCCTCCTTGCGCAGCTTAGACCTCATCATCTGTAGGTTCTGAGTCAGTGGTAGTGGTAGCGACCCATTGTCTCATATCCTAGCTATCAACGTAGGACAATCTTCTGTTTCATGATCAAACTATTAGGATTCCAAGAAACTCTCCTAGTTTGTAGCTCGAAGATGCCTGGTAACATATAAATTCAACTATTGTTGTAGGTTTAATGGAAGGACTGATGGTTTGTTCAAGCTAGATAACCACTTCTACTTTGTTTCACTCCAGACATGCGTGAACACCCCCAGACTACAAGGCTTTAGACCACCAAGTGCTCACAGTTTAGATATTGGGTGAATATGGAGAATACTAACCACACCAACATATGCACAAGACCATGTGATGGCCAGCTGCAACTAGTAAAGAAACCTGTAAATCTATTCTACTAATGCACAGACAGGATGACAAATCTCTTGCATTAGATAGAAAGAAACTTGAGTGACCTATTTAGTGATGCATTCAACAATCTAACACAGATAAGATGACAATTATCTAGTGCTAAACCTCAAAAGATCAAGAACACAACATATCAGGCACAAGCTTAGAACAGAGGAAAATGGAAAGTGAGCAGGTAATAGCAAAAGAAGCTTGTATTAGCTGAAAATGAAGATGAGACAGTGCAAGTGACAAAATATCTACAGTCTCTAGAAGTTGAACCTTACATCAAAATGCCAACCACCAACCTTGATTACATCTTTTTTCTAGGTATTTATAGATTTTGATTACAAGGGTACTTGGGCCGATTAGGTATGGAGGGGTCATAATTGACCACCAACTACATTTAACTGCTTGATGGAGTCTCTGGCCGTGTTCGCTTGCTTCAATGGATGAATTCTATCTGTTCGGGTGTTGTGCTATCCTCATAGGCAGTTGGAGTGCTCATACTAGTGGAGTTCCATAACTAATAAATTCAATTACAGGATCGTGCTTGTCCTTTTCTCCCTTGGCCATTCCTTCTGTTAAATATGGTTGTTGGGGAATGACTATGACTGGTACTGGAAAACTGGTCATCTTCCTCTTCGGGAAACGACATGGTTGGAGGACATGGGATGCATGGGCAATAGACAATTGGGGTGAGAAGAAAAGATGACCGTCAGATTGAGGAAACGGACGGCGGAGATGGCTCGGCAAAGGCTATTGGCCGAGGTAAGAGCGGGGTGAATGAGGGCCGTTGGATCTTTGGTGGACAAATCGAACGGTGATCAGGCGACGGAGCTGCACAATCGTTATCGGGTGGGAGTGGTTTGGTTGAGCGGTAATGGTTTTTATTGCATCATTTTTGGGCGTTGAGCAGTAGAAGGACAAGGTCGGGGGATTCCATTAAGCAATCGACACGTAGCGGCAGATGAGAGAGAAAAACCGCTCTCATCGCACGCTAACGTTCGATCAAATTATGGGCACGATGAAAGTGAATGCTGTCAGATGTTTATGGAAGTGATAAGATGATAGAGAAAAGATCATGTGGGTTACTTTATTGGACGCGATGGGAGCCGTTAGATTTGGCGGGGAAGATCAACGGCGGAGATAAAAGGCGATGAGTTATAAAGGCGCAAAGTTATATGGTTGAGGTTTTATGGCGGGTTTAGGCTTTGCGCTTGGGGCTTAAAGGCAAAGGGGCTATTTTGCTGGGTTTAGGAGGAAAATAGGGTAACAGAGGTGGCGGAGAATAAGTGGGGTGGAGAAAAAAGGAGAAGGTGGCCATTGTGAGCCCCTTTGAGCACAACGAAGAAGACCAAGCTTGTTTCTGACCTTAAAAAATCATCGTTATATAATGGAGTTAACACTTGCTCCTTCTGGGGATGAGATCCTCCCTATGAGGTCTCAAGAACCGTAGACCACTGCCTTCATACAAAAACAAGATTAAAAACATTGCCTATTATTCCATTGGGCATGGAGTCTATTTAAGCCTACACTAAAACTTGGTAAAAATAACATATTTACAACATTAAGGCCTGGAGACCTTAAACAACATAAACTTTCAAAAATCGCCCATTAACTGGGCCATCAAAACCTATCTCTCCTTCCATACTTTGCAGCATGAAAGTGTTGTTCCCCTAGACCTAAGTAATGATGAATGATCCTGTTCACAAAGCATTGAATTTACCAGTGTCTCCCTGCCTTTCCTTTAGTGCATCCCATTGGAGAAAATAGTCAGCATATTAAGAATTGACCCTTTTTGCCTTTCTATGAAAGCTTTCCTTCTCTTGGTCAATGTGCATGTCATCAAATTCATTAAAGACTTGCAAAAGAGGGTTGATTTGATCATCTACCTCAAAAAGTTTAAGGCATTTGACCTTATCAGGTAGAGATGGTTTATATTTCACTCCTTCTCTGTATGCTCTCATCCTTGGATGTTTTTCGTGGAATCTTTTGTACACCTGCTGAATAACAAGGGTTGCTGTGTACTTGGCTGTGTCATTTGCAGCCTGAACAATTAATATAAATGGTGAATCAATGTATCCTTGCATGGGGGACACAAAAACTTCACTTGCTCCTACAGCTTTCTTAGAACAAGCCCTATCCAAGGAGGTGTCCCGAATCTATGCACCTTCTTCCTCTGTGATCTGGAAAACTACCCTTTCAAGTTGTGTGGAGGCCAACTGGGCAGGCTTCAGAATATCAAGACTGAGATTATCCATGTCAGCCTTGGGCATTGAATCATGGCTGTCTCCACTGCCTAGGGGGAAATTATGATGGATTGTCTCTTGAACAGACAAAGAAACATAATATGATTGGGAGCTAACTTCACCTATTCTCACAACTGGGCTGAGGATAACTGCAGGTTGGTCAATTTGTAGATTTTCATAGTCATTGGAAGCTTGGATGGCTTTAGGCTTAGGCTCTTCAAGGATAGATTTCTTGAAGGACTCATTCTTCCTTGATTCAATCAAAGGCATGGGTATTCTTGACTTCTGACTTTCTAATTGAAAACATAAAGAAGAAGGGGACCTGTCAAGGCCTCTTACCACTATGTCTGGAGTTTTGAGGATGATGGGATCTGCTGCTGGTTGCTTCTGCTTATAAGCTTGTGTTCTGCAGGGACAAAAAAATTCTGAGCAGAGACTTTGAATAATGATTTCTCATAGGAAGCTTTGCTTAAAAAATGGGCACTGCCCTTGTCTTCCATACCATGGACCTCATCATCTTCTTCAAACTTCTCTTCTTCCATGACTATATTTTGAAAAAGGGTCTTCACCCTTTGGTCTTCGTTTGCATCTTTGTTTCTTTGCAAAATCTGCAACTGCTCCTTTGCTCCTCTATATGGATTTGGGTTTGGAAGAGCAAAGGTATTAGGAGATTTTCCTTTCCCTGAATGCTGCTCAACCCTTAATTTGGAAACTTCAGAGGCTAATCACTCTATCATCCTGGCCATTGTATCGATCTTAAGGTCTGACGATGATGAGGACTCACCCCTATGTCTTCTTCTATCATCATTACCTTCGAGCCTTTCGGCAGCCATGATGTTTGATTCTACTTCTAGGGATTCATCTTGCATATCATCCAAAGAAGCACATCTTCTCTCCCTCAATAGTAAACAGAAACGAGAAACGAAGGCACTAGCATAGATGAGCTTAGCAGAGGTAGCGGTGGGTTTCACTTCAGCTGGGATCCTGCTATACATGCAATTAAATCTCTTATTGAAATCAGACAACAACTCACCATTTTTCCTCTACAAGTTCCCAAATTTAGTATGATAATAGAGCAGATCTTTCTTTCTTATCCCCCCAATGCTTTAGGAACACATCATCTAAGGCCTCAATGTCTGCTATAGACCTAGGGGTTAATTCTCTGAACCATTTTCTAGCCTCTCCATCTAGGCTTTGGACAAAAACCCTCATCCACACATCATCTTCACTGATATCTAGGTTATCAGCATAGCTATAAAAAGACTCAAGGTGTTCTTCAGCTATTACTCCCTCTGTACCAGTGAACTTAGTCATGTATTTCTGATAGTCCTTTGCAGGCATGGAATTCAAAGGAATAGGTAGAACCAAGGGTCCATACCTAGAAGCTATGACCCTTTCCATTTTGGTAGGTGCTTGTGGGCCTGCCATGACTGGGGTAGATGGAAGGGTATTAGTCGTTTGGATGACAGAAGGCTGAGAGATTAATGACAGGGCAGAAGGAAAATGATGGACTGAAAGGGACATTTTCTTTGGACTGGGATCCAAAGGGGAACTTATTGGACAAGGAGCTTTATGAATCTCTTGAAAAATTTCCTCACTGATAGTGCTAGGCTCTATATTTTCAACTTGTGCATGCTCAGCTACAAGCCTTTCTCACAAAGATACATAATATTGTTTAGGCTTACCTGATCCTAATGCTCCTCTTCTTAATATCTTACCTTGTTTGACAATCCTCTCAGGGTCAGGCACTGGGTCAGCTGGTGATTTTTGAGTATTTCTCCGAGTATGTCTCACAAACTGAGCCAGAACTGTGATGTGGAGTTGCCAAAAGTTGGTCCTCCAGTAGAGTCGCTAGGTACATGATTACAACCAGAAATGTGTCTAGACTTTATCTATCATCAAAGATGGATCTGTGTCGTTCTCCCAGGGAAGCTAAGCTTCAATCTCCTCTCCACGACAACGGTGCCAATTATGTTAGGATTCCAAGAAACTCTCCTAGGTTGTAGCTCGGAGATGCATGGTAACATATAAATTCAACTATTGTTGCAGGTTTAATGGAAGGACTAATGGTTTGTTCAAGCCAGATAACCACTTCTACTTCGTTTCACTCCAGACATGCATGAACACCCCCAAACTACAAGGCTTTAGACCACCAAGTGCTCACAGTTTAGATATTGGGTGAATACGGAGAATACTAACCACACCAGCAGATGCACAAGACCATGTGATGGTCGGCTGCAACTAATAAAGAAACCTGTAAATATATTCTACTAATGCACAGACAAGAGGACAACTCTCTTGCATCAGATGGAAAGAAACCTGAGTGACCTATTCAGTGATGCAGTCAACAATCTAACATAGATAAGATGACAATTATCTAGTGTTAAACCTCAAAAGATTAAGAACACAGCATGTCGGGCACAAGCTTAGAACATAGAAAAATGGAAATTGAGCAGTTAAAAGAAAAAGAGGTTTGTATTAGCTGAAAATGAAGACAAGACGCTGCAAGTGAAAAAATATCTACAGTCTCCAGAAGTTGAACCTTACATCAAAATGCCAACCACCAACCCTGATTACATCTTGTTTCTGGGTATTTATAGATTTTGATTACAAGGGAACTTGGGTTGATTAGGTATGGAGGGGTCATAATTGACCACCAACTGCATTTAACTACCTGATGGAATCTCTGGCTGTGTTTGATTGCTTCAGTGGATGAATTCGATCTGTTTAGGTGCTGCGCTGTCCTCATAGGCAGTTGGAGTGCTCATAACAGTGGAGTTCCATAACTGATAAATTTAGTTACAGGGTTGTGCTTGTCATTTTCTCCCCTGGTCATTCCTTCTGTAAAATATGGTTGTTGGGGAATGACTGTGACTGGTATTGGCGAACTGGTCATCTTCCTCTTCAGGCAACGGCATGGTTGGAGGACGTGGGATGCATGGGCAACGGACAATCGGGATGAGAAGAAAAGATGACCGTCGGATCGAGGAAACGGATGGCGGAGATGGCTCGGCGGAGGCTATTGGCCGAGGTAAGAGTGGGGTGAATGAGGGGCATTAGATCTTTGGTGGACAGATCGAATGGTGATCGGGCGACGGAGCTACACGGTCGTTATCGGGCGGGAGCGGTTTGGTTGAGCGGTAATGGTTTTTATCGCACTGCTTTCGGGCGTTGAACGGTAAAATGACAAGGTCGCGCGATTGCATTCAGCAATCGACACGTAGCGGCGAATGAGAGAGAAAAACCTCTCCCATCGTGTGCTAACATTCTATCCAATTGTGGGCGCGATGAAAGTGAATGCCGTAAGATCTTTATGGAAGTGATCGGACGGTGGAGAAAAGATCGTGCAGGTTACTTTATTGGACGCGATGGGAACTGTTAGATTCGTCGAGGAAGATCAATGACGGATATAAAAGGTGATGAGTTATAAAGGTGCAAAATTATATGGTTGAGATTTTATGGCGAGTTTAGGCTTTGCGCTTAGGGCTTAAAGGCAAAGGGGCTATTTTACTGGGTTTAGGAGGAAGACAGGGTAACAAAGGTGGCGAAGAATAAGTGGGGTGGATAAAAAAGGAGAAGGTGGCCATTGTGAGCCCCTTTGAGCACAACGAAGCAGACCAAGCATGTTTATAACCTTAGAAAATCATCGTTATATAGTGGAGCTAACACAAACAGTGTGTAATACTTGCACGACCGACACGTTGGATTAGTGCAATCACGGGCATAGTGTCCTGGTCCTCCGCAATTGTAGCAAATCAATTGTCCTCGACCTCTATGAAGTACTCCTCCACCTCAGCCTCATCCATGCCCCTGAAATCCCGTTCATGTCATTCCTGCATTTTGGTCGAGGGGTCACATTTAGACCTAAACCCTGTAGGTAGGAGTTCTATCCATCATCAATTCATAGCTCCTGCAAGTACGCTCATCATGTCCTACCGACCTAAAAATGTTGCAGAACAACTGCTATGGTGATTGTACATACTTCTGTAGCAAGTGACAGTTATCCGTGGCATGTTTTTCAACTACCTAACAGATAACGCACCATAATGTAGGCCTTGCGCTAGGTCCTGCTTGAGCTTCTGGCCTTAAAGGCATCAGTCCTCCCCCTGCAAGGTAATTCGAAAAGACTGGGAAATGGTCTTTTTCATGACCCTGACTCTTGCATTTCAATCACCATACTTCCTCGCGTACCTCTGGTCGAACCGTCTTGTCCTGCTTTAGACCTTGCATCTCAAGGCACAGATTCTTCAGCTAGCCATGGATCTGCTGAACTCTTAGATTACAATCTTACATCAGAGTCTCATGTAGTCTTATGGCAATCTCCAAGGCCTCTGCCTGAGTTGTTATCTTTTGTTATGACAATGTGCTCCTTAAGTGTTGTTATAGACATATTTGGGCACTGCAACCCCAATCACATATGTCCATAAACCAAGGGTTTCTAAACCCATAAAAGTGTTGTTTCATACCCTAAAGGAAAAAGGTCAGCTGATTACATAATTTCCTGGAAGTTCTCCCTGAAAAACTACTCAGAACTGGTCAAAACTAGACCATACAGACTGCTCGATGCATAGGGTGCGATGCATCTCACCTATTACACACGGGGGGTGTGATGCATACTAGAAAGCCCTTTTGTAGGGTGCGATGAGCGAGAGCAGACAAATGGCAGAAGAGTTTTTCTAGGTGGAAACCCAAAGAATATTCTAGAAACTACTCATATGACACTTGCCTCTCTAAATTCACCCAAGGATGAGTAAGAGATCATGAAATCTCCAAGTGGAACCAAGAACTATTAGTGAAATGGCACTAATCAAAATCCCAAAAGCTGACTCACTCTCTTGTAAACATCTATATATGGATCCCTCATCCCAGAGATCCAGGGGCTGGAATTTTGTAATTTGCAAGGAAGTGCTATTGGTTTCTCTTTGAAGACATTGTTGGGTGATGTTGCTTTGTATGAGGTGAAGAGGGCTTTCATGCTGGGAGGATGATGCTGGATTAGATAGCCTGGTCGTAATCCTCTCTTCTACTACTTCTATCAATAAAGTTATTTGAGTTTTCCTCCATATGCTTGTATATCTTTGAATCTTGTATTTGTATATGCATTTATATGGTTAATGTACATCTAATCCTACATTGTTTATGGTTATAGATCTCTATGCTTTGATGGTATTTTGCTACTTTGACTCTACAGGTGTTCTTTGAAGCGGGATAAGCGAGATAGGAGTGGCAAAAGCTCTATCAAGGGAGAGAGGAAACAAGAAAGGAGACTAGCGAAAGATTGAGGTTGGTACTCTTTGTTTCTCTGTCATCTATCTCTCATAAAGGAAAACACAAGTAACTTTAGTTTGTTTGTTTCTAAGATAGCTACCCATCTTAGTGGGACTAGCATCTCTGAATGGACACTAGTTTTCCGGATAACAAAATGGAAACTCCACTGGGGAGTGAATAGTTTGTTTGTTTTGTTACTGTTGTTTGCTTTATAAACCACAGACGGAGACTAAAGTTAAGCCAGCTAGCCTTCGAATTTCTTTTGCTATGCAACTACAAAGTAGATCAACGCTGCTTCAGTCAATCTCTAGGTTGGCTTATGAACTAAACGTCGAGCTTTCAAACATCCTAAGTTCCCTGGTGGTAGCTCAAATAGCCTCATTAGATCAGCCCCTATACTTTGTGTTTACTGACAATCATTAGCTCAGCCTAGATCCCTGAACTTCGCTGAAAACTGTGAGTGAAAACCAAGCTCAATCAAATCCCTAGACAATCACACTGTCTCCTCTTGGCAATTTGGATGCATCACACCTCCCATGTGTTGCAGGTGAGATGCATCCCTGTTTCCCTGTGTTACAGGTGCGATGATTGAATGAGAGTGTTTCTGCCTCCATATTTTGGTCTCTTATTCATTGTCTTCAGCTTTATTTTGTAGTTTTTTTGTCTATGATTAGTATATCTCTGTTGAAACCATCTTCCTTTGCATTAGTTAGCCTCCATCAGAAGGAATTGTGAATTTTTTTTTATGTATTTTTCTTCATTTACAGTTCTCCTTTGCAAATAGTAGCTTAATCGAATTGTCGTCTTTAGATTTGAAAGTGTCACAAGTGTCGTTTTTAGTCAAGTAAAAGAGTGTCGTAAAGCATTCCTCTTTTAGATAGTCAATTATAATTTTGCCATTGTATTTGATTTGAATCATTAGTATTTCAAGTGTTGAAAGAAGTTTTAAATTCAAAATCGCAAAGTGTCGTCTTAGCCTTCCTTTCATTTTTTGAAGAGAAAATTGTTAGTACTGTCACTTTGAAAAAAGATAGTTTAGATTTATACTTAGTTTTCCTTTGTCATTCTCACATTAAGGAAACTGAAAAACAATACATGCATGTGCATTTGCATTTAGATTGCATGCTAGAATTGATTTAGGAAAAGTGCATCTAGTGTGTGCTCTCTGCTCTATGTTGAATGAATCTCATTTCTCTTTCCTTAGTAGCTAGGATTTTCATGCAAAAAGAAAGTAAACGACTGTTTATCATCTTAGATTGCATATTTAGGAATTGTATATCTACATCACGAAGTGAAAATTAAAGGAAACTTCTTAAGAAAGATCAACTGTAAAATAAACCTCAATGAACATAAAAACGCTTTGGAACCTAACGCACAACATTTAGAAGTCTAGGCTAGAGATGTATTCTGGCGTCGTAAAGCCTGGTAACTCTCGCTTTCATTGTAGGTTGGGTGATTCCTCCTCTTTGAGATGACAAGTGCCAGTACGGACTTGTGCTCCCACGTACCGTCGAGTATATATTGGGAGACCACAATAGGCTACATCCTTTATCCTTAGGAAGCCGTGTTTGCCACCCTATCAATCGAAATGCACTGAACACAGCATTCGGGAAGATTGCCTGCCGTACTGTAAAAAGTATTCTGCAGTTTTGCGATTGGTTTGGTAATCTCTCTGTCTAGATTTCTAGAGAAGTCACTTTCATTCCTTCTTAGACTCCTTAAAAGAAAAGGTCCATCTGAGCACTTGTCACTTCAGGCTCATTAAAAATCGAAGGCAACTAGAGTCATATTTAGCTTTTTCTTGACTCTTAAAAATTTTAAAAGCAAGTTGTGTCAAAGCGTCATAAAATTTATTTTAATCGGAATAACGTCACTATTCCCTCGTTGGTCTTAGGTTGAGAAAATGAGCTCTACCGATCAAGGATTTCCCCTTGGGGGAAATCCTAGTCCCTTATCCTCTTGGGGGGATGTTGCTGCTCCACACATGGCTACATTGTCCCTTCTAGGACTCACAATTGGCCTGCTAGTATGGATTTTCTCGACATTTTTCGTTCAAAACACCACAATTCCTCAGCAATCAAATCAGCAACCAGATGATCCTGAAGTCGCCCCCCCACCTTCTACTTTGTTTGTTTCTCCCTCTCCTTCTTCACTTAGTGAAGCTAGTAACATTAAAAACCAAGTAACTGAGAAGAAGAAGAAAGGGAAGGAGAAGAAGAAGAAGAATCCAACAGCAAAAGGGGCCAACCATGCATCGTCTGGCGAAAATCCACACATTGCACTATCCAAACCTAAATCTGCATGTGTCATTTGCAAGGGAGACCACTATCATCGAGATTGTCCCTGCATCCCACAGATCCTGAGGGACTGGTCTCCCTGTTTGCAGAATCTGGTGTCGTCAACCTCTGACGATCATGTTTAGAGCACACCGTCAACTAGTGAAAATGAAGTCAATGGAAAAAAAGGAAGATCTAAATTTCCTTGTAGACTGTGCGAAGGTGATCATGCCCTCCACTGTTGTCCTTTCCTGGATGAAGCTAAAAGAGTCTTGGATAACCATCCTGCCTCACCACAGTGACTTCCTTCTGGATACAAGAAACTCTTCCCAAATCCATTGCTAGTTGAAAATCCAAATGACACACCATTGCTGTCGGTCAAAACACCTACCATTGAAGATAGACCCTCTGAGTCCACACCGGACCAAAGTCAACAGGTCGAGATGGCAATCGACCCAATCTTGTCTTTAGAAGGCCCACCTTCAGATGATACTGTCACCGAAGAGAAAGAGAATGACACCGTTCAAATTATTTTTGTAAACACAGAATCCGATGAACATGGGGGCAATCTACCCGCTCCTTTATCACAGGAAGGAAGTTCGTCAGAGATTTATCCTGCCATTTATTCGGTCCCACCTCCAAGCAATCTAGTCGTTTCCTTCGATTGGAGTCTACTAGGCAGATCCCGCCTACCATCTAATGTACCATTCCGAATCATAGTACAAGCTTACAAAATGATAATGGTTGGTACTATCATAGATGAAGGGTCTTCTGTGATTATCCTTTCCTCAACTGCTTGGAAAGTGCTTTGTTCGCCATCGCTTCTGCCTGAGATTCGAAATCTGACAGGCTTCAACAAAGGAACCAATTGACCTTTGGGGATCCTTCCAAATTTTCCTATAACTTTGAGAAGGAAAATCGTTCATCTAAACGTGATGGTAGTCCAAGGACCTCTAGATTACAATCTACTCCTTGGGCGTGACTACATTTATAGCATGGGAGCCATCGTTTCGTCACTCTTTCGAGTGATGTGTTTTTTGCATGAAGGCAGAGTGGTCCAGCTCGTAAACCAGCTTTCATTCCTCAGTTCAAACACAACTATTAGTCAAATGCCATCCCTAACTGCTCTTTTTGCATAAGGAATGTCTCATCAATCTCCAGTCCGTCCACCTGATGAGTGCGAGTGATTCAGTGATTGTGACTGAAACCTAGGAGGAATGCACCCTAGTCTGCTTCGGCAGGAAATCCCCAGATATAAGGTAGGTTTCCGCGTAGGAATATGACTAGTTTGACAATCTTGTCTGTTTAGGAAAGTGGATTAGACTGGAAAAGGATTCCCCCGTCAAAGGCTATGTGATTGGCACTGACAACAGTCACCTTTGTCCATTTTAATGGACATTGCCAAGGAAGTGTTTTGTCTGCAATGCAGATGGAATGATCTTACTAATGCAAGAACTTCCAGATGGTGACTTGGAAACTCTATTTTACACTTGGGGGCATGCAAACCTTTTGCATGCAAGTGAAAAGCGACCATTTATTTTCTTAGTTTGTAGGCTCTTAACCCTTTAAACGTGTAGGTTGGTCATTCCTAGCTTGCATAACGAAAGGCTCCGGAGAAAAGTTTCAAATGGTTCAAGCTCCCTAAAAAATGAACCTATCAATGAGACATCCTTATTATACAACTAGCACGAGCATTTGTAAACAAAGTTCATGCTCGTTAAAAAATAAACCTCACAACGAGTATTTTTACACGAAGTTCAAGCTCGTTAAAAAATAAACCTAGCAATGAGAAAATGTTTCCCTAGAGTTTAAGCTCATTAAAAAATGAACCCACCTTCGGTAAATAACCATTGCGATCGTATAATTTTCAGCTTTTGAACCTTGGTCATGTTCTTACCATCACATCCACTCTTTTTCAGCTGACCATACACCTCCGTTTGATTGTTTACCCCTATTGAGGAACAACTACGATGAGTGATTCTATTAGCCACCTTCTTTACACTGCAGTGATTGAAAAGTTCCAAACCTTACCTGGAGCCAGTTGCTATCTAAAAACATCACTCGTTCCTCAAAAGATGAGTCTCCTTTAAGCTCTTTTCATCTGATTCGTAAAATATGAAAAGATTGCCGAGCAATTGGCCTCTCTAGCTTGTTAAAATGATCGGAAGTTCCATCCCTCCTCTAGATTTTAATCTTTTTGGACCTGAGGGATCATTACACAAAAAGATCAAGCACTTGTCTTGTTCGGCTCGTTAAAACTATCGAAAAGTCATCCCTTTTGTATTATTTTACACTTTTTTGGACTTAAGGGATTACATTACGAAAAAGGACCACCAGAGTTGCCTTTACGTCTCTTTTTAGACTCTATAAAATTGAAAAGGACCGAGTTGTCTTTGTCGTTAAACTCATTAAAACAATAGCGACAAACTTGTCCATGCAGACAAGAGCAAGTTTCACTATCGCTACGCTCGTTAAAACATAGTGATAGGTTTGCCTGAAGGGAAAATTATAGAACAAGCATATGTTATCCTACTTAAGATTGACAAAAATAAAGAGGTATTGGTCAATAATGACTGGGGAAAAAGGGGAAGAAAACTTGAATAACTTCATTGGTAGCAGGTCGCTCTTGAACATGACACTTTCACTCTGTCACCATGATTGAGTCGGGTGGGTTATTCCGTTCATCGATCATATCGCCATTGGTCCACCGTACCATCCATTTTGGGATTAACGCTACCAATCCATTTCAGTGTCACTGATATGTTCAAGAGAAGTCACTCAGATTATTCACCAACCTAGCTAATGCCTCATCCACTGCAATACCTTCACTCTCCATTTTTCATGACCGCCACCCTAAACCTTATATCATCAGATCGTTTTCACCTCCACAAAATCATTTGCTCCATTCCATGTCATAGATGTGGGATTCATTAAGGCCCTCCTACGATATGTCACTTCTTGTCGACACCAACTCATCATCCAAGAAGTTGACTTAGGAACAACCCTTTCAGTACTTTGAAGTTTGCATGCCTCAATGGCAAGTTTCTCACTTCCGGTGACAGGTTTACATCAATGGCCTTCGATCGAAAGATTTTGCGTGGTGTTCAACATAAATTCATGTATTCACACCATGTGAATTGTATTGTAGTACCTTGAGGGTCATTATCATTATCGGTGATTCCTCTCACGCGTGTTAACAACTTACATCATTGGCTGGTAATCAAGCGATGTCTTTCCATGTTCGACATCAGAATATCTTCTCACATGGATCAACTTGTACTTTGGGTGAAGATTGGACAAGTTTGAAGACCTCGGATCTAGTTTCATCCATCCGGGCTGTGATATATTCAGGAAAATAAATACATCAAATGTACATCACAGCTTCACAGATAATCATCCAAACTAAAGGATGATGGCTCTACTAGAATCATCAGTCTACTACATAGAAGATTGTCTGTCTTATGTACATGAATATGAATTTATAAAGCTGAGCATGGGTATGCCCACCTCGGCTAGATCATGAAAATATTTTGAAGATAATGTATTGTATTGTATCTTATTACAGGTCACCTTCCAGTTCGAAAAACCTCAGATCCTCATTATAAAGCATTTCACCCGACATCAGAAGATTTATGACCTCATGCTTTAGGGGGAAACTGTTATAGACATATTTGGGCACTGCAACCCCAATCAAATATGTCCATAAAAAAAGGGATTATAAACCCCTAAAAGTGTTGTTTCATACCCTAAAGGAACAAGGTCAGTTGATTGCATCATTTCCTAGAAGTTCTCCCTGAAAAACTACTCAGAATTGGTCAAAACTGGACCATACAGACTGCTCCATGCATAGGGTGCGATGCATCTCACCTATTACACACGGGGGTGTGATGCATACTGGAAAGCCCTTCTGTAGGGTGTGATGAGCGAGAGCAGAGAAATGGCAGAAGCAGTTTGCTAGGTGGAAACCCAGAGAATCTTCTAGAAACTGCTCATATGACACTTGCCTCTTTGAATTCACCCACGGATGAGTAAGAGATCATGAAATCTCCAAGTGGAACCAAGAACTATCAGTGAAATGACACTAATAAAAATCCCAGAAGCTGACTCACTCTACTGAAAACATCTATATATGGATCCCTCATCCTAGAGATCCAGGGGCTGGAATTTTGTAATTTGCAAGGAAGTGTTGTTGGTTTCTCTTCGAAGACATTGCTGGGTGATCTTGCTTTGTATGAGGTGAAGAGGGCTTTCATGCTGGGAGGATGATGCTGGATCAGGCAGCCTGGTTGTAATCCTCTCTTCTACTACTTCTATCAATAAAGCTATTTTAGTTTTCCTCCATATGCTTGTATATCTCTGAATCTTGTATTTGTATATTCATTTATATGGTTAATGTACATCTGATCCTACATTGTTTATGGCTATAGATCTCTATGCTTTGATGGTATTTTTCTGCTTTGACTCTACAGGTGTTCTTTGAAGCGAGACAAGCGAGAAATGAGTGGTGAAAGCTCTATCAAGGGAGAGAGGAAACAAGCAAGGAGACTAGCGAAATACTGAGGTTGGTACTCTTTGCTTCTCTCTCAGCTATCTCTCATAAAGGAAAGCACAAGTAACTTTAGTTTGTTTGTTTCTAAGATAGCTACCTATCTTAGTGGGACTAGTAGCTCTGAATGGACACTAGTTTTCCCGATAACAAAATGGTGACTCCACTGGGGAGCGAATAGTTTGTTTGTTTTGTTACTGTTGTTTGCTTTATAAACCACAGACGGAGCCTGAAGTTAAGCTAGCAAGCCTTCGAACTGCTTTTTCTATGCAAATGCAAAGTAGATCAACGCTGCTTCAGTTAATCTCCGAGTTGGTTTATGAACTAAACGTCTAGCTTGCAAACATCCTAAGTGCCCTGGTGGTAGCTCAAATAGCCTCATTATATCAACCCCTATACTTTGTGTTTACTAACAATCATTAGCTCAGCCTAAATCCCTTAACTTAGCTGCAAACCGTGAGTGAAAACCAAGCTCAGTCTTGTCCCTGGACCATCGCACTGTCTCCTCTTGGAAACCTGGATGCATCACACCTCCCATGTGTTGTAGGTGATATGCATTCTTGTTTCCCTGTGTTACATGTGCGATGATTGAATGAGATTATTTATGCCTCCAGATTTTGGTTTTTTCTTCATTGTCTTCAGCTTTATTCAATAGTTTTGCTGTCTATGATTAGTATATCTCTGTCGAAACTATCTTCCTTTGCATTATTCAGCCTCCATCAGAAGGAATTGTGAATGTTTTTTATGTATTTTTCGTCATTTACAGTTCTCCTTTGCAAATAGTAGCTTAATCGAACTATCGTCTTTTGATTTTAAAGTGTCGCAAATGTCATTTTCATTCAAGAAAAAGAGTGTCATAAAACATTCCTCTTTTAGATAGTCAATTATATTTTTGCCATTGTATTTGATTTGAATCATTAGTATTTCAAGTGTCGAAAGCAGTTTTAAATTCAAAATCGCAAAGTGTCGTCTTAGTCTTCCTTTCGTTTTTTGAAGAGAAAATTGTTAGTACTATCACTTTGAAAGAAGAGAGTTGAGATCTATACTTAGTTTTCCTTTGTCATTCTCACATTAAGGAAACTAAAAAACAATACATGCATGTGCATTTGCATTTAGACTGCATGCTGGAATTGATTTAGGAAAAGTGCATCTAGTGTGTGTTCTCTGCTCTATGTTGAAAGAATCTCATTTCTCTTTCCTTAGTATCTAGGATTTTCATTGCAAAAAGAAAGTAAACGACTGTTTATCATCTTATATTGCATATTTAGGAATTGTATATCTACATCACATAGTGAACCTTAAAGGAAAACTTCTTAAGAAAGATCAACTGTAAAATAAACCTTAATGAACATAAAAATGCTTTGGAACCTAACGCACAACATTTAGAAGTCTAGGCTAGAGATGTATTCCGATGTCGTGAAGCCTGGTAACTATCACTTTCATCATAGGTTGGGTGATTCCTCCTCTTTGAGACGACAAGTGCCAGTATGGACTTGTGCTCCCATGTACCATCGAGTATATATTGGGAGACCACAACAGGCTACATCCTTTATCCTTGGGAAGCTGTTTCTGTCGCCCTATCGATCGCAATGCACTGAACACAACATTCGGGAAGATTGACTGCCGTACTGTAAAAGGTATTCTACAGTTTTGTGATTGGTTTGGTAATCCCTCTGTCTAGATTTTGTTATGAAACCAGCTCAAGAAAAGATAGATCAACGCCTTAGAATTCAGCCTCTTCGAGGGGGAAACCTCCTTTACATTACATAAATGAACAATTCTTGGATGATACAAATGAAAAGACCTCCTTTCTATATATGGGAGTCTGAGGGGTCATAACATAATCAGAGTCGACATAACAATAATAATGCAAGGGCACAATAATAACAATAGTGGGCTTCTATGTGGCACAATAGTAACAATATGGCCACTAAATGGGTACATCAATATAATAAGTGGGTTATACTAATAACAATAAGCAGTTACACTAGTAGTATAGGGGCCTAACATGACCCTCTCCTTCAAAAAGCGTTGTCCTCAACGCTTGAGTAGTTCTTGATGCTTCTGTATAAAATTCTTGTCCTCCCATGTGGAATATTCAGCGGGTAAGTTCTTCCACTTGATGAGATACTCTGAAATTGATCGATTTCATAGCTGTCAGGTTCTTTTTTCTGTGACTGCTCCAGGTTCCAATATGATTTTTCCTTCCTCTTCAATTTCTGGCAATATTGTTTGAATTGGGATCTTTTGCAACTTTTGAATAAGTGGCCATACTTCTTCGTCCTTCTTCCATTCATCCCTTGCTTCGTTTATCCAATCTGGTTGGATAATATAAATAGCACAAAACAATGCTTCCACATCCTCATCCTTGAAGATTCTTCCCATTCGGTAAGGTCGCCATTTTTTAAGTGCATGTAGTATTGCTAACATTTCCTTCTCATAAATAGCTTGCTTGAGATGTAGCAGTAAAAATACCCAATCACCTACATCAAAACATATTTCACTACCATGTTGATCTACCTATTGTTTCGTTTGATTTTGCACCGAAGTGGCGTTATCCTTTAAAAGTTGGAGAACTTGTTGTTGATGCTTGATGTGATCTTTCACTGCTTGAACCTTTTTCTTCTTGATATGTACTTCTATCTCTAGAGTTTGAGGAGTGGTAATTTCTTCCAATCCTTTAGAAGATATGGTCAGATTCATTTCTTGATGCTCGATGTGATCTTTCACTTCTTGAACATTTTTCTTCTTTATATGTCCTTCTATCTTGATAGTTTGAGGAGTAGTAATTTCGAACAATGAATTACAAGATATGGCTGGATTCATTTCTTCTTTCTCGATGTGATCTTTCACTTCTTGCACCTTTTTCTTCTTGATATGTCCTTCTATCTTGAGAGTTTGGGGAGTGGTAATTTTTTCCAATGCTTTACAAGATATGGTCTGATTCATTTCTTCTTTTTCTGGGGTGGGATCATGGTGTATATCTTCTTATTTTGATGTTTCTTGACCCTTTTCTTCCTCCTCTTCATATTCTATGTAAAATAATTTCTTCTTAGCACACTTATGACCTTTAGTGCATTTGCTATCACAATTGTAACAAAGCCCTTTTTTTCTTTTTTCTTCCAATTGTTGTGGTGTAACCCTTGTAGGTTGTGGAAGGCTAGGAGAAACAACACTTCCATCTTTATAGTTGTGAGGGGTACGCTTCCTTGTTTCAATAATTTTTCTTTCCACTATGTCACAAATCCCTTTTACTCTTTCCAATTTTTGTGGTGTTGCTCTAAAGAAGGTGTTGCTCTTTGTATCCTCATAATGTGCTATCATTTCCTCCATGAAAATTGACCACGTAACAAGTTGTTTACAAGAACAAAGCCCTTCGTACCATAAAAATTGATTTGGTTCTAAATATGAAGATGTAATACATACCTTTTGTAACAGTTGTACACCATGTAGATCAAAATATTGCTCCATCTGAAGTATCCAATTTACCAGATCCTTGCCATCAAACTTCCTCATCTTGTTTTTTTCTTGATTTTAGGAGCTCGACCTTGAAACGACTGTAACTCTGTACTTTCAGATCTTTAAGTTCTGAAATTGTGATCTATAGTAGCCCTCTGTGTCCTCTTTCCAATGCCACCAGTCTAATCCAAATTGGATTCTCTAAGAAAGAGTTATGCACAATCTCCCAAGATGACCTGATTATAGACCTTTTCAGAAGAGCGAAATTGTATGAAATACCACGTGTCACTGTTTCGACCTGGATCTGAAAAATGCATACAAGAAACTACAGTCTGTCCTCTTTCTGTAACTTCTTACGAAATTTCAATCTGATGCCCAGAGAGAATGTTATGACAATTTTCCCCAGGTCACCTGTTTGGAATGTAATTCAGGAGTCTGAAAAAAGACAAACTTCCTCAGATCATATCTCCGCAAATATAGCATGAAAAGCTCTAAAATTTGGACCCAAGGTTCAACACGGTTTCTTCTCAAATGGGTTTTTTTTTTTCAACTTCTGAAGCGTCGCAGAAAAAAACGTTATAGCGAAAATGCCACGATGACCTGTTTGGAGCAGCGAAACCCTAGAATCCAAAGCTCTGAAACCAAATGTTATGAAACCAGCTCAAGAAAAGATAGATCAACGCCTTAGAATTCAGCCTCTTCGAGGGGGCAACCTCCTTTACATTACATAAATGAACAATTCTTGGATGATACAAATGAAAAGACCTCCTTTCTATGTATAGGAGTCTAAGGGGTCATAACATAATCAGAGCCGACATAACAATAATAATGTAAGGGCACAATAATAACGATAGTGGGCTTCTATGTGGCACAATAGTAACAATATGGGCACTACATGGGTGCATCAATATAATAAGTGGGTTATACTAATAACAATAAGGGGTTACAGTAGTAGTATAGGGGCCTAACAAATTTCCAGAGAAGTCACTTTAGTTCCTTTTCAGACTCCTTAAAAGAAAAGGTCCATCTGAGCACTTGTCACTTCAGGATCATTAAAAATCAAAGGCGACTAGAGTCATCTTTAGCTTTTTCTTGACTCTTAAAAATTGAAAAAGAAAGTTGTGTCAAAGCGTCATAAAATTTATTTTAATCGGAATAACATCACTGTTCCCTCGTTGTTCTTAGGTTGTTGAAATGGAGTCTACTGATCAAGGATTTCCCCTTCGGGGAAATCCTAGTCCCTTCTCCTCTTGGGGGGATGTTGGTGCTCCACACATGGCTACATTGTCCCTTCCAAGACTCACAATTGGCCTACCAGTAGGGCTTTTCTCGACCTCTGTCATTCAAAATACCACAATTCCTCAGTAATGAGATCAACAACTAGATGATCCTAAAGTTTCTCCCCCACCTTCTACTTCGTTTGTTTCTCCCTCTCCTTGTTCTTCTTCACTTAGTGAAGATAGTAACGCTAAAAACCAAGTAACTGAGAAGAAGAAGAAAGGGAATCAGAAGAAGAAGAAGAAGCCAACGATGAAAGGGGGCAACCATGCATCGTCTGGCGAAAGTCCGCACACTGCACTATCCAAAACTAAATCTCCATGTGTCATTTGCAAGGGAGACCACTATCATAGAGATTGTACCTGCATCCCACGGATCCTAAGGGAATGGTCTCCCCGCTTGCACAATCTGGTGTCTTCAACCTCTGACGATCATGTTGAGAGCACACCATCAACTAGTGAAAACGAAGTCAACAGAAAAAAAGGAAGATCTAAATTTCCTTGTAGACTATGCGAAGGCGATCATGCCCTCCATCGTTGTCCTTTCCTGGACGAAGTTAAAAGAGTATTGGATAACCGTCCTGCCTCACCGCAGCAACTTCCTTCTGGATACAAGAAACTCTTGCCGAATCCATTTCTAGTTGAAAATCCGACTGACACACCATTGCTATCGGTCGAAGCACCTATCATTGAAGATAGACTCTTTGGGTCCACACTGGACTAAATTCAATAGGTCGAGATGGTAGTTGGCCCAATCTTGTCTTTAGAAGGTTCACCTTCAGATGATACTATCACCGAAGAGAATGAGAACGACACCGAATCTGATGAACATTGGGGCAATCTACCTGCTCCTTTACCACAGGAAGGAATTTCATCAGATATTTATCTGGCCGTTTATTTGGTCCCACCTCCAAGCAATCTAGTTGTTTCCTTCGATTGGAATCTACTAGGCAGACCCCGCCTACCATCTAATGTACCATTCTGAATCATAGTACAAGCTTACAGAATGATCATGGTTGGTACTATCATAGATGAAGGGGCTTCTATGAGTATCCTTTCCTCAACTTCTTGGAAAGCGCTTGGTTCGCCATCGCTTCTGCCTGAGATTTGAAATCTGACAGGCTTCAACAAAGGAACCAGTCGACCATTAGGGATCCTTCCAAATTTTCCTATAACTTTGAGAAGGAAAACCATTCATCTAAATGTGATGGTAGTCCAAGGACCTCTAGATTACAATCTACTCCTTGGGCGTGACTACATTTATAGCATGGGAGCCATTGTTTCCTCACTCTTTCGAGTGATGTGTTTTCCACATGAAGGTAGAGTGGTCTAGCTCGTAGACCAACTTTCATTCCCTGGTTCAAACACAGCTATTAGTCAAATGCCATCCCTAACTGGTCTTTTTGCACAAGGAATGTCTCATCAATCTCCAGTCTGTCCACCTGATGAGCACGAGTGATTCGGTGATTGTGACTGAAACCCAGGAGGCATGCGCCCTGGTCTGCTTTGGCAGGAAAACCCCAGATATAAGGTAGGTTTCCACATAAAAATATGACTAGTTTGACAATCCTGTCCATTTAGGAAGTGGATCAGAGTGGAAAAGGATTCCCCCATCAAAACTTATGTGATTGGCACTGAAAACAGTCACCTTTATCCATTTCGATGGACATCGCCAAGGAAGTGTTTAGTTTGCAACACGGATGGAATGATATTGCTAATGCAAGAAATTCCATATGGTGACCTAGAAACTCTATTTTATATCTGGGGGCATGCAAACCTTTTTACATGCAAGTGAAAAGCGACCATTTATTTTCTTAGTTTGTAGGCTCTTAACCCTTTAAACTCGTAGGTTGGTCATTCCTAGCTTGCATAACGAAAGGCTCCAGAGCAAAGTTTCAAATGGTGCAAGCTCCCTAAAAGATGAACCTATCAATGAGACATCCTTATTATATGACTAGCACAAGCAATTTTACGCAAAGTTCATGCTCGTTAAAAAATAAACCTAGCAACGAACAATTTTACGCGAAGTTCAAGCTCATTAAAAAATAAACCTAGCAATGAGCAAATGTTACCCCAGAGTTTAAGATCATTAAAAAATGAACCCACCTTCGGTAAATAACCATTGCGATCGCATAATTATCAGCTTTTGAACCTTGGTCGTGTTCTTACCATCACCTCCACTCTTTTTTAGCCGATCATACGCCTCCATTTGATTGTTTACCCCTTTTGAGGAACATTTGTGATGAGTGATTCTATTAGCCACCTTCTTTACACTGCAATGGTTGAAAAGTTCCAAACCTTACCTGGAACTAGTTTCTATCCTAAAACATCACTCATTCCTCAAAAAATGAGTCTCCTTTAAGCTCTTTTCATCTGACTCATAAAATATGAGAAGATTGTAGAGCAATTGGCCTCTCCAGCTTGTTAAAACGATCGAAAGTGCCATCCCTCCTCTAGATTTTAATCTTTTTGGACCTGAGGGATCATTACACAAAAGGATCGAGCACTTGTCTTGTTCGGATTGTTAAAACTATCGAAAAGTCATCCCTTTCGTATTATTTACAACTTTTCGGGCTTAAGGGATTACATTATGAAAAAGGACCACTGGAGTTGCCATTACGTCTCTTTTTAGACTCTCTAAAATTGAAAATGGCTGAGTTGTCTTTGTCGTTAAAATCATTAAAACAATAGAGACAAACTTGTCCATGCAGACAAGAGCGAGTTTCACTGTCGCTAGGCTCGTTAAAACATAGCAATAGGTACTGGTCAGCAATGATTGGGGAGAAAGGGGAAGAAAACTTGAATAACTTCATTGGCAGCAGGTCACTCTTGAACATGACACTTTCACTCCGTCACCATGATTGAGTCAGGTTGGGTTATTCTGTTCACTGGTCATATTTCCATTGGTCCACCGTACCATCCATTTTGGGGTTAATGCTACCAATCCATTTCAGTGTCACCGATATGTTCAAGAGCAGTCGCTCAGAGAATTCACCAAACTAGCTAACGCCTCCTATGCTGCAATACCTTCACTCTCCATTTTTCATGACCGCCACCCTGAACCTTATATCATCAGATCATTTTCACCTCCACAAAATCATTTGCTCCGTTCCGTGTCATAGATGTGGGATTCATTAAGGCCCTCCTACGACGAGTCACTTCTTGTTGACACCATCTCATTATCCAAGAAGTTGACTTAGGAACAACCCTTTCAGTACTTTGAAGTTTGCATGCCTCAATGGCAAGTTTCTCACTTCCGGCAATAGGTTTACATCAATGGCCTTTGACCAAAAGATTTTGTGTGGTGCTTGAAATCAACTCATGTATTCACACCATGTGAATTGTACTGCAGTACCTAGGGTCATTATCATTATCGGTGATTCCTCTCGTGCCTATTAACAGCTTACATCATTGGTTGGTAATCAGGCGATGTCTTTCCATGTTTGACATCAGAACATCTTCTCACATGGATTGACTTGTACTTCGGGTGAAGATTAGATGAGTTTGAAGACCCCGGATCTAGTTTCATCCATCCGGGTTGTGATATATTTAGGGAAATAAAGACATCATATGTACATCATATGTACATCATAGCTGCATAGATAATCATCCAAACTTAAGGATGATGGCTCTAGCAGAATCATCAGTCTGCCATACAGATGATTGTCTATCTTATGTACATGAATATGAATTTATAAAGCTGAGCATGGGGATGCCCGCCTTATCTAGATCATGAAAATATTGTGAAGATAATGTATTGTATTGTATCTTATTACAGGTCACCTTCCAATTCGAAAAACCTCGGATCCTCTTTATAAAGCATTTCACTCGACATCAGAAGATTTACGACCTCATGCTTTAGGGGGCAACTGTTATAGACATATTTGGGCACTACAACCCCAATCACATATGTCCATAAACCAAGGGCTTCTAAACCCCTAAAAGTGTTGTTTCATACCTATTATAGACATTTTTGTGCCATACAGCATTGAGCATGAAATGTCCATAATCTAAGGGATCCAAAGTCCCTAAACATGTTGTTCCTACCCCTAGAGGCACAAGGCTAACAAACCACAGCAATTCACAGAAGTTCTCCACCTGAAACTGCTCAAAAACAAGTCAATTTAGGATCATTTCAGTGGCTACACTAGCTGTTTGCGCTGAATGTCAAAGCCAACACTAGCTACCTGCGTTGAATGTCAACTGGAACACTGGCTACCTGCGCTGAATGAGAATGGACAAGTGGCAGGCTCATTTCTCAAGGTGTCAATACCCAGGAAGCTTCCAAAATGACACTTGCCTCAGGGAATTCGACTGGTGATGAGTAAGAGGTTCCAAATCTCCAAGTGGAAGCAAGAACCTCCAAGTGGACTCAAGAACTGACAGAGGGAGAGGACACTAGTCAGATCTCAAGCTGACTCATCCTCTCTCCAAACATCTATATATGGATCTCTCCTCCATGAGATCTAAAGGCTGGAATTTTGTGATTGCAAAGAATTGTTGTTGGTTTGAGACTGGAATCATTGGGTGCTTAATGCTTTGAAGGGGGAAAAGAGAAGAATTCCATTTGCTGGGAAGGAGATGCTGGATTGGAGCCCTCTGGGTTGTATCTCTTCCTGAACCTTGTTATTCATCAATAAAGCTATCTTGGTTTCTCCTATATGCTGATGTATTTTTGATGTATGAATGTATTAGCATGTTTAGTTTATTTCTAATCCTAAACTAGTTATGAATGTGAACATCTGTCTTTGAGTAGAGTTCTTCTCTTGTCGCAAGTAGCTGTTCTCTTGTGATCTTGCAGGAAGTTGAAGCTGGATAAGCAGGAAGGCAAGTAGCTGTGAACTCCCAAAGAGAAGAGAGACCGGATCGAGGGACAAACGGAAGACACCGGTAAGTCTATTGATCTCCCTTCTTTCACATTTCATAAAGGTAGAAACCAGAATAGCTGTACTCATTTGTTGCTAAGGCACTGTCACACCTTAGGTGGATAGGATCGTCCTGCATAGGCATTTTTCCCCACAACAAATTGGCGACTCCACTGGGGACATTTGTTTAGTCATTTTATTTGTGTTTCTATCATTGTTTACTTCATAGACTTGACAGCAACAATCGAACTGCATCTTTCCCGGATGCAAAGTAGAAAGTTGCTGCTTTGATCCAACTGCTGGACTTGTCTATGATCTGAACAATGGACTCACAAATGATTTGATGATCCTTGTGATAGATCTTAGTATCCCTTCAAAACATCCCTTTGATTACACCTTGCTTGTTTCTTTTATTTGGCCTAAAACAGTGAATTAAATAGCAATCTGTGACCCAGAACCTGAGGGAAACGAGAGTTTCTCCTTCAGCGCAGACCCAGTGAAGGGATTCTGCATTTCAACACAGGTCCCGTGAAGGCTACCTGCACTGAATGTCAAAACCCCTGTGTTGAGGTTGCGCTGAACCAGTTTGTCCTTGTGCAGCTGGGGTTCTCTGCTCTGTTTTGCCTTGTTTTGATCTCTGATTTTTGCAGCCTGTAACCAGCATAGGTACCAGTCCGATAACTCATTTTCTCTACTTAGATTCCGCCTCCTTTTGTACAAAAAGACTATGAGTGTTTTTATGTGTTTGTGGCGTCATTTACAGTCTTCCTTTGCATGAGTGAAATAGTCATCCTGTAGCCCTTGATTCAGATCTGTTGATTGTGATCTTAGAAGAGAGTTCAATGGCTGTTTGCAGATTGATTATACATTTACTTTTGCTTATTGGTTTGATTTTGTCTCTTTTAAGTGTCAAAACAAGTATTCATTTCGAAAATCGTTATGTGTTGTAATCTCTTCTATCTTCTATGATTTCGAAAAAGTAAACTTGTTTGTATTGATCATTTAAAAGCAAATTCAAAGTTGTACAAAAAAGCTTTCTTTGTAGGCATCAATACTAAGAAAGCGGAAAACAAACACCTGCATTGTGCATTTGCATCTGATAGTTTTCATGTTGGATTTAGGAAAAGTGCATTAGAGTGTGCTGATTGCTCTTTGAGAAAAGATGGTGTCTTTCTTTTCCCTTAGTAGCTAGGATTTTCAAAGTTGAAAAGATATAAAGCTTGCTTATCATCTTTAGACTGCATTTAGGAATTTGTATCATACATCTCGTGGTGAACCTTGAAAGGCAAACTTTAAAAAGATCAACCTAAAATAAATTGAATGAACTTAACAACGCTTTGTAACATAACGCACAACATAGAGGTCTAGGCTAGAGATGTGTTCCGGCGTCGTTAAGCCTGGTGACTGTCGATCTCGTGGATGGTGGGTGATTCCTCCTGAGGGACGATAGCGCCAGTACGGATTGTGCTCCCATGTACCGTCGCGTATATATTGGGAGACCCCTATAGGCATAAAACCTTTATCCTTAGGAAGCCGTGTCGGCCGCCCTACTGATCGCAATGCACTGAACACAACATTCAGGAAGATCGACCGCCCGTACCCTAAAAAGTATTCTGTGGTTTTGCGAAAAGTTTGGCACACCCTCTGCCTAGAACTCCATAGCAGTTTCTTTTGGCCTTTTTCAGACTCTATAACAAAAAAATTCCATCCGAGCATTTGTCACTTCGGGCTCGTTAAAACATCGAAGGAGACTAGAGTCATCTTTAGCTTTTTCTCGACTCTTTAAAACTGAAAAAGCAAGTTGTGTCTAGAAGCGTCTAAGAAATTCATTTAATTCGGAAACACACTTTCCCCTTTTGTATTTTGGTTGATCGAGTAATCCGCAATCGTGGAAGAAAGTCAATTGAAACCCCGTCGTTCGCGGAGGCTTACGAGTCAACTGTCTTTGTCTCCGGAATCGAAAACAGTACGGACAAAGTGAAGTCGTTTAACCGGTTCAAAATCTCCTATCAAAGTTAGAACAAGTGTTCCAACAACATCTGAGATTCCGGTTACTCCAAACATTTCTGGAAACCCTGCCTCTATAGAAGAAGTTCAACAGCCACAGAGGGACAATAACACTGATCCTAGTCTGGGGGCAAATACTTGTGTTACTGAACCAGTTCCATCTGTAACCGGTTCAGAGAGTCTTGCTCCTCAAACAACTGTCGCTGTCGATTCAACCCCTTCTTCGGCACCAGAAATATTTTACGGACCTGACGGTCTTCCTCTTCCACCGGGTTTGATTGCGATAGAGGAAATTGCAGAGGATCAGCAAGCAAGTACTCCAACCCGTTTTGGAGTCGGGGTCACTCTATTTCCTTTGTCAGAAGTTAGTCCACCACAAGTGGAAGTTCCTGTAGAATCGCTAGGCAATCTATTGGATAGACTCAAAATGTCTGAACAACCGTCAACATCTAGGACTATGTCGAACGACACAGCGACAGAAGAAGCCCCTGTCGTCACTTCGACAATGTTTACCGGCATACCATCTGTCCCGACTAGCTCGCAACAGCTAGAAGGAGTCCACCAAGGGACTATTTCGACAGTGTGGTCTGTTCCAGTTTGTTCATTTGGAATAATATCCGGCAACTCTTATGTTGAGACTCGCCAGATTGATCCATTTGGAGGTCAATTTGGGCAATCCAGTCCCCAAGGACAAACAATCCCCTTGAGTTCCGGATTGCTACTATATGGGGGGCAGTATGCCCTTTCGCTACCCCCTCAGGGAGGGTATCGATACGGGAGTTCACAACAGTATTCAGGTTATAGTGGAATTACATCAAGTGGTTAGGTACCTATGCTACCTCAACAACCAAGGGTTGTATATTCTATGCAACAGTGTGTACCTATGTCGAACATCCCGACCACACCGTCTATTGTAACAGTGTCACAAGTTCAAGCGATGCCTGTTGTATGTCAACCTCAGATTTCTCAGGTTGTAATGCAACAGCCCCTTGACCCTGGGACACAACCAAAATCGCCAACTGGTGGGGCAACACAGGTCCAAACGGGTACAATTACCCCACACCTTGGTCCAACAGTTAGTATAGCACAACAGAACATGGCTTCACAACCATGGCTGGTGCAATACCAACAACCACAATTCCAGCAAGTGTACCAAGGTTCTAAGCAGCAGATCTTTGCGAACAGTGGACAACCGTATATTCAAAACGGTCAAAACCAACCACTTTACAGTGGTCAAGTCCACCAACCGTATCAGTCATACCAACATCAATTACATTATGCTGGTATGCAAAGGCCCACTGCTCAGGCAATTCCACCGTACCTCGGGTATGCTTCACCTAACCTGAATCAACAGTTACCATTCGTGGCAACTTTAGAGTTACCCGATTTACACCGGTTAACCAACGATCCGATTTCTTACGCCCCTTGGTGGCCAGCGATTCCTCACAAGCTTCCATCTGACATTCCTAAATTCAGTGGAAATCCAGGTGAAGACCCATCGAATCACGTGATGACTTTTCATCTGTGGTGTTCATCAAACACCCTGAATGATGATTTGATAAGGCTTCGCCTTTTCCAGAGGACGTTAACGGGTCCAGCGGAAAAATGGTATATTGAATTACCTAGAGCCTCGTTCGATAATTTTAGCTCCCTAGCCACGACTTTCTTAACACATTTTCAATTACCGATAAGGTATGAAACGGGAACAGAAATATTAACCAACTTCAAGTAGACAACTGCCACTCATATATCCGATCATATACATGAATGGCATTGTCGTCGTAGGATGGTGAAAACATACGTTCCCGATCAGCTATTAGCTGAATGGTTTATAAAGTCTTTACTTCCTACTATAACGGAAGATGTGGCCAAGGGGGGAGTCGTAACAGAGGAGAAAGTTATTGCTTGTGCACAGTATCTAGACTTAGTTTATACTCAGTCTGGCACGCTCTACGACAAAATACCTGACGCCCCTAGACCGGAATTCTCAATTCCTCCTCCTCCTAAATCGAATAGTGACTCTCATGCCGACGATGGTGTGATTGGCACGACAAACGTGAAATCGACAAAGGCTTTGTCTAAGAAAGCCCGTAAGAATTCCGATCAAAATGAAAAAGATGAAATTCTTGCTTCGGAAGTAAATGCCGTATCAGCAGATAAAGGCAAAGAAACCAATCAACCAGGAAGCAAGAAGAAGCAAAACAAAGGGAAGAAGAAGAAACAGGGTGAGTCATCTCCTGGAAAAACTTCTTCAAACCCTCCTGGAAATAGGAAATATCCATGTCAGATATGTGATGAGGATCATCGGACATATGAATGTCCGTACAAAGCTGAGCTTAAAAGGTTCTTCAAAAGTTTGCAAACCTCAGCTGTATTAACTGATCCGTTTCCCAATCCAGGTCAAAATCTGGTTGATAGTGGAAATGCTTCCCCGTCGCAAGTGCTTATGTTGTCAGTTTCAAAACAGCAGAATGATGCTTTGATTTCGACAAGGAACAAAGATTACGGGAATCCGCAGCTGTCGAACGACAAAGGTAAAGATCAACCAAGTAGTTCGACAACAACTTCGACAGAAGTTGTACCACCCATCATTCCTGAATTAACAATAAAACCGCCGAAGGGAGTAGTACACAAGTCGACATTTAATCCTCGCGCCAGAGCGGCGCAGCATTATAACATAGTGGAAGATTTGGCCCAATCGCCATCCGCTATGTCGACTCTTGAAGTACTACAAAATTTCCCATCCCAAAGGCAGGCTTTGTTATCGGCTATTGGTGGGGTCGATCCTAAGGATTCCAAACTTGTATCCTTTGATCACAAAGGGTACGATCCTCAGTTACCAGCTCAACTAGCTTTCCTTATTCAAGTGAAAGCTCTCAACAAAGCTGTTCACCGAACAATTATTGATGAGGGGGCATGTTACACTAAAAAATGTCACCTTGACTACTTACAGTTAGTATGGCTCAAATCAACAGTCATGCTACCCTCTTAGGCAAGTCTCATGCCTCTGTTATCCATCACAAACAATCAAACAATTACCAAGCACTTGCATTTCATATAATAAAACATATATTCAACATGCAGACCAAGGAACACATGAAATAACTCATTAACACAAGCTATTGAGAAAAATAAACCAGTTTGTATTAATAACGAAACAAAGAAACTCTTACAACCTGGCCTTGGTGTTGTGCAAGTTCCTCCCAGGGTCCATCAAGGGTTTTCCTCTACTTTGACAAAGCTCACCCTCTCCCAAGTAGAATCAAGTGAAGACAATCTCTCCTCACAAAGGCTCTAATGGAAGACCTAAATCCTGCAGCATTTACCCAAAGAAAATGTATAGCTCCAACCTCTTCTCCCTCTGGCTCAATGTCTTTATTTATAGTGCTGTAAAGAGGTTATTCAGGTCCACTATCAATGGGATCATCCCCCTCTTTGGGTGGGATAGCTCCCTTATTGATGGGATAAGTTCCCCCTTAATAGAGATACATGAACCAACTGGAGGCGCATCCATTTCATCAAACCGACCTCTAGAATGTTCTAGAAGTAACCACAAGTAACTTTTTCAAGATAAAACTCGCGCATTTTGCCTTTTACAGAGGGACGCACCTGTCCCTTAACATACAGAGCGTCCATGGACGCAGATTTTGTGAACATGGTCCGCGTCCCCGCAGGTAAGGCTAGAGAGAACCTGCGACCCCAGAGATAAACATGATTTTTACAAGACTTTCTCTCTTTTTTGAGTTTGAGATGGATAACAGAGGCATGAGACTTGCCTAAGAGGGTAGCATGACTGTTGATTTGAGCCATACTAACTGTAAGTAGTCAAGGTGACATTTTTTAGTGTAACAGGGCATCTACATGTATTATGTCGATGAGTTGCTGGAAAACTTTAGGATCTCCAACCTTGTCGTGATCTTTGACGACATTAAAAGCATTCGACGGAAGGACATATACCCCGTGCGGTATCCTTAATAACTTGAAAGTTGAACTGGGAGGAAAAACAGTAGAAATAGATGTTGAAGTCATCGATGGGAATCTTGACTACAACATCCTACTGGGAAGACCATGGATCTATGCCATGGCAGCTGTTGTGTCGACTTATTTTAGGAAGATCGCATTCCCGTTTGAAGGAGGGATTACGATCGTCGACCAACAAGACTTCCTCCCTAATGGTTCACAAGTTACAGGAAGCATTCCCATGATCCATGGAAGCAACCATTCGCTTCAAGACATCGGAGTAGGCCTATTGAAAGACCCCACATTAATGGGAACTTTCGCACTTCCACCTCCATTCTATGATATCTTCCACGAAGATCTCAGAAGACGATATCGACATGGATCATGCAATGGTTTTGCCCCCAAGTCCTATATAAATATTGTAGCAATCAATGTTTCGGGCATGGGAGGCGAACCCAAATCAACGCTCGTCAAGCGTTTGGGTAGATAGGTCTAGAGAATATGGTACCCCATTAGATCCTTGGTCGAAAGTACATGGGACTAACAAAGGAATTCTACAATCAATGTTGATTGAGGGGGCACCATGGAATGATCGCCACCATCGTTCCCTTCTTCCGGAATATGAAGAAGATACTCAACATGACCTTTATCACCCTTCAGTTTTTGAATTCCTATGAAATACTGTAAATACGGTGGATTCCGAGCAAAACTTATCCAATATTGAAGAGACTATAGCCATAAATATCTCGACTAAAACAAATGTTGTAGAGAATATTTATGTCGGCAAAGGTTGTTCTCCTTCATAACTGGAAATATATAACGCTCTTTTTCGCGAGTTCAGAGATGTCTTTTCTTGGTCATATGATGAAATGCCAGGCATTGACTCGAGTATCGTTGAACATGAAATTAAGATGTATCCTGATGTCAAACCAGTAAGACAACGGCTTCGGCAGGTGCACCCCAAGAAAGCCGGTGCCATTAAAGCAGAAGTAGAAAAACTCCTCCATGCTGGTTTCATCTACCCGGTTCCTCTAACCGATTGGGTATCGAATATTGTCCCTGTTATGAAAAAACAAGGGACAATTAGAGTGTGTGTCGATTATAGGGATGTAAACCAAGCTTGTCCGAAGGACAACTACCCTACACCCTTCATCGACCAGATAATTGATGAATGCGCTGGATGTGAAATCTTTTCATTCATGGATGGATTTTCCGGGTATAATCAAATAAATATCCACCCACAAGACCAGTCAAAGACTGCATTCATTTGTCCGTGGGGCACATTCGCTTATCGAAAATTACCCTTTGGTTTAAACAACGCAGGGGCGACGTTTCAGAGGGCAATGAATTATGCCTTCCATGACATCAAGAACATCGTTCAACCTTATCTCGACGACCTTCCGGTTCATTCGCGAAAGCGGACTGATCATCTGCAGCATTTAAGAGCGATATTTCTACGTTGCCGACACTACAAGATAAGACTCAATCCGCACAAATGTGTGTTTTGCGTCGGTTCTGGTCGTTTACTTGGCTTTGTAGTCTCTAAGGATGGGATTCGTCTCGACCCTTGTAAGGTTCAGGCAATCATTAATTTGCCTCCACCTTCAAATTTGCTTTAGATTCAGAAACTCTAAGGGAAAGCAAACTTTCTGAGGATGTTCATTCCAAATTACGCAAAACTTGCTAAAGGTTATACTCGTCTTTTGAAAAAGGATGTAACTTTTGTCTGGGATCAGGTGGTGCAAGCTTCCTTTGATGCTATGAAAGATTCTCTAGTAAAAGCATCATTAATGTATGCCCCGACTATCAAAGAGATTTTAACCTGTATCTGGCTGCAGCAGATACGACCATTGCGATGGTTTTAGTTCAAGAAGTCGATGGAATTAAACATCCTATATATTATTTAAGTAAAAAATTGAATGATACAGAAAGCAAATATTCTTATGTTGAAAAGCTAGCACTCGCTGCTGTTCAAGCGATACAAAGATTTCGACATTACGTCCTCTTTCGGAAAACTACCATTCTATCAGATTGCAACCCCATGACTTATATATTGTCACGACAGTTGCTGGGGGGAAAGTATTCAAAATGGATAGCGATCCTTCAAGAGTTTGATCTGGAATTTGTAAAATCCAAATCAAAGAAAGCTTTAGTCTTCGTAGAATTATTGTGCGATCTCCCATCGTCGTCCAACGATGAAACATCAGAAGAGTCAATCGTGGACGAAAGTTTGTTTCTGATATCTGCAAGCAATGAGTGGTATGGAGATATAATAATTTATCTCCAAACCCAAAAATTCAGGCCTGACACCTCTCACTCAGAACAGAAACATATACAATACCAAGCAAAAGACTACATGATCGTCGGTGATACGCTTTACCGTCGTGGTATCGATATAGTTCTGAGGAGGTGCCTCACCCATGAAGAGGCCGAAAAAGCCTTGAATGAGTGTCATTCAGGCGCGTGTGGGGGCATCAATCTGGATATGCTACAGCACAGAAAATCTTACGAGCAGGATACTTCTGGCCAACCATGTTCAAAGATTGCATAACCGCAGTCAGAAGTTGCCATGATTGTCAAATTTTCGATAGCAAAACCAGAAGACCACCCGCACCTTTACAGCCAATAGTCGCTGTTGGGCCTTTCGCCAAATGGGGCATCGATTTCATGCAATGTAACCCCACCTCGACCGGGGGGCATGGGTATATTATAGTCGCTGTTGACTATTTTACCAAATGGGCCGAGGCGATGCCTACATTAGATAACACTGGTGAAACAGCTGCCCTTTTCTTTTTCAATCATGTAGTCGCCAGGTTTGGCGTACCACAGGCTATAGTTACAGATCATGGATCGCATTTTCGCAATCACATGATGGTCGAATTAGCTGCTAAGCTAGGGCTATCTCATGACAGCTCTACCCCATATTATCCGCAAGCCAACGGACAAGTTGAAGCAATCAACAAGGTCCTGAAGCGTATGTTGCAAAGGATGATCGGGGTTCACAAAAGAAGGTGGCACCTAATCCTGTACTCAGCCTTGTGGGCTTACCGAAAATCGGTAAATAATGCGACCGGGTTCACACCTTTCCAACTGGTGTATGGCCTAGAAGCAGTCTTGCCAATCCAGTGTGAAATTTCGTCACTTAAACTCGCAATTGATCTCCTCCCCGGAACCTCGGAAGAAGAGGCCCGTTTCTTGGAATTAATCCAATTGGATGAAACCCGTCGTGACGCCGCTTTGGCTAACGAAGCCCATAAGAAACGAGTCAAGGCGCAGTTCGACAAAAATGTCAAACCCCGTGTCTTCTCAGAAGGTGACTTGGTCTTGCTTTATGACCAAGAATTCGATAAATTGGGAGCAGGTAAATTTAATTCTTTATGGATGGGCCCCTATATTGTTAAATGAGTGTTAGCAAAAGGAGCCTACGAGTTAATGGATTATGACGGAATTCCACTGGCGCAACCCCGTAATGGGTTGTACCTCAAGCGTTACTATGCTTAAATAGTAACCTGTATGCTTTTGTTGTATTTTGTTTTCGCTAAAGTATTTGTTTTGGTCGAGTGATCCACCTTTTCACATTTATTGTAGATGTCAAACCTTCTGGAGACATGTGTTGGATATGCCGACGGAGCGAGTCGTAGTTCGCGGAACCTGTCCTCCGCAGCCTGGGCCATTTTTGATCCAAGCGGCGAGTTAGTAAGTTTCAGAGGTGTGTGTATTGGGCAATCAACGAATAATATCACTGAGTATAGCGCGTTGATAGAACTACTCTCTGATGCCATCACCCATGGTATATGCCGACTAATTGTCAGGCTAGACTCACAACTCGTAATACTACAACTCAATGGTATATATTCCGTTCGCAATCCAGCTATTTATCGCATGTTCCTAAGGGTTAAGATTTTGGAAAGACAATTTGATTCAATTCAATACCAGCATATTTCCAGAAACTTAAACACATTAACCGACTCATTAGCAAACTATGTGTTAGATAGACATTTGCGACATTTATAAAAAGAGACACATCATCAATGTTGTACATATGGATCATATAACTCAACCAGAGTAAACCACGAAAATCAAAATATATATATATAAGCTGTTTATCGTTCATACATAATGTTCTGTAACCAGGACAAAATCGGTTGTATGACCCAAAAACTCAAAAATGCTAGGGGGCACCCTAGCCTAGTGTTGCTCATGATAGCATGTCACGGCCTGTGCAATCATGCGTAAGAGACGAGTCCATCGTTTAGGCACACCAGTAGTATGCCGCTGTAGCTGTAAAGGTAACTCGTCAATCCTCACATCGGGAATGCTGAGAGTAAGGCTCTCAACCTGCTCCTGCACAGTTGTAAGAGTCTCAACCACATCAAGATCGCGGAGAATAACCCTGCTGGGGCAGCAACTGGCACTCTCTGGCGAACTGCTAGACGAACAGGACCAACATCTGCATGCACACATGAGTTTGATTAAAGTCTTGATAGAATAAAGCACAAGGACATTATGAATAAGAATAGTAAACAGTAATATGGTCAAAGATTTTACCCATAGCGCCCCATTGTTCGCCGTCCGGCAATACCAAGTCCGGATCACCTGGAAATCCATGCCAACATATGGATACTCGGAATAGACCATCTCCTGACGCTCGAACCACCTGAAGAAGGTATCAGTGAAAGAAATCTGAGATTGACCAGCATGCCTAGACATGTGATCAACCCATCTCTGCATGCGTGGCTCGGTAGGAGAAGGCAAGTCGAGTGCGATATACTGAGGCTGCATCAGTGGAATTTTCTCCAAGGCAAAGGCAGTCAGAATAGAACCAAATCCAAAGTTCTTCAGCTTCCCGTCCTTTACCTTGTTCAACTGACTTTTCATCTGAAGAAGTACTGCATCACACCAGTTGAATACTTTCGGTTGGAGACACTCCAAGGCGTGTTGCACATAAGATCTGTTGGCAACATGAAGAGATGCGCTACCGGCCATCCTACCAATAGTATATAGAATAGACCTGAGAGACCTGTCAGTAATCTCATGGATAACAACCTTGCCGTCTCTACTCGGCTGGGACCCCTCCCTGCAATACTGGCGGACATAATCTCTCACGGAGTCATTCCCTCGGGCCGAACCAGACAAAGAAATGTGGGCACCCCGCCTCGACAAACCAGTCAAGAAGTAAATGTCTACCACAGTCAAAGGGATGGATTTGCTCCTGATCTGAAATACCTGGTTGATAGGATCCCAAGCATCAAGCATATACTGCAGTAAATAAATCTGTGCTCTCATGCTAGAGACACGGAAGAACTTCAGCAGGCCACAGTTCCGCAGCGCGTTCACCGTGACAGGGTCATTGAGGGCAATCATGTCCTCTTCTTCATGTTCTCGTTCTCACCATGTGAGGGTCATTTTGCTCAAAAGTCCCTGCAAAACAAACAAGAGAAAGAGTAAGATCCTGGATTTGATGAGAAATTGGCAAAATTTCACCAAAAACTGTGCAATAGAATTGTTTTTTTGTGATCAACGCAACTGGCTAGTGTCCTACCTGCGTTGAAGGTCAAACTGCCTTCATGCAGCTTGACATTCAACGCAGGTTTCGAATGGACTGCCTGCGCTGATGGCAGAGCGCCCTAGAAAAACCCCAGGGGCTCATGGGAACAGGAAAACAGGCACAGAATGGAAAAAGGAAACCATGAAAAGAAAGAGCTAGAGTTTAGCTCCTACCTGGTCCAGACGGCGCCGAAAATCGTCCGCAGAATCTCCCGGAATCAGCGTGTGAAAATCAAGGGAGAAGAGGCACCTCCAAAGCTCCAACAAACCAAGTTCAAATGAAATGGTAAAATGAGAGGTAAAAACACCTTTTAATTTCTTTTTACGTAGTTCAAAGCGAAATATTAGGGCTCTAATCTCATTTTCATGCAAATGTTATTCATTTCTAACTAGTTTGATGCAGCAATTAAGGATACAGTACTATCTTTGAAAAGGGTAGAGCTAGTGATGGTAAAAATAAAAAATTTGACCATATAATATCGAGCAGTTTTAGCATAAAGTTCATGCTCGTTAAAA
The DNA here is from genome assembly GCA_031772625.1 of Pinus tabuliformis. Lineage (NCBI taxonomy): Eukaryota > Viridiplantae > Streptophyta > Pinopsida > Pinales > Pinaceae > Pinus > Pinus tabuliformis. The sequence continues at coordinate 1,560,115,792 of CM062804.1, forward strand.
AATAAACGCAAGATCCGAGCAGTTTTAGCGCATAGTTCATGCTCGTTAAAAAATAAACATAAGATCGAGCAAATGTTTCCACCCGCGTTTAAGCTCATTAAAAAATGAACTACACGGTAAATAACCACTGTGAATGAAATATCATCAGCCATTAAAGCCTTGGTCGTGTTTGCACCGTTACCTCCACTTTTCATTTGGCCGATCGTTCACCTCCATATGATTGTTTACCCATTTTGAGGAACAGCTACGAAAAGTGATTACACCTGGCCATCCTTGTGACACTGCCGTGATTGGAATATTCCAACCTGTACCTGGAATCAGCTGCTAACCCTGTTTATCACTCGTTCCTCAAAAGACGAGTCTTCTTTAAGCTCTTTTCAACTGACTCGTAAAATATGAAAAGATTGTCGAGTTTTGGCCTTCCAGCTCGTTAAAGCGATTGGAAGAGCTATCCCTCCTCTAGATTTTAATCTTTTTTGACCTGAGGGATTATTGCACAAAAAGATCGAGCGCTTGTTTTATTCGGCTCGTTAAAACTATCGAAAACTCATCCCTTCTGTATTGTTTTATACTTTTTCGGACTTAAGGGATTAGATGACGAAAAAGGAATTTTGGAGTTAACTTTATGAACCTTTTCAGACTCTCTAAAAATGAAAAGGACCGAGTTATCCTTGTCGTTAGACTCGTTAAAATCATTAAATAGCGACAAACTTGTGTTTAGACGAGAACGAGTTTCACTATCGCTAGGCTCGTTAAAACATAGCGATGGGCTTGCCCGAAGGGCAGGTTATAGAACAAGCATATGTTATCCTCCTCAAGCTTGACAAAAATAAAGAGGTACTGGTCAGCAATGACTGGGGAAAAATTGGGAGAAACTAAAGAAAACTTTGATGGTAGCAAGTCGCTCTTGAACATGACACTTTTCCTCCGTACCACAATCGGGTTGGGTTGTTTCATTCACCGGTCACATCACCATGGTCTCACCATACCATCCATATTTTGGGTAATGCTACCGATCCATCGTATCAGTGTCGCCATATGTTCAAGAGAAGTCGTTCAGAAAAAGTCAACTGTGTCCCATCCACTGCCATACATTATCCTTCATCCTTTCATGACCACCACCCTGAATCATATGTCACAGATCATTTTCACCTCCATTAAATTCATTAGCTCTGTTTCGTGTCACTGATGTGGGATTCATTAAGGCCCTCCTTTGACGGATCGCTTCTTGTCGACATCAGCTCATTATCCAGGAAGTTGATATAGGAACAACCCCTTCAGTACTTTGAAGCTTGCATGCCTCAATGGCAAGTTTCTCACTTCCGGCGACAGGTATACATCAATGACCTTCAAACGAAAGATTTTGCGTGGTGTTCGACGCCAAGTCCTCTATTCACACCATGTGAATTGTACTGCAGTACCTTGAGGGTCATTATCATTATCGATGATTCCTCTCGCGCTTGTTAACAGTTTACATCATTGACCGGTAATCAAGCGATGTCTTTCCATGTTCGACTTCAGAACAATTCTCACATGGATCAACTTGTACTTAGAGTGAAGATCGAACGAGTTTGAAGACCCCGGATCTAGTTTCATCCATCCGGGCTGCGATATATATTTAGGAAAGATAAATACATTGACATGTACATCATTGCAGCAAATAATCATCCTACTCAAAGGATGATAATTTCATCAAAATTATCAGTCTACCATCAGACGATTGTCTGTTCTATGTACAGAAAAATGAATTTATAAAGCTGAGCATGGGAATGCCCGCCTCAGCTAGATCATGAAAGCAGGATGAAAAATAATGTATTGTATTGTATTTTATTACAGGTCTCCTCCCAGCATTGGATGAACTTCGGATCCCCCTGATAAAGCATTTCGCCCGATAAACAGCCTCATACTTTAGGGGGCAACTGTTATAGACATTTTTGTGCCTTACAGCATTGAGCATGAAATGTCCATAATCTAAGAGATCCAAAGTCCCTAAACATGTTGTTCCTACCCCTAGAGGAACAAGGCTAACAAACGACAGCAATTCACAGAAGTTCTCCACCTGAAACTGCTCAAAAACAAGTCAATTCAGGATCATTTCAGTGGCTACACTAGCTATTTGCGCTGAATGTCAAAGCCAACACTGGCTACCTACGTTGAATGTCAACTGGAACACTGGCTACCTGCGCTGAACGAGAATGGACAAGTGGCAGGCTCATTTCTCAAGGTGTCAAGACCCAGGAAGCTTCCAAAATGACACTTGCCTCAGGGAATTCGACTGGTGATGAGTAAGAGGTTCCAAATCTCCAAGTGGAAGCAAGAACCTCCAAGTGGACTCAAGAACTGACAGAGGGAGAGGACACTAGTCAAATCTCAAGCTGACTCATCCTCTCTCCAAACATCTATATATGGATCTCTCCTCCATGAGATCTAAAGGCTGGAATTTTGTGATTGCAAAGAATTGCTGTTGGTTTGAGACTGGAATCATTGGGTGCTTAATGCTTTGAAGGGGGAAAAGAGAGGAATTCCATTTGCTGGGAAGGAGATGCTGGATTGGAGCCCTCCGGGTTGTATCTCTTCCTGAACCTTGTTATTCATCAATAAAGCTATCTTGGTTTCTCCTATATGCTGATGTATTTTTGATGTATGAATGTATTAGCATGTTTAGTTTATTTCTAATCCTAAACTAGTTATGAATGTGAATATCTGTCTTTGAGTAGAGTTCTTCTCTTGTCGCAAGTAGCTGTTCTCTTGTGATCTTGCAGGAAGTTGAAGCTGGATAAGCAGGAAGGTAAGTAGCTGTGAACTCCCAAAGAGAAGAGAGACCGGATCGAGGGACAAACGGAAGACGCCGGTAAGTCTATTGATCTCCCTTCTTTCACATTTCATAAAGGTAGAAACCAGAATAGCTATACTTGTTTGTTGCTAAGGCACTGTCACACCTTAGGTGGATAGGATCGTCCTGCATAGGCATTTTTCCCCACAACAATACCCTAAAGGAACAAGGTCAGCTGATTACATCATTTCCCAGAAGTTCTCCTTGAAAAACTACCCAGAACGGGTCAAAACTAGACCATACAGACTGCTCCATGCATAGGGTGTGATGCATCTCACCTATTACACATGGGGGGTGCAATGCATACTAGAAAGCCCTTTTGTAGGGTGAGATGAGCGAGAGCAGACAAATGGCAGAAGCAGTTTGCTAGGTGGAAACCCAGAGAATCTTCTAGAAACTACTCAGATGACACTTGCCTCTCTGAATTCGCCCAAGGATGAGTAAGAGATCATGAAATATTGAAGTGGAACCAAGAAATATCAGTGAAATGAAACTAATAAAAATCCCAGAAGCTGACTCACTCTCTTGTAAACATCTATATATGGATCCCTCATCCTAGAGATCCAGGGGCTGGAATTTCATAATTTGCAAGGAAGTGTTGTTGGTATCTCTTTGAAGACATTGTTGGGTGATCTTTCTTTGTATGAGGTGAAGAGGGATTTCATGTTGGGAGGATGATGCTGGATCAGATAGCCTGGTTGTAATCCTTTCTTCTACTACTTCTATCAATAAAGCTATTTGAGTTTTCCTCCATATGCTTGTATATCTCTGAATCTTGTATTTGTATATGCATTTATATGGTTAATGTACATCTGATCCTACATTGCTTATGGTTATAGATCTCTATGCTTTGATGGTATTTTGTTGATTTGACTCTACAGGTGTTCTTGGAAGCGGAACAAGCAAGAAAGGAGTGGTGAAACCTCTATCAAGGGAGAGAGGAAACAAGCAAGGAGACTAGCGAAAGACTGAGGTTGGTACTCTCTGCTTCTCTCTCATCTATCTCTCATAAAGGAGAACACAAGTAATTTTAGTTTGTTTGTTTCTAAGATAGCTACCCACCTTAGTGGGACTAGCAGCTCTGAATGGACACTAGTTTTCCCGATAACAAGTGTGGTAGTAGCGAAGCCACAAACCACTCATTATGCTGTCCATCTAGCAAATTCATGTTGCCTTCACGGATTGTACATTTCAACCTCTGATCTAGTTCCCAAGATGTCTCATCTGGTCACATCGAGATCTCTTTGAATCCCACAATCGACAGCGCCTCATATTTAGGCCTGCTAAATTTCTATTTAATGCTACTTGGATGTCTGCTACTCCAACATTTAGGTTATCATTAGAGTACTTAATATACTAGGTTATCACGCGATCTTTCAGAGCACTAACCAGTGTCACCTTCTTTATGTGATTATCTGTAACACATTGAGCTTTCCATACAACCCTCACAACGAACCAGAATTAGTCCGGGTCCTCATTTCCCAAGCCTTTGAACAAAGGAAAATTCACTATATTTGCCATACTAAACCACAGTGGAGGTGGAGGTGGTACGAGTGAAGTTGGAGGCGACGGCAGTGAAGTTGGAGGTGGTGTGGGTGGAGGTGGTATTCGCGGGAATCCTTGTCTTATTAACTGAATAGCGCTTTGTAGAGAAACCTTCGCTATCACTTTTTCATCCCTTCGCGGAGGTGAAATCAAGGGGTTATACTTTGGACCCTTATTTCATTCGTTTCTGTAATTTTTTCTGCTTCACGTAGTCCCGAACATCAAGGTAGTTGCATAACCCGTTTTTCACACAACAACATTTTAATCCAAGTATTCAAATATTTTACATACTTACCTCGCGGTCCTTTGAAAGAGCATCACTCTGCGTCACTATAGCTAACTGAGGTGTCAACCGTGAATTCAGTAACAGATCCTCCTATGATGCGATTGAGCCAATGATCGACAACACAAGCAATCTTATCCTCTAATGCTTCCAACCTTCGCACTAGCTCTGGGGTCCACATAATAGGACTGTCAGGTTTCCACCTTCCTTGGCTATCTGTTAGCTTCGTGATCCACTCATATAGTTCAATAGGGAAAGAGCAGAGAAATATCTCATGGATCTCTATATATAGGTATCATTCCAACCACTGTTCCTTTATCAGTCGCGGGTTTCTGTTCTCCTGTGCCGTGAATTCGTGGATTTTTCTATCCAATCAGTCTCCAATATCCTTCTTAATTAGATTCCAGTGGTACGACATCACACATTTCTTATGCATATTCCAGTCCTGACAACGAAACCATTTGTTGGCTTGAGGGGGCCTGACCCAGGTTCAATATTAGTTAGCCAAACAAATCCCTACACTACTGGCCCTTTCGGCATCACCTCGTGAAGTGCGGACTGAAGTCTCACCTGAAGTAGTATGGGGGGATTTTGGATTTAAGACTTCTATGGTTAATATCTTCTAACTTAGAAACCAGAGAACCCACAGTAAAAACCATTTTCTGTCAACGTTTCAAATCCCAACAGGGATCCATCATCAGGACTATTATTGAATGATGATAGTAGAAGAGCTCAAAAGTGAGATATAAATAGTAATGAGGTAAGCTGTTTTGATTGAAGGAAAAGAAGGTCGGCTGATTTGATTAAAGGGAAAAATGAAGGTCGGCTGCTTAATAATTAATATTATCCAAATATTTAAGATTTTTTAATTAATAAATTAGGTTTATTTTAATTTTTAATCATATAATATTTATTTTTGATGATGGATTAATACTTATAATAAAAAGTAAAGGTGAAATTTCTTAGTAATAAATATTTTTTCCTTAATAATTAATAATTTTCTCATAATAAATAATAATAATAATAATAATTATTATTATATATATATATTTATCAATAATCTAAAATAATTGATAATAATAATTTATGATAATTAATAAGACTAGTAACAATAATATTAATAAATAATAAGTATTATAATTGTAATAAATTAGTATTATTTATAGTTATTAAAAATAAATATTAATAATAATAATAATTCATAAATATTAATATTATAATAGATATCAGTTTTTATTAAACTGAATATTAATGAGATAATTTATTAATATTAATGATATTATTTATTAATTTGAATATTATTATAGGGGTTAATTCTTTAATTTATGAACCAATGGAAATACTAATAGTTTATAATAATCTATAGTAATAATTAGTGATAACTTATAATAATTTTATTAATAATAATAAGAAATAATTTATAATGATAATAATTAATACTTAGTAATAAATATTATAATATAAAATTATTAATTAATTTTTATTAATAGTTACTTATAAATAATAATAATAAATGTTAATTCTAATATGATAAAACTGACACTTAATAGTCATCATTGATAATTAGTAATAATAATAGATATTATAATTTTATTTACCACCTAATTATTATTAATGATATTAAGGATTAATTTTAATTATTATTATTATTTTTTTTTTATCTAAATATTAATTATTAATGTCTTAAGATTGATTTTAGGAGAAAAAATAGGGCAAACCTAGGAAGCATTGGAGGTCTTTATTTCTCTAATTAAGGGAAACCAGCTACTACTGATCTCGATGCCATTGTCCCTGTTGAGATTATGTGGATGTTTCATAATCTCAAGATCCTCTCTAATTTTCCGCCTATGATGATGTTCTTCTCTTGCGACAATTGAGGCGTTTTCCACATAGAGATGGTGACTGGTTTTAGAGGAATGCTCTGCGAGGGCTGAAGTACGAGACCTATCATTCTTAATATCTGCTACATGTTCTTTCAATCTGGTTTGCAAAGAACGACCTGTTTCACCAATGTAACTTTTCCCACATGAACAATCTATTTTATAAACTCCTTTAAGTTGGTGTGTATCAATATTATCTTTAACAGACCTCATACTTTGTCTAATTATTCCAGGTGCCGAGAACTATATGATTATGTCTTTCTTTCTCAGGATTCTTGCAATCTTGTCTGTTACCCCTTGAATATAAGGTAGAAACACCTTCCCACACTGAGGTTGGTCTTGAGCTTTAAGCTCCTGAGATAACACCCTTATTTCAGCCCTTTCTATAGCCATTCTAATCTCTTTTTCTTTGTAGCCTATACTTCTAAAAAGTGATACTAAGTGCTTCTTTTCTTCGTCTAAATGATCAGAATTAGAGATTCTAAGAGCTCTGATAGCCAGAGTGCTCAGAACACCAAACTTCTAGGATGGGTGGTGGTGGGAGTCAGCGTGGAGGTAGCACTTTGTGTGGGTTGACTTCCTAAAAACCTTATGCCCTAAGGAGCCATCTTCCTTCCTAATGATAAGAACGTCTAAAAATGGGATCCTCATGTTTTCTTCCACCTCCATGGTGAATTTAATTTCAGGGGAGATAGAGTTTAGGTGAATGAAAAACTTATCAAGCTCTATTTTTCCATGAGTCCATTTTATGTTTGTGTCATCAACGAATCGCTTCCACCAAGCTGGTTTCAAAGGGTATGATTCAAGGGCCTTATTTTCAAAATATTCCATGTAGAGGTTAGCCACAATTGGGGAGAGGGGTGATCCCATTGCCACTCCATATGTTTGCTCATAGTATTCGCCTTGAAAAGTGAAAACAGTTGATCGTAAACAAATCTCAGCTAGTCTTGCAGTTTGGGGATCAGTAACATCTTTTATAATCTGAATGGCTCCATCAAGAGGAATCTTGTTGAATAGGGATACTACGTCAAAGCTCACCAGGATGTCATCCTGGTTCATCCTATCACCTTTACTTTTTATTATAAGTATTAATCCATCATCAAAAATAAATGTTATATGATTAAAAATTAAAATAAACCTAATTTATTAGTTAAAAAATCTTAAATATTTGGATAATATTAATTATTAAGCAGCCGACCTTCATTTTTACCTTTAATCAAATCAGCCGACCTTATTTTCCTTCAATTAAAACAGCTTACCTCATTACTATTTATATCTCACTTTTGAGCTCTTCTACTATCATCATTCAATAATAGTCCTGATGATGGATCCCTGTTGGGATATGAAACGTTGACAAAAAATGGTTTTTACTTTGGGTTCTCCGGTTTCTAAGTTAGAAAGTATGGGGTGATGTTGGAACCAAGTTTTCACACCCAAATATGGTTGTGATGTCAGTTTATTCCGCCTATACTTGCCTTCGCGTAGGTTACTTAGCCCTCTATTCGACCCTTTAGTACCTTTGTGAAAGGGTACAACTAGCTTTCGTGTAACCCTAACCTGCGGCTCAGGGAATTCTGCGTTGTTAGGGCAGCGAATTGCGATATCTCCCAAACTAGGCTAAGTCTTACTTATCTTATTAAGTGATCTTAGTTAGTTTCATGTAAACAGATGTTCTTACTTGCATTCACTTAACCAACACATTTACATACATTCATGCATCATATAGGCATTATAAGTTAAATTCATACACAACATAACAAGATGCATAAAAGATAAATAAAGACGCGGAAATTGTAGAATACTTCTCTTTATTGATAATTCCAGACGATTACAGACTCGACCCACCCTGTGCACTTAGCTGCAGGGGTCTGCACACTCAGTTGCGGACTTCTACCCTAGGCCTCTGCGCACTCAGCTGCAGAGCCTCTACCTACGCTATGACCCAAACTTAGACTTCTACCTCAGAGCTATCTCTCATACATCATATCTTCGTGTGTCTATCTTCTATTCTTGCTATCAAACTACTTAGAGCTTAGCTCTATTTATACAATCCCATGGTCCGCAGACCATGGGTAGATCTTTTACAGCTGACATTACATTTCCAAAATAAGGGCAGACAACCCTATGACTCTTTAACACCTACGCACTCCGTGACCACAAAATGCGGAGTCTTTACACTTGGATTACAAAATTTGACCAAAATATGGGCTTTTAGCCCCAAAAATACCCTTGGGGGATCTCGTGCCCAACAGTGTGATAGATACAACAGTTCTTCAATTATCTGTGGTTCATTATTAGTTTACTTGCCATTTGGAGAGTTTTCTTAAGTTTCAATTGATTGTATCATGCTGATGTTATAATGTGTTTAAAACCCTTTGCTTCAACAAACCAAATCTAAATCTTTGGTGTGACCATCACTTTCACTTTCAAGATAGAGATCTACTCTGTTCGTGAACACTACACATTATATTAGACTGGATTGTCATAGATGTATATGAAGTTGTCGAATTACATTGTCATCTAATGCTTATGAAGGGTTAGTTTACCCATTGATAGCGTAGAAGCTACTTTCAAACACTTAAATTGGATAATGTATTTAGAGACTAGAGATGAATGGAATCTGAGTTTAAGTTGGATTGTGATCAAATCATTTTCTCTTGTTTCCTCTAAGTAATTGAATCGATTGAATCTCTTCTGGATTGTTTCTGCAGATGTGTGTGATATAGGAAGCACTTGTTTCAGGTTGATTATTTGAATAATGTGATTGGCATGAGCGTGGTTTGGTTTAAAATGATTGGTTTTATGTTAGGTTAGTTGCATGAATGTGTATACAACAGAAGCACTTCTTTTAGAGTATTGTTTCGAATGATTTATTATAGCTTTAGTTAATTTCATTTGTCGAATAGATTTCTTGGTTGTTAAGTAGACTACGTGGATCAACTTCAAGAGTGAAAAAGAGTTATTTAGTGTTAGTTTTAAAGCAATTTCTTTTGATTCATTTGAATGCTTGGTCATACTTTCTATAGCTTAAATGCCTGATTGAATTCTAAAAGCAGAGTGTTGGTTTGTTAAAATTTCAAATAGGGTTGTTTACATTTTGATTAATACAACTGTAGGGTATATTTGAGTACATTTTCTGATAATTGTTTAGTTGATTGCCATGTTTGAGTATAATTAGTGTTTGAATTTGTGCTTGCGATTATGATCAATTAGGGACTTGGATAAAGCTTAGTCGAGAGTAAAACAGAGTATCTAGATTAGGTTCTCAGCACCAAGATGTTTTATTGTTGATAAACTAGTAGGGTTAATGAGTTTTGAGTACAATTTGGATGAGAATTGGATTGTCCTTACAAGTCATGAAAATTCTGGTGTGGATTGCAAGAATTCGAACTTGAGTGTTTTTTTTATTAAGCTTTGTATATAGTTTGTTTGATTAAGTATTCATTCTCATAACCTGGGATCTGTGGTAAGAGTCAAGTCACCCGTGAAGTCTAGATTTCAATCCAAGTTCCAAATAGATTAAGTTCATAGAAGTTTTGGAAGTCATTAAATTAAATTTGATTACTGTTTCTGCATATGTTGGTTGGATGTTTGATTTCTTTTGAGTTTTCAAGCATTGGTGTGTCTATTACCCAACTTATCATTATAAAAGAAATGTTAAAACTCTTACCTAGAACTGAATAAAGGAAGCGCAAGACAACTCGTGCTTATGAGCGTGGATTGACATATAAATATTAGGAGATTAATTCGCCAATTTAATCTCTCAACACACATAACATGACACCGTTTTTTACATGGTAAACTTTCCTTGTGAGGGAAACATACACACGACAATCATAATTAGTATTCTTATTATTCAAGGGAGATTTAGAACAACCAACTCACATGCATACATTATTGAACCATTCGACCTGTTTTCCTTTTGTTTCTTTTTGTTTTTTTTTTAATTTCTTTATCTGGATTCTCTCCACTACTGGAATTAGCCAAGATATTTTATTTATGTGATGTTAGCAAAATTGAATGTGAAAAAGTATGAAAAACCACATGTGCGTACTTTAAAGAAGAGGAAACATAATGACAACCATCAAATGAAAGAACACACACAACTTGATAACAGAGTTCACCCAATGTGGGTTACATCTTCGGGCCTGGTGTCAAGAGTGGGGAGGTTGCTTCATTAAATGTTGCAAGATGATGGTTAGTACATGGTGTATTCTTTGTCACTACAAGGATAAACTCCCTCAACTAGAGTGGCATATCTCTCCATGAGACATTCTCCTATAGGAAATCTCACTCATATGGGCCCTCATTTAGCATGACAAAATATTAAATTCTCATATGAAGTGGCATACAAATATCCTCCAACATAATGGTAAAAAAGGTTCTCAACATCAAAATCATCATCTCAGCAAATCAAAAGAAAGACATCGCATCACTATATTGTATACCTCTACTTTTGGGGATGACCTAAAAATGCACAACTCTGCCAAAGAAATGGACTACACTGTTGAATTCATGGTGCGGAATTGTGTATAAATAATGTAAAGTCGACCCCTTTCTGACACTGTCAACATCAGGTCTCTTAGGAATCTCAAATATTTCCCCAAGATTCCTTCTTGTTGGTCGACTAGAATTACTCTACTCAGATGAAAAATTTGACTTCACCTCAGTGCTCCTTGTGAAAAAATGAGTAATTTGAATATAAATTTGGTCTGGTTTTGAAAATGTCAAAATTTGGCCCTTAGGGAATCTTCTAGATTCCTCATAATTCCACAAAGATTCCTCTCTGCACGTTGACTGGAATTCTTCTACTCATATCAGAAAATCAATCACGCCATTAGTCCCTTGGTGAAATTCTGGTTCTTTTGAGTATAAAGTTGGCATGATTATATCATTGTGAAAATTTGGCCCCAAGAGAATAATTTAGATTGCTCATGATTCCACAAAGATTCATCTCTGCAAGTTGACTAAATATCTATTTCTCATATGAAAAAATTGATTACACCATCAAATTCCTTGTGGAAAACTGATAAAAATGAGTATAAATTTGATATACTTTTTCCTCTGTCAAAAATCAGCTCCAAGGGAATCTTTTAGATTCCTCATGATTCCGTTGTGTCAGGGTTTTTTAGGTCCCTATAATACTAGTGATTCCCCCATTACTATTGTCATTGTATCCCTTATTGTTATTGTTATGCCCCTAGTGCCCCATATTGTTATTATTGTGCCCCATAGAAGCCCACTATTGTTATTTTTGTGCCCTTATATTATTATTGTTAGGTCGGCTGGCTATATTGTGATCCCTTAGACTCCTATATATAGAAAGGAGGTTTTGTCATTTGTGTCATCAAAGAATTGTTCATTTGTGTAATGTAAAGGAGGTTTCCCCCTTGAAGGCATTGAATTCTAAGGCGTTGATCTTTCTTTTCTATCTTTTTGTGAGCTAGTTTCATAACATTTGGTATCAAAGCTTTGGATTCTAGGGTTTCGCTGCTCCAAACATGTCATCATGGCATTTTCACTATAACTTTGTTTCTGCTTAGTTTAAGACACTAAACAAAAAACCCATTTGAGAAGAAAATGTGCTAAACCTTGAGTCTAAATTTCAGATCTTGGCTCGCTATATTTGCAGATATATGATTTGAGGAAGTTAGGGTTTTTGAAGACTCCCAAATTACATCCTAAATAGGTGACCTTGGTAAAATCGTCATAAATTTCTCTCTGAGCATCATATTGAAATTTAGTAAGAAGTTACAGAAAGAGGACGGAATTCAATTTGTTTGGGTATAATTTTCAGAACCTAAGGTTGAAACAATAACACGTGGCACTTCGTACAGGTTCACTCTACTGAACACGTATATAAGAAGGTCATCTTGGGAGGTGGGGCATAACTCATTCTTGGAGAATCCAATTTTCATCAAACTGGTGGCAATGGAAAGAGGGAACAAAGGGATACTTCAGGTCACAATTTCAGGGCTTGGAGATTCAAAATTACAGAGTTACAGTTGTTTCAATATCGAGCTCCTACAAAGTGAAAAATTGTGTGTAGTTTTTTTTACATTTTTGCATAAGTTTGGTTTGAAAAATATTTTGAAGGAATTCAAAGGGAATAGTGAAGCATTATTATCAGTAATTGATGCCCCGAAGAAAGAAAATGGAAACACCTAGTCAGTAACCTGGAAGCTCTAGCATGACTCATGAAGAAGAGGAATAGATGCAACATGATATATCAAAATTACAAGACCAAGTGCAACAAATTTCACTCGCAAAAAAAGTAATAGAAGCTAAGATGGATGGCGTGGAATCTAAGGTGGATGATTTAAAGAAATCCATGGAAGCTAAGATGGAATATTTGACAAAAATTCTACAAGAAATGCATACTAATGGTGAAAGAGTAGTAAAGGAAACACATGATGAGAACAAAATAAATGTTAATCATGAATTCATAGACTCTAATATTGGAGCGAAGAACCACCATGTTCCAAAGATCGATATGAGGAAGTTTGATGACAAGGATCCCACAACATGGATACTACAGATAGAGCAATTTTTCGATCTCCATAATATCCAAAACACACAAAAGGTACACATTGCAACTTCATATTTAGAACCAAATCAGTTTGTATGGTATCGATGGCTTTTCTCTCGTAAACAAATTGTCACTTGGGCTATTTTTACTGATGAAATGATAGCACATTATGATGATAAAAAAAGCAACTCTTTTTTTAGCCATTTGATAAATCTCAAACAAAAGGGTTCAATGATGGAGCACATTGAGGACTTCCAAAAATTGAATATAAGGGTAAAAGATATTCCAGAGGAGCATAGGATTGATGTGTTTATAGCAACTTTAAAGGATAACATCCAACATGAGGTTTGCCTTTGGGAACCTGATTCATTAGAGAAGGCATTCAGGTTGACAAGAAAAATGGAAAGCAAAATTATGGAAAAAAGGAAGCATACCACTCACTATCATAAAGATGGAAGTGTTGTTTCCCTTGGCCATCCACAACCTACAAGGTTGAAACCACAAAAATTTGAAGAAAAAAGAGCAAAAGGTCTTTGTTATAGTTGTGATAGAAAATACACTAAAGGTCATAAGTGTGTTGAAAAGAAATTATTTTACATAGATTGTGAAGAGGAGGAAGAAAAGGAATAAGAAACGTCAAAAGAAAAATATATACACCAGGAACAAACCCTAGAGAAATAAGAAATGAATCCAACCATATCTTGTAATGCATTGGTTGGAATTACCACTCCTTAAACTATCAAGATAGAATGGCATATCAAGAAGAAAAAGGTAATAGTGTTGATTGATTCAAGTAGTACCCATAATTTTATTCATTGTAAGATAGCCAAGGAATTGAATTGCTTCCTATATATAGCACTAGAGTGTCAAGTGATGGCTGCAAGTGGAGGAACCATAACTTGCTTAGGAAAGTGCCATAATATCAAGCTATCCATGGGAGAATATGTATTTAATATCCCAATTCTTTCCATTCCAATGGGTGGTGCTGATGTTGTACTAGGAGTCTAATGGCTACAATCGTTGGGTATAATAGATTTTAATTTTCAAGAACTTTTCATGAAATTTTCTTTAGAAGGAAAGGAAGTTGAATCAAGAGGTATCATAGGGAAACCAGGAAGGATAATCAGTTCTAATAGAATGACAAAACTTCTAAAGAAAGAACAATGAGGCATAATTGCACAATTATGTTCACTAGAGGTTCCCACATCGAAATCATCTATTTCTCCATATCTCCAAAAGGCCTTGGATAATCATTCCAAGGTATTTGAGACTCCCAAAGTCCTCCCACCTATTCATGATCATGATCATGCTATTCATTTGATTCCAGGAAGTGTTCCTCCAAACACCAGGCCTTATAGATATCCCTATACCCAAAAGAGTGAAATTGAACGTATGGTTGCAGAAATGCTAGAGGCTGGTATAATTGAACCTAGTCATAGTTCTTTCTTTGCTCTAGTAGTATTGGTTCACAAGAAGGATGGATCATGGCACATGTGTCTAGATTATAAGGAGCTCAACAAGCTCACTATTAAATATAAATTTCTCATTCCTACCATTGATGAATTAATGGATGAATTGCATGGATCAATTTACTTCACCAAGTTGGATCTTCGTTCAGGATATCATCAAATCAGAATGAAGATTGAAGACATTCCAAAAATAACATTTAGGACTCACGAGGGTCATTATGAATTTTTGGTCATGCCTTTTGGTCTTACCAATGCACCTTCTACATTTCAAGGTTTGATGAATTCCATTTTCAAACCCTTCCTTAGAAAATTTGTGTTAGTATTTTTTGATGATATATTGATCTACAACAAGCCTTGGAAGGATCCTATTCAACATGTTGACAGGGTGCTCAAACTATTGGAGGAGAAACAATTATATGCAAAAAGCTCTAAATGTTTCTTTGGATTACAAGAGATGGAATATCTGGGTCATATTGTATCTCATGAAGGTGTTAAGGTAGACCCTAGAAAACTTAAAAACATTAAGGAATGGAAAATCCCCACATCCATAAAGCATCTACGATGATTTCACGGGTTGTTAGGGTATTATCGCAAGTTTGTTAAGAATTATGGGAGAATAGCAGCACCTATAACAACATTATTGAAGAAAGATGCATTTTCATGGACTCCAAAAGCAATGAAGGCCTTTGAACATCTTAAAGAGGCAATGTGCCAAGCACCAGTCTTAGCTACACCGAACTTCACAAAAACCTTTATTGTGGAATGCGATGTCTCAAGAAATGGAATTGGTGTTGTTTTAATGCAAGAAGAAAGACCCATTGCTTTCGAAAGTCGTCCAATCAAAGGAAAGTATTTACACAAAGCTATTTATGAAAAGGAAATGTTGGCAATACTACATGCACTTAAAAAATGGTGACCCTACCTAATGGGAAGAAACTTCAAGGTAAAAACAGATCATGATAGTCTTAAATACTTTTTAGAACAAAGGTCATCCTCAGAAGAGCAACAAAAATGGGTCACAAAGATGTTGGGTTATGACTTTGAAACCATCTACAAAAAAGGGAAGAAAAATGTTATGGTAGATGCACTCTCAAGAAAGGATGAGGATGTGGAAGCATTTCTTTGCGCCATTTCTATTATCCAACCAGATTGGATAAACAAAGCAAGGGATGAATGGTAGAATGAAGAAGAAGTGTGGGATCTTATTCTAAAGGTACAACAAGATCCCAATACATCTGATACATTTAGCTGGAAAAATGATTCGTTATGGTACAAAGATCAATTATACCTATGTAAGAATTCACAACTCAAACAAAAGATTCTTAGGGAATTGCACTCCTCTCCCTTAGGAGGGCACTTAAGATTTCTAAAAACTTACCATACGGTTAAGAAGGATTTTTTTTTGGGATGGCCTTAAGTCGGATATTCAAAAGTTTGTGGCAGAATGTTTGGTTTGCCAACAAAATAAAGTTGAAACAATTAAGACCCCAAGTATATTACAACCTTTATCCATTCCAAGCCAACATTGGGAGGAAGTTTCAATGGATTTTATCACAGGTTTACCCAAGTCCGAAGGAAAGAGTGTTATCATGGTGGTAGTTGACAGACTTACCAAGTATGCACACTTTTGTGCATTATCTCATCTATTTAAATCAAGTACAGTTTCTACTTCATTTATGGAAATAATTCAAAAGCTACATGGAAACCCAAAGATTATTGTAAGTGACAGAGATCCCATTTTCACTGGAATTTTTTGGACAAAATTATTTTCTTGTCTTGGTACTCAGTTAGCTCATAGCTCATCTTATCATCCTCAATCTCATGGGCAAACTAAGATAGTAAACAAATGCTTGGAAGGATATTTTCGTTGCTTTTTATATGATAAACAGACACAATGGGTCAAATGGTTGCGTCTGGTCGAACGGTGGTATAACACTTCCTTCCATACAATAACAAAAATGACCCCATTTATGGCACTTTATGGATATCATCCACCATCCATCACTTCATATTTAAGAGATAATTCTTAGGTTCAAGCAGCGGAAGATCACATCAAGCATCAACAACAAGTTCTCCAACTCTTAAAGGATAACCTCACCTTGGCACAAAATAGAATGAAACAACAGGCAGATCAACATCGCAGCAAAAGAAGTTTTGATGTAGGTGATTGGGTATTCCTATGGCTACAACCATATAAAAAAATGTCCCTCAAGCAAGATAAGAAGGATAATAAATTATCACCAAAGTATTATGGTCTATACAAGGTGTTGCAAAAGATAGGTACTATGGCATACAAATTGGAGCTTCCTACAGCTTCCCGAGTGCACGTAGTTTTCCATGTGTCATGCTTAAAGAAGGATATAGGTGACAAGCTCCCAATTCAAATAATATTCCTAGAACTTGATGAGGAAGAAAAAGTCATATTGGAACCTAAAGCAGTCAAAGAAACAATAACTCGACAGCTACGAAATCGATCAATTGTAGAGTATCTCATCAAGTGGAAGAAATTACCCATTGAAGAGTCCACATGGGAGGATGAGAATTTTATACAGAAGCATCCAGAACTACTCAAGCATTGAGGACAACACTTTTTTGAAGGAGAGGGGCATGTTATGTCCCTATAATACTGGTGATTCCCCCATTACTATTGTCATTGTATCCCTTATTATTATTGTTGTGCCCCAAGTGCCCCATATTGTTATTATTGTGCCCCATAGAAGCCCAATATTGTTAGTTTTGTTCCCTTATATTATTATTGTTAGGTCGGATTTGGCTATCTTGTGACCCCTTAGACTCCTATATATAGAAAGAAGGTTTTGTCATTTGTATCATCGAAGAATTGTTCATTTGTTTAATGTAAAGGAGGTTTCCCCCTCAAAGAGGCTGAATTCTAAGGCATTGATCTTTCTTTTCTATTATATATCTAACCCATAATATATGAGAAATAACAAATATACCCAATAATAACAAGATCAAAATAGATAGAAATGCTTCTTTATTATCAAACCCTTAAGGTAGGGAAACACCATACATTCACTCCTTAAGGAAGGAGAACACTCCACAAGCCATATGCCTGTTCATACAATAATCCTTGACACTATTCCTTGACTTGGAGTCTCTAGCCTCTATATAGGCCTCATACATACAATACCATGGGTCATTACCATGGTTCCCTCATACCATGAAACTAATACCATGGGCCCATTACATTATTACTAACTACTTGTGGTCCCTTACATGATATGGGTTAACCACCTTATTTATTACTATGTCCCATCCCATTATTACATTATTACCTTGGGTACCTCCCTTGGTACCCCATATTATCCCCCCTAGGTATATAACATTCCACCCCCCTTAGCATGTTTCGTCCCCAAAACATGAGAAGAACACAAATAATAAGATCTACTCAAAAGAGTAGTCCACTGGTACCATGCACGTGCATCTAGCCATCCAAGAGAAAGGTGAACCCTTGATTTTGCTGGTGCCTCACTCGCTTGAGATGGAAGTTGACCGTGGTAGCTCTTGTGCATTGATGTGTAGTAGGTGGATCTTCGGTCCTCTCTATCTGTCCTGCGGGGGTTGTTGTCCGTGTGGCTAATTGGTTGCCATCTTGATGGTTGTCTTGCGGGGTGATGTGGGTGATGATATGTTGAAGTTTTAACCCACGATGGATTTTTCTTTAATTCATCCTGCTATGGTGCCCGTTGTGGTGTCTTCTTTTCCAATATGACTTCAACCACTGAGCCCTCATCTGAGGTACCTGTAACCTTTTTTGCTTCAGCCTTTGTTTGTGTTTGGTTGTCGATCATCAAAGGCTCATCATCTGATATGTCAGTCCCTGGAACATCTTCTACTTCAGCCTCCATGTACTCTACCTGTTTATTGATGGAAATATCTTGTAATGTAATTTTCTTCTTTTTATACTAGAGCTTCAGGAATTTCTTCTGCACATTAATATTGATAGTACCCGTAGATTCCATCCAAGGATATCCCAAAACAACATCCATATTATCCATCTCTGAAGTATAAAAATCACCATGCAACACATACTTATCTATAGAAATCTTCAAATCCTTATACACTTGAACATCCTCATCATCCACCTGTGTGTTTTCAATGTGTTTTTTAGGAACTTGCAATTTTTTTGCCAAATTAACATTGATGAAATTATGCTTGCGACTAGGATTTATAGAAACAATGATCTTCTCTTTCTGAATCAATCCATGAACTTGCAATAAGGATATACCAGTAGGAAATAGACCCACATGTTTCTCCTTATCTTGTTTTCTGGCATGAGACCATTTGTCTAAAAGTAATTTTTCAAATTCTTCATCGGACAGGTTGAAACACTTCTTTTGGTTAAGTAATCCCCACCATGTGGCTGCCTTATCTTCAAATTTAACCAGTGCCACCCATTTCCAATTGTGTCTAAATAACCTCTTTTATTCATTTATGTGTTCTTCAATAGTAGGACCCTTATCATTCCCTGTAAAAAATTCCTTGCTAGAAGCCATGAAGGTTTGCAAAAAATTCACTTACTTGGCGAAAATTTGAAATTGTCACAGTTGAGTCAATATTGCTCAGAATTCATATTATGACCTGTTTTTGAAAATGGAACAATCATTCTGCATCTGCCCATGTGATAGAAATCTTGATCCAGGCACTTGGAATTTCAGATCTGTGCCGCAACTCTCCTGCCATCACCAAAATTTCTGCAAAAAAGAGCTGATTTTAAATCAGCGATATCTCCCTCATCCGGACTCCGATCCAACTGATTTGTTTTTTGAAATTGAGTGTTTTTTCACATAGAATCTAGATCTACAATTAGATTTTTCAGATATTGCACCAAGACGTCCAGAACTGTGCCACAAATTCGCTTCCCCAAAAATTGTTTGCAACCCCACTGATTTTTAAATCAGCGATATCCCCTTCATCCAACCGATTTTTTTTTTTAAATCAGCTATTTTTTCATAAAAAATATAGATCTACAATTATATTTAGCAGATCTTGCACCAAAACGTACAAATCTGATCTGCAAACTCGCCGCCCCTGAAATCCTGCAAAAATAAAAAAAATTCTCCACTTTTGTGACTAAGAAAGTGCTCTGATACCACTTGTTATAGATCTATCCCAGAATATATGAGAAATAACAAATATACCCAATAATAAAAAGATCAAAATAGATAGAAATGCTTCTTTATTATCAAACCCTTAAGGTAGGGCAACACCATACATTCACTCCTTAAGGAAGGAGAACACTCCACAAGCCATATGCCTGTTCATACAATAATCCTTGACACTATTCCTTGACTTAGAGTCTCTAGCCTCTATATAGGCCGCATACATACAATACCATGGGTCATTACCATGGTTCCCTCATACCATGAAACTAATACCATGGGCCCATTACATTATTACTAACTACTTATGGTCCCTTACATGATATGGGTTAACCACCTTATTTATTACTATGGCCCATCCCATTATTACCTTGGGTACCTCCCTTGGTACCCCATATTATCCCCCTAGGTATATAACATTTTCTATCTTTTTGTGAGCTGGTTTGATAACAGGGTCCTTCCTCCTCACTTTGTGTGCCACTTTGGCTTTCGTACCCTCTTGGTTTGCATGCTAGGTTCCACGACCCTCCGATCCATTATATGGAAAAAAGGATGGGTTTATATCAAACTTGATGGGAAGACATAGCAAAGCTTGGTAGATTGACTTGTTGGTTGGCGCTTACTATAAAAACACTACCTCCCCATTTGGTGTGGTTTCAAATCCCTCTTGTTGCTATTCTCAGTGCATATTTGTAATTTTTATTATAACACACAATCATATAATACGAAATCCATCGTTGATTATTGACCATTTTTTGGATTATAATTCATGGTTTTGAAACTATTAATAAATTCCCCAACCATTTGATGGTATTATATGTGCATATAGCATAATCACCGTTACATTTGTTTTCATATTTAGAATATTATATAACAAAAAATGGTGAGTTATTTTAACACATTTTGTTAGTTAGATTATGGTTATTTATTATAACTATATTATATAATAACCATTTTTGTTTTATATATATATATATTATTTTGTATCTTTGTGCAGAGCTAAGAGGTTAATGTTGGCATGTCACGTTTCAATGGCTTATTGGCCATTTTTTATGCCATATGAGTAAAGTGGGTCCCACATCCTAATGTAACTTGCAAACTTCTAATAATAATAAGTTGGTCATACGGACTCAAATTTGAGTGTCATTTGCACCATCGAAATCATCAAGACAAGCTCTTCAACTTGATGCCAATATTGCTAAGATTAGGAACTTCAAAAATTTGAGCCTTTCTAGAGCCACTTGGATCATTGAGAATTTTTGGAGTCACCTAGATCATTCCTCCCCATTGAGGAGCTCTTGGTCCTCGAAAAGTATGAACGTAATCTTCAATCTGATATGCTCCCTTGTCTACACAATAAGTTCAATGACATGCCACACTTCCTTCTCCTTCACCTTTGTTCTTCGGAGCCATAAGTGATGAACCAACACCTGCATCGTCTGCAAACCTATAGTACAATACTTGCAAACTACATGTTCAATTACATGAACAATCATGACACAAGCATCCCCATACTTGCCAAGAGTTTATAACACACATTCTATGTTTAATTTTACATCATAATAAAACCAATGCCCCAATTATCAATAAAGGGAAAAAAACATAATCGTTGCTTTAATAAGTGATGGAAAATACATCATCACTTTTATAATTATATCGCAACGCATGATTTACAAAATTTGGCCATGAAAATATACTATATCTAGTAAAACTATCTCTCACTCATAAAAGTAAATGGGTCATCTCCTTGTGGCAAATTCGCTTGTTGAACATCTTTTCCAATTGGTGCCTGCATGGGCACTTTTTCTATGAGACGTTGTAGGATAGAGCCTCCAACATGTGGTTCTTTGATGCCCAGTCTCTATTGTAATGACTACAAAAATTCATCTTCCTCCAGACCTACCTTACCTTCTTCCTTCCCTAATGTGGAGAAGGTATTTCACGTCTCATCCTCTTTCTTGCTTCCATTCTCTTCCAACACTTGACAACCATGTATTTATACAAGCCAAGAAAACTGCATGGTTTTTTATGCCACAAACTAAGTTCATCCTTAACAATGTGCTTGTAATTAAAATGAACATTAGCATAATGAAACCTTTTATACCTTGTTTTGTCTTTCTCCTTGGAATCCTCACTTTCATTTGGAAATGACCTACAATCATGACCACTGGAGGCTTGTGAGGTACCGTCAACATCCTTCATTGTCTAGGACTTGTCGCATGAATATTCTCCCGTCTCTTCCTTTCTGACATAGCCCAATCCTGCATGTCATGGTAATTCCACCACTTGGATGGGATTCACAATGCCTTGCCCATTAGCTCCTAGGCCCTTGCCTTCATATCCCATCTTTTTCAATAATCTTGAACCAATGCCTATAGTGTTCTTTCCAAAATCACCCAAATCATCATCATCATGTGAAAATGAAATTGAAGAACTACCAACATTGTTTACCTTAACTGTCAATTTTTAAGCCAGTGATGATGGCTTCGCTAAGTATCCGTTGTGCTTCAACTTTTCCAAGGCCTCTTTCATGGCTCATAACTGGAGTTACAACTCTGCTTCTCCTCTTTTTCTTCTTGTAGAAGTCTCCTCAATTCAATATTCTCTGCTTGATGGCTCTGATTGATCTCCTCATTTGAATGATGAGAAGAAGAATAATGTTCACTCGTGAATGTAGATGGAGCATCATCCTCTACTCTTTCCTTCTCCTGTTCCTCTCTTGTCATTTTCTCCTCATAATTTGAATACATTATATCTACCATATGTGTCATCCTGAGGAGGTCCTCGTAGAGATCTATGTTGTTCTCAATTTTCCTTATTGTTTCATGTTCAATCTCTAGTTATCATTCACACTCACAATTCACATCAACGAGAAGACTCGTCAAATACCAAACTTGATCCAGATTCTCTCTGCTACGAGAGTTAACCAAGATCTTTTACTTCCATGATGTTAGCAGAATTGCATGTGAAAGAGTATGAAAAACCACATGTACATACTTTAAAAAAGAGGAAACATAATGAAAACCATCAAATCAAAGAACACACACAACTATCAACCAATGTGGGTTACATCTCCAAGCCCGGTGTTAAGAGTGGGGAGGTTGCTTCATTAAATGTTGCAAGATGATGGTGAGTACATGGTGTATTCTTTGTCATTACAAGGATAAACTCCCTAAACTATTGTGAAATGTCTTTCCATAAGATGTTCTCCTATAGAAACTCTCACTCATATGGGCCCTCCTTTAGCATGAGAGAGATCAAATTCCCATATGAAGTGGCATACAAGTATCCTCCAACAAAATGGTAAACAAGGATCTGAACATCAAAATCATCATCTCAACAAATCAAAAGAAAGACATGGCATCACTAAATCATATACATCCACTTCTGGGGATGGCCTGAAAATGCACAACATTTTTTAAGACATGGATTGCACCATTGAATTCGTGTCGTGAAATCGTGTCAAATTACTGTAAAAATCAACCCATTTATGACAGTATCAACATCTGTACGCTCGAGAATCTTAAAGATTCCCACAAGATTCGTTCTTGCTAGTTGATTGTAATTCTGCTACTCAAATGAAAAATCTGACTTCACCATTGCGCTCCTTGCGAAAAAATTAGTAATTTGGGTATAAATTTGACCTGGTTCTGAAACTGTCAAATTTTTTCCCTTGGGGAATCTTCTAAATTCCACAAAGATTCCTCTCTGCAAGTTGACTGAAATTCCGCTACTTAGATCAAAAAATCGATCACGCCATTAGTCTCTTAGTGAAATTATGGTTCATTTGAGTATAAAGTTGGCATGATTATATCATTGTGAAAATTTGGCCCAAAATGAATTTTTAGATTCTTCATGATTCCACAAAGATTCCTATTTGAAATTTGAATGAAGATCCACTGCTCAGATGAGGAAATTGATTACACCATCAGATGCCTTGCGGAAAACTGAGAAAAATGAGTATAAAGTTGATATACTTCTGCCTATAAAAAAATCAGCTCCAAGGGAATTTTTTAGATTCCTCATGATTCCCCTATGTCAAGGTTATGCCTCCTTGGTTTGTGTGCCTCTTTGGGTTCCGTGCCCTCTCAGTATGTGTGTTGGGTTCCACGACCCTTCGATCCATCATAAAGGATGGGTTTATATAAAACTCAATGGGAAAACATATAAAAGCTTGGCAAAATGAATTGTTGGTTGGCGGTTGTTGTTAAACACTACTTCCCCTCTAGGCGTGGTTTGAAATCTCGCCTGTTGTTATTCTCGATGCTTTTTTGCAATTTTTATTATAACACACCACCATATAATATGAAAGCCATTGTCGATTATTGACCATTTGTTGGATTATAATTCATGGTTTCTAAACTATTTTGATGTATTATATACGCATATAGCATAACCCACCATTACATTTGTTTTCATATATAGGCTATTATATAACCAAAATCCATATGCCATTTTAATATGGCTGAAGCCTTAAGCCACATATTACCCATACCTTACCATGTATTATAACCATACCTTAATAATAGGGTTTTCCCACCAAATTTTTTAAAAGGTGATGTTTTTTACCTTCAAAATGGTGAGTTATTTTAATACAATTGTTTAGTTAGATTATGGTTATTTATTATAACCATATTATTTAATAACGAATTTTGTTTTAATTTTATCATTCATATATATATATATATATATATATATATATATATATATATATATATATTATATATAATATATATATATATATATATATATATATATATATATATATATATATATATATATATATATATTATTTTGTCTTTTTGTGTAGGGTTAGGAGGTTAATGTTGGCATGCCATGAGTCAATGGCCTATTGGCCATTTTATGCCATATGAGTGAAGGGGTCCCACATCCTGATGTAATTTGCAAAATTTTGATGATAATAAGTTTGTCATACAGACTTAGATTTGGGTGTTGTTCACAACACCGGAATCGTAACAATGAGCTCTTTAGCTTGATGACAATATTGTTGAGATTTAGGAACTTCAAAAAATTGAGCGTTTCTAGAGCCACTTGGATCATTAAGCATTTTTGGAGCTGCCTGGATCATTGCCTCTATAGGCTTACGTGGACAAATAACTACCTGTCAAAGTTCCTAAATTTGTCCACAGCTTTAAAACAATTACATAAGAAATTGTTTACAAAAGTAAAACTGAAATTCTTCCTTTTATGTGTTTTTTCCTAAACTCTCACTAGAAAAAAAGATAACAAATTGAACCATAGGAGCCAATTTTAGCTACTATCCAAGAATACAGGGAAATATTTGGAAACATCTAACAATGTCCACCTTGACAATAATTTACCTGATATATCATGCCCAAATCATTGATCACCTCCCTTGCAAGTCAAGAGAAGCCATACACCATTTAAGATTCTCTAACAAAACTGGTTTTGTGAACATGTTTGCAAAATTTTTCTTTGTATGGAAGTTTTCCAGAGCCACCACTCCACCTTCATAAACAACATTTCTTACAAAATGGTATTTAATAGGCATAAGTTTTTTCTTACTATGATAATCCATATTCCTAGCCAAATAAATAACACTTTGACTATCACAAAATGCTTTCACCTTGTCCTGCATCCATCCGAAGTCACCCAATAAACCTTTTAACCAAGTTGACTCTTTGCAAGCATGTGAGCCAACTATATATTATGCCTTAGTAGTGGATAAAACAACTATGTTCTGAAGCTTTGAAATCTAACTAAAAGATCCACCTGCAAGAGTAAAGACATATCCAGAAGTGGATATCCTCTTGTTCAAGTAATCTAAAAAATCTGAATCAACATAACCACAAACTAAATCACTATTACCATTATAGGTGATACTATAATTGCTTGTACCCCTAATATATTGAAACACCCATTCATTGTTGCCTAATGCTCTTTATCTGGATTTTCCATGTATTTATTGACAACACCAATCCAATGTGAAATATATGGCCTTGTGCTAACCATCGCATACATTAAGCACCATATTGCATTATCATATGGTATATGATACATATGCTCCTTTTCTTTATCATTACTATGACACAAGCCTAAAAAATCTTGAGATGGGAAGTTCGAGGGATTTGTACAGGTTTCACATTATTCATACCGAATCTCAGAAGTTTTTTCTCCATGTACTTCTATTGTGATAACCACAACTTACCATTTTTCCTATCTCTATGTTTCTCCATGCCCAAGATTTTTTTTCGCTACTCCAAGATAGTTCATTTGGAAAATCCTAGCCAATTAAGCCTTTAACATATTGATCTCAACCATGCTTTTGCTTGCTACAAGCATATCGTCAACATATAACACCAAAATAATGAATATTCCATTTTCTAACATTTGAAATTAATCACAATGATCACACTCACTTCTGGTAAAATTGTAGCTCATCATGAAGGAATCAAAATTCTTGTATCATTTCTTGAGAGACTGCTTCAGGCCTTACAATGGATTCTTTAGTTTTCAAACAAACCTCTTGTTGGAATTTTGAAAAAACACTTACGGTTGTTATCCATATATATATATATATATATATATATATATATATATATATATATATATATATATATATTCATTCTCCATGTAACAATGGTGTTTTAACATCTAGTTTCTCTAACTCCATATCAAGTAATGCAATTAATGCTAACACAACTCGAATTGAAACAAGCTTAACGACTAGTGAAAAAATCTCATGGAAATCAATACCTTCCTTCTCAGAACATCATTTTGCAAGTAGTCTTGCTTTTTACTTTTGAAAAGTATCATCAACACCTTTCTTCAATTTGTAAACCCACATGCAACTAACAACCTTTTTGTCCTCAAGAAGTTCGACTAGATCCCATGCTGTATTTCTTTGTAAGGCATCCATTTCCTATTTCATTGTTACATTCCATTTATCACTATTAGATACTTCCGTTGCTACCCAATAACAACAAGGTTCTCCATCATTTGAAATTAAAGAAACAGGTGTAACAAAATTGTCATACCTTTTAGGAAAATATCTTATCTATGTAGATCTTTGTGAAATTTATTGTAGTATGTCCTCAGTTTCCTAAGAAATTTATGTATCCTCATCTGCTTCTGCAGGAGTTTATTTATAAACATATTCATCGTGAACATCTTCATGATCCTCCTCCCTTGAAGATGATTGAGTTTCCAATTGAACTTGCTAAGTGTATAGTACTTTTTCCTATTGTATTTCACCATTTACATATGATTTTATGAGTAATGATTCATCGAATATGACATCTTTGTTAATGATTTTTTTTGGCTAGTAGGATCCCACAAACTATATCCCTTAACTCCATCACCATATGCAAAAAATATTAGTCTTTTTTATTTTTATTTTGGATCTATCTTAGAACGTTGATTCTTTGGAATAAGAGCATATACATCACAACCCAAAACTTTAAGATTTGAATAATCACAAGGTTGACATGTTTGTACCTATTCTAGAATCTTACACTTAATTTCAATTGACGGTGACCGATTTACCAGATAGCACACTATAACAACTGTTTCTTCCCACAATTCTTGTTGCAATTTGGCATTACTAAGCATACTGTTTTCTCTCACTAGAAGAGTCCTATTCATGCGTTCAACAACACCATTTTGCTTAGGAGTATATATTGTGCTTTTGTGTCTTTTGATCCCATCTTCTGTTATCAAACTAGCTCAAGAAAAGATAGAAAATATAGATCAACGCCTTAGAATTCAGCCTCTTCGAGGGGGCAACCTCCTTTACATTACATAAATGAACAATTCTTCGATGATACAAATGAAAAAACCTCCTTTCTATATATAGGAGCCTAAGGAGTCACAATATAACCCAACCGACCTAACAATAATAATATAAAGCCACAAAAATAACAATAGAGGGATTCTATAGGGCACAGTAATAACAATATTGGGGTAATATGGGCACAACAATATTAATAAGGCATATAACTACAATAGTAATGGGGTAATCACTAGTATTATAGGGACCCAACATGCCCCTCTCCTTAAAAAAAGTGTTGTCCTCAATGCTTGAGTAGTTCTGGATACTTCTGTATAAAATTCTTATCCTCCCATGTGGAATCTTCAAAGATAAGTTCTTCCACTTGATAAGATACTCCGAAATTGATCGATTTCGTAGCTGTCGAGTTCTTGTTTCTGTGACTGCTTCCAGTTCAAATATAATTTTTCCTTCCTCGTCAAGTTCTGGCAATATTGTTTGAACTGGGAGCTTGTCGCTTATAACCTTCTTTAAACATGAAACATGGAAAACTGGGTGCAATCGAGAAGCTGCAGGAAGCTCCAATTTGTATGCCATAGTACCAATCTTTTGCAACACCTTGTACGGACAATAATACTTTGGTGATAATTTATTATCCTTCTTAGCTTGCTTGAGGGACATTTTCTTATATGGTTGTAGCCGTAGGAATACCCAATCACCTACATCAAAACTTCTTTCACTGCGATGTTGATCTGCCTGTTGTTTCATTCTATTCTGTGCCAACACGAGGTTATCCTTTAAGAGTTGGAGGACTTGTTGTTGATGTTCGATGTGATGTTCCACTGCCTGAACCTTAGAATTTTCTCTTAAATATGATGTGATGGATGGTGGTTGATACACATAAAGTGCCATAAATGGGGTCATTTTTGTTGCTGTATGGAAGGAAGTGTTATACCACCATTTAGCCAGAGGCAACCATTTGACCCATTGTGTCTGTTTATCAGATACAAAGCAACGAAGATATCCTTCCAAACATTTGTTTACTATCTCAGTTTTCCCATCAGATTGAGGATTATAAGATGAGCTATGAGCTAACTGAGTACCAAGACAAGAAAATAATTCTGTCTAAAAATTTCCAGTGAAAATGGGATCTCTGTCACTTACAATAATCTTTGGGTTTCCATGTAGCTTTTGAATTGTTTCCATAAATGCAGTAGAAACTATACTGGCCTTAAATGGATGTGATAATGCACAAAAGTGTGCATACTTGGTAATTCCGTCAACTACCACCTTGATGGCACTCTTTCCCTCAGACTTGGGTAAACCTGTGATAAAATCCATTGAAACCTCCTCCCAACGTTGGCTTGGAATGGATAAAGGTTGTAATAGACCTGGTGTCTTAATTGTTTCAACTTTATTTTGTTGGCAAACCAAACATTCCGCCACAAACTTTTGAATATCTAATTTAAGGCCATCCCAAAAAAATTCCTTCTTAACCCTGTGGTAAGTTTTTAAAAATCCTGAGTGCCCTCCTAAGGGAGAAGTGTGCAATTCCATAAGAATCTTTTGTTTTAGCTGGGAATTCTTACAGACGTATAAGCAATCTTTGTACCATAACGAATCATTTTTCCAGATAAATGTATCAGACGTACTGGAATCTTGTTGTAACTTTCGAATAAGTGCCCACACTTCTTCGTCATTCTTCCATTCCTCCCTTGCTTCATTTATCCAATCTGGTTGGATAATAGAAATGGCGCACAACAATGCTCTACATCCTCATCCTTTCTTGAGAGTGCATCTGCCACCACATTTTTCTTTCCTTTTTTGTAGATGATTTCAAATTCATAACCCAACATCTTTGTGACCCACTTTTGTTGCTCTTCAGAGGATAATCTTTGTTCTAAGAAGTATTTAAGGCTAACATGATCCGTTTTTACCTTGAAGTGTCTTCCCATTAGGTAGGGTCGCCATTTCTTAAGTGAATGGAGTATTTCTAGAATTTCCTTCTCATAAATAGCTTTGCTTAAAAACTTTCCCTTGATTGGACGACTTTCAAAAGCAATGGGTCTTTCATCTTGCATTAGAACAGCACCAATTCCATTTCCTGAAGCATCACATTCCACAATAAAGGTTTTTGTGAAGTCCGGTGTAGCTAAGACCGGTGCTTGGCACATTGCCTCTTTAAGATGTTCAAAGGCCTTTTTTGCTTCCGGAGTCCATGAAAATGCATCTTTCTTCAATAATGTTGTTAGAGGTGCTACTATTCTCCCATAATTCTTAAAAAACTTGCGATAATACCCTGTCAAGTCGAGAAATCCTCACAGATGCTTTATGGATGTGGGAATTTTCCATTCCTTAATGGCTTTAATTTTGCTAGGGTTTACCTTAACTCCTTCATGAGATACTGTTGGACACCTAATCCTAAGTGGGTTAGTGTGGAAGTCGAATGGACAAAAGGAGTCCAAGAGACCTTGGGATCTGAAACCCAAGAGTCACATATTTGTACTATAAATGTATATCTATTGTTAATAAAAAATGTACTGCATGATTTATCTTTCATATTGTTTTTGCTGTCCATGTGTGTTTAACATGGTATCAGAGCAGGCGATTGCTGGTCCTGCTCCAATTTGAGCCACTTGTTTTGTGGTCTCCATATATATGTCAGTTCTCCCTTTCTCCTAATCAGAATTGAGAAGAATTGCCAACCGTTTTACTCTGTGCAGACCTACCAGTCTGCCCATTACCTGACCTCTGTCACTGTGTCTTCCAGAAATCTGCTGCCTCTCCTCCCTGACCTCTGTCACTGTGTACATTTTTACTGGTAACGCCATCTCAGACTGACAACGCTGTTTCATAAACGGTTGAATTCTCCATACGTTGGTTGCATTGTAATAAATGTGAGACTGTGCGCTGTCTGCATTCTGTCCCTGAGGAGTCAGTGTACTGCCCTCTCCACAGTCGCTGCTGCAAATCTCTGATATTATCTGCGGATGCCTGGCAGCTTATGCGGGAGCGTTTTTGAAACCTTATGTGCGGTCTTTCTGTCTTTGAAGAAAACATAAGATAAACGTTACCTGACAAACTGCTGTCTCAATTCCATATTCTTGTGCGTTATTGAATGGGTTTATATGCCTGTGCGCTTTGAACGTTGTGGCATACAATACATTACAACAGTAAAGGCCTTGACAAGTCTCGGGTAACTCAACAAAGTCTACAAGAGGATTATCCTCAAGGATAAGACTGCATTCAGTTCCATCTGCATCCCAGTTAGCTACGCTTGCTGTCACCCCCAGGAACATTTTGAAGCCTACCTTTGCAATAGCTTCTACTGTCTCTTTAAAATCAACACATCTCGTAATATTTGATTTCACTAGAAATTCATCTATAAGTCGAATGCCCATGATATAACCCATTTGATCAAGCTGCTTATTAACTTCTTCAACCTCTTCAAAATCAGTTAGTAGCTGGCGCACAATGGCTCCATAGGTGAGAGTGAAGAGCTCGGCATTCACGCGTTTGACATTTGCAAAGACTGCATCGCCTGATCTCAAGGCATAAAGTATCTGGAGGACCACCAGCTCCGGGAAGGGCCGAACAATCTCGTGAACTGCTATCCATCTGTTTGTAAAAGCATCCGGAATCTTTAATCCCACGTTATTCACGGAGAAGGGTTTGTCGTCGGTCACAACCAGTGATTGGCCGTGGAGGAGAGTCGGGAGTCTTGTACCCGCCGAAAGACGCGTAAGATCGGCCATCAACAGCCTGTTGTTGGGAACCACATGGTATCTCACATTGTTTGTAAAATCTCCCTCGAATTCTGAAATACTATCAAGCATTAAAGGGGCTCTGCGGTTTTATTTTGGTATACACTGCCTTGGTGTATGCGTTGAAACACCTTTATACATATACCTGTGTTGATTGCATTAGTTCGTGCTCTTGAACAGTGAAATTCACATGTATTGGTTTATGTTATATGTTGATCCAAAATCTGTATATGCGTATATATGTGATGGTCATACGCTGGTTGTGAAAGTTGTGGAAAATTGTTGACAATTGCGTGAAGTTGAAGCCAATAGAATATACAGCAGCTCTGCGGTTTTATTTTTGTGAACGAGGTCTCGGTTCGCCAGAGAAGAGTTCACAACAGCCGCAAAGTCACAAGTTATGTGGAGTCCAACATTATTTGGAGAAGGTGAATAGTATCATTGCGCAGTTTTTGTTTGCTTGGGATATTGGACTGTTATAGAAACATATTATTGGTTTAGGCATGCATAAGTTGCAGTTTATTTTCCTGTACTCCTGTTGATACTTCTGATGAGGGATGAGCTCATGGAGCCATGCCACTCACACGTCGGCTGCTGATAACATAATTGTTAAGGCACAGGTGCGAGCTTGAGGACCCAAATCGCTAAGGCCCCAACAAATCTGAGGATCTTCTATGGTTATATACTTGGTTTGAGCTCGAGAGAGATCAGGCACATGGCTGCCCCTTCGCGCCGTCTTCTGGTTCGATGTTGCATCCTTTGAAATTTATGTGTACCCCTCTAAATCAATTGGATGAGGACCGCAGGTGCTTTTCAATTTATGGTACGGGAACGAAGATGTGTTACGAAAGCGTTATCGGACAGAGCATTCCCTATGAACATGACATAGTTCTTGATACCGAGCTAAGTCACCAGCATTAAAAGCTTGTAAAATATAATATAGCCACTCTACACTCGTACCCAGAAGACTCTTCACAATTGAATGTGCGTTGAATTTCATATGCAGTGGTGCGGTTGACTGCGTTGAATGGTTTTGAAAGTCACGGTGTTGTGTGGTCGTGTTGATTGATATATGCTTGAACCATGCATTGGAGAACGATTTTGAAGAGAATGGGCTTACTCTGCAGGTGAACACTATTATTGGCAGGAAAACATACAGCAAATACGCCTGATAACAGTGGCTGAGTATTCGGTCTGGAAGGAAAGCTTTGAAGGCAAGAGATTACAGAACTATCGAGATGTCTCTGAGAAGCATAATGCGTGAAGTGCAAAATGGAATTGGGCGTCCACGCTCTCTATGTACTCGTCAATGGTGAGTGGGGTCTCATTTTCATTCTCAAATATATCACCCATTTGTTGAATAATATAGAATCCTGCCAACTTCACGGTGACTCTTCAATCAAACGAAATTGGATCTCTGCAAAAGCGTGGATTATACTATCATGGTGATTATATAATTGTGACTTGGTTTCTTCATGCCTAGTTGGGAGTTGAACATTAACCTTGTAAATACATTGAACACTGTGCGCACTAAATTGAGTGGGTATTCTCTGTGCTCTAGTTTCTGTGCGATTATCTACGTTGATTAAGCTGGTTATAACAGTCTCTACAACCCAGGCATTGCTCGGTTTACATAAATGCGCATGTCCATTGCAGAAACACACTTTAGTATCAAATCAAATCAATCAACTTCATTCTTATGCGATTCAGTCTTTGCAAAATATTCTCGTAGCTTTTGAAGTCTTGCTTTGTGGAGCACCCTTTATTTGATTTTGGAATTGCATTCAATAATATAAATCGTTGGAAAATGGTTGATGGAGTGTTGGAACTACTAAACAATTTGATACATTCTACTGTCGACAATACAATCATGATTGATAAAGTCATTCTCAGAAATATTCAAACCTGTTTGCAAAATGCAAAAGAACAGATTGATTTTTTGCAGCTTGAATCACAGCTACAGCAAGAAGAGCTACATCAAAATAGACACCATTCTGAACCTGTTTTTGTTCAGAACATTGAGACAACCACCCATCAGCAGCATGTTAATAATGTTACAGTTCATTCAAATAAAGCAGCAGTTGTACATGCAGATGCAGAAACTCAATCTGCACTTCCCAAGCCCATCATCAGACCTTGGGAACAGCTTGTCCACAACAAGCACAGAACTGGTCTTGGATATGACAAGGACTTGTCCTTTTATATTCCAGACTATGCCAAGCCCATTCAGTTTCAGAGTGTTGGATTCATTTATGACAGTTCACCTGCTCCTCATGACAGTTCAGCTTCAGTTGTTCCAGACTCTGCCCCTCTTCCACAGCAACACCACCAACAACAACAACAACAGATCGTGAAATGCGAACACTGTGACCGAGTTGGCCATCTGAAAGATCACTGTTTTGATCTTCATCCATGTAAGCACTGTCATAAATCCAGCCATTCTTCAAACAGATGCTTCAAAAACAAACGTCCTGCAAGAACAAAGATTCATCTTGGATGGATCTCTTCTTGGCAATGGGCATCAACAGCCAAGAAGATATTCCAAACACATGTCAGAACTTGTTCCAGAGTATTGAACAGTCTTGCAGTTGAGTTTTCTCCATCATCTCACCTTGTATCTGACAGGGGGGGAAATGATGGTCATCTACAAGCTTCAAAGCCACATCAAGCGAGCCTGAGCCACAACCTGCCACACCAGTTTCAGAGTTGTAGCCAGAGACAAAGATGCCTGAACATGCCTTCAGTTGGCAATCTGGGACACTTCCTCTAGCAAAAGACTTCAGCTTCTTGCCAGTTTTGAAAGAGTTCCGGGAACAAAATTGAGAACGCTTCCTCTAGCAGAAGACTCCAGCTTCTTGCCAGTTTTGGAAGAGTTCCAGGAATTGCATTAAGCATTTCAGAGTTGTTGGTTATCCTTAAACCATCATAGGTTGAGACTTCCCTTTTTAGGTTGAAGTTTTACCTTTTATGTGGGGTGAGACCTCCCTTTTATGGTTGAAGGTTTCCCTCTTTAAAACAATAGGATCACTTCCTCTAGCAGAAAACTTCAGTTTCTTGCCAGTTTTGGAAGAGTTCCGAGAACTGCACTAAGCGTTCCAGTGTTGGCGGTCATCCTTAAACCACCGCCCTTTATACCAACATTTCAGAGAGCACATTCAGCCTAGTGTCGCCTTCCATTTTTGCACATTTTGTATTACAGCTCTCTTCTTGGACTCATACATAAACCTTCGGATTAAGGGGGGGAATGTTGGACACCTAATCCTAAGTGGGTTAGTGTGGAAGTCGAATGGACAAAAGGAGTCCAAGAGACCTTGGGATCTGAAACCCAAGAGTCACATATTTGTACTATAAATGTATATCTATTGTTAATAAAAAATGTACTGCATGATTTATCTTTCATATTGTTTTTGCTGTCCATGTGTGTTTAACAGATACAATATGAACCAGGTATTCCACATCCTGGACTCCAAAGAAACATTTGGATCTTTTTGCATATAATTGTTTCTCCTTCAATAGTTGTAGCACCCTGTCAACATGTTCAACATGATCCTTCCAAGACTTGTTGTAGATTAGTATATCATCAAAAAATACTAACACAAATTTTCTAAGGAATGGTTTGAAAATTGAATTCATTAAACCTTGAAATGTTGAAGGTGCATTGGTAAGGCCAAAAGGCATGACCAAAAATTCATTATGACCCTCATGAGTTCTAAATGCTGTTTTCGGAATGTCTTCAATCTTCATTCTGATTTGATGATATCCTGAATGAAGATCCAACTTGGTGAAGTAAATTGATCCATGCAATTCATCCAGTAATTCATCAATGATAGGAATGGGGAACTTATCTTTAATAGTGAGCTTGTTGAGCCCCATATACTCCGGTAACATGCACCATGATCCATCCTTCTTGTGCACCAATACTACTGGAGCAGAGAAAGAACTTTGACTCGGTTGAATTATACCAGCCTCTAGCATTTCTGCAACCATACGTTCAATTTCACTCTTTTGGACATAGGGATATATGTACGGCCTAATGTTTGGAGGAACACTTCCTGGAATCAGATGAATAGCATGATCATGATCACGCATAGGTTGGAGACCTTTGGGAGTCTCAAATACCTTGAAATGATTGTCCAGGACTTTTTGGAGATCTCGAGAAATAGATGATTCCGATGTGGAAACATCTAACGAACATAATTGTGCAATTACACCTCTTTGTTCTGTTTTTAGAAGCTTTGTCATACCATTAGAGCTGATTATCTTTCCTGGTTTCCCTGCAATACCCATTAATTCAACTTCCTTTCCTTCTGTAGAAAATTTGATGAAAAGTTCTTGAAAATTAAAAGCTATTGTACCCAAGGGTTGTAGCCATTAGACTCCTAGTACAACATCAGCACCTCCCATTGGAATGGAAAGCATTGGGCTAGCCAATACATATTCTCCCATGGATAGCCTAATATTATGGCACTTTCCAGCGCAATTTATTTTTCCTCCATTTCTAATCATCACTTGACACTCTGGTGCTGGATATAGGAAGCAATTTAATTCTTTTGCTACCTTACAATGAATAAAATTGTGGGTGCTTCCTGAATCAATGAACACTATTACCTTTTTCTTCTTCATTTGTCCTTCTATCTTAATGGTTTGAGGAGTGGTAATTCCCGCCAACGAATTACAAGATATGGTCGGATTTATTTGTTCTTCATCTACGCTTTGTTGCTGGAGTATATCCTCTTCTTTTGACCTTTCTTGCTCCATTTCCTCTTCCTCTTCACAATCTATGTAGAATAATTTCTTCTCAGGACACTTATGACCTTTAGTGTATTTGCTATCACAACTGTAACAAAGCCCTTTTGCTCTTTTTTCTTCCAATTGTTGAGGTGTCAACCTTATAGGTTGTGGAAGACTAGGGGCAACAACACTTCCGTCTTTATACTTGTGAGTGGTATGCTTCCTGGTTGCCATAATTTTGCTTTCCATTTTTCTTGCTAACCTGAATGCCTTCTCTAATGAATCAGGTTCCCAAAGGCAAACATCATGCTGGATATTATCCTTTAAAGACCCTATGAACACATCAATCCTATGCTCCTCTGGAATATGTTTTACCCTTATGTTCAATTTTTGGAACTCCTCAATGTGCTCCATTATTGAACCCTTTTGTTTGAGACTTATCAATTGGCTAAAAAAAGTGTTGCTTTTTGTATCCTCATAATGTGCTGTCAATTCTTCCGTAAAAATTGCCCAAGTAATAAATTGTTTACGAAAGAAAAGCCATTGATACCATACAAACTGATTTGGTTCCAAATATAAAGTTTCCATACATACCTTTTGTGTGTTTTGCACATTATTGAGATCAAAAAATTGCTCCGTCTGTAATATCCATGTTGCGGGATCCTTGCCATCAAACTTCCTCATATCAATTTTTGGAATATGGTGGGTCTTCGATCCAACATTAGAGTCTATGGAATCATGATTAACATTTCTTTTGTTCGCATCATGAGTTTCCTTTACAACCTTTTCACCATTAGTAAGTATTTCTTGTAGAAAATTTGTCAAATCCGTCTTCAAATCTGCCATGTTTGTCTTCAAATCTGCCATGTCTCTCTTCAAATCTGTCTTCAAATCATCCATCTTAGCTTCCATGCCCTTTATATTAGATTCCACGCCATTTATCTTAGATTCCATGCCATTTATCTTAGCTTCTGTTAGCTTTTGTGAGCGTGACATTTGTTGCACTTGTTCTTGTAATTTTGATATATCATGTAGCATTTCTTCCTCTTCTTCATGAGTCATGCTAGAGCTTTCAGGTTCCTTACTAGGTGTTTGCATTTTCTTTCCTTGTGGCATCAGTTACCGATAATAATTCTTTACTATGCCCTTTGAATTCCTTCAAACCAAGCTTACGCAAAAATTTAAAAAAAAACTACACACCTTTTTTCACTTCGTAGAAGCCTGATATTGAATCTGATGTATCTCTGTAATTTTGGATCATCCAGTTCTGAAATTGTGACCTATAGTAGCCTTCTGCGTCCTCTTTCCAATGCCACCAGTCTGATCCAAATTGGATTCTCCAAGGAAGAGTTATGCAAAATCTCCCACAGTGACCTGCTTATAGACTAGTTCAGTAGAGCCAACTTGTACGACATGCCACGAATCACTGTTTCAACTTTTGTCTATGAAAAAATATATACAAAAAACTACAGTCCGTCCTATTTCTGTACCTTCTTACGAAATTTCAATCCGATGCTCAGAAAGAAAGTTATGACGATTTTCCCCAGGTCACCTGTTTGGAATGTAATTCACGAGTATGCAAGAAGACCAACTTCCTCGGCTCACATCTCTGAAAATATAGCGCAAAAAGTTCTGAAATTCGGACCCACGATTCATCGCGATGCCTTCTCAAATGGGTTTTTTTTTTAGCTTCTGAAACATCGCAGAAAAAAAATTATAGCAAAAAGGCCACGATGACCTGTTGGGAGCAGCGAAACCCTAGAATCCAAGGCTCTGATACCAAATGTTATGAAACTAGCTCAAGAAAAGATAGAAAAGATAGATCAACGCCTTAGAATTCAGCCTATTCGAGGGGGAAACCTCCTTTACATTACATAAATGAACAATTCTTTAATGATACAAATGACAAAACCTCCTTTCTATATATAGGAGTCACAATATAACCTAGCCGACCTAACAATAATAATATAAAGCTACAAAAATAACAATAGAGGGATTCTATAGGGCACAGTAATAACAATATGGGGGAAAGAGGGGCATAAAAATATTAAGAAGGGGTATAAATACAATAGTAATGGGGTAATCACTAGTATTATAGGGACACAACATCTTCCTTGCAATAATTTTTAAATTCCTTTGAATTAAACTTGGTTCCATTGTCATTTCTCAAATAATTAATTGACCTGTCAGTGCTCTTTTCAACCAAAGCTCTATACTACTTAAAAGCATCAAATACATCAAATTTCTTTTTAGTAAATAGATCCACACCTTGCTAGAGTAATCATCTATAAATATTACAAAATATGAAGATCTTCCAAAAGAAACTTTAGGGGATGGTCCCCAATGATATGAATGGATGTAATCAAGGATACCTTTACTAACATGTTTTCCTATTTCAAGCCTTTTTCTAGATTGTTTTCCATAAATACAATGCTTGCAGAAATTCAAATTCAAAGATTTCAAGCTTGGAAGTAACTTATGATCAACCAATACCTTCAACACTTTCTCACTCATATCACCCAAACGTTGATGCCATAGACAAGTTGAGTCACTTGCACCTTTAGATGTTATTGTATCATGATATGATTTTTTCCTTCATTCAAGCTTATAAAGGTTCCCAAACCTTTTATCCTTCATGACTACCAAGATACCTTTTGACACCTTCATAACTCCATCTTGAACTATACATTTATAACCAACAAAATCTAGCACTCCCAAATATATTAAGTTATTTCTAATCTCAAGGACACGCCTCACCTTTTTTAATGTTCTAACAATACCATCATACATTTTAATCATGATACTACCTATCCCAATAGTTTTGCATGTAACTTCGTTACCCATGAAAACCACACCGTCATCAATAGATTGGTATGAGGAGAACCAATTCCTATGAAGACACATATGATGGGAAACACCAGAATCTAGCAACCAATTATGATGATGTTGAGAAATAGTAGAAGTGGACAATTCCTTGTCAACAATAGTTTCACTTGTTTTAGTTTAATTAGCTTCCTTTGTAGAGTCCTTTTTAGCTACTTGTTCCTTTCTTTAACAACAATCCTTCTTAAGATGCCCAAATTTGTTATAGTGCCAGCACCTTAAATTACTCTTCTTTCCTCTTGATTTCAATCTTGATGTGTCTCTCAAATTATGTTATTTTTCTTTCAATCGAGCTCTAACCACCAATTCTTATGTTGTTGAGGTTTTTAAGGCTATATTTCTACCGAGTTTCCTCAGTTAACAAAGCTCCCACAACAACATCAAAATCAATGGCATCGGTAGAACGAAAACTGATAGAGGTTACAAAATGATCCTGAGATTCAAGTAGAGAACATAACAGTGTAATTGTCTTGTCTTCCCCTTTGAATTTTACATATATACTAGACAAGTGACATATAATAGTATTGAAATAATTCAAATGATCAGATATCTGTATACCTTCCTTAATCCACAAAATGTATAACTGCTACTACAAGTAGATTCTGTTTGTGAACAACTTTGTCATATAAAGGCTTTCTAACTTGTTCAATAAGCATGTTGTTTTTCTCTCTCCAACAATGTTAAACAACATGTCATCTAACAAGCATAGATGAATAGGACTGAGGGATCTTGCAACCATGTCCACCCAGTCTTTCTCATCCATGTCCATGAGTTTCTTTGTCTTGCCCAACAATGCCTTTTTCACTCCTTGTTGGATTATCATATCCTGCATCTTAACCTTCTATAGCTCAAAGCTATTACTCCCATTAGAATTATCCATTTCATACTTCGCAGTCTACATCTTCGCCATTAACACATATTTTCCCAAAATCTCGGATACCACTTGTTGAGTTGAGTAGTGAAATCATAACCTGAAAATAGTTTTAATTGTAGAAAACAATGGAAAATAAACAAGATAATAGAAAAATCAAACACGGAAAATGATATAATGTTTTACATGGTAGAACCCTTCATGTGAGGGAAACATCCATGGGGCAGTGATAAACAATATTATTATTATTCAAGGGAGATTTACAATAGCCAACTCATAGGTATACATGATCCAACCATTCGACCCACTCTCCTTTTATTTTTATTTTTTGTTTATTTATTTTTATTGCCTCTACAGGCTTACACGGATAAATAGCAACCTGATATATTTCCTAAATCTATCAACAAATTTAAAACAATTACATAAGGAATTGTTTACATAATTAAAACTGAAACTATTACTTTTATGTGTTTTTTTCTAAACTCAGATTAGGAAAAACAACCTGAAGCATAGGGGTCGATTTTAGCTACTATCCAAGAATAAAAGGAGATCATTGGCAACTTCTAACATAAATATAGTAATCTAGAAACTCATAATTACAACATGTAGAACACATGGAAGCATACCTTCCAAGTATTGGACCTTTCAACGGATATCATTTAATCTAGTTCAGTTGGACTACTATTATATATATGCCGATAGGCGTGTTCTCTATAGGGTTGAGGTGGGCAGATATTATTCACCCCAACCAATAGGAGGCCTTAATTTTTGTCATCCTCCATCTAATTAAAAGTTGACACCTGTCCAATTAAAATATGACATCTAACACCTGACACATGGATGATCATTGTTGTTGTTGTCTCTTTCAGCATGTTTCTACAGCACAAAGGCCCGCTTCTATGGTACATAGGCCCATTTGCATAGAGAAGGCATCCCCTAGTAGTCATGGTGGTTTCAGTGTCTTGATGAACTGAAGAACATCATAACCTTCAACTATCACATTCTTCATCCAGCGCCACCTTGTTTCTAACATAAACACCATAATATACAACTTGTATAGACTTGAGAGCCTCCAAGAGAATCGAACTATGCTCGTTGTTCTCATCCAAACTATTTGTACAAGCTAAATCGTCAATCCTTAAGATCCATTGCTCATATTCCAAAGGTTTCTCAACAAGATGATGAGCCACAAATCCTCTTCCTCCTATCACAACACATCAATCAAATTCCAATGTTAGGAATTTTTTTAAACCCTCCTCAATCGCCATTGAGGGAACTCAAACACTTTACACACTAGTTATAGGCATTGGGCTCCAGCCACTATCGCCGATTTAGCAGTGTCCATCCTCTTTGTGACCCAAATATCTTCCAAACAATCTTTATTGGGCTTCATCCTTAGATTACTATATCTAGAAGCAATGGAAGGGTAACCTGATTTTCCAATTTTCCTTCTCTTTTTGAAACCTGACCTCCTGATGTGTAGTACAAATGCTTGGGAAAATGATGGATTTTCCAGTTCCAAAACTGCATTGCGTATCTGAAGGGCCAAAAATTGCTTGTATATGCACAACATCCATGTCATTTAAAGACCCAATTCTAACCCTATTCACATTAATCTCTCTAATAACCACATACCCCTCATTGCGTGCATGAACCCCATTGGATATTACTCTTTCCATAAGCCCTGAATCCTTCTCAACCGCCCTAAGGCCATTTCGTTTCGCTTCCATACTCAAAGACACGTCTATTAAATATAGAGTATGAAGCCTACTCCTATTAGCTAATATGTTAGGGTCCAACCCTAACCCCCTTATTTATGTAATAGGGTTGAGTCATAGTTATAGTTAGTTAAAGAGGACCAATAAAGCCCATATTAATAATTGTAAGTGGTTGACCTGCATTTAAAGAAAGGGACCACAGTTAGTTGCAAACGGGCCATGGTATTAGATAGATGGTATTGAGAGAACCATGGTAATGACACATGGTATTGCATATACGAATCCTATATTAAGGAAAGAGACTCCCCATTGAGGAGTGTTGTGTCTTATTTTGTAATTGAGCTTTGCTCTGTTGGAGGTTGCTCCCTTGAAGAGGCAAGTGAACATTGCTTTCATCACTGAATAATAGTAAAAAATTTATTGTTTTTCTCATTTTGTTATGTGTTTTTGGTTGTATTTCTTCATATATTTGGTATTTTGGCATCTTCTTGCAGGTCAAGAGCATAACAAGTGGTATTAGAGCGCTTTCCAGGGCAGGTGGTATCTCCATTTTTAGCAGAATTTTCTTTAGGCTACAAACATGTTCCGACATCTTTAAACCACGGGATCTATCATTGAGCGCATAAACCTGCGGATTTGGGGAGGCATACATGCAAGAAATACAAGAGGTGGTCACGCTTGTTGGACTCCCTTGTAACCCTTGTGGGTAACCCTTCGAGTAGTAGCACATTAGAAAGAACCGTGCATGGACTGTGTTCCACATACCCTCTGGGTATATCAGAAGCCCCCTAAACTCACCTAAAACCTCGCCTTAGATAAACCGTCGGCCGTCTTGATGTTATAGTACAAGGAGAACAGCACTCGGGGAGATTACTTGCGCGTATGATAGGGTAGTCGGGTAGTATGGTTAAGGGTATGGTTGATCCTCCTTAGTTAGTGCCCTGAAATATTGGGCGAGTACTACTGTTGGACCCTTACGTATATTGTGATCTATAGCACCTGACACTCCTTGAGACCATAGTTCCTTCATCTCTCTAAATATCACCCATTATCTTCTTTGCCAGATCAGATCTAGCCGTTGGGGTTCTGTCACCACTGCAACGATCAAATCCACCAATTGAGGGTCTACCGCCACAGTACCATTCAGATCTAGCAACTGGGGTTCTGTCGCCGCCGTAGTCCAACTCGCATTCAGCAGTAAGGGTTTCGTAGGCAGATCTGACTATTTGTGCAGGGAGGCTTGTGGCTCCTATACCCTCGGGCGATTCTCGCAGGACATTGGGCAGGATTAAGTTTTCCGGAAATTGGTCACTGCAATATTGATAAGTAGGGAGTAAAACTCCTTTCGGAGTAAAAAAAAATAAAAAATCAGGATGATGAGTTGATCAAGGTGGTACCATTCACTTGTCAGCTTCAATTTTCAGGTGGTCCCAAATTTTTTAAAAGTGACAGCAAGTGACTAGGATCTATGTATGGTAGAAACCAGAGCTCAAGCTATTCCCAATGAGAATATTGAGAGCCTTGAAAAAAAGTTGGCTTCTTTCAATCTCCTAGTGGACCAGATGCAGCAATTCATGGACACATTCACAAGGGGCAAGTTGGCATTGCAATTAGAGGCACATGGTTTTAATGAAGACCTTGAAGGTGAATCTAGCCATCATCTTCACTTCCATGGAAATCACCAACATTCCCACCTTCGACCACCCAAGCTCCGACAAAGAGGCATAGTAAAAGACTACATTGAAACCTTTGAGACATTGTCCATCCACACAGAAGGTCTCGGAGATGCATTCTACTTGAAATGTTTTATAAGGGGTCTCAAAGAAGCCATCCAAGCCTATGTCCGGATGCACCACCCACCCACCTAAATGGACGCTTGCAACAAGGCCATTGAAGTGGAACATGCTTTAGCTGCCCAGTCACGTCATCCAAATTTCATAGCCAAGGGATGCCCCACCCAGGCTCAAGGCACTACCCAAACACTTAATGTTCAAAAGGTGTCCCCCACAGAAATCGCTGAAAGAAGAAAACAAGGATTGTGTTACTACTGTGATGAAAAATAATCCTCAGGGCATAAATGTAAGGAACCCAAATTATTTCAAATTGATGTTACTGATCACAACTCATCTGAGGAAGCCCTACCACTTGAGAGACTAGAGGAGGAAGATGAGGACACCCAACATGATAATGAGCTCCCAGCGACGCCAGAAGAACTAGTTATCTCGCCACATGCTTTGGGAGGCATTTCTGCACCCCAAACTCTCAAAATCAGAGGTTTTATTAAACATCGCCTTGTAGTAGTATTGATTGATAGTGGTAGCAATCATAAATTTATCCATCAA
Source organism: Pinus tabuliformis (assembly GCA_031772625.1). Lineage (NCBI taxonomy): Eukaryota > Viridiplantae > Streptophyta > Pinopsida > Pinales > Pinaceae > Pinus > Pinus tabuliformis. The sequence continues at coordinate 1,560,159,513 of CM062804.1, forward strand.
AGAGTCACCGAAGTTGTTCATTGTTTTGTCAGGGCAGTCTCTAATTTCCAGGTCCAAATTGCTGATGGGGGGACAATGAAATGTGAAGGCCATTGCAAAAATATCAGACTTCCGATGGGAGATTACCACGTAAAGACTCACATGTTTTCCATCAACATGGGTGGTTGTGACATTGTCTTGGGTGATGAATGGCTTCGCACACTAGGCTCAATCACAATGGATTTCCAGGAGTTATATATGAGTTTTAAGCACAATGACCACATGCATACCCTTCGTGGACTCCAGGCAGGTGATCCTTCTATCATCAACTCGCATTGAATGGAAAAGTTGTTTAAAAAGGGCCATCATGGAGTCATCACCAAATTTAATGCCATCCAGGCCATCGAGCCCACTACTCTTCACATTCATCATGAGATGCAACAAGTCTTAAACCGCCACCAGGAGGTCTTTGACAAACCTAAAGAGCTTCCACCCTCTAGAAGGGAACATGATCATAGCATCACTTTGGTCCCAGGGGCACAACTGCCAAATGTGTGCCCATATAGATATCCTTTCACCCAAAAGAATGAAATTGAAAAAATCATCAAGGAAATCCTGGAAGCCGGTGTCATTCATCCTAGCATCAATCCTTATTCATCACTAGTGGTCATCGTACTCAAGAAATATGGGGAACGATGCATGATTCCAAACTTTAGGGACCTCAACAAGCTCACATTCAAAGATAAACTCCCTATCCTGGTTGTTGATGATTTGCTAGACGAACTAAATGGTGCTCAATTCTTTACTAAGCTAGATCTTCGTTCAGGCTATCACCAAATACGCATGAAAGAAGTAGACATTCCCAAGACTGCTTTCTGAACTCATGAAGGCCATTATGAATTCTTGGTCCTGTCATTTGGTCTCTGTAATGCTCCATCCACTTTTCAAAACCTCATGAATGACCTGCTCAAACCATATCTCAGAAAATTTGTCCTCGTTTTCTTTGATGACATTCTCATCTACAACCTCACTTGGGAAAAACATCTTCAACATGTAGACCTGCTCTTGCAACTTCTCTGGAAGCATAAATTATTTGTCAAATTTTCCAAGTGCTCTTTTGGCATGGAAGAAGTCAAGTATTTGTGCCACATTGTAGTTCGTGAAGGTGTCAGGGTGGATCCCAAAAAGATCCAGGCAATGCAGGATTTGCCCCAACCAAAGACCTTTAAGAGTTTGAGGGGATTCTTGGGTCTCACAGGCTACTATTGCAAATTTTTCTGCAATTATGGTCGCATTTCTAGACCCCTCACTAACCTTCTCAAGAAAATTTAATTCCTCTGGACTGATGAAGCACACAGGCGTTTATGGCTCTCAAACAAGCCATGTGTTCCACTCCCGTATTGGCACTACCCGACTTCACCAAATCTTTTGTAATTGAATGTGATGCTTCAGGCATGGGTATTGGGGCTCTTTTAATGTAGGAAGGTCAACCCTTGGCTTTCACTAGCCAAAAACTCAGTGGGAAACATCTGGGACAATCTACCGATGAGAAGGAGATGATGGCCATCTTACATGCAGTAGATACTTGGTGACCATACTTATTGGGGTGGCGTTTCCAAATCCGCACAGACCATCAAAGCCTAAAATATTTTATGGAGCAACGTCTATCCTTACCCCAGCAAAATAAACGGCTAGCCAGAATGATGGGATATGATTATGAGATAATTTACAAGAAAGGGCGCGAGAATGTAGTAGTATATGCTTTACCACACCAATTTGAGGATGACAACACTCTGCTATCAATATCTCTTCCCATTCCAGATTGGATTGAAGAAGCCCATAAGGAATGGTTTACACATCCCTCTCTCTCCCAAATGATTAATAACTTAAGAGAAGATCCTAATTCGACAATGGGCTACTCTTGGAAGGATGAGATTCTTCACTACAAGGATAGAGTAGTGATATCACCGACATCCACCTTAAAAACGTGCATTTTCACAGAGTTGTACTCATCTCCCACTGCAGGCCATGCAGGCTTTCAGAAGACTTATGCTCGCACTCATCATTCCTTCTTTTGGACAGGCATGAAAACTGACATTCTTACTTTTGTAGCTGAATGTGATGTGTGTCAATGCCACAAAGGAGAAACAGTCAAGTCCCCAGGCACCTTACAACCATTGCCCATCCCTGCCTCAATCTGGACGGATGTTTCTATGGATTTCATTACTGGTCTTCCAAAGTCAGGCAACAAGTCAGTCATCATGGTGGTTGTGGATAGACTTTCTAAATATGCTCATTTTTGCGCCCTACCCACCCATTTACCCCCACTTTGGTGGCTCAAGCTTTCATGGACCAGATCTTCAAACTGCATGGCATGCCCACTTCCATTGTGTCTGATCGTGACCCAACCTTCACCAGTAACTTTTGGCAAGAACTTTTCAAGCTACAAGGCACCCAACTCCAACTAAGTACTTCCTATCATCCCCAAACTAATGGTCAAATGGAAGCAATCAAAAAATGTTTGGAGACCTACCTAAGGTGCTTCATTTCAGAAAAGCAACATCAATGGGTACAGTGGTTACCTCTAGTTGAATGGTGGTATAATACTAACTATCATGCCACCACTAAGATGACTCCATATGAAGTAGTGTATGGTCAACTTCCACCTTCACCTACTTCTTATATCCCTGGATGCTCTATGGTGCAAGCAGTGGATCAACTCCTACAGAACCATGCAGCCATGCTATCCCATCTCAAAGATAATCTCCATCAAGCTTATAATAGCATGAAACAATAGGCAGACCAACATTTTTCAGAGCGCACATTTCAAGAAGGGGATCAGGTATTCTTGAGGCTACAACCATACAAGAAAACATCACTCAAAGGCAAGGGTTGTCAGAAATTAGCTCCAAAATTCTATGGACCTTATCAAATACTTCAGCACATTGGAGAAGTAGCCTACAAGCTAGCCTTTCCACCAACTGCAAAAATCCATCCCGTCTTCCATGTATCATGCCTCAAGAAAGTGGTGGGGAACAATTGTAGAATTCAAACCAGTCTACCAAAATTGGATGAGGAAGGTTCACTCTGGCTCCAACTTGAACAGGTCACGCGAGAAAAACATCTACGCAGCCGCACAATCAAGGAAGTCCTCATCAAGTGGAAAGACACCTCTCCAGAAGATGCGACATGGGAACCATACACTATTCTTCAGCAGTTCCCGCAGCTTCAACCTTGAGGACAAGGTTATTTTATGGGGGAGGGAATGTTAGGGTCCAACCCTAACTGCCTTATTTATGTAATAGGTCGAGTCATAGTTATAGTTAGTTAAAGAGTCAATAAAGCCCATATTAATAATTGTAAGTGGTTGACCCACATTTAAAGAAAGGGACCACAATTAGTTAGTTGCAAATGGGCCATGGTATTAGATAGATGGTATTAAGAGAACCGTGGTATTGACCCATGGTATTGCATGTATGAATCCTTTATAAAGGATAGAGACTCCCCATTGAGGAGAGTCATGTCTTATTTTGTAATCGAGCTTTGCTCTGTTAGAGGTTTCCCCCTCAAAGAGGCAAGTGAACATTGCTTTCATCACTGAATAATAATAAAATATTTGTTGTTTTTCTCATTTTGTTCTATGTTCTGGGTTGTATTTCTTCGTATATTTGGTATTCTGACATCTTCTTGCAGGTCAAGAGCATAACATAATATATCCCCAATTCTCTCATATTCTAACCCGCTGGAATTGTTAGAATCCCTTGCCCTTTTCTGCCCATGAGAAGAATCTCAGGTTATATTATGAGTTCTAGTACAGCGAGAAATTCCTTTGGCACCATTAACTCTTTTTTTTTTTTCAAATTGAGAATTCAAAACAATTGAATTATAATTTCCTTGACCTGGATTTGTAGCAGGCTTTGGAGCAATTAGCTTATATCTAGACATGACCTGATGTATCTTTGAACTGAAAATTGAGCTCTGTGCATGCCTTACCAAGCAAGCTCCTCTGAAATTCAGGCCACCCATCATGGCCATCACCTTGCTTCAACCCACAAACACAAATGCATGCAATAACCTGATTACATAAACACATCCAAATAATTCTATATTGCCACGATGTTATATATATACAAAATATACATTATACAATATGCAAGAATGTATAATTTATACACAAGATGGATGATTTACAGACTCACACACCCTAACCACCACATTGCTTCAACTCACAAAACCAATGCCATGCAAAAATCTAATAACATTTATAGAGCAATAGGATGATGATATATTCACAAGTCGAAGCAGTATATACAAGATATATACACACAAGAATGATCTACAAAATAGATAGGTGATTTTACAATGGGATTTAGTATTAGTTGTGGACGCCATTATCAATATAAGAATCCCAATGTAGCCAAACCAAAATGATCAAAAAAATCTACTTACAGTATACACATTAATCTGTGTATCTTACCTTGTGGGTTCCTGCTATGTTATCCTTTAGCTACAATATAGTTACAGTGATGTAACGAGTAGTTGATACTTCGTAGGTTTGAGATGATAGATGACTACAAATTCGAGGTATGAATATTCCACGTGTAAAAAACTCAACCTCTTTCCTATGCTCACTAGTTCATCTCTCTTCAGACTATTAATTGCCTCGTGTCTCCGTCTCTTAATTTTGGACTGTACAACATGCAAAATTATACAAGAAAAAACAATATACTTTTCATAAAATTGGGAGGTTGTAGAGGACAAATTCGGGTGATTTGAAGTGTCCATGTGAATGTTGTAGAGGACAAATTGAAGCCGGTATAGTCAAAAGTTTGAGATGCCACTTTAAGAAATCGTTAAAATCCAATTGTATAGAGTATAATAATACACTAGATCAATCTCATGGGCAGCGAGGAGTAGCTTTACGAAATATTGTGGAAATATATTACATTGCAGTGGTCTTTGACTTTCTAAGTAAAATTACTGTCGCAGAAGAACAATAAGACATCCTCAAAATGAAGGTATATTTTGAAAAACATAATATTGTTACTCAAGTTTATTATTTTAAAAAGGTGTAGTTTAACTTATAAATGAAATAGTTATTTTTATAGGAATTCTTTAAAATCTAGCAATACAATTTCAAGCAAGAATGTGATTTTTTGTTGTTTAAAATATATTTTTAAATGCATAAATGGATTCCGCACTTTGAAAAACCCCTAAAGCATTGCAATTATACAGGTTAAACAATTTAAATTCAGGTTTATAATAATATCTCCTAGATTTTGATTAAAATTAACTAGAAAAAATGTCATGAAAAAAGTCATTTGGTCTATAAATTAGACTACGCCTTAATAGTAAATCGATAAGAAATTAAAACTCTCACAATTTTATATAATACTCATAAATTTAATAATATATTTACGTTAAAATAATTGTTATAGATTAAGTTTCATAACGATTAATGAAGGATAAATAGTTGTTATTAAATTGATCCTTTTCCAAATGGAAAGAAATAAATGAAAAATTATTATTAAAGTGAAAAAAGCATAAAATATTAAAAAAAAAATTCACTGAATTTATTTTAAATTCAGTAGATTTAAGTAATATAAAAATATTTATTTGGTCTGGAATATGGTCTAAAAATTTTTTTGGTTGGTTAAGAGCTTGTTTTGACTCAGAGGTATTGGCCCGAGCGAAAACCTTCCCAAGACCCAAAGGCATCTAGAACTAGTGAAAGTCTGCCCCCTTACTAACCATCAGCGGATTATTCCAGGTGGCGTGGTTTTCCTTGTTTTCCTTGAATAAAGGTGATGAGTGAGCATGCATTCATGGTTAGCAACCAAAGATGATTGTCCTCATTACTAGTTTGACAAACGAATTATGATAGATTTTACCATCGGTGAAAAACAATTAAAAATAAAAATTAAATTAAAAATTAATAATAACATAAAATTTATTAATTTCAAAATAAAAAATGAGATGATGTAATTTAGCATTTTGTATATGATAGATTAAAATAAAAAATTTATACGCAAAAAATATATTATTTATAAATTATCGTATTCCAATTTGGTTAAAAAATAAATATATAAACATTTTTTTATTAATAATGATATTAATCTTTTAATTAGCATTAAAAACAAATAAAATGTATATAAAATTATTTTTCAAATAATGGTTATTTACGAAAACATTATCATTATAATATTGTTGTAAAGGTTTTAAATAACTGCAATAATTTGGAATATAATAAAATAAAAATTATTAATAAAAAAATATAATCTAATCCTAACCCTTTAAATTTAAAACTAAAAAAAAATTACATTAATTTAGAGCTATATGTAATGTCAACATTTCCATAAAAATGCTTCCTTAAAAATTCAAACATTTTAAACACAAAGACCAAAATATATAATATATTTTCTAATAAAAGTAATTCATTTCAAAAGGGAAAAAAGTCATTTTCTCAATTAGTTAGAGTAGGTCCAATTTCAAAATTAAAATGTTAATATTATAATTGAGTACAAAAATTATTAAGTAGTTATTTACATTTTTTTAATTGTTTAGAATTTTTTAATAATTAAATATATTAGTCGAAGTATTTTAAATTTATTTATTACTTAAATTTATTTTTGATAATTGAAATTTTAAAAATAGGAAAAAAATACATTAATTTTCTATTTAAATTTTCTCATCTATTTTAAAAACATTATACAAAATTAAGTTTAAAATTTGTTAATTTTGTTGTGAATATTATGTTTCATGATTAGGTAACACCACGCAACATAAATAACATAAAGAATTATGTCACAAAATTGTTTCTTTAAATTAAGTGTCTCATTTATTACTTGTTAAAGATGATGAACCATTTGTGGATTTCACAAAAGTCATCATAATCAATATATCAATCCTTTTGCAAAAGACTATTGTATATAAATGGCATATTCATCCAATAATCTTTTCACAGAGATGTGAATGTAAAATTTCTTAAAGGGCATGTCTGATTTCGTTGTCCCAATCATAGAGATTTTCGCAAGTGCTTTCACAACATTCATTGACACAACAATTCTATCTGCAATTTTATTTTTTCTCATCTTCATAACAACTTAGTGATAAAAGTTGTTTCTACTAAGTGGGAGTAATATATTTAGCTGGTAGATACCTCATAATATCCATGTTTAGAATTTATTTCATGTCATTTTTAAAAACCCCAAACAAATTGAACTCATTTGCTATGTACCTTGTGCATGCAAGGATTTATGTTGTTTTGGGACATTGATGGTAATTTAACTTTGTTCTTAAATTAACCTCTTGCTACATTCTTTAGAAGGTATAGAAAATCAAATTTTGATTGTACTTCATTATCTATATATTTCACTTCATTAACTCCTCCTATTGTCATTTCTTTGCACCTCTAGGTGCAATTGCTAGTATAAATTATTATAATAAAAATATTTAAATATTAAAGAGAAATGGTATGAGTTACATTTTTGTCGTACACTTTATTTTCAACGATACGAAGCATCTGTATTCAAACCATAAAAGATATTTTAAAATGTAGTATAATGGATCCAGAAAATGTGGAGGCATATTTCAAAAGCCACCGTAGTCATTTAAATGTCATCGATCATGGTCAATCGTGTATTTGAACGAGAAATAAACTAGCAATTGCATTGTGAGGCGCAAAGGAACACCGATAGGAGGAGTGGAGGGAATGTGGAAGGTACTAAAGGATTGAATTCAGGGTAATTATTTTTTAAAAAGAAATTTGAGGGAACAAAGCTTCTTAAATTGTCTAGATTATACTTATAATGGAAGGCAACAATGCATAAGGAAAATATATATATCCTCAAAAATTTTGTTGTATATGTATGTCAAACAGTCCAAACTTAAAAAATATGAATATTGCAGAAGTTTGATGCATGAATACAATTTATTTTCTAGTTGTCTTGCTTCCACAATATTTAGAATTAAAATTACAAATATGGTAGAAATATTGATCCATTGAAATCAAGGCAAGCCCAATGAAAGCAATGACTAAATGATGAAAGATTAACGAAGTAAAAAAGTTGTCATACCTGAAAAGTGTAAAACAAATTCAGCTAAAATCATTTGGAGAGAAAGAAGGCATGACCACTATCATCTCTATGTCCCAATCCTTCTTCTATTAGTCAAAGAAATACTAGATAGGCATTCCCATGAAGGGAAAGGAGGCATTGCGGCAAGTTCAACCATTCCTCTATACATCTTCGTAAAAAAAAAAAATCACATGATAGCTTACCATTTTGTAGAAGTTTTACACATAATTCATCTTTTAAATTGTCCACATCAAAGACATCAATATCTTTAATAGCTATGTAGAATAACCCCTAGAACAAGTTTTCATCATTCTTTGCCAAATTTACCCCATTCTGTAAACACTGAAATTTAATTTCTCTCTCTTTGTCAAGAAGAAAATCCTAATTAAGGAGGTAAGTGTCATAATTGTTAAATAAATCTTTGAGCATCTACATTATTGTAAATATAAAGGCGGAGAAATTGAAATATGATAAATTCAATCAAACAAAACCTAATTAATACGACAATCCTCAAATAAAACCTTCTTGTTGGATATTGTTAGATTACTGAAGGCAACATTTAGGTATGAAGTGACGAATATTCTAGCTCTGTCCTCTCAAAACTCCCTAGTTCGTCAAAGTCCATCAATACATAAAAGCACATTAAATCCATCCCAACTGTCATTTACACCCCATCAATGCACCTCCCCTTGGCTACATCAAGGAGGGAGCTAGAAAAATAACTTAGTATGTATGACTTACCACTATTTTGTTTTCCCACTGATGAGACTACCTTGATTTTACCATCCCACTGACTCAAAACAACATCATACAAGTCAAAGTGCAACAAAGTTGCTAGTGATATGCTATTTGCATAAGTGAGGTATGGATGTATTTGAAGTTAAGAAAGCAAGTGCTATAGTCCATTGTTTTCATCATGAGTTATTTCGATGGGCTCAAAACATATAGGTTGATAGACCCAGTTTCCAAAGGAAATTCAGCTTCTTCCAGAACACCCTACATCCATTTTATATTTTTACTTCTAGAAAACAATTTAAGAATGATTTCAACACCTGTCCAATCCATATTCTAATATGATTCATAAAACCTGTAGGTAGAACCTTGGATACCTAAGCATCATATAAAGCCAGAATCTGGTACATTCATCAAAGGCTACCATATCAAAACCCCTTTCAAATAATATTGCTCCCATGTAGAAATGGTCCTATGTTTGGGGACATGTACAAGTTCAACCTATTAAGTACTTTGCCAAGGACAAAAACCAACAACTCACCAGATCTCATAAATGCAATTATTTTCAAATCTACTGTCTCGGGATCACAAGATTCACAAATGGTCCATAGTAAGATGGTACATTCCAATGCATGATTTGGAATTTAACTCATCTAAGTCGTTTTTATTTGGTTCTAAGTCTACAATCATCCATTAAAAAATTCTGCATGTTGCCACAAATCCACCTTTCAACATAACCACATTGTCTATCAGCTCATGCCACTAACATGTGCTGAAATTAAGAATGGCATAAATTGCCATTTTTAGCTCCTCTTTCCAAATCGCTTGTAGAATATCTAACATGAGAAATTTTTATCATAGTTTATTGTCCTACAAATCAATGAGGATATCCCTGAGTTCTATTGGAGCATCTCCTACTTCTTCTAGAGAGTCAAAATTCATAAGCACAATTGTTGCTATATAGGCACTAATAAGCTTCACATCCCTCAAAAAGGCATGAACACTTTCATAACTATCTCCCAATTCTTCTTCTATGGTCAAAGAAATATCAGATAGGCATTCCCATCGAGTGAAAGGAAGCATGCAGTGAGATCAACCATTCCTCCATACATCTTCGTCAGAAAGTTTTCACAAGATATTTTACAATTTTGTAGAAGTTTTACACAGAATTCATCTTTTAAATCATCCTCATCAGAGACATCAATATCCTTAATAGCTATGTAGAATAACCCCTGGAACAAGTTTTCATCATTCTTCACCAAGTTTATCCCACTCTGTAAACACTGAAATTTAATTTTTTCCTCTTTGTCAAGATGAAAATCCTAATTAAGGAGGCAAGTGTCACAATTGTTAAAACAATATTTGAGCATCTACATTATTATAAATGTAAAGGTGAATAAATTGAAATATAAAAAATTCAAACCAAAAAAATCTAACTAATAAGAAAGTCCTAAATCAAACCTTATTGTTGGTTATTGTTAGCAACATTTAGGACCGAAAGTGATGAATATTCTAGCTTTATCCTCTCAAAACTCCCTAGGTCTGTCAAAGTCCATCAATACATAAAATCACTTTAAATCCATCCAAACTATCATCCACACCCCATCAATGCATCTCCCCCTGGCTACATCAAGGAGGGAGCCAGATTGATAGTTTAGTATGTATGACTTACCACTATTTTGTTTTCCCACTGATGAGACTACCTTGATTTTACCATCCCACTAACTCAAAACAACATCATACATCCATTTTATATTTATGATTATAAAAAACAATTTGAGGATGATTTCAACACCTGTCCAATCCATATTTGAAAATGATTCATAAAACCTATATGTAGAACCTTGGATACCTAAGCATCATATAAGGCTAAAATATGGTACATTCATTATAGGCTACCAAATCAAAACCCCTCTCAAATGTGAGGAATATTTCTGTCATGTATAAATATTCCTAGCTTTTGGGACATGTACGAGTTTAGCCTATTAATTACTTTTCCACGGACAAAAACCAACAACTCACCATATCTCAGAAATTACAATTGTTTTCAAATCTATTGTCTTAGGAGCACAAGAGTCACAAATGATTCCCAGTATGAGGGTACAACACAATGCATGAGTTTTAATTTAACTCATCAAAGTCTTATTTGGTGCCAAGTGTACAAGAATCCATTGTATACTAGAGTTATATTCATCTTCACTTGAAACTGTGCCTTTGTACTTCCCTATGAACTTCCAAAACCCAAAAATGGCCTTGTGTATACCTCAATTACTCCAAGACCGTAAGATGTCTTCTGAATGAAGCATCGAATTTCCATATACATAAGCCTTCCAAGTGAACTTTAGGGTATTTTTTTCTTTGTGCCATTCAGAAGGTTTTCTTGTGCATTCTTTGTAGGTTTTAACCCCATACAGAAATTACATGCATACGAATTCTAAAACACAGAAAATAAATAATGCGAGAGCATAACACATAAAACACACATACACAAATATTTTCCCCTAGATCCTAAAACCGAGACTACCAGCTTGATTTTTCATTATTTTCCTTTCAATGTTACAATACGTATTTATACATGTTGAAGAATCCAATACCATGGATCGAAAACCATCGCGTCCAAAACCATGGACCGAAAACCATCGCGTCTAAAACCATGTGCAAAAAACATGCACAAAACCATAGGTAGGTTTGCCCAACCTAATATAGGGTCCAAAACCAAAATTTTATGGGGCGCTGCCCCAGACCCCATAGAGTGGGGTTACATGCAGCCCTCAAACCCCCTGTCACTCTCCCTCTACGCAATCGGCGCAATAAAGGGGGGGCTTCACCCCCCTTCTAACCCCTCAGCTAACTACGTGGGCTAGTCATGGAAAGAATATAACACACCCGTACATTCTCCCGCTGTTGTTTTCTTTCCACACGGGGCCACAAGAGAGCTTAGTCATTTATCCAATCCTGCAATGCCCATTGTTTGTCTACACCAAGAGAACTTATCGGAGCTCACAGATTTTTTCAATGCACCTGCAGTATTCTTCAAAGTGTCCACCTTTACCAGCAACACCTTTTTGTCTTCTATCATATCCCTCACAAAGTGATACTGAACATCAATTTGCTTTGTCTTTGAATGATATGCAGGGTTCTTTCCCAAGAAAATTGCATTTTGGCTGTCACAGTCTATCCTTATAACTCCCTGTACTAACCCCATACTTGAACACAATCTCTACAACCAAACTTATTCCTTGCTTGCATGAGTGGCTGCCATGTATTCTGCCTCTGTAGTTGACAGTGCCACTACAGCTTGTTTCTTACTCATCCAACTGACTGCAACTCCAAATAGGTTAAACACATACCCACTTGTAGATCTTCTCTAATCCAGATCTCCAGCCCAGTGTGCATCAACAAAGCCATGAATATCCAACACTCTGTCCAATCCTATTCTTCCTTGGTAACACAAACCATAATCACTAGTGCCATGCAAATACTTGAAAACTAGCTTCACTGTTGTCCAGTGCTCCTTCCCTACTTTTGACATAAACCTACTCAATACTCCCATTGCATGTGCAATGTCTGGTCTAGTATAGACCATCGCATACATCAGGCTACTGACTGCACTTGTATATGAAACATGGGACATGTCCTCTTCCTCTTCTTGTGTCTTGGGACACTATACAGTAGATAACTTTACACCTACATGAAAAGGAACCTTCACTAGTTTACTATCCTGCATATTAAATCTCTGCAATATTGTCTCGACATACTTCCTCTGGTTTAACTAGAGCTTCCTCTTTTCCCGATCTCTTTTAATTTCCATGCCCAAAATATAGTTTGCAACACCAAGATATTTCATGTCGAATTTGGAGGACAATTGGGTCTTCAAATCCTGGATAATTTCTTTGTCATTTCCAACCAACAACATATCATCCACATACAAGACCAGATAAATAACAAGGTCATCAATTAATTTAAAATACACATAGTGATCTTCTTTGCTTCTGGTGAAGCCAAGTCCCTGTATAAATGTATCAAATTTCTGATACCACATCCTTGGTGATTGTTTTAACCCATACAGAGACTTCTTTAACTTGCATACCAGTTCTTTCTTACCTGTCACTACAAAGCCTTCAGGTTGCTTCATGTAGATATCCTCTTCCAGATCCCCGTGAAGAAATGTTGTCTTCACATCCATATATTCTACCTCAAAATCAAAAGTAGCAGCAACAGATAAAAGTAATCTAATAGAAGTTACCTTGGCAACAGGAGAAAAAATATCACCAAAATCAATTCCCAGCACTTGGGAATAACCTTTTGCTACCAATCGAGCTTTGTATTTCTCCACCTTTCCTTCTGCATTTGTCTTCTTCTTGAACACCCATTTGCTGCCAATGGGTTTCCTTCCAGCTAGTAACTCCACCAGATCCCAAGCCTCATTTTTGTGCAAAGATGCCATTTCATCAACCATGGCCTCTTTCCAGAGTTTTCCATCCTCTAAATCTACTGCTTCCTTCACAGTTCTGGGATCATCATCAATAATAGATAGAGAAAAATTTGAATATAAAGTAGATGGACTATAGCTTTCTGGCTGCCTTCTTTCTCGAACTGATATTCTCACACTCGGAGTTTGTGGCTCTTCATATTTTGATTCCTCCTCTACCGTAGAGTTTGATTCTTCCTCCTTTAGCTCAAACTCTATCTTCTTAGGTTCCTTTGGTTGGACTTCATGTTTAATAACATCTTTTACCTCTTTGAACACCACATCTTGGTTGTACACAACCTTCCTTGTTACTGGATTCCAAAGCTTATAACCCTTTAAACCATCCTTAGACCCAATAAAGATGCACTCTTCAGATTTACTATCCAATGAAAGAGAGGGTTTCTTACCAGTCCATACCTCTTGTGGAGTCTTATCCTCCAACACTAATGAAGCTGATATGTTGACCAGGTAACATGTTATCTCCACCGCCTTTTCCCAAAATTCCTGTCCTAAACCAGCACCACTGAGCATGCTTCTTGCGCTTTCCATCAACGTCTTGTTCATTCTTTCTGTAACTCCATTTTTCTCAGGTGTGTATGGAGTATTCTTATGTCGTGCTATACCACACTTCTTACAGAATTCTTCAAATTCCTTGTTGCAAAACTCTCCACCATTATCTGTTCTCAACACCTTTATCTTCTTCTCTGTCTAGTTTTCCACGAGAGCCTTAACTTCTTTAAACGTGTCAAAGACTTTAGATTTCTTCTTAAGGAAATATATCCATGTATTCCTTGAGAAGTCACCTATAAATGATACATAGTACAATGACTTACCCAGTGATGGAACCTTCACAGTTCCAAACACATCACTGTGCACAAGCTCTAATATCTGTTTCGCCCTCTTACCACTAGAGGGGAAACTCACCCGATTCTGCTTCCCATATACACAATTTTCACAGACATAAAAATCCAAAGAGCTATTACTCATACCTTCTACCATACCTTTACCATGAAGTATTCAAAGGCCCTTCTCTCCAATATGTCCAAGCCTTTGATGCCACAACATGGTCTTCTCTCCAGGGACCACTAGATTTTTGCTCCTCTTTCAAGAACCACAGGACTATTGCACCCATCAACAACAGTGCTACCTTGCATCTTGTACATAGTTCCAATCCGAACTCCCCGCATCAATACCAGTGCTCCCCGAACCATTTTCCAGGTATCCTTCTCAAACACTGTCTTTACACCTGCATCATCCAACTTGCTTACAAAAATCAAATTTCTGGCCAATGCAGGAATATGTAGAACACCCGGAAGTGTTCCAACCCTTCCACCTTGCAACTTCAACTTTACCTTTCCGCGACAACGATTCTAGCCTTCCTATCATCCCCTAAGAGGACATCAACACCATCGTATTTCTCATACTCACAGAACCACTCTCTATGGGGAGTGAAGTGAAAGGATGCACTTGAGTCAATCAACCTTGCCTCATGATCTACATGTGTACTTGAAGAAGCCAAGTACACATCCCCACCTTCAACTAAGGTGGTTTTTTCCTCTGCAGAAGGAGCATCATCAGATCCCTTTCCTTTGTCAGGAGCTTTAGATTTACAATCCCTTTTGTAGTGCCCTTCCTTTCCTCATTTCTAGCAGACGACCTTTACAGGTTTTCCTAGAGATTTAGATATCCCTCTAGATTTAGATCTCCCACTCGATGACTTATTTTTGTTTATGTTTTGGGACTGTCCTCGTACAGACAAGGCATCACCATTCTAGCTCTCCATATTTTTCTATCTCATCTCCTCTGTCAGCAAGGATGAGACTATTTCATCAAACTGCAAGGTGGTTGCATTGCTACTTATTACAATAACCAGACTATCCCACAAATCTGGTAGAGAACACAACAAATTGATGCACTTATCTTCATCTGAAATTTTAATATCAATAGATAATAACTTACTTACCACAGTATTAAATGCATTCAAATGCTCTGTCACCGAGTCTCCATCTTTCATCCTTAGGTTATACAGTTTTTTTTCGCAGGAATAGTTTATTCACCAAAGACTTAGATTGGTACAAAGTCCCTAACTTGTCCCACAAAGCCTTCACCATAGCTTCCCTTGATACATTCAACAATACTGAATCTAAGACGCACAATTGTATTGTGCTCTTTGCCTTCCAATCCAACTTCTTCCATTCTTCATCAAACACTCTTGTTGGTTTAGTACCTGGATCCATCGCAATCCATTGATCTTTATCTAGCAACAGATCCTCCATCTTGAGTTTCCACAACTCAAAACTCTAACGATTAAATTTCTCTATCTCTATCTTTCCATTGCTCTCCATCTTCTTTCACTACCAGAATCGATCTTGCAGATCTCCCACTGAACAGGGTCTACCACAGGCCCGAGCGAAACCCCTCAGCAACAAAGTCATCCCCTTGAAGCCAAAACAACTCTGATACCGAATATAGGTTTTAACCCTATATGAAAATTACCTGAATACGAATTGTAAAACACAAAAAATAAACAATGCAAGATCATAACACATATACATAGAGATTTTCCCCTGGATCCTAAAACCGAGACTACCAGCTTAATTTTTCATTATTTTCCTTTCAATGTTATAATACATATTTATACATGTTGAAGCATCCAATACCATGGACTGAAAACCATCACATCCAAAACCATGGACCGAAAACCATCGCATCCAAAACCATGTGTGAAAAACATGCACAAAACCATAGGTAGGTCCGCCCATCCTAATATAGGGTCCAAAACCAAAATTTTCCGGGGCACTACCCCAGACCCCATAGAGTGGGGTTACCTGCACCCCTCAAAACCCCTATGAATCCCCCGCTATGCAATCGGTGCAACGAAGGGGGGGCTCCGCCCCCGTTCTAGCCCCTCAGTTAACTACGTGGGCTAGTCGTGGAAAGAATATAACACAACCCAACATTCTTGGATTGTTGCTCCTAAATTTTTTTCATGATTTTTTTTTTCAAAATGAATTTGTTCCTAAGGTAGAGTGAGCATATCCTTTCCCTAAATTCTTCATCCCCTTCATCGTAGAATATATATAGATGAACAAAGGTGTCCCCATGTGTTACTGGGAAAGACATAACTACTAAGAGTCTCATCAAGTTTAAAATCTGAGAACTTTCTTTGCCATTGTAGATAAAACCTTGCAACTATGCTGAAAGGTCTGTTTTTCCCAATTTTTTTTGCTAGAAATTAAAATAATATCGAAGCTACCATAACTCAGAAACTCCTTTATGTCAGAGATAATGAAATTCTTTCCTAGGTCAAAATTGTCATTACTCATGAGGAAAGGCAAGACAAGTTGTTTTTCAATGAAATATCCCTCAGTTGGTTTTGGCTTCTTCTAGAGATTTTGTACATACAGTTCTTGTATCAAAAGTTTCTCAATAATAGGCTTACCAAATCTCTTCAGTTTCTCTCAAATGCCATCACTCTAAAGGAAACCCAAGAAACCAATATTACAAACTAAAAGTTTTTTCATTCATGGAGTGCATTGTCTAGAACTTGGATGATTTGAGTGGCCCCTGATAACTTTATTTTGCTTCCAAATATTAGAATAAGCAGCTCCCCTGGCACTTCAGGGAATATTTCTATATATCCATGTTTTCTCATAAGAAAATTCATGCATTTTGATCTGTATTGTCACCTTTTCTTGTACCCCTTGTTAGCGCTCGAATCTGCCTCAGGCTGAGGAAGGAAAAACTCAAGGCAACATCAAACCAAGCTTAGCCTCGTAGCTAGCCCTACGAGGACAGGAGAGGGCTCTCTCCAGTCAATCTCGATAAAATGAGCAATAGGGTGCGAGATGACTTAAAATAGGAACTGATTTTAGGCTAGTAAATAAATATGAAATGAGGTTTTTAATAAATTATTGGGATTCTGGGCTGCATGGGGCAAAGACAGCAAGAGCAGAGATTAAATTAAAGGCACAGATTATTCCATAAGGCGAGGTAGGAGTGAAGTTTAACATTTAACTTTGAAATAATATGGGATGAAAAGACTAGTTAAAGAGCCGAAAAGGGCATTAATCAATGAGTCCTTTATAGACAGAAGACAATTACACAAATACTGAAACGCTCTTTCGAAGCAGAGCAAATAAATTGGGTTCTACCTCCCACACTGTAAAGCATTCAGCTGGAAATGATAATGAATGAAACTATGAAACGTTACAAAGACATATGAAACAGAAGGAAAACATATGCTAAACTTTCACACAACAAGAATCTTACAAATCAGAGTTGTACTCTTCAATTAATCTCTGTCAAACAACTGAACAATAAAGCTCTCTGTTCTCCTCCACGCACCTCTCAGAACTCTCTCCCTTCCACAAATGATTTTTCAATACATTAAATAAACTATGAAAGGTGATAACTGATGGATGAAAATAAGGAGTAGTTTCACCTAAGATCATAAAAATAGGGAAAGTCCGCCATAAAAAGGAGCAGTGTTACAATTTGTTTATTGATAACAAATGAACTGGCAAAACCTATAGCTAAACTTTCTAAACTGCAACTGAAAACCAAAAATAGGCCAATCAATTCGATGGCTCTACTGGGATAGTTATCTGCACTTCAATTTGGCTTCTGACTTTGATTGCCACGTTACATTTACTATTTTCCAACCTCTGATGACCAATGAATGGGCAAAATCTGGAGCGTAGACCATCTGAAATGCAACTGAGGTCAAAAATAGGCAAATCGACCCTATTTCTCTGCTTATGGTTGGTATTCTGCGTTTAATTTGGGTTTGACTATTTATTCACTTCCATTACCATTATACCACCCTCCCAAAATATCACGACAGGTGTCTCTGCTGAGGGCACGTTTCCATGCTGCCACATATGTTCTTTAGATGAATCGAATGCCCAAATAGTGCAATGACTGCCACCTAGGAAATGCCACTTTCATTTCGATTTATTTGTTGGAAGAAACAGAACATTAACTCTGACTCCCCTTATTATCAATCCTGTCATAGAAGAAAACAAATGAAAGCCTCCTCCAACGTGTCTACATATATGTTAAGCAGACAGAATCATCATAACATTTTATGTTATAATGTTGCACCTCAGAGTTTAAAATTGCCTGAGACAAAAACATCTGTGTATTTCCAACATATGCAACGAATTTCTCCAAACAACAATATATGAATATTGTTGCTTGTCTTCCAGCTGTTCAACGACACCGCGAACCATATATAACGATTCAAAACATGTCCAGAAATATAGAACCATAGCGTTCCTCTACACATCTAAAGGGAGTCAACTGGTATCCTTCCTTTTCAACTGCGGCGTTTTGTGTTACTCCAATATCGAGCAGGTTCATACTGCTAAAAGCTTTTCTGTCTCCTTGAAAGTGGTGTCATCCTGTCACCCGCTCAATCCAGAACTTCTTAGTTCTATCGTCAATCAAATTGGAATGGCAGAGAATGAAATACAATTCTCTCTTCAACCAAGGCTTGTTTCCTAACATTAATAACACCACAATCATGCTAAAATCGACTGAGCAACCTTTAGAAACCTACTTGCAAGTTGATGGAGCCGATTTGATAAGAAACTGGGCGCAAGACAAAAATTTTATGGGCTCTGGCACTGTATGGGTAGCGTCCCTGCCCAACGGGTAACGCGCAGCAAGTGCGTAGCGCCCTTGATATTTAACACTGGCTGGTGAGGCCCAGTGCATAGCGCGCACTATATGGGTAGCGTACACCCTGTATGGGTAGCGCGCCTCCTCTGTGTCGTTTACCTTGCTGGCGTTACTGCGCCAGATTTATAAAACAAGTTTTGTTTGACCTCATGCTTAAATCTTTTTATTCTAGGAGAAGAATCTTCAACAATAAGATGTGTACACTCTGACATCCATTTCTCTGTTGTGTAGGCTCCCATTGATGACACAATGGTACATAAACCATGTTTCCGGTTCAATTTTTCTAGAGCTGGTATACATAATAAGAATGGAACGAAGTTCAACCTGAAAGTTGAATTACTTGTTCCAAATGTTATCAAGTCCCTGTTACCTAGGATTGTCTCCTTATTTGCTAAAGAAAACATGGGCTTTGAGCAAATTTCCTTGTTGACAAATGTGCCAAACTTTGAAAGATCCTTCAGGTGAATTTCTGGTGAAGGGACGCTTGAAAAGCACTGCAAGGCCTTCTAAGAAGAGGTTGCCTCAACTATGATCTCCGCATGCACACTTGAGATAGTTTTATCAGTTTGAATTGCCACTGCACAATTTTTCCGACCAACTTTGTATGTTCCTTCAGATATCAAATAGTAATTAAACAGTAAACCCATCAAAAACTGTAATGGCCAAAATCAACTTAGACAGATTTTTCTTAACAATGCCCCACACAGGCAGAGTTTGCTAGCTTTCGATTTCACATACCATTTCAATAGCTTTTAAGGTAATTGCTCTACAAAAGCGATGTCAAAATCTTATATATGTGAATTATAATTTGAATCCAGCATGAATTGCGACTACTCCGCCTGAAAGGTCTGATATTCAACTTTCTCAAGGCCTGCTTGCTTAATCATTTCAGTGAACTTTTCCTGAGATGGAAACTATGTTTCCCTCTAAAAGTGAAGTTTTTTTCTATGGAAATCCTTTAGATATTCCAAGTTTATTTATCTCCAGAGGTATCTGCTCTTCAAGTTTTCTCCAAGCAACATACAGTAGCTATGTCATCCTCCGTTGAATAAGCCACATGGTACATTCTCTGACTTCATATAAAGGAAACACTATATTCTAATCGGTGGAGTTCTTCTTAGTTCTGTCCTTCCAACATCTGACATGGCTGCAGCATTATCCTGTAGATCTCCAGCTTTAGCAGAATCAAGAATATGCCATCTTATTTATGGAACTTTCAATACTTATGATAAGTCCTCCTATTTACATAGACAGATGGGGCTATTGAACCTAGCAAGATGACCAAGGCCTGTATTTCAAAGTACTCCATGATGGAAGGCTTTAAAATGTAAATTTATTACAAAAACAAATTTGTCGATTTCTTCTCCAAAACAGAGTTTTGGATAAGGATCATTTTCAAGCATTACTGATGATAAACTCTTGAAATAAGAGACTTATTCAACCTCCCTCTGGCCTGCAAGCGTTATTTCACATTTCTGGAGACAAAACCCTGGACTCAAGAAGTAAAATGACTCTTTTCTGGACCACAGTACATCAATGACTACAAATGAGGAGAAATGAACTTTGGTGAATTTGATTCAGACAAGGCGGAGTCTAACATTGGCTCCAATGGGGATGGCAGCTGCCGCTTCTTGGAGGTGCCAAGAACTGCAGATCTTTGGGAGAGCAGACAGTGCCTCCATCCATTGGGCTATGGAGTCATTATTTCAACAGACAACACGAGACTTCCGACTCATTTATGGACTGAAATGCTTAAAAAACTGACTCAGCAAACTTCACACTAAAACTGTAATGAAACTCAGAACGAAATGTTGCCTTATGGCTGCTTATTTATTTACAAAATCTACCCTACTCTACTGTACAAACAATAGATCAGGTAATACTGAAATGCCAGATCAACCATTCAAGTAAACCTGAGAATGATGCCGCTTGAGAATGTTTCCACCAGGACACAGATGTAATTGCTGGCAGCCCTTCATGCACGTAATGAGCCTGATCATGTAAAAGACAGTTTGATTTGTCAGTCAAACTGAAAAACATTTTCATGTACATCGCAATAGGATCGTGAAAGCCAGACTCCATTTGCTGCCCCAACTCTGCAATACATACATCCAGCTGCACACGATCAATGCAAACATCTGTAGGCAACTCTATTGTTTCTTGTTTCGAAGGAGGAAGAGTTTCCAAGAACTTTTTAGGGTCTCGGAAATCATATGACTGGATCTGCTCATTCAAATACTGAATCTCCTTCTCAATTCTTTCAACAACTAACTCACAGACACCAGTTTTAGCTTCAAGAGGAAGTTTCGGAGATTTCAAACATTGAAGCAAGGCATTGAAAAAATCTTCATTAATTTCAAAATCTGCTAACTGATTTCTTACTTCTTTTACAGCTTCACAAAGTGCAGGGTTTGCCACATACCCTACCATTGCATAAATGGATCAGTGAGCACTGGAATGTCTGGATCGATTTGGAGTCGCTAGGTGAATGTTTCAACCTTCATATGTGTCTGACTGCTGTCCACCATCAGCATCAGATCTGCAACTTGATTTCATGTACTGGGACAAGACAATCAACAATTCGAATGTCACATCAACAGCAAACCATCTTCCCCAGTATGGTCGCCACTATGTTAGAACTCGAATCTACCTCAGGCCGAGGAAGGAAAAACTTAAGGCAACATCAAACCAAGCTCAGCCTCGTAGCTAGCCCTACGAGGACAGGAGAGGGCTCTCTCCAGTCAATCTCGATAAAATGAGCAATAGGGTGCGAGATGACTTAAAATAGGAACTGATTTTAGGCTAGTAAATAAATATGAAATGAGGTTTTTATTAAATGATTGGGTTTATGGGCTGCATGGGGCAAAGATAGCAAGAGCAGAGATTAAATTAAAGGCACAGATTATTCCATAAGGCGAGGTAGGAGTGAAGTTTAACATTTAACTTTGAAATAATATGGGATGAAAAGACTAGTTAAAGAGCCGAAAAGGGCATTAATCAATGAGTCCTTTACAGACAGAAGACAATTACACAAATACTGAAACGCTCTTTCGAAGCAGAGCAAATAAATTGGGTTCTACCTCCCACACTGTAAAGCATTCAGCTGGAAATGATAATGAATGAAACTACGAAACATTACAAAGACATATGAAACAGAAGGAAAACATATGCTAAACTTTCACACCACAAGAATCTTACAAATCAGAGTTGTACTCTTCAATTAATCTCTGTCAAACAACTGTACAATAAAGCTCTCTGTTCTCCTCCACGCACCTCTCAGAACTCTCTCCCTTCCACAAATGATTTTTCAATACATTAAATAAACTATGAGAGGTGATAACTGATGGATGAAAATAAGGAGCCGTTTCACCTAAGATCATAAAAATAGGGAAAGTCTGCCCTAAAAAGGAGCAGCGTTACAATTTGTTTATTGATAACAAATGAACTGGCAAAACCTGTAGCTAAACTTTCTGAACTGCAACTAAAAACCAAAAATAGGCCAATCAATTTGATGGCTCTGCTGGGATAGTTATCTGCACTTCAATTTGGCTTCTGACTTTGATTGCCACGTTACATTTACTATTTTCCAACATCTGATGACCAATGAATGGACAGAATCTGGAGCGTAGACCATCTTAAATGCAATTGAGGTCAAAATAGGCAAATCGACCCTATTTCTCTGCTTATGGTTGGTATTCTGTGTTTAATTTGGGTTTGACTATTTATTCACTTCCATTAACATTATACCACCCTCCAAAAATATCACGATAGGTGTCTCTGCTGAGGGCACGTTTCCATGCTGCCACATATGTTCTTTAGATTAATCGAATGCCCAAATAGTGCAATGACTGCCACCTAGGAAATTCCACTTTCATTTCGATTTATTTGTTGGAAGAAACAGAACATTAACTCTGACTCCCCTTATTATCAATCCTGTCATAGAAGAAAACAAATGAAAGCCTCCCCCACCATGTCTACATATATGTTAAGAAGACAGAATCGTCATAACATTTTATGTTATAATGTTGCACCTCAGAGTTTAAAATGGCCTGAGACAAAAACATCTGTGTATTTCCAACATATGCAACGAATTTTTCCAAGCAACAATATATGAATATCGTTGCTTGTCTTCCAGCTGTTCAACGACACCGCGAACCATATATAACGATTCAAAACATGTCCAGCAATATAGAACCATAGCGTTCCTGTACACATCTAAAGGGAGTCAACTGGTATCCTTCCTTTTCAACTGTGGCATCTTGTGTTACTCTAATATCAAGCAGGTTCATACTGCTAGAAGCTCTGCTGTCTCCTTGAAAGTGGTGTCATCCTATCATCCGCTCAATCCAGAACTTCTTAGTTCTATCGTCGATCAAATTGGAATGGCAGAGAATGAAATACAATTCTCTCTTCAACCAAGACTTGTTTCCCAACATTAATAACACCACAATCATGCTAAAATCTATTGAGCAACATTTAGAAACCTACTTGCAAGTCGATGGAGCCGATTTGATAAGAAACTGGGCACAAGACAAAAATTTTCTGGGCTCTGTCACTGTATGGGTAGCGCCCTGCCCAACGGGTAGCGCGCAGCAAGTGCGTAGCGCACTTGATATTTAACACTGGCTGGTGAGGCCCAGTGCGTAGCGCGCACTATATGGGTAGCGCACACCCTGTATGGGTAGCGCGCCTCCTCTGTGTCGTTTACCTTGCTGGCGTTACTGCATCGGATTTATAAAACAAGTTTTGTTCGACCTCATGCTTAAATCTTTTTATTCTTGGAGAAGAATCTTCAACAATAAGATGTGTACACTCTGACATCCATTTCTCTGTTGCGTAGGCTCCCATTGATGACACAATGGTACATAAACCATGTTTCTGGTTCAATTTTTCTAGAGCTGGTATACAGAATAAGAATGGAACGAAATTCAACCTGAAAGTTGAATTATTTGTTCCAAACGTTATCAAGTCCCCGTTTCTTAGGATTGTCTCCTTATTTGCTAAAGAAAACATGGGCTTTGAGCAAATTTCCTTATTGAAAAATGTGCCAAACTTTGAAAGATCCTTCAGGTGAATTTCTGGTGAAGGGACGCTTGAAAAGCACAGCAAGGCCTTCTAAGGAGAGGCTGCCTCAACTATGATCTCTGCATGCACACTTGAGATAGTTTTATCAGTTTGAATTGCCACTGCACAAGTTTTCCGACCAACTTTGTATGTTCCTTGAGATATCAAATAGTAATTAAAACAGTAGACCCATCAAACACTGTAATGGCCAAAATCAGCTTAGACAGATTTTTCTAAACAATGCCCCACACAGGCAGAGTTTGCTAGCTTTCGATTTCACATACCATTTCAATAGCTTTTAAGGTAACTGCTCTACAAAAGCAATGTCAAAATCTTATATATGTGAATTATAATTTGAATCCAGCATGAATTGCGACTACTCCGCCTGAAAGGTCTCATATTCAACTTTCTCAAAGCCTGCTTCCTTAATCATTTCAGCGAACTTTTCCTGAGATGGAAACTATGTTTCCCTCTAAAAGTGAAGTTTCTTTCTATGGAAATCCTTTAGATATTCCAATTTTATTTATCTCGAGAGGTATCTGGTCTTCAAGTTTTCTCCAAGCAACATACAGTAGCTATGTCATCCTCCGTTGAATAAGCCACACGGTACATTCTCTGACTTCATATAAAGGAAACACTATATTCTAATCGGTGGAGTTCTTCTTAGTTCTGTCCTTCCAACATCTGACATGGCTGTAGCATTATCCTGTAGATCTCCAGCTTCAGCAGAATCAAGAATATGCCATCTTATTTATGGAACTTTCAATACTTATGATAAGTCCTCCTGTTTACATAGACTGATGGGACTATTGAAACTAGCAAGATGACCAGGGCCTGTATTTCAAAGTACTCCATGATGGAAGGCTTTAAAATGCAAATTTATTACAAAAACAAATTTGTCGATTTCTTCTCCAAAACAGAGTTTTGGAGAAGGATCATTTTCGATCATTACTGATGATAAACTCTTGAAGTAAGAGACTTATTCAACCTCCCTCTGGCCTGTAAGCGTTATTTCACATTTCTGGAGACAAAACCCTGGACTCAAGAAGTAAAATGACTCTTTTCTGGACCATAGTAACATCAATGACTGCAAATGAGGAGAAATGAACTTTGGTGAATTTGATTCTGACAAGGCGGAGTCTAACACCCCTCACCATAATCTCTTCGTCCAACAAAATATGGTGAGTGGAATTTTTAGACATTTCAATAATGAATCCCAATTGCACCTCATTCATGGTATGAAATTTAATCTCCAAGCCATGGAAAAGTAGTTTCTGCTTACTTAGCTTTCATCCTCTTCTCAATATCATAACACAAAGTGAAGGTTCCACCTTAGAGAAAATACCCCTTGACCCAATCAGTCTTTGAAGATTGGATGTTAGTTTCTACATATGACATTTCCCAAGTCCTTTCCAGTGAGACCCAATGCCTTTAGGACCTTAATATTGGCATTCATCCTTCAACTTCCAATTAACTCAGAGAAATAATATAGTGTCTTTGATTATAATTTTTCACTACTTGATATTTGTTGACTCTTGATTCTCTTAGTAGTTGGACTACTTCTTGGGTTGTTTGGGTAGATTTTAATCTGAACAAGACTACCTTTTTCAATGGCATTTGATACTTCAGACTGAGACAACCAAAATTCATGATTAAGAAATCTTTATAAGATGGCATTGTTGTTGGGTAAGAGTGTGATTGTTCTCTCCTGGTTGAAAGCAATGATAGATTCAACAAGTTTTGGGGAAATGGTGAGTGTAGTTTTGTAGGGAGAAGGTGGTGAGGATGAGGAAAAGAGGCTAAATACTTACTAATCATTTTTCTAAACATGGTCAATGCCTGCAAGCATATAGAAAATGGGAGGATGTGTATGCATCGTGTGGGTTGCAAAATAATCAGAAAAAGTGTGGTGTGTTGTTAAACTTTGTACGAGGGGTTGTGTCTATGAAAAGTGTGGTGTGTTGTTTTTAAAGGCATGTGGCATGTGGTTGCCATTGTGCATACTATTGGGAAGATGATTGTGCATACACCTGGGAAGATGATGTGTTCTGATATGAACCATGGGAAAGGAACATATTGAATGGTGGATCAATTTCTTTGTTTACATAGATACTGGTGTTTTTTGTATTAGTAATTTGGCACTTGGAATGCACATCGACATGTTTGAACAAGTTTAAAATGGACATAGACTACCTATATAAAAAGACACAAAAACATTGAATATAACAATCTAGTCAAATTCAATACTAATTGTTAAGAGAAGGTACATAAGTAAGATTTTAGCTAGTTCCCACAAGAAAACGTTGTTGTCATGTGCATTGTCTTATTTTGATGTTTGTCATGTGATAAGATAGTGTGCATGATTTGTATAACATTTATTTGTTTGTAAATCTTGGAAACATGTGAGAAGATACAAAGGCTAAAAGTAAAGAAACATAGTTGAAGAGAGTGAAAACCAATGAATGTGCATGTAAGTATGGGAGTTTTTTTTATAATACATTGTAAAGTGAGAAACAATTGACAAAAACATGTGTAATGTTTTTTATCAAAGCAGAAGCATGCAAAGGACTGGAAAAAATTTCTAGTCGTAAATACAAGATGATGTGTGGCATCTACAACACCAATTGAGATCTAGATTTGGGACACAATCGAGATAATCTACTCAAAGCTGCCTGTTTGCATCCCTTTCATGTGTATGGATGAGGACATGCATGAAAGCTTTAATCCTTTTAAGTAGTTGGAGAGTTGGTCGCATCTGGTATAGAGGTAAAGTAGGAGAGCACAGAAACCGTGCTTGTATATCCAAAAGAGTAGCCTCTTGTTCATGTATTTCATGGAAAAATGTGTAGAGTTGGGAAGCATATTGTACATCCATCTATTTGTTCAAGCAAAGGAAAAGTTTATAAGCGAACATGTATAATTTCATTAACTGAAAGGGAAAGCATAGAAGACAAAAAGTGAAAGTATATTAGAAATAGAATAGGTAAAAAAAAAACACAATTTTGAAGGTTTTTAAATGAGAGAGAAGATGAAACATTTTCAAGTGAAATGCAAAGGAATGCAAGTTACCGAAAAGAGAATGTCTTCAAGTAGTTTGATGCATAGATTTGGAGGTAAGGTATGCTTCTTCTTCTTCTTTTCTATGTATTATGTAAGTATTTTCTTGCATGCATGAATAATGCAAGAAGGAGAAAGTTGGAGAGATGAAAATATCATTCAATGATTTAACTCTAGATATGGTTGTGAATGTTAGGCCCTAACAATCAATGTTTCCAATGTCGATTGTTGCCTTTTGTAGGGTCATGCCTTGTGATTTATGGATTGTTAGGGCCCATGCCATGCAAAGGGGAATTTGTGTTCGAGAGCCCCTTGTTACAGGGGGGATTGGAACATATTTTGGATTTGAAACATCCCATGGTGGACCTTTGTAGTGAATGAAATCAACAACAACAAATGATGGGAGTTTTAGGGGTCGAGAACTAGATGCATAGAAAATAGCAACAAATTTTCCAAGTGACCCATTAACAAGGCCTACTTCAACCCACAAATTCTTTTCCAAAGTAGAGAAGAAATTTTGTCACGAGTTTCTCATCCTCCTAGAAGGTAGAGGGAATTTGTTTCCTTTGCTCAGCATAACAATGTGAAATTGGTATGTTCAATTTTTTGAGCATGGTTTTATTGTGTAGTGCAATAGATTCATTAGTTTCATAGAGGTGCAGAGAATTATCAAATGTCTATAGCTTATCCTAAGGAATATTTTCTTTTTTACGTGTCATTAGAAGTTTCTAATCATCCAATATGGGGTTTGCATTTTTAAGGTTGGAGAGGAGCTAGCGAAATGCAATGTGTTAAGGGCTTATACCTTGTTGGCGAAATATTGTCAAAATTGTGAAAACTATATTGAAGCTCGACCAAAGAGAATTTCCACAAGACAAGCCTACATACATTGGTGTATCTTTGATAGGTGGAAATTTCACGAGGTCACCCACAAGGATCATAGAGCGACCACAAAATTTTGTGTTGTGTTGGATGGGAATGCCGCTCACAAATGTTCATCAATTTGAGCAAGAATTTTAGGACCAATGAATCTCATCTCATCAATGAGAATGAATTTCACATGTCAAAGTTATTATTAAAGGTTTAGTAGGGATTGACCTTCCAAAGGATGCATAGAGGAGACAAGGATGCGAAGGCCAAATTGTATTGTTAGTACATTTATGTGGAATGTTGCAACACCGGTTGGATCAAGCAAGAGTAGTAGGTTTTCTCAATTGGTAGAGTTGGTTAGGAAGACATTTTTGAGGCAATCAATTAGGAAAGACTTGTTGGTGCCAGCAGTGCCTTGGATGAGCATCCTTAGCGGTGTGATGGTGTTATGTACCTAGGGGGGATAATATGGGGTACCAAGGGAGGTACCCAAGGTAATAATGTAATAATGGGATGGGCCATAGTAATAAATAAGGTGGTTAACCCAGGTCATGTAAGGGACCACAAGTAGTTAATAATAATGTAATGGGCCCATGGTATTAGTTGATGGTATGATGGAACCATAGTAAGGATGCATGGTATTGTATGTATGAGGCCTATATAGAGGCTAGAGACTCCACATGGAGAGATATGAAGATGAAGAGAAGTATTCTTGTATGAACAAGCATATGGCTTGTGGAGTGTTCTCCTTCCTTAAGGAGTGATTGTATGGTGTCTCCCTACCTTAAGGGTTTGATAATAAAGAATCATTTCTATCTATTTCTATCTTGTTATTATTGGGTTATTCTCTATTCTCGTATATTTTTGGATCAGATCTACAACAATTGGTATCAGAGCTACAACAAGTGGTATCAGAGCTCTTTCTTGGGCAAACCGTGGGGGATAATATGGGGTACCAAGGGAGGTACCCCATATTATCCCCCCTAGGTACATAACAGATGGAGCCATTTATGGGGAAGTGGGAAAAAATGACATTGAAAGCCGTGCTTTAACCTGGAGACATTGAGGGAAGGGAATGAAAATTTGGAGAGGGTATTTGGAAGACTATTTGTGGAGGAGTGGTTGAATTCTAGAAAGAAAATGGTTTTCTCTTGCAAGTGTGAGGGGATAAGAGAATGGGCCAAATTATGGTTTCCATCAAAGTCACAATGCCCAAGCATGTCAAGTTTACAAAGGAGGATGTTGTTACCTGGGTGGAGTTGAGAGAGGAATTACCATTCATCCATGTCCATGGTGTGGTGAGGGTGAATTTCAATAGCAGATCCATCGTCAGAGTCGGAGAGGGGCGGTTTTGTAGGTGCTCGATGGACATGACATGCATGATACGTGTTACTAATTTTCTCCCAATGTGTAACAACTTCCTCCTTGGTTTTTCCAATGTCATCAGGTAGTCTACAGAAAGGGCATTACAAGAGTAGTTCAATATAGAAAAAGTCTACATAGCATTATGAATCTTGAGATGGGATTGAGATGTAGCAAGGAATGACACATACAACCATGGAAGAGAAGATGTGTTTCCACAGGGATGTCTCCAACGAGAGGAGGATGACTAGGACTGTGTGACTTCAATAAGAGTAAATTTATCAAGTGAATGAGGTCTTTGCATGTATGAGGTAATGAAGGGTGTTATTTTAAGATGGGCATCCAAGTTTTGTGAAAGATGTTTGAAAATGTTTATCTTAACATTAAGGGAGACAAAAGAATGGTTGCATTGTGTTAGTGGGAGTTTTTCGAGCATGTGGCATGTTTCTAATGCACCAAGGTACCCATCAACAACCAATTCGGTCGGCATTTTGTGGAAGACAGTGATACTAGGGGCATTGGGGGGACTTTGTGCAAGATGTGCAATAATTTGGTGGTAAATTTTAGACTTTGACTCTTCTTTCACCATATACTTTGAGACGTAGTTAAAAACAAAATGTCATGAGAGAATCAGTTGGAATCCAATGTTGGCCCTCCAAATCACAAAAATGTGAGGGTTTCAGAAATTGAGCTTGTCATCATTTCTAGCATGAAAATATGTTTTGTCACTAGGATCATTGATGTGCATAGAGGAGGACTCACACAACTCCCAGGGGGCCCCATAGTAGAAAGTTATAAGGCTATTTCTTTTGCGAAGGCATGTAGAGGAATGACAATTTGTGTGCCTTTTGGACATAGTTCATAAGTTCCTCATAGTCTTGGAGCTTATTGGACATGAGGATTTCATATATTGCAAGGAGGCATGGATCACAAACTATTGATCGATGGATTCCTGGATTTATGTGATGGAGGGGACGAGGGTTCCAAGCAGTGACGTATGTATCGAAGAAAGAGTTGGAAACACCAATGCTTGCTTCATTAGTCTAGTCGAGGTCATCCATATCAGGTGTGTTTTCAAACCATAGGAAACCATGTATATATTCAGAGCCTCTATGTTGAAATAATACCTTATAAAACAAGATGAGAAGAAGTAAGAGGGATGCATGCAAAAATTGTACACAAAGTAGAGAAGAAAAATAATGGTAGATTAATACCTGCACCAAAATTCCTTTACAAGGAATCCTTTTAGTAGGACCTCTTTTAAGAATATTTTGAATCTGCAATGGATGTATTGAGAGGCATAATGTGGGTTTGCAACAATGTTTTGGATTCTCCAACAAGTTTGATCATGTGCATTAGATGGAGGACTAGAAGGCATGGTCATATGCAAGTCATCCCATTTGGTATCAGTTGCACTTAGTGTGAAGAAGAAGGTAGGGCTACCTTGTTGAATGATCATGTCATTGAGCTCCCCTCTAGCCCTGGTACAAAAATATGGTCTCCCTCATAGGGATGAGCCGAAGTGCATAATACGGTCTAGAATGGTCGAAGGAGGCAATTGCTGAAGGTGGTGGTGAAGGTCGGAAACAGTTGCTGGTAAGTTATTTGCAAGGTCCATTTTAATGAATACAACCATGGTTGCTTGGTTTTGATTGTTCATGATAAGGTTGTATAAGTAATATCAAATTATAGGATGTTGGCCAAAGTGATTATTATTGTAGCACATTAGATGGAAAGAGTATTCTTCCATATCAACTTTTGTGATTCTCGGTTGGTTAAGCATGGTAGATATGATGGGAAAGATGGTGGGGAAGGCCATGGAGAAGAGGCCCTCGATGTTTTATTCATTGACTGGAGAAAGGCTAATGATGGGAAATTGAAGTGAATGGCCTGGTGTGGAATTGGAGGATTCTATGTGGGCAAGTATTTCATCAATCTCGGTATGAGAATTTGGAAGAGTTGATAAAAAGGAGGATGGTTGAAGGTCAGACGGGCATGTGTTGAGGAACTCATGAGAAAGAGTTCCAAAGAGTGTTTCTTGGGGTTCTGTTGATGGTGCTAGACCCGCTAACATGTCAGGGGATCTCCCTGGTAAGAAGTCCCAATTAGACCTCAAACCGTTCGGTGTAGGAGTCCCAACAGTGGTTCGTACGTAATGCCTTGATCGCAATTTCACATAGAGGCAAGTAAGATAACTCTATTGGTAGCAAGGATGTGACATCTACAATGAGCCAAGGAAGCTATATGAGAGGTTATAACACATGAGGGTTGAGATGAGTGCGCCCCTTGGAAATCTGTAATAGTACTCGGATTGGAAGGGAACACACGAGCGAGGATGCATCACAAGATGGAGAGAAAGTTAGTGAGAAATCCAAAGTGATGGTTAAACCAACAACACATTTAAGAAAGATTCATACATACTTATATAGAATAGTCCATACATGCATGCGTAAGCAAACAAATACATATATCATTTAGAGTAAACTAGATAACATATAATACAATACAACGTATGCATGAAATGTTCTGGCTCTATCATATTAAGAAGTGTAAGTTCTAGTCATACAATACATCCATATCCAACCACTAGTTCCAATAGTGGAACATTACAGCCACAACTGCCTACTCCTCCAAAGAGATGTACTAGCTCTGCGCAGTGGAGAAACCAAGGCTCATTACAATAATGTCCAAGATCTCTCTAAGATAGTCTTATTGGAAGCTTGGCTTACCAAAATAATTTACAATGAGTTATGAGGTTCTATTTATAGAAATTAGTGGGGTGACCCTTGAAATTCCCCTTTGTGACAGTTCATCTACCCTCATGACTCTTCATCTACTCTATGAATGTTACATCCAACTATCGACACTTGAACTTCCACTTGACAAGACATTACATTACAATGCACATGCGCCCATGTGAGACAAAATGGCTTGAGCAAGCCATGCAAGACATCACTGACACTTGGTTCATTGTGGTGAGACCAACTCTTTGACATGCTTATGATGGTGAAGGTTGTGAGTTGATGCCAAGCTTGGTCATTCATGATGGTGTGCATGCGCTCCCTCGTGACATCTTGCTAAAACGAACTCTTGCCTCCTTTGAATTTGGGTGGATTGGTGTGGCTCCTTCATCCAACTCGTCTACTAACATGTGCATGCTCTTCTTGGGTGCGGCTGAATTAGAAACACACTAATGCATAGTGTCTATGCTGATCTTCC
This sequence comes from Pinus tabuliformis, assembly GCA_031772625.1. Taxonomy (NCBI): domain Eukaryota; kingdom Viridiplantae; phylum Streptophyta; class Pinopsida; order Pinales; family Pinaceae; genus Pinus; species Pinus tabuliformis. Next base: position 1,560,192,027 of record CM062804.1, read on the forward strand.
AGTGTGTGTTGGTGGTCATGTGCATCAAATGTCAACTACATGTTTAGCTCTAGTTGGAATTGCTTCTTGTCTTTGCCTCGGTGAGTGTGCCAAAATGGGTTAGATTGCATGCATGTGCACAACAACGTGCATGCTGCTAAATTCGCTTGCATGCGATCAACAACACTGCTCACCATGTCTGCTCCGTGCTAGCTATTGGGATGGATATTTAACGCGTACAGGCACAACTTCATCTATGAGTGCATGTTGCGGCCCCTGCGATACCTGTTCCTGCTACAACTCATTCTCTTGTCTATGGAGCTCTGTTCTTCCTTGGGTTGCCGCTTGAGCAGATGGAACTCCTTCTTTGTTATGTTCTTTACCTTTGCATGATCTTCATGTCACGCCGTCACCTCATAGCCTGAGTCTCCAAAGTTGCTTTCACCAGAAGTGGATCTGCTTGAGCTTGCAACTTTGTTCCGCCTATATGTTGTCAACAACCTTCCTCTTGCATTCACGACATCTGGTATGTTTCCTTCCGCTGTTGTTGATAGTGATGCTTGTTGTGATGTTGCTGCCATCATATCTTGATGTCCTTGTCTACGAACAAATTGATGTCTTCGTGGGTAGGCAAGTTCATAGACACTTGATCGACTGCATCCCCAAGCATGCTATGAACAGTGTCTTCAAATCTTCTCTACCGGAAACCATTGTACCTGTGATGTTGAGAGGCAAATGAACACCTGCAATACTTGGAGACATGGAAACACTCATGGCAAGCAATATATTAGTCGAAAACCAAAATTAACTTGAGAAATAACTTGCAACATACCTATGTGACTAATCATGAAGGTTGTGCAATTTCGGCTGGGAGGTCGGGAGACTGTCTGGAAAGACTGCACAAGGCATAGTTCGGGCTGTGAGGAGGGTGAATGACTACTGGAACTATGCAATGAACAGTCTAGCCTAGCTTCTAACTATTGGAATTGCGCAATGCACAATCTCAGCTGGTAATGGTTGTAGGCTCAGTGACTGCATTGTGCAGTTTTCTGGGCCAGTAGTCACTATCCCTCAACATTGCGCAATGTAAGACTAGAGGACAGTCACTGGGAAGAAATGCACATTTCTTGAGAGGAAGACAAAGCCTTCCCTCTTAGGATTGCGCAATGCTATCTTCGTGAGGCAAAGTCCGGGCCAAGGCTGCCTAGACCCGCTGACAGGCGACTGAGAACGAAGGTGAGTGTGAATGTATGGCAATACTGAGTGTAAGCATAAGTGAATGATCGTGTGTGCAAATGGTGAGTGAAAAATTCAAAAGATAGAACAACATGCATGTGGGTGAGGCGAGTCACCAAATCGGAGACTGTTCGTGAAAAATAGTTTCATTCATGCGACATTAGTGAGATGTTGATGAAAACTAAAACATCGCTACTACAAGCTAGTATGTATCAAAATGACGACAAGCACTCACTAAAATGAAGTAGAAAACATTCATACGAAGAGAAACACAAAAAGCACCAGAAATGCAACACAAGACATGGTAGGCGAGGCTACCCCAAAACAGTTGAGCTGAATGTGCCGATGACTCCTAGATGTGATGTAGGATGTCAGAGCTGTAAGGTTGATGTGAGGAATGAACTCTCCTGTGTCCGGTTCATGAGTTTTGATAAAATCGAAGATGTGACACACATGCCACAAATATAGGAAGAGCAACACTTGGTGGGAGGTTTCCAAAATGATCCTTGCATGCAACCTCCAGCTGCTAAAAGTAGATCCCTGAATCAAGGGATGCCTTTGCATGCTTCCTTGGGAGAAACAACCCATGAATGCAAATTGGTTTTGCTCAGTCTTGGGTGGAACTGGTCAACCCAACTGCACATGCAAGAGGCTACTCAACTGCTGGGAGAAAATGCGCATTTCCAGATGGGAGTTGGATTGGCTTCCCATCTGAACATAGTATTGTTTATAATATTTACTATATATGAGAATAGAACTACATAAGATATTCTCCTTATTCGATAGTTGTAACCAATGACCTTTGGTTGATCCATGTCTGCTCCGAGCTCGGGTTCACTGATCAATAGGTAGGGGCAAGCGGGCTTCGAACCTTCAATCTTCATCTTAGGAGCGTGGGCCGGCTAACCGAACCTACTCTACCCCAACTCATTCCATCGGTTGAGATCTTATATAAGGTGATATCCAGTGAAATGGTTCTTGAACAAAGCCAAGACTCTCGGAGGCTGTTATAGACATATTTGGGCACTGCAACCCCAATCACATGTGTCCATAAACCAGGGGCTTATAAAACCCTAAAAGTGTTGTTTCATACTCTAAAGGAACAAGTTCAGCTGATTACATCATCTCCCAGAAGTTCTCCATGAAAAACTACTCAAAACTGGTCAAAACAGGACCATATAGACTGCTCCATGCATAGGGTGCAATGCATCTCACATATTACACACAGGGGGTGCGATGCATACTGGAAATCCATTCTGTAGGGCATGATGAGCAAGAGCAAACAAATGGCAGAAGCAGTGTGCTAGGTGGAAACCCAGAGAATCTTCTAGAAACTGCTCATATGACACTTGACTCTCTGAATTCGCCCAGGGATGAGTAAGAGATCTGAAATCTCCAAGTGGAACCAAGAACTATCAATGAAATAAAACTAATCAAAATCCCAGACGCTGACTCATTCTCCTGAAAACATCTATATATGGATCCCTCATCCAAGAGATCCAGAGGTTGGAATTTGGTAATTTGCAAGGAAGTGTTGGTTTCTCTTTGAAGACATTGTTGGGTGATCTTTCTTTGTATGAGGTGAAGAGGGCTTTCATGCTGGGAGGATGATGCTGGATCAGACAGCTTGGTTGTAATCCTCTCTTCTACTACTTCTATCAATAAAGCTATTTGAGTTTTCCTCCATATGCTTGTATATCTCTGAATCTTGTTTATGTATGCATTTATATGGTTAATGTACATCTGATCCTACATTATTTATGGTTATAGATCTCTATGCTTTGATGGTATTTTGCTGCCTTGGCTCTATAGGTGTTCTTTGAAGTGGGACAAGTGAGAAAGGAGTGGCGAAAGCTCTATCAAAGGAGAGAGGAAACAAGCAAGGAGACTAGCAAAAGACTGAGGTTGGTGCTCTCTACTTCTCTCTCATCCATCTCTCATAAAGGAAAACACAAGTAACTTTAATCTGTTTGTTTCTAAGATAGCTACCCATCTTAGTGGGATTATTAGCTCTGAATGGACACTAGTTTTCTCGATAACAAAATGGCGACTCCACTGGGGATCGAATAGTTTGTTTGTTTTGTTACTATTGTTTTCTCTATAAACCACAAACGGAGCCGAAGTCAAGCCAGTTAGCCTTTGAACTGCTTTTGCTATGCAACTGCAAAGTAGATCAATGTTGCTTCAATCAATCTCTAGGTTGGCTTATGAACTAAACATCTAGCTTGCAAACATCCTAAGTGCCTTGGTGGTAGCTCAAATAACCTCATTAGATCAGCCCCTATACTTTGCGTTTACTGACAATCATTAGCTTAGCCTAATTCCCTGAACTTAGCTGTAAACTCTGAGCAAAAACCAAGCTCAGTCTTGTCCTTGGACCATCGCACTGTCTCTTCTTGGCAGTCTAGATGCATCGCACCTCTCATGTGCTGTAGGTGAGATGCATCCCTATTTCCCTGTGTTACAAGTGCGATGATCAAATGAGACTGTTTCTGCCTCCAGATTTTGGTTTTTTTCATTGTCTTCAACATTATTCAGTAGTTTTGTTGTCTGTGATCATTATATCTTTGTTGAAACCATCTTCCTTTGCATTATTCAGCCTCCATCAATAAAGAATTGTGAATTTTTTTTATGTATTTTTCATCATTTACAGTTTTCTTGTGCAAACAGTAGCTTAATCGAACTGTCGTCTTCTGATTTGAAAGTGTCGCAAGTGTCATTTTCAGTCAAAGAAAAGAGTCTTCCTCTTTTTGATAGTTGATTACACTTTTGCTATTGTATTTGATTTGAATCACTAGTATTTCAAGTGTCGAAAGCAGTTTAAATTCAAAATCGTAAAGTGTCATCTTAACCCTACTTTCGTTTTTTGAAAAGAAAATTGTTAGTACTGTCGCTTTGAAAGAAGAATAGTTCAGATTTATACTTAGCATTCTTTTTGTCATTCATACATTAAGAAAGTAGAAAACAAATACATGCATGTGCATTTGCATTAAGACTGCATGCTGAAGTTGATTTAGGAAAAGTGCATCTAGTGTGTGCTCTCTGCTCTATGTTGAAAGAATTTCATTTCTCTTTCCTTAGTAGCTAGGATTTTCATTGCCAAAAGAAAGTAAACGACTGTTTATCATCTTAGATTTCATATTTAGGAATTTTATATCTACATCACGCGGTGAACCTTAAAGGAAAACTTCTTAAGAAATATCAACTGTAAAATAAACTTCAATAAACATAAAAACACTTTGGAACCTGTTGAGGGCCCTGAAATCGGGTCAACAACAAGGGGGATACCCACCCGGTCGGGAACCTGGTTGGCGGCTCCATGCCCGTTTGGTGTAGTGGGTCCGACTTGGGATAACAGGACCAGCTTCCCGTTCTAAGGGTGTGTGTGTGTGTAGAGTTTGGTGATGTGTGTGTGTGTGTAGAATATGATGATGAAAATATGGAATTATTTCTAAGCTAATCTAATTCTAAACTCTGAGACTGAATTTTATACTACTTTAATCTATCAAGAACAACACATCTAATCTACGCTAACCCGGGATAGAACTTTTTCCATTATGCGATCTAGAAAGATTTCACACAATAACTGGTAATGAAGATTATTCAGCTATTATGAGAAAATAAATCAATTAAGATGAACCATCCTGCATAAAAAGTTAAGCAAAACGGTTGTGAATAGCATATCGCATAATCAGTTATTCATGTATTAAGCACAAATAAATGACTCCACCGTACAAAAGTGCCAAATGGTAGTCCACTCATTCATACATTAACATATAAACAACATCAGCTATATATTACTCTAAGAATGCAAGCAGAAATTCGTCAAGAGATAAAAGTACCATTTATGACTGATTTTATACTCACAGACCTGAAGCAATAACGATCTATTTCTACTTAATTCTAATGCCTACTAAGAGTACATAAGTGCAACATCAGTAGCAGGTATTAAAATGCAAACATAAATAAATCTCGATCCATCCATTCATCAAAAACCCCCTCCGAGGGTGCAAAAGTGCATGTTCTGAGGACAAGTTTTTTGACAAATTTCCGGACCCTTCTCCAATGCAACGAGAAGGGTTAAATACTACTAACCGACTAATTTTAATTACACAAATTTAGGGAACGGCTTCAAATGACCGCCCTTTTACTAAAACAAATTTATTTCTAAAAACTGAATCTAATTTCTAACCATTTCTGTATCTACTCCTTAGTGCTGTAAGCGATGCGCTGTTCCCCATGAAAGAGTCGCCTGCTTGTCCTTTCCTTTTGTTCAAGCTTGAAAATTAGAAATAACAAGAGCAGGCACCTCTTTCTGACAAACTAGAAGATATTTTTGAAAGTGTTCTTCTGGAGGAGTGTCTTCACGGCGTGTATACTTAGTACAACTCAGATTTCTTTCAAACTGATTGTGTTGTTGCTATTTCGGTTTCCGGCCGTGCGAATGACTCAATGAGCTGGGGATTTTGTTGCCTGAATGATTTTCTTAATTGAAACTTGTTTCCATTCTTTGTTCCAGGCTTTTCTGAGACGTCTTTCCCCTTAAGCGTTTTTCTTTTTGCTTTACCCAATTTGGGACTCAGGATCTTTCATAAATGCTTTGCTTTTGTTCACCTTTGACTCTGAGTCCTGGATAGCCTATTTCCATCAGCATTTGTTGAGTGATACTCTGGAATCCGCGGCCCTGCTGTATGTGGTATCCATCTGCGAAGTCATCTGCTCTCTGTTCTTCTAGCTCTGGCGCTTTTCCTTAGATGTTTCCTGCATATAGATTTATATCAGTTGCTGACTTATAGTTCACGTAAATGAAAAGAGACAGAAGAAAAGATTGACATGAAAGCATTAAGTTCTAATGAATGCATAATCATGTCACCCATTATGACTCGACTTTTCGAAAAACACAACATAATCATCTTTGGATACACATGCGTACAATCATTAATTTCCCGTAAGGTGCGCGCCTAATTTTGGGCTCACAGATCATGCCGAGGAATGCCTGCGACAAATGGCCTCTGCGATTTGCATCGCAGCATCGAAGATTGTGATGTAAATAGGTGGCAACCCAGCAATTGATAGTCTCATTTGTCGGACACCATAGATCGCAGGTCGCAGCTTTGCATGGTCGCAGATCGCAATATCGCAATATCGCGATGTCGCAAGTTTTTTGCTTTGTCACTCTGTGCTGCTTTATGCGACATTGCGACGAGCGACGTTGCATATCGGCCGTCGGTGATTCTTTATGTTTTCTCTTTTTGAGCGCTTTTAATGCACGCGATGCGATGAGTTCTCGCGTCGCTCCTCCTCAGTGTATTTATGCGCTTTGGGAAAGCGCTCCTTTTCTCCTTTGCGACGCGATATAGCTTCTTAGGGAGTTAATACAAAATATTTTTCAAACAAAAATATTTTTTGGATTTTTGGTTAAGGGTCCCCCTTTGCTTGATGTTATTACTAATATCAAACAAAGAGGGGGGTTGTTGGTGACCACAACAATGGCGATTCACTGTGAAGAACCAGTTATCTTTGCATTTCTATTGACCATTCACTTCCGAAACAACAAAATTTTTATATGTCTAAATTTTGTTATGGACAGATAGAGTAGATTACCCCTCACCTTGTCGACGATATTTTGTCTCAGCCCTTTTTATATCCCAATTTCTTGCTTCCTCAGGTTTTTTCTTGCATTCGCATCAGACATTACTTGGTCTTGATAAAAGATAAAATAAGGTCTTCTCTGCGTACTAGCTTAAAAGTATGCTCATTTGTCGTAGGTAGAGCCTCTGCTGCCCGCAAGCATCCATAGCCTCGACAGGGTTACCATGTTATCCAGCAATGATCCTTTTTCTTGCTTGAGGTTACTTGCAACATTCCAGAGAAAAATCCTTTTTGACACACTTTTCCTTTTTTAATTCTCTAAATAACAATGTCTTGGTTTGGTGGCCAAATTATGACACAGTCATTCACTTGATTTACACTTTTGCTGAACAAGCCGGCTCGTGATGAGACCTCTTGTCTTTTGATTGCAACAATCTTAAGTCGTTGCCCTGTTTTGATAGACAGTATTGGCAAAGTCAGCAAGTTATAATATCTGTGATCATGATAAGCCGGCTCGTGATGAGACCTCTTACTCTTTGAGATATAGTGTTTTCCTTGGATTGTTTCTCTGAACGCTGTAATTTCCTTTTAGCAGGGAGGAAGTCATTGTTTTTCCTTAAGAAAGCTCTGGACGACAATAATAGAGTTTTTGAAAACAACAGCTTTGCAGAGAATGCTTATTTTATTATTGATGATACCTTTCATGGTGCTGATACAAAACAATTCTTTTACCAGAGGTTGCTTTTGTCAAAGTTTTTTAGAGGTCGAAACGAGTATCGTAATCAAAGTGAAGTTAACTCTATTTGTCAATAATAAAATTCAGATTTTCAAAAATTTTGCTACTTGTACAAGCGAAATCAAAATCTGATAGAGAATTGGCGTGCTCTTTCATGAATCCTTTTTTAAATGATCATTTACAACGGGTTTTATCCATAAAAAGAGAAAAACAAAACAAAATAAAAACTAAAAATTAAATCTATCCTACAAAAATCAGAAGAATTCTCTTCTATGGAAAGTATAATTTAAGAATCAATCCGTTGACAGGTAAAGAATCTCTCCTTCTTGCCAGATCCTGCAACACGAATGTAGATGGGCCTACGACTTCTACAATCTGAAAAGGGCCAAGCCACAGCTTTTGAAATTTCCTATGTTTGCCCTTTTCTTCATGAGCCTTATCCCATTTCAAAACTAAATCACCCATCTGAAAGTTTTTTCTGGTTATGATGCTTGAGTCAAAAGAAGATTTTATTAGCGCTTGGTGATGAGCATGGGTTTTCCTAGCTTGTTCTCTTTGCTCTTCTAGTTTGATTATTTCCATTTGTCTTAATTGTAAAGAGGAAGTAGATACTTCATCGATATATTGCACTAAAGACAAAGAGGGAATGACTAGGTGAGTCAGAAGAACCACTTCTCTCCCATAAACTAAATTAAAGGGAGAAGTGCCGATTGAAGCTTTATTTGTGATTCTATCAGCCCATAAAGCATTTACCGGCGCTTTGTGCCAATTCTTTTGGTTTCGGTCGACTGTTCTTTTGATAATTCTGATTAGGTTCTTGTTTGTTGATTTAGCCAATCCATTACCTTGCGGATAGTAGTTGGTGGAATATTTCAGTTTGAAACCTCTTTTAAGCGCAAACTCAGTCATAGTATTTCCAGAAAAATATGAAGCGTTATCAAACATTAATGTTGTTGGCAATCCAAACCTAGTGATGATAAATTGATCTATGAATTCAATAATATTTTCAGAATGAACTATCTTGAGAGGAACTGCTTCTACCCATTTGGTAAAATAATCAGTTGCCGTAAGGATATACTTATGCTGCTTAGAAGAGTGAGGAACGATCTCACCTATTATGCCCAAGCCCCATTGACTGAATGGTTGGTCGATGTTGACTGGTTGTAGTGGCATGGACGGTTTCCTTTGTTTTCCTGCAGCAGTCTGGCAGACTTGGCATTTCCTTACGTGATTGTATGAGTCTTTGAACAGCGTGGGCCAGTAATATCCTGCACGCAATATTTTATGTGCAGTCGCATCTCCGGCATAGTGTCCACCTGTTGGTCCATCGTGGAGTTCCTGCAAAACCTTTTCGGCTTCAGTTTTCTCAAGACACCTAAGAAGCACAGAATCGTAATTCCTTTTAAACAAGACATCATTTATGAGCTGGTATTGTTTAGCTTTTAATCTCAGAGCTCTTTTCTTGGTATGATCCAGATGTGATGGAGCATACCTGTTCTTAAGAAAATAAATGGTGTCAGCATATGATGATTCTGCATCGTTTAGGCTTACCTCATGCGCTTGTACCTCTTCAGATGAGTTCTTCGGGATTTGCGATGCTCCGGCTAACATCTTGCAGAAGCCTTGACCTCTTACGATGTTTGCTGGTTTGATCTCAAGATCATATTCTTGTAAAGCGGTAATCCAATTAGCTCTCCTTTCGCCCACGTCTTTCTGCACCAAAAGGTTTCTTACCACCGGAAACGGTACTACGACTTTAGTGTGGGCTTTAAGCAAGAAAGGTCTGAAATATTTGATCGCTTTGAAAACAGCATATGCTTGTTTCTCTACATCTGAGTAATTAATTTCAGCACCTTGTAAGTTCGAGCTAGAGAATGCGATTGGAGCTTCCGCTTTCTCTTGATTTACTTGGGTCAAAATCACGGCATAGGATTTCTCTGAGGCAAAAGTGTACAAGATAAAAGATTCCGAAAAATTTGGGGTGGCCAAAGATGGAGAATTGATGATAGCTTGTTTGATTAAGTAAAATGCTTCGTGCTCATCTAGACCCCATTTGAAATTTGAATTCTTTTTTATCATATTTTGTAAGGGAGAAATAATACGTGAAAAATCCGGGATAAATCTTTTGACAAAATTGATCTGTCCAAGGAAGGATTGCATGGCTTTCTTGTTATGAGGTATGGATATTTCGGAAATTTCCTTGATTCTGTCGGGTTCTATGTGAATACCAGATTTCGACACTATGAATCCGAGCAATTTCCCTTCGCTTAATGCAAAGAAAGATTTCCTTGGGTTGAGCGAAATCCCATACCTCAAGCATCTTTGAAAGATTTGCTTCAAATCTTTGAGATGGTTGTTTCGTTTTTTGGAGTACACTGTTATATCATCCAGGTAGATCACTACTGATTTATTGACTAACCCTTTAAACGCGATGTCCATGGCTCTCTGAAAAGTAGCTCCGGCATTGATCAGAACAAATGGCATCTTCTGATATGCATAAGTGCCCCATTTGGTTCGGAACGTAGTCTTTAACTGATCATCGGGATGCACCAGTACTTGATTGTATCCTGGAAATCCATCCAGGAATGACATTAATTCTGAGCCTGCTACTGCCTGTAATATTTGCTCCATAGGTGGGAGGGGAAAGTTATCTTTCTAACAGGCTTTGTTGAGATTTCGGAAATCAATACAGATTCTAATGTCTCCGTTTTTCTTCCTAACGGGCACCATATTGGATACCCATTTAGAATGCCTTACGGGGAAGATTATTCTGGCTCTCAACAACTTATTAAGCTCAGTTTTTATCTGATTTTCTAGGTTAGGGTGTATTTTTCTGAGCTTCTGCTGGACAGGTTTTTCATTGTCAATCATAGGGATAACATGTTGAATGATAGAAGTGTTGTATGTCTTTAGCTCATCGTAATTCCAGGCAAAAACGTTCTTGTATTGTCTCAGAAGATGGATATATGCTGATTTCTCTTCAGGAGCTAGGCCGTGACCTAGGTTAACGTTTTGTGGCTTCTGATCGGTCCCTAGGTTTACTAATTCATAGTTCAGGGTAGAACTGCAAAGTTTAGCATTGGCGGACCTTTTAAACCGACTTTTCAAATCATATAAATCTTCTAACTTGACCACCGATTTCGGTATAGCATTGTCAGAGCCATTTTGTTGTATTTGGTGATCATGATGGTCTTCGTCGATTATCTGATTTGAGTAGGATCCTTCAGAAGTAAGGAAATTTACGATGTCAGGATCGTCGTTGAACACTCTCCAATTGGTGATATTGTCAGGGATGGATGGTCTAAAGATTAATTCTATTGAAAACCTATCAGGACTAAAATCTTCAGAAGGGATAAGTCTAGAGGCTACGTTAGCTAACAGGTCTGCGCTCGCGTTTTGAATTCTTGGAATTGACGAGATATTGAATGCTACGAAATGTGCAGTGAGATCTTGAACTAATGATTGATAATGCTTTAAATGACTTGACTGGCAATGTATGGTGTTACGTACCTGTTTTACGACGATCTCCGAATCTCCAAAGACTTGAAGATACTTAACGTTCAATCCGATTGCTTTGTATAGGCCTTGAACCAAGGCTTCGTACTCCGCTGTGTTGTTTGTGCAATCGAACTCAAGTCTGCATGTGAGCATAATCTTGTTCCCATCTGGGTTAATCAGAATGCATCCTGCTCCTACTCCCTCATTGGATTTAGATCCGTCAAAATATAATTTCCAAAATAAAGATGTATTTACAGAATTATCTAAAAAACTAAAACATTTTGAGTCATCAGTTTGGGAGAAATTTTCAACTTGGGATAAAACTGAATTCTCTAAGTATGGTGAAATATGAGCATTGAAATTACCTAGGAAAGAATCTATTGCGTAATTGCCTACAATGCTGCTATTGTATGTTATGGCTTCATTTTCTCCTTCCAGTTCTGTCAATATGTATTTTTGGTGCAACTCTCGTTCAACCTTTATCTGATTTGGTTTACCATTGTATGGCAACCACATGTGTGACCAGTCAGTTGAAAAATATCCGTGGAGTTTCTCTGACCAATCCCTGCTAAGAATCAGACCATAGAACTCAGGGATATCAACTACTAGAATGTCTATAACCTAACACACTTTTGGGTTAGACGACAATCTTATGGTCACCTGATTAAGTTCACCAATCACTTCGACTTGGGATCGATCAAGTTGAACTATACGTACTGTGGATTTTTGAGGTTGCACATTCAATTTGGCACATATTGACCTGGGTAAAATATTTGTTGAAGCACCAGAATCGACCAAGCAATTGTGCACGTTTTTGTTGAAGATTTCATATGTGAGAAGAAAAGGAGGAGTATGAGATCTTGATCTTCCTCCAATCAAGGCGATGTCATTTGGATCAATTTTATTGATCGTGTTGGTTGGAGGCCTTCCCAGATTGTGGGAAGCTACAGCTGTAGGTAAAGATGTAGTAGGCACAGCATGTAATTCTTTCATCATTATTTTCTACTCGTGTTTCAATTTACTCAATTCATATAGAGTGATATTAGCCCTAGTCTTCTTCATGTCATCAATGATGTTATACTCCATTTCATCCGACACTATTAGTGTTCTTAATGGAGGTGTCTGATCAGATTGGACTGGGCTAAGATGGGTCGCTTTAACAGTTGTCTTTTTTGTTGCGACCTTTTCTTTTGTTGCAGGGCTTGCGCCCTTTTGTTTTGGGGTAGTCTGGGGAGGATCAAGTTGATTTTTGCTTCTCGTGCTAACAGGAAATGCTTCTTGATCCTCTTCTTGTGGGAGGATGAAGTCCCACATTCCTTGTAGTTCTACGACCTCTTCCTCGTCGGTCTGCCCTTCAGTGGTATTCTCTTCTTCTTCGTCTTCTTTAGATTCAACGTTTGAGACAACACTGGGTGGTTTTACCTCCATGGGAGGATTTCTTTTAAAAATCCTAAAGGGCTTTTTCGAAGAAGTCTCTGCTACTTGTTTCTTAATATCAATCATCTCATTGGACATGGCTTTCAACACTTTTTGTAATCCTTCCAAATCGAAAGGGTCTTTCGTTTGCTTCTTCTTGGTGTCTTCTTTGGAAGAGATCTTCTTAGATTTGCGTTCTTCGTTAGCAGATCTCTTTTCTAGGGCTACCATGCGTTTTTCCACTGCTAATGCTTTTGTCAAGTTGTCAACTAAGGTGGTCTTGTTTGCCCTATCTACGAAGATAGCCAAGTTTGGAGGTAAAGCCGTGATGTACCATTCACATCTTACTTCCTCGCTGGGTTGTGAAGCAGCGGGGATTTTGTTGAGGATCTTATTGAACCGTAAGTTAAAATCTTTAATGGGTTCTCTAGCCTCAGCCTTAAGATTAGATAGGTCATTGATCAATGTCGCCGTGGATCTGTCATCACCAAACTTGGTGAGGAACTGACTTTGAAAAATGTCCCAGCTAGTGATGGATCCGGAAGGTAACGAAAAGTACCACGACCTGGCTGTTCCTTGCATTGTATAAGGGAAAAGCCGGACAACAGCGTCTTCGTTAGTGACTCCGTTGAGATTAACAGAAAGCATGAAATTATTGATATGTTCCTCGGCTAGCATTCCTGCTTCCGGATTGAATTTAGGCAGCCATTTCTCAGGATGGGCCGGTATAGGGCTCAGGGGTGGAGGCATTAAAACCGCCCCAGGATTGTTCCATGGAGACTGGGCCATCGCTGAGCTGCTAGTTAATGGAAGTGCAGAAGATGATCCCTGATGCTGAGAAGATGAAGATATTAAGATCTTTGATGTTTGAAGAGGAAGGTTTGTAGAAGATGGGTGAGTGAGTTGGAATGAAAGAGTGGGTGGTTGACTTCGCGGTGAGGGAGTTGATATGGACGGAGTGGATGAAGGAGTCTTACTGTCAGACTCTGGTGGAGTTTTCCTTGCTCTTTTCCTGGCAGGAAGAGGGATTTCACTTGGTTGTATACCAAATTTTCCACTCTTTAATCTGGTAAGGGGATGAGCAGGGTTGTACTACGAAGTCACGCTGCTTTTGGATTTATCAGACTTCTGGTTAAAAATAGAGAATCCCTGGAGTTTACGAATCAAAGTTCGAATTTCAGGGGGTTCAATGATAGATTGGTCTGATATATTCGAATATGTAGCAGTGGTAGATACTCGAGCGACTTCAAATTCCTGTTTTAACCGTGTTGGAGAAGTCGAGGGAGTTGATGAGGGTGTATTACTCTCAGAATGGTATTTAGATATTTCTTTAGGTGCCATTCATAGTTTGTGCCCTCCTTCTAGCACCAAATATGTTGAGGGCCCTGAAATCGGGTCAACAACAAGGGGGATACCCACCCGGTCGGGAACCTGGTTGGCGGCTCCGTGCCCGTTTGGTGTAGCGGGTCTGACTGGGGATAACGGGACCAGCTTCCCGTTCTAAGGGGGTGTGTGTGTGTATAGTTTGGTGATGTGTGTGTGTGTAGAATATGATGATGAAAATATGGAATTATTTCTAAGCTAATCTAATTCTAAACTCTGAGACTGAATTTTATACTACTTTAATCTATCAAGAACAACACATCTAATCTACGCTAACCCGGGATAGAACTTTTTCCATTATGCGATCTAGAAAGATTTCACACAATAACTGGTAATGAAGATTATTCAGCTATTATGACAAAATAAATCAATTAAGATGAACCATCCTGCATAAAAAGTTAAGCAAAACGGTTGTGAACAGCATATCGCATAATCAGTTATTCATGTATTAAGCACAAATCAATGACTCCACCGTACAAAAGTGCCAAATGGTAGTCCACTCATTCATACAATAACATATAAACAACATCAGCTATATATTACTCTAAGAATGCAAGCAGAAATTCATCAAGAGATAAAAGTACCATTTATGACTGATTTTATACTCACAGACCTGAAGCAATAACGATCTATTTCTACTTACTTCTAATGCCTACTAAGAGTACAGAAGTGCAACATCAGTAGCAGGTATTAAAATGCAAACATAAATAAATCTCGATCCATCCATTCATCAAAAACCCCCTCCGAGGGTGCAAAAGTGCATGTTCTGAGGATAAGTTTTTTGACAAATTTCTGGACCCTTCTCCAATGCAACGAGAAGGGTTAAATACTACTAACCGGCTAATTTTAATTACACAAATTTAGGGAACGGCTTCAAATGACCGCCCTTTTACTAAAACAAATTTATTTCTAAAAAATGAATCTAATTTCTAACCATTTCTGTATCTGCTCCTTAGTGCTGTAAGCGATGCGCTGTTCGCCGTGAAAGAGTCGGCTGCTTGTCCTTTCCTTTTGTTCAAGCTTGAAAATTAGAAATAACAAGAGCTGGCACCTCTTTCTGACAAACTAGAGGATATTTTTGAAAGTGTTCTTCTGGAGGAGTGTCTTCACGGCGTGTATACTTAGTACAACTCAGATTTCTTTCAAACTGATTGTGCTGTTGCTATTTCGGTTTCCGGCTGTGCGAATGACTCAATGAGCTGGGGATTTTGTTGCCTGAATGATTTTCTTAATTGAAACTTGTTTCCATTCTTTGTTCCAGGCTTTTCTGAGACGTCTTTCCCCTTAAGCGTTTTTCTTTTTGCTTTACCCAATTTGGGACTCAGGATCTTTCATAAACGCTTTGCTTTTGTGCACCTTTGACTCTGAGTCCTGGATAGCCTATTTCCATCAGCATTTGTTGAGTGATACTCTGGAATCCGCGGCCCTGCTGTATGTGGTATCCATCTGCGAAGTCATCTCCTCTCTGTTCTTCTAGCTCTGGCGCTTTTCCTTAGATGTTTCCTGCATATAGATTTATATCAGTTGCTGACTTATAGTTCACGTAAATGAAAAGAGACAGAAGAAAAGATTGACATGAAAGCATTAAGTTCTAATGAATGCATAATCATGTCACCCATTATGACTTGACTCTTCGAAAAACGCAACATAATCATCTTTGGATACACAGGCGTACAATCATTAATTTCCCGTAAGGTGCGCGCCTAATTTTGGGCTCACAGATCATGCCGAGGAATGCCTGCGACGAATGGCTTCTGCGATTTGCATCGCAGCATCGAAGATTGCGATGTAAATAGGTGGCAACGCAGCAATTGATAGTCTCATTTGTCGGACACCATAGATCGCAGGTCGCAGCTTTGCATGGTTGCAGATCGCAATATCGCAATATCGCGATGTCGCAAGTTTTTCGCTTTGTCACTCTGTGCTACTTTATGCGACATTGCGACGAGCGACGTTGCATATCGGCCGTCGGTGATTCTTTAGGTTTTCTCTTTTTGAGCGCTTTTAATGCACACGATGCGATGAGTTCTCGCGTCGCTCCTCCTTAGTGTATTTATGCGCTTTGGGAAAGCGCTCCTTTTCTCCTTTGCGACGCGATATAGCTTCTTAGGGAGTTAATACAAAAGATTTTTCAAACAAAAATATTTTTTGGATTTTTGGTTAAGGGTCCCCCTTTGCTTGATGTTATTACTAATATCAAACAAAGAGGGGGGTTGTTGGTGACCACAACAGAACCTAACGCACAACATTTAGAAGTCTAGGCTAGAGACATATTCTGGCGTCGTAAAGCTTGGTAACTATCGCTTTCATCATAGGTTGGATGATTCCTCCTCTTTGAGATGACAAGTGCCAATACGGACTTGTGCTCCCATGTTCCGTCGAGTATATATTGGGAGACCACAATAGGCTACATCCTTTATCCTTAGGGCGCTGCGTCTGCCGCCCTATCGATCGCAATGCACTGAACACAACATTCGGGAAGATTGAATGTAGTATTGTAAAAAGTATTCTGCAGTTTTGTGATTGGTTTGGTAATCCCTCTGTCTAGATTTTCAGAGCAGTCACTTTCATTCCATTTCAGACTCAAAAGAAAAGGTCTATCTAAGCGCTTGTCACTTCAAGCTCATTAAAAATCGAAGGCGACTAGAGTCATCTTTATATTTTTCTCGACTCTTAAAAATTGAAAAAGAAAGTTGTGTCAAAGCGTCATAAAATTTATTTTAATTAGAATAATGTCACTATTCCCTCGTTGGTCTTAGGTTGAGAAAATGGAGTCTACCAATCAAGGATTTCCCCTTGGGGGAAATCCTAGTCCTTTCTTCTCTTGGGGGGATGCTGGTGCTACACATACTGCTACATTGTCCCTTCCAGGACTCACAATTGGCCTTGCCAGTATGGATTTTCTCGACCTCTATCATTCAAAACACTATAATTCCTCAGCAATCCAATCAGCAACCAGATGAAGTTACTCTCCAACCTTCTACTTTGTTTGTTTCTCCCTCTCCTTCTTCCTCTTCGCTTGGTGAAGCTAGTAATGCTAAAGACCAAGTAGCTGAGAAGAAGAAGAAAGGGAAGGAGAAGAAGAAGAGTCCAATAGCAAAAGGGGGCAACCGTGCATCATCTGGTGAAAATCCACACACTGCACCTTCCAAACCTAAATCTCCATGTGCCATTTGCAAGGGATACCACTATCATCGAGATTGTCCCTGCATCCCACGGATCTTGAGGGACTAGTCTCCCTGCTTGCATAATCCGGTGTCTTCAACCGCTGATGATCATGTTTAAAGCACATTGTCAACTAGTGAAAACGAAGTCAATGGAAAAAAAGGAAGATCCAAACTTCCTTGTAGACTGTGTGAAGGCGATCATGCCCTCCATCATTGTCCCTTCTTAGACAAAGCTAAAAGAGTCTTGGATAATCATCCTGCATCACCGCAGCGACTTCCTCTCAGATACAAGAAACTCTTACTGAGTCCATCGCTAGTTGAAAATCCGATTGACGCACCTTTTTTGTCGGTCGAATCACCTATCATTGAAGATAAACCCTCTGAGTCCACATCGGACCAAATTCAACAGGTCGAGATAGCAGTCGACCCAATCTTGTCTTCAGAGGACCCACCTTTAGATGATACTGTCACCAAAGAGAATGAGAATGACACTATTCAAATTTCTTCGTAAACACAGAATCCGATGAACATGGTGGGAATCTACCCATTCTTTACCGCAGGAAGGAAGTTCGTTAGAGACTTATCCGATTGTTTATTCAGTCCCACCTCCAATTAATCTAGTCATTTCCTTCAATTGGAATCTACTAGGGAGACCCCGCCTACCATCTAATGTACCATTCCGAATCATAATACAAGATTACAGAATGATCATGGTTGGTACTATCATAGATGAAGGGGCTTCTGTGAGTAGCCTTTCCTCCACTGCTTGGAAAGCGCTTGGTTCACCATCGCTTCTGCCTGAGATTCGAAATCTGTAAGGCTTCAAAAAAGGAACTAGTTGACCGTTAGGGATCCCTCCAAATTTGCCTATAACTTTGAGAAGGAAAACTGTTTATCTGAACGTGATGGTAGTCCAAGGGCCATTAGATTAAAATCTACTCCTTGGACGTGACTACATTTATAGCATGGGAGCTATCGTTTCCTCACTCTTCCGAGTGATGTGTTTTCCACATGAAGGTAGAGTGGTCCACCTAGTTGACCAGCTTTCATTCCCTAGTTCAAACATGGCTATTAGTCAAATTCCATCCCTAACTGGTCTTTTTGCACAGGGAATGTCTAATCAATCTCCAGTCTGTCCACATGATGATCATGAGTGATTCGATGATCGTGACTGAAACCCAGGAGGCATGCGCCCTGGTCTGCTTCGGTAGGAAAACCCCAGATATAAGATAGGTTTCCATGTAGGAATATGACTAGTCTGATACCCCTGTCCATTTAGGAAAATGGATTTGGACTGGAAAAGGATTCCCCCGTCAAAGGTTATGTGATTGGGACTGACAACAATCACCTTTGTCCATTTCGATGGACATCACCAAGGAAGGTTTTGTCTGTGACGCGGATGGAACAATCTCGCTAATGCGAGAACTTCCATATGGTGACTTGGAAACTCTACTTTATACCTGGGGGCATGCAAACCTTTTCATATGCAAGTGAAAAGTGACCAGCGTAACTCTAACATCGTAGTTTTACTAAATTCAACTGCTTAAGTTAGGTGATTGGTCTGATCGACCATTCACCTTTGCCGGGACCAACGGAAACGGAAAATTAAAGGATATGTTTCCCGCCGAGAAGCTATCCTACCTAACCTTAGTAGTTCTTTAACCCCTAGGATAGTAGTTGGTCATTCATAGCTTGCATACAAAAGGCTCAAGAGCAAAGTTGCGCATGGGGCAAGCTCCCTAAAAAATGAACCTACTGATGAGACATCCTTATTATACGACTGACACGAGTAGTTTTACGTAAAGTTCAAGCTCGTTAAAAAATAAACCTCGCCACGAGCAGTTTTACGCAAATTTCAAGCTCGTTAAAAAATAAACCTCGCCATGAGTAGTTTTACGCGAAGTTCAAGCTTGTCAAAAAATAAACCTAGCAATGAGCAAATGTTTCCAGAGAGTTCAAGCTCATTAAAAAATGAACCCCACCTCTGGTAAATAACCATTTTGATCGCATGACTATTAGCTTTTGAACCTTGGTCATGTTCTTACCATCACCTCCACTCTTTTTAACCGATCATACACCTCCATTTGATTGTTTACCTTTTGAGGAACAACTACGACGAGTGATTCTATTGGCCACCCTCTTTCCACTGCCATGATTGGAATGTTCCAAACCTTACCTGGAACCAGTTGCTATCCAAAACATCACTCATTCCTCAAAAAACAAGTCTCCTTTAAGCTCTTTTCATCTGACTCATAAAATATGAAAATATTGCCGAGCAATTGGCCTCTCCATCTCGTTAAAGCGACCAGAAGTGCCATCCCTCCTCTAGATTTTAATCTTTTTGGACCAGAGGGATTATTACACAAAAAGATCGAGCGCTTGTCTTGGTCAGCTCATTAAAACTATCGAAAAGTCATCCCTTTCATATTATTTTACACTTTTTCAGACTTAAGGGATTACATTATGAAAAAGGACCACTAGGAGTTTCCTTTCCGTCCATTTTAGACTCTCTAAAATTGAAAAGGACCAAGTTATATTTGTTGATAAATTCGTTAAAACAATAGCGACAAACTTGTCCATGTAGACAAGCGCGAGTTTCACTGTCGCTAGGCTCGTCAAAACATAGTGATGGGTTTGCCCGAAGGGAAAATTATAGAACAAGCATATGTTATCCTCCTCAAGCTTGAAAAAAATAAAGAGGTATTGGTTAGCAATGACTGGGGAAAAGGGAAGAAAACTTGAATAGCTTCATTAGTAGCAGGTCACTCTTGAACGTGATAATTTCACTCCGTCACCATGATTGAGTCGAGTTGGGTTATTCCGTTCACTGGTCACATCACCATTGGTCCACCGTACCATCCACCTTGGCGTTAACGCTACCAATCCATTTCAGTGTCGCCGATATGTTCAAGAGAAGTCACTTAGAGAATTCACCAACCTAGCTAATGTCTCATCCGCTGCAATACCTTCACTCTCCATTTTTTCATGACCACCACCCTGAACCTTGTATTATCAGAACGTTTTCACCTCCACAAAATCATTTGCTCTGTTCCATGTCATAGATGTGGGATTCATTAAGGCCCTCCTACGATGGGTCACTTCTTGTCAACATCAGTTCATTATCCAAGAAGTTGACTTAGAGACAACCCTTTCAGTACTTTGAAGCTTGCATGACTCAATGGCAAGTTTCTCACTTCCGGCGATAGGTTTACATCAATGGCATTTGACCAAAAGATTTTATGTGGTGTTCGACACCAGCTCATGTATTCACACCATGTGAATTGTACTACAGTACCTTGACGTTCATCATCATTATCGGTGATTCCTCTCGTGCCTATTAATGGCTTACATCATTGGCTGGTAATCAGGCGTTGTCTTTCGATGTTCGACATCAGATCATCTTTTCACATGGATCGAATTGTACTTCGGGCAAAGATTGAATGAGTTTGAAGACCCCGGATCTAGTTTCATCCATCTGGGCTATGATATATTCAGGAAAATAAAGACATCAAATGTACATCATTGCTGCATAGATAATCATCCAAACTAAAGGATGATGGCTCTACCAGAATCATCAGTCTGCCACATAGACGATTATCTGTCTTATGTACATGAATATAAATTTACAAAGTTGAGCATGGGAATGCCCGCCTCAACTAGATCATGAAAATATTATGAAGATAATTTATTTTATTGTATCTTATTACAGGTCACCTTCCAATTCGAAAAACCTCGGATCCTCATTATAAAGCATTTCACCCGACATCAAAAGGATTTACAACCTCATGCTTTAGGGGGCAACTGTTATAGACATATTTGGGAACTGTAACCCCATTAACATATGTCCATAAACCAAGGGCTTCTAAACCCCTAAAAGTGTTGTTTCATACCCTAAAGGAACAAGGTCAGTTGATTACATCATCTCCCAGAAGTTCTCCATGAAAAACTACTCAAAACTGGTCAAAACAGGACCATACAGACTGCTCCATGCATAGGGTGCGATGCATCTCACCTATTACACACGGGGGGTGAAATGCATGCTGGAAAGCCCTTCTATAGGGTGTGATGAGCGAGAGTAGACAAATGGCGGAAGTAGTGTGCTAGGTGGAAACCTAGAGAATCTTCTAGAAACTGCTCATATGACACTTGCCTCTCTGAATTCGCCCAGGGATGAGTAAGAGATCTGAAATCTCCAATTGGAACAAAGAACTATCAGTGAAATGACACTAATAAAAATCCCAGAAGCTAACTCACTCTCCTGAAAACATCTATATATGGTTCCCTCATCTAAGAGATCTAGAGGTTGGAATTTGGTAATTTGAAAGGAAGTGTTGTTGGTTTCTCTTTGAAGACATTGTTGGGTGATCTTGCTTTGTATGAGGTGAAGAGGGATTTCATGATGGGAGGATGATGCTAGATCAGACAGCCTAGTTGTAATCCTCTCTTCTACTACCTCTATCAATAAAGCTATTTGAGCTTTCCTCCATGTGCTTGTATATCTCTGAATCTTGTTTATGTATGCATTTATATGGTTAATGTACATCTGATCCTACATTATTTATGGTTATAGATCTCTATGTTTTGATGGTATTTTGTTGCCTTGGCTATACAGGTGTTATTTGAAGCGGGACAAGTGAGAAAGGAGTGGTGAAAGCTCTATCAAAGGAGAGAGGAAATAAGAAAGGAGACTAGAGAAAGACTGAGGTTGGTGCTCTCTGGTTCTCTCTCATCCGTATCTGATAAAGGAAAACACAAGTAAATTTAATCTGTTTGTTTCTAAGATAGCTACTCGTCTTAGTGGGACTAGCAGCTCTGAATGGACACTAGTTTTCCCGATAACAGAGGCCCAATCTTATTTCTTGCTTGCTTGTGGGAACCGGATGAAACGGATCTAAATGCTACTTTCTTAGGTAGGAAGGGATGGTATGCTAGAGAAGGAAGGTACGCTGGTGAATGCAACAATTTGCGCAATTTCTGGGCAAAGCAACTGACTGCTACCCAAGATTGCATAATTCCTGGGCTGAGTAGCCTTGTTGGGAAGAATTACACAATTCTATCGATGAATCCTGACTGGAAGAATTGTACAATTCTGGAACCTAGTAGGCTCCCAGACTGAATTTCACAATTTCTAGAGGGAAGGCTAGTTTCCCTCTAAAAGTGTGCAATTTCTCGAAGGATTTGCTCAGCCTACAGCTAGACCACGTTCGGAGAAACAACCTACGAGGGGAATGCATCAAGCTCTATTAGACAGGCTGCCTTTCTAAAAGAAAAACACTGAAGTTTGTGTACTTGACGAAGCAAGACATGTTGTTGTGAAAGGTTGGTAGGGAGGCTCCAAAAAGGAGCTAAGGTAAAATTTTGAAGGGTGGTTGTAGCCGATACAACACTTGGCAACACTTTGGAAGAACTCTAACTCTCTGAATGGACCTAGTTCGTGAAAAACAAGTCTAACACCTCCAGAAGTATTGTTCAGTTCTTAGTTCGTCTTGGTTTCACACTAGCATGATTTTAAGATGTAGAATCTTCCAAACTCTTGGTCGATTGACACACATTCTAGGCCAAGGAAAAATAGTTGTTTCGATTAGCGTTGAGGGCTATATTGCTGCACAAGTAGTATAGTCGTTAGAGTCTTAGTTTCATCTCTGGTGTTGCTCCGCTGGCAGCAGGCCTAGACAGTACCTCGACGGAGTCACATAGGAACACAAGCATGGCTCTGATTCTAGTGAGCTTAGTCAATACCCTAGCAGAGTTACTTGCATTACCACTCTATGCAGGAATCCTTTCTCTTCTTTAGCCTTTTTCATTTTTCATCTTTTGAAATTTTCACTTTTCAATTTTTTTTTTTTTCATTTTCACAACTATGCATAACACTTATTCAATTAAGTGGCAGAAGAGGGATCCCAACTTATTGAGAGAAGAAGAGGTTGTTCCTGCAAAGAAGTAGTTTATTGTACCTCTAACATTCTTGTTAAGGTTTTCCCCCTCACCTTACTTTACTTGACTGAGCTGACAAGGGTTAACCCAAAAACAACCGACTAGAGTAGGTGACACTAGTTAGTGCGCAAGCGTTGTGTTTTCACCAAGATTCAATTCAAACAGTACACATTTTCCATTGACCTATAATGGAATAAAAGTAACAAGTTCTTCATACAGAGGCATGATGATAGATAACCAAGTAGTGATAGTTGTACAAGGCCTCTTGTACTTTACCTAGCTTGTTTTAAGAGTCATACATGGTTTCATGTGAAACTAAGCTATGAACAAAACAAGAAAAGAAAAACAAAGCAAAGAAGATGCAGAAGAAAAAGTGAAAGCAAAGTGAGTAAGCAAATAAGCAAGAAGACAAACTAACAAACAAAACAAGTAAGCAAACAAGCTTGCAAGCAAACCAACTGAAAGCAAACACTACTCCTTCTCCTAAGCTAATGGTGCATGGGCCTGATCATGTGTAGTGATATTTCTAATGTAGCCACCAACACATTGGTTGACCGATGTTGGTGAGGGCTTGGTCCGTGAGCAACCCAGTTGTGCGAACCAGCAAGAAAGAAATATATAACAATGAAGACAAACACACTTCATGTTTAAAAGTGTCCATTGGACAAAAGCGAGTGCGAGTGTATGACGATAAGTGTTGTGTGACATTGCATGCAACTTTGAAGCATATGCACACTCTTGACTGTGACATGTAAGAAAACGAATGAAGAAAAGACAACTTGAGTCCTGCACGCATGCTTGTAATGTAAGATTCCTTCAATGCATGAGCGATGGGATTGTGTAGTTCGAGTGAAGGAAGCATGATTTGTGTGTGAGAATGATCTTCAATGCATACAGATGAGTGATGAGGAGCCTTGGGTGATTGAACAATTTCCTGATCGGAAGTGAAGCTAACCCCAAGAGAGCGAGGGATTGACATAACCATCAGCTTGGGCTAAAGTGCCTCGATAGTCCTGGGTGTTTCAACTTTATCATCAAATAGATCATCATAAACCAGTGGCTTCGAAAAATAAACTACGATAGAAACATGATTGTAATTGTATATGGGAGTAAATGGATCACGATAGCCATGATCAAAAAAATCAATGATTTCATCGGCATCCTCATGATCTTATGAATCAAACATTGGGGTCGATGAGAAGTGAACAAATTCATCCTCTCTGTTTCTAGAAAAGGCAGATGAAAGATTAAATTGATTTTCAATGAATAACTCATCCTCTCCATTGTCGAAGGATGGACTAACATCCGGTGTATCCTACGAGTGTTCAAGAATGGGTGCATCTGTGGATGAAGATACACATGCGAAATCATGGATGGAAAGCTCACCAAAGATGTCAGCAAAGAAGGGAGGAGGATCAAATGGAATGGAGTCATTCTTCGCCAAGTGTTGATGATAAAGCTCTCAGTCATATTCTTCATGAATGATAGCGCATGTTGGTTATGCAACACCAACTCTGTTAGTGGCTTGTTCCTCGTTCACAACAACTATAGAATTCAGAATGGAAGAGCATAAGGCAGTATCATCTGGAGGAACAATCGAGTGCGAAGACAGAGGTTGTGGAACAAAATGCATATGACAACTCGATGTGCTCCCAACCAAATTTGCACAAAAATTAAGCGAAGCGATGTTGGGAGGATGTGATAGTTGAACATGTGTGTGAGCATGACATTCAACATCACTTTGCGATGGTGGAGCTATTTGATGAGGGGACGACAGACAGTCACTTATGATAGTGACCACCTCCATCTATGATTATGCAGCTCCATCACTGAAGAATGCTAAGCGAGGCTTGATTTCAAACTTCTTCTTGGGACGAACAAATTTCTTAACGCAGGTACTCAAATCAGTCCCAAAGACAGAAAAATTTCATCTCGCTCTTCGGAGCTTGAAACTGCAAATCACGGAAGCGCTGCCAAAAATCCATAGTTGATTCATGTGGAGCTTTCCGTGTTTGCAACAATTTTTTATCAAGATGGTCTGAATCAAAATGATAGAAAGTGTCTTCAATGAGATCACAAAAGTGCTCAAGTGAGTGCACGCTGCCAGCCGGTAGGCTGCACAGTCATTGATGTGGAGATTCGCGAAGTGTGTATGCAAGCAACAAGCACGCCTGTTCGTCAGAAAATCCATCTCCCTCATGAAGTATGGAAAGAAAGTCATGTAAGAACTCAGGCTAGGCCACTTCGCATTCACCATCATACGTGTAAGTGGACAAGATATCAAAGAACTCCCTCATGATGGTGACATCTTTGTGATTCAAAAAAGATCATGGAGGGAGAAGAGTGCAAGAATCCATGATATATATGCAAAGGTTCAAAACAAGATGAGAGGAATGTTGGGCCTTATAAATGCCCTCATTTTCAACATATAACAATACCGTTTATAAAGCATATTCCTGCACTTTCTACCATATTCATATCCATTTCCCAAAACTCATGACTAAAACCATCCTTTTCATATCAGGTTAAATATCATAGTTTTATTGTGTTTTTAATGTCTTGAGGATGATTTTACCATGATTTACTAATGATGGTTTTTCTAAGTTCATTTGTCGTAGAGTTCCATCGCCGAAATTCTTCATAAGACAGTTAAACTAGTTACTACAAGGTTGAGTATGGAATGAAATTATTGTATTTGAAAATATGAATTTTGTGATCAAATGGTGAAGAAATATAGACATTTCGAGACTTGCATCATGCTCAAAATACCCTATTTCATATAACCCAAAAACAGTTTGGAAAAATTCATCACCAAAAGGAGGTTAAGGTCAAAACAATTCTTAAGTACAAAATTGCTAAATGTGAACGGTTTCAGTTCTAAACGGTTTTGGTTCTGAACGGTTGTACAACCACATGGAGGATGGGGGTTGAAGATATATAAGGAAAACTACCCATCAAAGTTTGATGGCATGACTGACATGTAGGAGTTTGTGGCTTGGGTAGACAACCAGATCATGCATGCACAGAGAATGACAGTGTTGGATATTTCTTTGGTAGAGAACACCACACAAGGGTGGGTTACACATCCAATCAGTGACCCACCTTAACCAACCAAGTAGTCAAGGATTGAATTTTCTAGGATTGCCAAGAATTGGTTGTGCAGATTAGGTAAATTAGCCATCAAGAATCTCTCTAGCTTCACTGGGTAGATTACACAGATCTTCTGAATTAATTAGATAGACAATTATTGTTATATTTTAGAGGGCCAGGCTCTGTATAAAATGGATTCTCTGCATGTACGTTGGGGGAGTAACAGAAATAATTTTTTCTATTTTGTAAAGAATACTTTGTTTATGAGATTTCAGAATGACATTTTTATTGACGCTTGAACCTTAATATAATCCAGTTGCAGTGTCAAGTTTTCCTATGAGTATGATGGTTATGCTTTAAATTTTCTTCTTATTGAGTTAATATAACTTTCTCTAGGAGTGGCAAGGGTCCACCACCTTTGGAAAGAAGTCTCATAATTAGTTTAGATCTTAGGATTGCGTTGTTGAATTGGTTTTTAGTGTAAATATTGCATGGAGAATTAGTGTTTAGGTTTTTGAATTATTAGATTGATTATGTACCTAAATGCATATTGTGGAGTCATAGATCTATATCAACATAAGTAAATCTTATTTATCATTTGACATAAACCAATCAAGGTCTTGTTGGGTAATGATTTTGGCATGTCATTGTTTCATTCGTGAAATCTGGCCATACAAAAGCATTTATGAAATATTGTTCATTTGAGTTTACAATTAGAATCTGGGAAAGAATTTAAGTTTATACTTTGTGTGCTTCTGAACCTTATACTGTCACGAATGTTCAAACATATCTAGTTTCATATTCCTTTGATTGCAGACATAATATGATGAGAAAGGGTTGAATTATCGTTGAAGTTTGGTGTGCGTTAATACAATTTTTTCTAAGTTTTATTGTAGTGTTAATTTCATATTTGACTTTCCTGAGTTTTATTAAAATAACGTTGATTTCAGATTTTCTTTTCTTGAGTTATTTTCCTAAGTTTGTTGTGACAGTATTAGTTGAATATTCGATTTCCCTTCTATTATGATATTGGTAGTTTAATTTTCAATTTTTTGAGTTCTACTATGATAGTATTAGTTCCAGATTATCTTTTCCTAAGTCTTTAGCTTAAGATTCGACTTATTTGAGTTTAGTTAAAATAGTCTTTACATTGAATTTCTGTAGTGTAGAAATGAATTTGTTTATCAAGTTAAAGCAGTAGATATGTGTGACCCGAGAGTAGTAGATGTTTGATTTGGTTTTCATTTAATTCTGAATTTCAATTATGAGTTTCATGATTTTTAATTTCCTTTCAAGTGATTTATTTCATCTAGATTAGGAGTTTCAAATTGAAGGCTTTCGTAGATTAGTTGTAATGCATTTCTTTAGATAAATAAGATCTTTCAGTAGTTCCTCTTTTGTTTATAAGAGTAGGAGTGATTTTTAGATAGGTGTTCTTTTCTCTTTTATTGAAATTCCTTAGTTTGTGCTATTATTTATCTTTTATTTACATTTTGATCAATAGGATTGATATGATAGTTCAGTTTAAAACAATGGTGAGATGATTTGAATGATGATTGATATTCTTTTGAGATAGAAATCCATGTTGCTTGAGTATGTTATTTTGTTAATTGATTAATTTTAAATTAGAACCACATTCTGCACTTAAACAACAAGTTGATTTCTTCCTCTAGTTTAGGCTAGATGCTCTAATCTTGCATTCCCTACACTTGTGCCTTGAAGATTACGAGCCCCGTAAACAACAAGTTGATTTCTTCCTCTAGTTTAGGCTAGATGCTCTGATCTTGCATTCCCTACACTTGTGCCTTGAAGATTACGAGCCCCAGATTGATAATTTAATGTTGGAAAATATAACACATATAATTTCACCATCATTTTTGGCGCCGTTGCCGGGGAGGTGCTAAAAGGATTAGAGCATAGTTTCTTTCAAAAAAATTTGTGTGATCTTATTTGCAGGGCAATCAGAGGGTAGAGATGATGGTAAGATGTGAGCGAAGAGCCACACATCCACTTTTTTTTGGGTCACTCCAAAGTCTGGTTTTCCAAGTAAGCGAGGAGTTCAAGTTTGGTGAGTTTTATTGCAATCAGTTTTTATTCATTTAGATTAAAAAAAAATCAATCTCTTTATCTGTAAATAATTTTTGGGGTGTTGTAAGAACCCCTAGGTACTAATCCATGTGTGGAGACAGGGATTTCTAAACTAGCAAGCATGATTCAAGGATGATTAAGAATTTTAAGGAGCTATCTCAAATCCTAGCAGCAGTTGGGGTCTCTGCCTCTCAGGAAGAGAAAATATTGACAGCAATCAAGAACCTTTCTATCTCTCCAGAAATGATCAAAGAACCTGATTTCCATGAGCCAAAACCACATGAAGAGCTATAATCCTCTAATAATCATGTTTTCCAATCTTTAGAGGAAACCGAGGACTTATGGACAACATCTACTGGAGAGAAGCCCCTAAAACTAGAGATCGAAGAAGCCAAAAGAGAGGACATGCAACATTGTCCAAATGAAGAAATGGACCAAGACCACTATGATTACATCGAGCATTGGTTCCAAAACAGTACTCCAGCAGGGCATCATTCTCTTCTTCACAATTTCTTAGCATCATATAATTTTCCGCTACTAGTTTTACATGCTCATGTACACTGTAAAGTTTATATGTTAAATCTGGGCATGAATATATCCTTGTACCTAATCTATGTATGGATTCACTGGAAGTTATCTTTCACTTGAAGGAGGAAATATTTTCTCTAGTATAGTAGGAAAGTTAGTAAATAAATAAATGAAAATAGTAAAGAGAAAAATAAATCATTTTGTGAAAACCAGATTGTCTGGCACAACTGGACATGGACTTTGCTTGAAAACCAGGTAACTAGCAGGAAAGGTTCCCAATAAAGTTTGTAAATTTGTATGAGTTCTTTAAATCATGTATTTCATTATGTATTCTACTCATGTTGGTTGATGTGGGATTTCTTAAGGTCCACCTACCAACAATCCTTATCCCATCGACATCAACACATTATCTGGGATTAGGGTTAGGGATAGATAAGGTACCTAGGAGCCTGCATGCCTTAGTGGCAGGTATCCTTGTTATCTACTAAGGAAATACATCAATGTTTCTTAGTGGATGAATTTTGCAATCCATTCGACTTCGACAAATCTATTCATGGCTAGTAGAATGTACCTAGTGCCATCATTCCCATTGACATCAAAGCTGGGATATCTCGCATTGGTTAATGATATCCTCAATGGTTGGTATTCCAATGATTCTTGATTATGTTCGACATCGACACCATTTATTCACATATGCAAGATTGCACATGTGTTTGTAGCGGTTGAAGACTATATGGTGTTGTGATCGCAACACAGATTTGCAATAGTTTGGATCTTTGTATCAGCAATTCCAATGGCATTTGCAGCAGTAGTCATCTTTCCTCTATTGTTTGGGGACATACAACTCCTCAGGCATGGGGGAGAAGGTGTTCTTTAGTTCATCGTTCAAAACATCAGTTCATCCTGCATCTGTCTTCAACAGATCAAATCAGCAGTCGCATCAGCTCCAGCCTCCACTTCATCTTGAAGCTATCATAGTAAAGGTAAACCTAAGGTAAATTGGCTTAATATTCTTTATTTCATTAAGAATGCAAGGAAACATGATGGTTAACCACTTTCCACTTCATATATTCTATCTTTCATCACCACTATCATCCACCTCCATTTGAAATCCATTTTCATAATAAAATGCATAAGTTCTCTAAATTAGGCCATATGAATGAAAAGTAGATCATAGTGGTCCACTAATACAAAGAAACAACCATAATTCTTTCTCTTCCTACATCATAAGCATCCATAACATGTGGGAATGCTATTTTCATTCTTTTGTTGGCATTTCAAGGCATGAACTTTGTTCCTGTAGATTGGTTACCACAGTAGAATTGTACCATTTGTATCACAAGTTTGCAGTATTATCACATGACGAAATGCTATATGTTGTGACAAAGTTGACATCAAAAGATGAAGTCATTTCTGCCCAAAAAAATAAGAACCACATATAAACCTTGGTCTTAGAGTATGAAAGCATTTGTATCCACCATTCCCATTATCACTTCATGATTCATGAGATCCCTCATCGCTTCCTTATCCACTGATCTGAAAATGGGGCACTAAAGGCTTCTTGTCAAGATTACAAGAACCTCTCCCACTTCCGAAGCTTATATATTCCCAAGATATTATGATTAACCGATTACAGAATTAAAAAGTGCTTGAAAATAGGTGCATGCTTGTGTTTGTATTTAAACTGTTTATGTGCTTTAAGTTTATTTTCTTGAACTGATATAAAAGCATATAACAACAAATAAAGCAGCAATGCAATGCAGCAACAAGCAAACACACATAACAACAATATAATATGGAGTTCACCCAAAACTCTTGGGCTACGTCTCCTTGAGCTCTAGTCAACTTGACTAGGCTCTTTGGGATTATGGCAAAGTCCTTTTACAAGCTCCATGCTCAACTCCACTATATTACACATAAACAATGGGCTTAGAATGCCATCTTATCCCTAGCTCTGAAGCTCTCTGGCTTTCTCGCTTTGGCTTTGGCTCTGGCTCTCAGCTCTAGCTCTGGCTCTGGCTTTGGCTCTGGCTCTTGGCTCTGTCTCTTGGCTCTAGCTCTGGCTCTGGCTCTGGCTCTGGCTCTTTGGCTCTGGCTTCTCTGATCTCTCTCTCTCAGCCTCTACGTGCCTCTGCAATTTTCCTGACCTCCAAGCGATTCTTCAGCAACCTTCCAGTGACCTCTTTCAAACAAGTAGCTCCCTCGGCAACCTTCGGCTCCCTTCAGCACTTGTGCTCTCTGTGTTTTCATCATGCCTCAGTTACAGTCCTCCATCATTGAAGAACCTGACTGTTTCCTCACAATAATCCATTTACAAATGGAAAATAACAAGGGGCAGGGAAACCCGATCGTTTTGCCTTCCTCTAGCCATGTCAACCAAATAATGGAAATACACAAGAAATGCACACAAAAAAAATCATGGGCCTTTAGCCTGGACTTCAAATATTATGGAATCGACCCTATATACCTATCAGGTCTGTCCAAATATCACTTATCTCTATCGCATTCTTGCATGGTAAAAAACCCATTTACACGGGAAATACAAAGAAAACCCGAAATTCTAGATTTCAAATATTATGAAATCGCATCCATAATTCTTATCGGGTCCACCTTTTTATCAACATATCGCAAGTCGCAATCGCAATGTGCATTGGACCTGGTATCAGGGTTCACTGATCGCCGATCACCGATATCACCGATTGCTCTATGGGTGCTATCTCATCAGCCCATTGGAACATCATCATATTGCATATCGCTGTCGCAATGGCCCTGTGGTCTTCCCTTTGGTCACGCTGATCGTCGATCCACCGATCAGATCCTGACCGGTGATCCACAACTGCTAATCCAACGGCTGACAATCTGTTTCAGGTGCATAACTTGCACAGGGATTAACCACCCAAAAATGAGGTTTCTTCTCTCCTCCACCGTGCCATGCGTTGGCCAATGTTTGGATTCGGGTGAAGCCCATCTTATACCGCTTACCGCCTGAGGCCCGCCCAAAATACCGCTTACGACCTTCCTTTCAAAATTCAAAAGGTTCACCTGTTTGATTTATAAATCTGTTGGGTTTGCCAAAGGCCTTTGTTCTTGTTTAAAGTCCTTTCCCTTTGTTTATTTCAATGAGATGGGTTTTAAGGGTTTTTATGTTAAAAACACATTTTTCCCTTCAGTCCCATTTATATAACAATTTGCCTCCTTTTCAAAGGACAAAGACCAAGGAAAATTTTAAGGATGGAAAATTTTCTTGAAGTTTGAAAACATTGGCGAATCTCACTAATCCCTAATATGCAAACTATAAAATTTGTATTGATATATTTGTAAAATTATTCAAATCTATAATGATTTTATATATAGTCTCTATATAATGTTGGCGATTTTTGAGGTAAAATAATTTTATATTCTAAAATTTGGGTGAATCATCTTTTATAAAAATTGGTAATTGGCGAATCTTTTTTTGGAAAAATCAAGGAAAATTAGCCCACTGGGCGAACATTAGCCCCTAAAATTTTCCATGACAAAGACAAACTTATTTTTGCGATAACTTCTTCATCCGAAGTCCATTTTAGCCCATTCAAGTTGCAGTGGATTCAGAATGAGAAGATCTATGCAATGGGACTATTTCCAAGAGCATCCTTGGACTTTCATTTTCCTATATGAGGAACACTTTAGAATTAGAAGTCTATCTTAGATCCATTTTAGATCATCCACTTACTGTTTGTCCTCAATTAGATCGCTCCCCACTCTATGGTAGTCAAATATGAATAGTGCTACTCCACAAGAACCAACACCTCCAAATATTTATGCAGTGTTTCTCCACAAGAACCAACCCTGCCCAAGGTTATGATGTCATAGAATCTATAAATGAGCAAGGTATTTGTTTGCATGAGGACATGCAAAATCACAGGCGTGGGGGGGTGTTGGGCCTCATAAATGCCCTCATTTTCAACATATAACATTACCATTTATAAAGCATATTCCTGCACTTTCTACCATATTCATATCCATTTCCCGTAACTCATGCCTAAAACCATCCTTTTCATATCATGGTTAAATATCATAGTTTTATTGTGTTTTTAATGTCTTAAGGATGATTTTACCATGATTTACTAATGACGGTTTCGCTAAGTTCATTTGTCGCAGAGTTCCATCGCCAAAATTCTTCACAAGACAGTTAAACTAGTTACTACAAGGTTGAGTACGGAATGAAATTGTTGTAGGTGAAAATATGAAGTTTGTGATCAAATTGTTAATAATATTGACATTCTGAGACTCGCATCGTGATAAAAATACCTTGTTTCATATAACCCAGAAACTGTTTGGCAAAATTCATCACCAAAAGGAAGTTAAGGTCAAAACAATTCTTAAGTATAGATCTTAAGTACAAAATTGTTGAACGTGAATGGTTTCAGTTTTGAACGGTTTTGGTTTTGAACGGTTATGTAGCCGTGTGGAAGATGGGGGTTGAAGATATAGAAGGAAAACTCATCCATTCAACCACCCACCTCAACCAACCAAGCAGTCAAGGATTGCGTTTTCCAGGATTGCCAAGAATCTGTTGTGTAGATTGGGTAAATTAGCCATCAAGAATCTCTCTAGCTTCACTGGGAAGATTACACAGATCCTCTGAATTAATTAGATAGACAATTGTTGTTATATTTTAGAGGGCTAGGCTTTGTATAAAAGGAATTCTCTGCATGTATGTTGGGGGAGTAGCAGAAAGAATTGTTTATCTATTTTGTAAAGAATACTATGTTTAGGAGATTTCAGAATGACATTTGTATTGACGCTTGAACCTTAATATAATCTAGTTGCAGTGTCAAGTTTTCCTGTGAGTATGATGGTTATGCTTTAAATTTTATTCTTATTGAGTTAATCTAACTTGCTCCAGGAGTGGCAAGGGCCCACCACCTCTGGAAACAAGTCTCATAATTAGTTTAGATCTTAGGATTGCGTTGTTGAACTGGTTTGTAGTGTAAATCTTGCATGGAGAATTAGTGTTCAGGTTTTTGAATTATTAGATTGATTATGTACCTAAATTCATATTGTGGAGTCATAGATCTAAATCGACATAAGTAAATCTTATTTCTCATTTGACATAAACCAATCAAGGTCTTGTTGGGTAATGATTTTGGCATGTCACTATTTCCTTCGTGAAATCTGGCCATACAAAAGCATTTATGAAATATTGTTCATTTGAGTTTACAATTGGAATCTGGGAAAGAATTTAAGTTTATACTTTGTGTGCTTCTGAACCTTATATTGTCATGAATGTTCAAACATATCTAGTTTCACATTCCTTTGATTGTAAGCATAATATGATGAGAAAGGGTTGAATTATCGTTGAAGTTTGGTGTGCGTTAATACAAGATTTTCTAAGTTTTATTGTAGTGTTAATTTCATATTTGACTTTCCTAAGTTTTGTTAAAATAGCATTGATTTCAGATTTGATTTTCTTGAGTTATTTTCCTGATTTTGTTGTGGCAATATTAGTTGAAGATTCAATGTTCCTTCTATTATGATAGTGGTAGTTTAAGTTTCGATTTTCTGAGTTCTATTATGATAGTATTAGTTCCAGATTAGATTTTCCTAAGTCTTTAGTTTAAGATTTGACTTCTTTGAGTTTAGTTAAAATAGTCTTTACATTGAATTTCTATAGTGTAGAAATGAATTTGTTTATCAAGTCAAAGTAGTAGATATGTGTGACCTAGGAGTAGTAGACGTTTGATTTGGTTTTCATTTAATTCTGAATTTAAATTATGAGTTTCATGATTTTTAATTTCCTTTTGAGTGATTTATTTCATCTAGATTAGGAGTTTCAAAATGAAGGTTTTCGTAGCTTAGCTGTAATGTGTTTCTTTAGATGAATAGGATCTTTCAGTAGTTCCTCTTTTGTTTATAAGGATATGATTTCTTTTTAGATAGGTGTTCTTTTCTCTTTTATTGACATTCCTTAGTTTGTGCAATTATTTTTCTTTTATTTACATTCTGATCAATAAGATTGATATCATAGTTCATTTTAAAACAATGGTTAGATTATTTGAATGATGATTGATATTCTTTTGCGATAGAAATCCATGTTGCTTGAGCATGTTATTTTGTTAATTGATTAATTTTAAATTAGAACCGTATTCTGTACTTAAACAACAAGTTGATTTCTTCCTCTAGTTTAGGCTAGATGCTTTGATCCTGCATTCCCTGCACTTGTGCCTCGAAGCTTACGAGCCCCAGATTGATAATTTAATGTTGGAAACTATAACACATATAATTTCACCAACAAGGACACAACTTGTCATCTGGCCCTCCTTCTAGCACCATAAATGTTGACGGTGCTGGACCTGCCAACATGTCAGGGGATCTCCCTGGTAAGAAGTCCCAATTAGACTTCAGACTGTTTGGTGTAGGAGTCCCAACAATGGGTCGTATGGTAATGCCTTCACCACGATTTCGCATAGAGGCAATTAAGATAACTCTGTTGGTAGCAAGGGTGTGACAACTATAGTGAGCCAAGGAAGGTCCACGAGAGGTTCTAACACATAGGTGGTTGAGATGAATGCGCCCCTTGGAGACCTATCATATTACTCAGCTTGGAAGGGAACACACGAGCGAAGATTCATCACAAGCTGGAAAGAAAGTTAGCGAGAAATCCAAAGTGATGGTTAAGCCAACAACACATTTCAGAAAGATTCATACATACTTATATAGAATAGTCCATACATGCATGCATAAGAAAACAAATACATATATAATTTAGAGTAAACTAGATAGCATAGAATACAATACAACATATGCATGAAACGTGTTGGCTCTGTTATATTAAAAAGTGTAAGTTCCAATCATACAATACATCCATGTCCAACCACTAGTTTCAATAGTGGAATGTTACAACCACAACCACCTGCTCCTCCAAAGAGATGTACTAGCTCTGTGTAGTGGAGAAGCCAAGGCTCGTTACAATACTATCCAAGCTCTCTCTAAGATAGTCTTATCAGAAGCTTGGTTGACCAAAAGCCTTTACAATGAGTTATGAGGTTCTATTTATAGAAAAGGGTGGGGTGACCCTTGACATTCCCCTTTGTGACAATTCACCTACCCTCATGACTCTTCATCTGCCCTATGACTGTTACATCCAACTATCGACACTTGAACTTCCACTTAACAAGACGTTACATTACAATGCACATGTGCCCATGTGAGACAAAATGGCTTGAGAAAGCCATGTAAGACATCACTGACACTTGGTCTGTTGTGGTGAGACCAACTCTTTGACATGCTTGTGATGGTGAAGTTGGTGAGCTGATGCCAAGCTTGGTCATCTGTGATGGTGTGGATGCAGTCCCTGGTGACATCTTGCTGAAGCGAACTCTTGCCTCCGTTGCATCCGGGAGCATTGGTGTGGCTCCTCCATCAAAATCGTTTTCTAACATGCACATGGTCTTCTTGGGTGCGGCCAAAATGGAAACACAATGATGCATAGTGTCCATGTTGATCTTCCAGTGTGTGTTGGTGTTCATGCACATCAACTATCAACTACATGTTTAGTTCTAGTTGGAATTTCTTCTTGTTTTCTCCTTGGTGAGTGTGCCAAAATGGGTTAGATCACATGTGTGTGCACAACGACATGCATGTTGTAGAATTCATTTGCATGCAATCAACAATAATGCTCACCATGTATGCTCTGTGCCAGTTGTTGGGATGGATCTTTAACTCAAGCAGGTGCAGTTTCATCTGTGAGTGCATGTTGCGCCCCCTTCTGTACCTGTTTCCGTTGCAACTCATTCTCTTGTCTATGTAGCTCTTGTTCTTCCTTGAGTTGCTGCTTGATCACATGCAAATCCTTCTCTATTTCATTCTCTTCCTTTGTGTGATCTTCATGTCGCTCCGTCACCTCATTGCCTGAGTCTCCAAAGTTTCTTTCACTAGAAATGGATCTGCTTGAGCTTGTAACTTTGTTCCACCTCTGTGTTGTCAACAACCTTCCTCTTGTGTTCGTGGCATCTCGTATGTTGCCTTCAACTATTGTTGATGGTGTTGCTTGCTGTGATGCTGCTGCCATCATTTCTTGATGTCCTTTTCTACGAACAGCTTGATGTCTTCGTGGGTAGGCAAGTTCATAAACACTTGATCGACTGCATCCCCAAGCATGCTCTGAACACTGTCTTCAACTCTGCTCTCCTGGAAACCATTATACCTATGCTACTGAGAGGTAGATGAACACCTGCGATACCTGGAGACATGGAAACACTCATGGAAAGCAATCTGTCAGTTGAAAACCAAAATGAACTTGAGAACTGACTCGCAACATACTTGTGTGACTGATCATGAAGGTTGCGCAATTTCACCTGGGAGGTCGGGAGACTGACTGCCAAGACTATGCAAGTCATAGTCTAGGCTGTCCGGAGGCTAACTGACTATTGGAACTATGCAATGCAAAGTCCGGCGTGACTGTTTATTGTTGGAATTGCACAATATGCAATATGAGATGGCAATGGTTACAAGCTTAGTGACTGCATTGCACAATTTTCTAGGCCATCAGTCACTGTCCCTTGAAATTGTGCAATGCAATATTGGAGGACAGTCACTGCAAAGAAATCTGCATTTCTTGAGGGGAAGAGAGAGCCTTCCCTCCCAGGATTATGCAATGTTGTCTTGGTGAGGCAGAGTACAGGCCAAGGCTGCCCAGACCTGTCGACGGGTGAATGAAAGCGAATGTGAGTGTGAATGCATGGCGATACTGAGTCTAAGCATAAGTGAATGATCATGCATGAAAATGGTGAATGACATATTCATAAAATGGAACAACATGCATGTGGGTGAGGCAAGTTTCTTAATCAGTGGTCATTCGTGAAAAATAGTTTCATGCATATGACAATAGTGAGATGTTGATGAAAACTGAAATCGTGCTAGTACAAGCTACTATGTATCAAAATGACAACAAACACTCACTGAAATCAAGAAGACAATATTCATATGAAGCGAAACACAAAAAGCGCTAGAAATGAAACACAAGACATGGAAGGGGGGCCTAACCAAAAACAACTGAGCTGAATGTGCCGAAAACTCCTAAATGCAATGTGGGATGTTAGAGCTGCAAGTTTGATGTGAGGAATGAGCTCTACTACATTTAGTTCATGAGTTTTGATAAAATATAAGATGTGACGTGCATGCCACAAATCTAGGAAGAGCGACACTTGGTGGGAGGTTTCCGAAATGATCCTGGCATGCAACCTCCAGCTACTAAAAGTAGATCCCTAAATCAAGGGATTCCTTGGCATGCTTCCTTGCGAGAAACAACCCATGAATGCAAATCGGTTTTGCTCGGTCCCGGGTGGAATTGGTGAACCCAACTACACATGCAAGAGGTTGCTCAATTGCTAGGAGAAAATGCACATTTCCAAATGGGAACTGGGCTAGCTGCCAAAGAGATTTGCACAATTTCTGCATAGAGCAACTGACTACTGCCCAGGATTGCGAAATTCCTTGGCTGAGTAGCTCGGCTCGGAAGAATTACGCAATTTTCTAGATGAAGCCTGATTGGCAGAATTGCATAATTCTAGAGCCCAGTAGGCTGCCAGACTGAATTGCACAGTTTCTGGAGGGAAGGTTGGTTTCCCTCCAGAATTGTGCAATTTCTTGAAGGAGCTGCTCAGCCTGTAGCTGGACCAAGTTCAGAGAAACAAAATATGAGGGGAATGAATCAAGCTTTGTTAGACAGGCTGCCTTTCTGCAAGAAAAACACTGAAGCTTGTGTACTTGAAAAAGCAAGACATGCTGCTGTGAAAGGTTGGTAGAGAGGGTCCAAAACGAAGCTAAGGAAAAATTTTGGTGGGTGGTTGTAGCTGCTACAATAGGTTCAAAGGAGTTGGGGGTGAGATTTCACAGAAGGCTGCAAATGTCTACAGGGAAAACAGACAAAGAAAAAAGTGTATATGGTTTAAGCTGAACATATTTTTAGTATGGATCATTTTCTAGTTTGAATTGAAAAGATGCGAGAACATGTAATCTGCTAACAAAGAATTCATAGGATGTGTGGTCACTGCTACTTTTGTTGACAACAAGGATGTCTATTTCTAAGAACATGCGAGGAAGGGAGGTGACAATATTAGTTATATCTTAAGGGAAGCTAATAGTATGGCCAAAATATTTCTATTTCCCTCCACGTGCATGGGTCACTTGAAGAACTAGGTTGATATGGGAAATTAGCATCTCTTCAACTTGAGTTAGGCAGGAGAGGACATGGGGTTTTTTTCTTGGGTCCATGTTGTTTGAGGAGGAGAAATGATGGAGAGTTTTCTCAAAGGCACAATGGGAGTAGGTAATGACACCACAATGATTTTTTGTTTTCATGGATGGGTAAGATTCATTACAAGTGGAGCAGACCTGCAGGGGGTTAAGTGCATCAATCCTTTCATGAAAGTGGTGATGTGCATGATGGAGACGGTTGTTGTGGAATTATTGGGAAGTTGAAGAGGAAGCCACATGGGGGGATGGTTGTACAGGGAAGGTGGAAGGTGAAGAAAGGGTAGGGTTTGGAAATGATTGGTCAACAAGTGGACATGGAGGGGAAAACAGAGGAGGAGGGGTGGATGGAAGGGGAGGGAGACAAATCTAGGAAGGCATGGAAGTTCGGGTTGGGTTGGTTTGAGAGGGGAGGTTGGATCGATGATTGTTGTAGAGAAGACAACGTCGTGCATTTATTCTATCATTTTTAATTGTATAGTAACGTTGTTGATGTGCCTTCCATACTTCATTCTCTAGAGTGGTTTGCATAGCTAATCAAGCAAGAAAAGTATTGTCAAAGTTAGAGGTCTAAGTGAATTTGGAGCAAAGGCAAGTTAACCATGCATATCAAAGGGAAAGTAGTCTATGGAGTGAAAAAATTGTTGGTGTGATGCAAGAAAAGGCACTTTCTTTTGTCCCAATTGAAAAAGTATATAACATAAATAGAAAAAAGGCTAATGGTAGTGAGATAACAAACATGTATCTTTGCAAAAAAGTAAGCAATATGAATGATTAAGAAAGCAAGGATCAATACATGGCATGTGCTAAGTTGAGAGAGGAGGATGTGTTTTTTATTGTATTTGGATTTTTTTTATTTTTTATTTTTTATTTTTTGGATTTTGTTGAATGAAAAGTTAGGCAACAATTTGTGCAAGTGTTGTAGGAACATGGAAAGTAAATGAAGGATGTTGTGGAGGAGAAGGTTGTGTGTTTGTTTGTTTGTACCAGAATTTTGTTTTTTTTTTTGTTTTTTGTTTTTTTGCAAAGCATAATATCATTTAAGTGGTGTGATTGATTCCTCTAGTGAAATTCCATGCACTACCTAAGGTGTCGAATATTAACCGTAAGTGAAATACAAAGTTGGAAGTGAATGGTTTTGTTTTTTTGTTGAATTTTTTTCGAATTGAAATATTGAATGGTGGGATGTTCAAATGACTACTATTAATATTAGAATCGATATCATTATGCATATCTAGCTTGGACTAAAGGAAACCCACTTTTGGATTCGACCATAATTAGAAGTAATAGTTGTGTATGTTTTCCATAGTGAGCATATCCATATTCATATGTGTATTTGAAACATGTTTGTGTGTTGCAAAGTAGATGAAGAGATGAGCAAGGCTAGAGAAATGCAAGCGAGCGAATGCCCATATATTTATAAGAGACATTACAAGTGAGTGAATGCCCATATATTCACGAGAAACATTAAAAGTGAGCGAGTGCCCATATATTTATGAGAAACATTACAACTGAGGGAGGGCCCATATATTTACGAGAAAGCTTTACAAAAGTAGGAAGTACTGCCAAAGTTGAGGTTTAGAAGAAAGAGTAGAGATAGAAGTGTAGACAAAATATTATGATAAGGTGTGCAAGGGCATGCGAGGACTACTGAGAGTGCAGAGGGGGAAGGAGTTGAAAAAAGTTAAAGGGAGTGGCATAGTGGGGAAATCATTTGTAAGTTCGAGGATGGGCATCAATGCAAAAGGGGAGGGGGGGGGGGGGCGGCGGGGAGGGGAATGGAAAAAATAGGTGTTTTAGGGAAAGGGTGTGTAAAACAAGAGCATTGTGAAAAGTGACGGAGATGGGAAAAAGGTATGCTTAGAGTTGATGGGAAAATTTGTTGGTAGGGGCAATAATGTGTTGGATTTCCTATAGGAAAAGAGCAAACACAGAGGCATAAGGGAGTTCTTCAAAGTTCACGAGTGTTTGGTGAAGGAGTTTGATGTCGTTGAAAGTTTCTATTTTGGAAGAGAGCGTAAATAGGAATTATCACTCTTTGATCCTATTGAAGATGTCTCTTACAGTTTCTGAATTACTTGAGAGGAGGTTGAGGTCCTTTGCAGATATGCTAAAGTGTTCATTTGTAACATCATCAAAAGCAACAACATTTTCGAGGTGGACAGTGTGGTTGTGTAATTCATTCTGGAGCACATAGCGGTAATCACATTCGAGGAAGGAGCCCTCACATTTCAAACAATGCCACATGTTTTTAGCTTGTCAAAAAACCTTTTTCATGCATTGCATCCTATTAATGCTAAGGGGGCATGTAAGGAAGTTTAAGTCTTCCACGTTAATTGATGTAGCAATAGCACCAAGGGAAATCCACAGAGTTTTTCACCACAGGGCATTGCAAAAATTTCAACAATTGTTTTTGTCTTGAGGAACCTATTGGACGTGCCTATGTATTTTTGGATTAGTGATGATGAGGATGAGTTGATGCCTGTTTCTTGAAACCATTGTTTGAGTTGGCGTGTTTCAACAATATCTAGATTTATAACAAGGTAGGTGGTGGGGATAGTTCTAATAGTTTGACCATTGAACTCAATGACCCAACCCCCTTTGATTGCAAGGATTGGAACAACATGTTCCTTGCATAGTTTCAAAATTTTGCGCCCTTAGACATGACATTATGTGCCCCATAGTGTGACATACATGTTACTACCAGATATGTCGCATAGAGAGATATTTTTTTTGGAGTCTCAAAGTCGTCATGCCTGTGTACTATGGAGGTAGGAGAGGTCGAGTTAACAACACCAATAACATCAACAATTGAGTTGAGAGTTGCAAGGTTGAGTGAACTTATTGGCATAAAATGGAAGGTATGGGAAGGTATCGATTGATCATCATGTATGAATTGAGACATGGTTGATGTGGAGAAAAGGAGGATTTCAAACGAGTGGTTAAGATGATTGTAGGCAGGGTTTGGAACCTTTATGGTGCCATTTGAAAATATGTAGACCTGACCAACTTGAAGAAGACATTGAAGTGAATCTACCAAGTCATTGAAGATATATATGTGGATCTTTTTGCTATCACAGTAAATAAGGTCAAAGCTGAGCGATTTCCCAGAGCCACATGCATTGGTGTAATCACGAAGGGGTGTTTTTGAAAGTATTATGCCTTCTATGGAACAATATTTATAGGATGGGATGAGTGCCTTGAAAGGGAAGGGTGTTGTAGCTGTAGTGACACCACTTATGGAATTTAGAGGTTGGTTCTCTATGGGGGGGTTGAAGTAAAGGAAGAGGCATTAGACTAGGATGAAGTGGCATGTAGTACTTGTTCGGTGGAGAGGATAAGAGGCTTGGCTCACCAATAAGATTTACTACATGGTGGAGTATTTCAAGTTTGAGGAAAGGAAGCGACCTACAAGAAAGACCATTTGTGAGTGAAGAGGGGAAATAAAACACTAGTAAAGCAAGTAGATTTCAAAAGGGACATAAAAGGAGAGGAAGGTGAGGGAGGTAGGGAGGTGTGCAAGATAGAACGTTTGATGTACAGCTGTGCATGAACTTTTTCTTAGGAGAAAAATGGAGACTAATTGCAGGTCCCCAACTGTTGCAAGGGAATTTTTCGAAGAAGGAAGCTAGACTGCATGGCAGTGAGTTTCATTAGAAAGAGAGAGTCGGTAATAAGTGATTGCAACCCTAGCAAGGCACATTTTCTCGACGACAACTACATGGAGGATTGGTTGCGTCTCGGTAGAACCAACAAGAAACAACAAAAGTGCATTGCTAGTCAAGGTTGTCTCCATTGTGATACAACTTTGTTGTTCGAAGAGAGGAGATGCAAGTGAATATCAAATGTAAGTGCATAAAAACAAAAAGTAGTTTTTGTAGTAAATTAAAGGAAAAGGCTAAAGAGTTTATCTTAAAAGACATGAAGGAACAACAAAAAATGAAGGAAAAGTGTGGAATATCTAAAAGCATGAGAAAAGCAAAACAGATAAGAACGAAGGTGATACCACTAATGAAGAGATTTCTAGACTACTCTCATCTTGATTTGTGAAATTTTTATGTGCCAAAGTAAAATGTTTCATGGGTAAGAAAACAAATTAAGAAAAAAACAACCCCTATCATGGAATCAATTTCTTTGAGTGTAGGAAAGTTTTGGAGGGAACAAAGGAGGGGTTTGGAAATTTGAATGAGTTACCCAACTAATATTGAGGTCTTGCTCAAGAAAAGAGACCTTAAAGTTGTTGCAAAAATGTCTTAGCAATATTTGCACTGGTAGTAGCAAGGAAAAGGAGGAAGAATAGTTTCAATTATGTTAGTTGTTTGTGAAATAAAGTGTTTTTGCATTTATGTCAATTACAACTTTCCACCCTATTCAAAAGACCTTGTAACTTTTCTCATGAACTTAATTCATAGATTCAGTCTGTTAATATTCTATAAGAAAAATATAGGCTAGTCATTTTTGTGAGATCAAATCTCTCATTGTATTCAATATACAAGAGTATGTGGTATTCTCCACAAAACAAAGTGTGTGAAGGAAAATATAGGTTAGAAATAAGGGATTGAAACATGTCTTCAGATAACATGTAACATGACATAGATAACAACCATAAATTATGTAACATCACATAGATAACAACCATAAATTAAAGACTTCCACAATAGAAAAAAATCCATTTAATATGTGAGGATAATATGTTCATATGAGAAGGTCATATTTCAAGTAAGCTGAAATTATTTTACATTGATCAAAGGATCTGCCAAGTTCTACCAAGCTAGAGTTTTGCTACATCTGCATCTATATGGTATTGTTAAAATAGGATACTCAATTTTTCAGTTTTCCTGTATGATTGATTAAGATGATTTAGAACATATTTTCTGCATGATTGATATTAAGATGATTTGGAACATGTATTTGGATCAGTATTTCCATAATATAATTAGAACATTAGGATGTTAGAGAACAATTGCTTGAAGCTTCTAGTTGACAATGAAGTGACTATTGATGAATTGGGTTGATATCTAAATGTTTTTTATAGGAGAGGATTAAGCAAGTTGTTTAGAGG
Organism: Pinus tabuliformis; assembly: GCA_031772625.1. Classification (NCBI taxonomy): domain Eukaryota; kingdom Viridiplantae; phylum Streptophyta; class Pinopsida; order Pinales; family Pinaceae; genus Pinus; species Pinus tabuliformis. Next base: position 1,560,235,972 of record CM062804.1, read on the forward strand.
ACAACCAAAAGTTTGAAAAATATGGAAGAAGTTGTAGAGCGTTCAGATGATATGCAGACCATACTTGCAATTACACTGGATACTGAGAAAACATCTAAGGACAATGCACAAACAACTATTAAAATAGACAAATGACCTAGTAAAATGTCATAGTTCCTTTTTGCTTGTTTCTAATATTAACTACAACATATACACAAATTGGAATTGGTCACCTAGAAGTTTTGCTAATATAGTTGAAGATATCTTCTTTCTGCATTGTCTATCTTGCTTTTATAAATGTTGTTTATGTTTTCAATTCCTTGATTTTAATTGTGTGTGTTCCCAGACTAAAGAACAAAATGTTGAAGAGATATGAAATATATCTTGCTAAATACTGAAAATGTCTATGAAGGAGACATGTATCATTTAACTCCCCCATAAACTATTTCAATATAGAGAACCTTAAAATTACATATGTGCACACCATAAACCCTATGAAGGAAAACACATAGGCACAAAAATTGCAAAGCAGATGGAGCATAAACTGCAATGTATAGAACCCTAGAATTACATTGTGCACATAAATCCTAATAGAATTGCAATCGACATGAAAATCCTATCATGGAAGCAACAATATACTAAATATAGTAGAAATTGCATAGTGCTCAATCATAAAGTCCAATTTACAAAGCCTTAAAATTGTATTTGTGCACAACATAGATCCTATTCATCATGGAAAACCTATTAAGAGAAACAATATACTACATATAACAGAAAACACAACACTTGGAATAGATTCCATGGAAGAATAAAGGTAATTCTTGCAATTATGTTCAGCTTCAATTATACAGGCACAAAAAAAAACACAAAATAGATCCATTTTAACCTTCAATAGATTCATTGTAGTTTTGCGACTTTAAATGACGCAACCTTGGAGTCCAGGAAAACGTGAGCTAAATTTTGTAAGGAAAATTATGCTCAAAAGAAGATGTGACCTGAACATGACTTATATTATGTTATGACACAATGTACGGGTATCCTTGGCCTTATTCTCTCTCTGTGAAATGAGAAAAGTCGTTATATATATGTAATTCTTTACAAGGCCAATGCTTTATATTAATTTCAGGGGATATAATTGTGTTACACATCAATTTTTCACCATGACACTTGATCAATTTATGGGTCTTTTTACCATCTGTGGACATGTTTGATTGAATTCCCTTAGAAGTACAAAAACCAAAAATATCTTGAAGAAGATGGGAAATTTGGGAAAAGTAGCTATCATACCTTGTCAAGTATCACCTGTGCTGATTTTCATAGATATTCCCACACATTCGCTGGAATTGACTCTGAGAAAAGTGCAAAATTGCACTCTGTCTACCACTATAAGACCATGTAGGTGAATCAAAGAAAGTAAAAATCAAAATTACATTCTCAAAACATAGTTGGTCGAATATTTCCCAACTGAAAGCTTCCAGGTGATGACCATTTGAGCTATAACCCTCAGATGATGCATCTTAATCCCTTTCCTCAAGGAAACCTAATCCCTCAATTAAGGGATCCCACCGTCCTCTTTTAGATATGAAACTTCTTCCTATTATCCTATAAAATGACTAGAGGATGGAGGGATTGAGGAGGTCAGAACTAATAGAAGATAAACGTATGTTGCTAGTTTGAGATCAGAAATCGTATCATCTAAGGAGGAGATTGAAGGCATTTGGGAGGAACCTTACAGCATCAAGGAGAAGTTTATAAGGCTCTTCTTTATCTTTAATTAATACAAATGAATTGTTTTCCCCATTGAATTGTCTTATTGGAATGATGCATGATTTATAATTGTTTAAAGTGTTTATAAGCGCAAATTCAATTCCTAATCTCCTTGATCATTAGGTTAATTTTGTTTGGATTATTATATCGCATGTGCTTTTGATCCTCTTGTTTATGGTTGCAGACCTTATCAAGGATTGAGGAAATGCATCAAGTCACAAGGAGGGATATTTGTCGAGAATTTCATGAAATAGGTAAGAGGCTCATCCATTATCTTTAATACTTATAATTCAAACAAGTACAACTTAGGGAAAGAGTTAGTTCAATTGTCTGTTTGTTTCTAGTTTCCATCAAGGATCAAGGGAGATCACTTGTTGGTGGGATCCAGTATTGTAGCAATAATGCTACAACTCCTGGAGCTTCCTATCTCTAATTTTATCAACCCGGTAGTTCATACAAACTTGGAAGCGACGGTGCTGTATGCACAAGTACTAGCTCTTGTCGCAGCTGTCACTTGGTCAGCTGGCACAAGTCTGCTAGGGCTCAAGCCAACTTCTATAGGCTCACAGAAGAAGATTTATGAATGATGGATGAAAGCTAACTCAATAGGAGACTAGTCTATTTGCAGAAAGAAACTGAAAGCCAACAAAGCATGAAAACCCTAGTAAACCCTAATTTGACTAGCTAGACCCTAATTATGCAAAACTGTGAATGAAACTACTACCAATGATGCCATTACTTGCAGTGAAATGAAATAAATGCATCTAAGCTACTTGCATCTGAAAAGACATGTTTTTGTACTTTTTCATTAAGTGGTTGGATTTATTGTGATGATGCTTTTGATTAGGGTTTGGTTGTGCAGGAGCGGGTTGAATGGAAGGAAAGCATGGGCAAGGTCAGGATGGCTAAGGGAGGTCCCAGAGGGTCTCTAGCATCAGTCCACAGAAGTCTACCACGTTTGGATGCTCAGCAACAGAGTTTGCAGGCTTCTACAGGAAGTCTGCAGGGGATCCTACAGGAAACTCAGGGATTTCTACAGGAAGTCTGTGCAATTCTACAGGATGTTTGACCGTGGAAGTTTTGGGAGATGGTGAAGTGTTGGAGTGGTGAGGGAGGATAAGTGAGATGGAGATGGAGCTGGTGATGGCTCAGGAGCAAAGAAATCAGATGGAGGAAGAGTGCATGCAGTGGTTTGATGGCTTGGAAGGATGGGATCAACGAAAGGTTAAGTAAATGAAGCTAAGTGAATAATGGATGAGTTGGAGGGTAAATGAGCCGGACAGAGGCCGAGTAGGTGGATTGAGGAGAGATCAAGAAGAATAAGAAGGAAGTGGAATGATATGGAGCAGCGTAAATGAAACAAATGACTTATGCACCAAAATGAGAGTTCATTAACCTATGATAACTGTGCCATGAAACCTATGAACAGCAATGGAAAACCAAGAAATGAAACCTGTGCATGGAAGTGAAATGTAGAAGTATGGTTAAGTATCAAACGTGCATGGATGGATCTTCAACGAAAATGTCTATGTTGCAGCTTGCATGGAAGTGAGAAGAACTACGTTTCTTTTTGGTGGTTGGTTATGGACTGCACCCCAATCCCTAAGAGAGATGGCAGTGAGCCTTAACAACCTTTTGCTGGAGCTCCAATAATTTATAACTATCCTCCTATCGAATCTAAGCAACTGAAAGCAAATCACCATAAACTAATCCTATCTCAGCTCATGAAAAAGACTAAATTAACAGACTGTAAATTCAAATTGCATGTCAAAGTAAAAACTCAAAGTGTTGGAACGAAATGCAAACAACATTACAACACCGAGGAGATCTATTGCTCTCAGGTTGGGCCCTAACCTGAGAGCTATAGCTCCCTTAGAAATTCAGAATGAGATCAAAATCTGCCGGCCTTTATTCATAAACGAAAGTCTGATGTCATGCCAAAACTGGCTTACAAAAGGAACAAACACTGGGCTGTAGCTCGTACTTCAAATTACAAGAGCAATACAAAAGTTCAAAAAGCTTCTATCCAAGGCTACGGCCTCAGTATTTATGCAAAATGATCATCCAACAGGTGTCCTTGATTTGTGGAGCTCGGCTGTCCAACTGAAGGTTAAACTGCTGATCCTGTAGGACAGTTACAACTGTTGTTCCTGTAGAACAGTTATAACTGTTGTTCCTGTAGAACAGTTGGCTGCTTCTAAGCTCGGTGGGGAGATGGATTGGAGCTTGGAGTTATGGTGGGAATTACGAGGAAGGTCCCCAAGACCGTGGACATCCTCTCCTAAAAACCAGCAGTGCCACCTCATTGTCTCCTTGTCTCCTTTCTCGTGGTCTTTTCTCCCTTTTAATGCCAAAAACCTGAAAGCATCATGCATTAGTCACGTAGATAGAATGCCTACCCTTCTTCCTACAAACAACATGAATAAACCAAGAAATGAATGCATAAGAAATAAAAAATGAATGGTTTGAGCAGAGCAAGTAGGCCAAATGAGCCCAAATTGTACCAAAAATTGGGGCTCATCATCACCCCCAGCTAAACTATTTGCTCATCCTTGAGCAACTTTGCCCTGGCTCCTCGTCTTTGGCCGAGAACTAGAGCCCGGAGCATGCTTTTCCTTCCCTGTTTTTGGTGGCCTTGCCTTTTCTACCGAGGGTGGCGCTTCTTCCTTTCCCGTTTTTGGCGGCCCTGCCTTCGCTGCCCCTGGTGGTGACGAAGGTGATGCTTCTTCCCCCTTTCCTATTTCCTTGAGCCGGGCTTCGGAAGGCGATTGGCCTATTTTTCGTGTCCAGGAAGTTATTTTTGGGCTCCCCTTCTCGGGGGTGGCTGATGTTTTAGAGGGGGTTCTTGCACTGGGTGAAGTAGGGACATCCCCTAAAGTGGTTTGGCTGCCGGGTGGAGGCTGTGGCTTGCCCGTGGTTATCCGCTTGCTTCTCCTGGCCTCAGATGGTAGAGGGGTCTCCCTCTCTCTCTTCTCCTTCGGCTTTGGAGGTGTACTGAGGGCGGCCAGCGCCGCTGCTGCCTCCTTTTCTAGAATACCAGCCTTCTCTTTCTTGCGTTTTGCTCTCTCAGAGCTCCTTGTAGAGGGCCCCTCCTTTTCAGATTTCGGGCTTCCTGTAGAAGACCCTGCTTTCCCCACTTCTGGGCCTCCTGTAGAAGATTCTTTCTTTCCCGCTTTTGGGCTTCCTGTAGAAGACCCGGCTTTAGCCACTCCCAGGTTTCCTGTAGAAGGCCCTCTCTCTGTCTTCAGGCTTCCTGTAGAAGACCCGGCTTTAGCCACTCCTAGGTTTCCTATAGAAGGCCCTCTCTCTGTCTTCAGGCTTCCTGTAGGAGCCTGTTTTTGCAATTTCGGGCTTCCTGTAGAAGCCTTTGTCTCCGTTTTTGGGCTTCCTGTAGAAGCCTGTTTCCCAACAATTTTCGGGCTTCCTGTAGAAGCCTTGGTCTTTGCTTTTGGGCTTCCTGTAGAAGCCTGCTTCTCAATGATCTTCGGGCTTCCTGTAGAAGCCTTTGTTGTTGTTTTTGGGCTTCCTGTAGAAGCCTGTTTTTTCTTTCCTGTAGACACAGGTGTCTCCACCTCCGCTTGCGTGCCTGCCTGAGTTTTGCTTTTTGCTTTGGTTGCAGGTGCTGTTGAGGTACTTGGGCTGACGTGGACCACCTCAGCTTTGTCCATTCTGCTCTTCATCCTCTTTTCCCTTGCTGACAGGATAGGTGTGCCACCTTTTTCTTTGTCCTCCTTTCCCTCATGCTTCTTCCTTTGTTCTCTCTTCTGTACTGTTGTCGGGGTCTCTTGGCCTTCTTCCCTCTGTTCCTTGGCCACTGCTTCGTGTTCCTCACTACTGGAGGAACTCGTTTCTTCGATCAACATTTTAATGTCCCCATCTTTTGTCAAATTCCGGAAGGATTCCCATGAGAGGGGAACCTTATATGAATGCAATGCATCCTCCATAAGAAGCTTGATCAACCCATGGTGGGCTATCTGATCTGGTATTCCCTCTTTCAACTTTGTAGCACACTCCATTAGAGACTGCAGGAGGTAATAAGGGATGCTCAGTTTTTGTTCTATAGGAAGGTCAATTCGGTGCCTCAACTCAGTGAGCAGCCGAAAGTGATATGCATACACGATGCTAAAACGACCTTCACAAGTAATATATTTCATGATTTGCAAACTGACTTCATTCCAAGGTGGCAACAGGCTCGTTCTTCGCACCCCGTTTTTGTCCTCCGAGAATTCTTCCTCAGGTGGAAAGAATTCTTTCTTTGCCTGCTGGCTCAGCTTTCTTTCTTCCTTATCCCACGGTAAACCCATAGGAAGTTCTGTGATCCGACTGATATGTTCTGGGGTGAGCTTGAGGCTTAGACCTTTGAAGTTCACTGTGGCCAGTGTCTGGGATTTAGGCTTCAGAGCCTGCAAGAATTCTTCGGCCACTTCATCATCGTAACCCTGCAGCTTATCACAAAAAGGCATCCATTGTGCTCTGGTGAAGAGCTCTACCACTGCCGGGTTTTCCCTTAGTTTAGTTGAATCAGTGGGTTCCCGTCTTATAAACCCACCCGGCATGATGAACACGGTCGTTTTAATTAAAGGTGGCAAATGCAAAAGAGATTTGGTCTATTAAGACAGAGCATGCACATAATCCACAAAATTCAACACAGTCTACTTATACTGACATCCTGTAGAACGACAACATAGGCACAGCAAACAACAATTCCACCAATATCTTTATGACCCGACTGTGGACGATGGTCTTGCCACTTTTACTAACCAGTTGCATGAAGAGTTCAGGGTTACCTCTTTAATTGGCCACCTTTTTTCGTGAGGCACCCGCTTCCCTGTAGAAGACTGCGTTCCTGTAGACTGCGTTCCTGTAGAACTGCGTTCCTGTAGAAGCAGTGCGCAATTCTCGGGGAGGACTGTAGTTGGCCCGCGCTCGAGGTGTGCTTTACCAGCGTTCTGGTAGCCAACAGCTCAGCGTATCAAAGTGCAGAGGAGATCAGAATAGCCACCCGAGTTTGAAGTGTTGGATGATAAATGCATGCACATGATCTAGCCGATTAGATTTTGAATCGGCGCAATCCGTGGCGCGGGGGATGAGTTGTCCCCGCCGGACCGTTGGGCGACATCATCCATCATCCGCCTGCGTATTCACTTGCTGCCGCATCCATTCCCACATATTTGCCGCCGCCTTTTCCTGTTAAACTCATGCTTCTGACGAGAGTGTTCTCACGTGCATGCCGTTCATTCTCTTTGTCGTGGCCGCCACCCAAACATCCAATTATACCTTAACTAGCCGATGTGGCCAGTCGACGGGCCATACGGCCGCTCAACCATTCAATTTTACGCTATGCAAACGATTTCAAAGTAAAATTCATGCGATTTGATGGAAGGAAGGGTTGAGACACTTACCTGCGTGGCTGCACACGAATTTTTCCAGTTCTTGGACGATGGTGAGTGGATCTACCTGCTGCATGCGACTTACACAGACCCGGAGGCTCGTGGTTACAGATTGCCAACGATGGAGTGGATGTTTTGCTTGCATGCACCCGCGTTTCACTTCAGATGGTGGTACTGTGAATGGTATCCACTCGAGCAGGTTGAACTGTTACAGGATTCCCATGAGGTGTCTCGTAACAGTCCTTTCTCCTTGGGTGCATGCAGCACGACGGAGGTTCTGGCCTTTCAATCACGTTCCCGGAGCTCTTGATGCCTGCGGTATGAGATCCCAGCATTTGTTTAACTTTGAAAATGGCTTTTCCCACGAGAACTCATCGATCTTCTTTGTTGGTGCAGGGAACTTGGTCGCATGTCGACAAGGATGGTGGAGCAAGGTGACAGCAATGTGCAGGGGTGCCAACAGAGACTTGCATGCATCCAAACCAATCCATAGTCGCTAAATCTCCTTTTAAGATGAATTCTGGCCATCCAAAACTCCTACAGGAAGTTTCCTGTAGAACACAGAGCTTCCTGTAGAAAGTTCGGCCTTCCAGTAGAAAGTCTGTACTTTCCTGTAGAAAATCCGTGCCTTCCTGTAGAAAGACTGCATCTTCCTGTAGAAAGACAGCATCTTCCTGTAGAAGATTCAAACCATGATAAAATTGCACATACCTTGAAAAAACATGGGTACCCTTGGAGGAGGTGCTGGTGAGGTTCCTTGACAGCATGATAAGGACCCTTGGCTTTGAGTTGAAGGGCTTCCTCTCCTCCATAGAACATCTGCAACCTGCATGCAATTTTACCATATTTTACTTATTGTTTTTTTCTTTTTCTTTTTTTCTTTTTTCTCTTTTTTTTTTTGAAAGATAACAGGGGCGCCTCAAAGAGGTTTTCACCCGTGCCATCTGCCCTGAGCGCCTCAGAGAGGTTTTCACTCAAGGATCTTTTTCACCTTTTCTCTTTTTTTTTTTTTTTTTGAAAGACAATAGGGGCGCCTCAATGAGGTTTTCACCCCTACTACCTGCCTTGGGCGCCTCAGAGAGGTTTTCACCCAAGGATCTTTATTATTTTTTTCTTTTTTTTTTTCTTTTTTTTTTCTCTTTTTTTTTTTTTTTTTTCATATCCCTCAGGGTATGCCAAAAGCAGAGGCAGAACCCTTCTCTATGACCAATACAGATTTCTCCACAGTTTTGATGAACTCTTGTCTTGAGAGAGGTCTCCTGTAGATCTTCAATCGATGCCCATTGACAAGCATGGGAATGGATTCCTCATCAATGGTTCGAATGAGGACAGATCCATTGTCATGGCATTTCTCCACTGCATATGGTCCTAGCCATCTGGTTCTCCACTTCCCCTTGAAATCTTTGTATCTGGAGTCATACAACAAAGCCCAATCTCCCGGCTGAAATTGCTTGTCATGGAGATGTTGGTCATGCCACACCTTTCTCTGAAGTTGAACCACTTCTGAGTGAAGGAGGGCTTGCATTCGGTGCTCATCCAGGCCATTCAGCTGCAGTAGCCTTTCTTGTTGTGCATGGCTGAGATCTAGGTCCAGCTGAGCTGCCATCCTCAAAGTGTTGTATTCAAACTCAATGGACAACAGAGCTTTCTTCCCATAGACCAACTCATACGACGTGAAGCTGGTGGTGGTCTTCCAAGTGGTGTTGTAAGCCCATGTGGCTTCAACCAGGCGATCTGCCCAGTCCTTTCCGCTACTGCTCACCACCTTAGTCAAGATCCCTTCTAATGCTCTATTGGTGACTTCCACCTGCCCTTTTGCTTGAGGGTGATAAGGGGTGGAAGTCCTATGCTTGATCTTTTGATGAGCTAGGAGATCTTCAACCAGGTTGGAGGTGAACTGGCTCCCTTGATCGGTGACCAGCTCTCTTGGATAGCCAAACTTATAGAAGATGTTTTCTCTTAGGAACTCAGCCACCTTTTCTTCTGTTGCTGCTTTGATTGCTTTGGTCTCTGCCCACTTTGTCAAATAGTCAGTACACACAATGATGTAAGTCCTTTGCCTCGAAGAGGGGTTGATTGGGCCCACAAAGTCCATGCCCCACTTCTCAAATGGCTCAAGAGTCACTTGAGGTTGGAGAGGCATCTCATCCCTTTGGGTCGGTTTCCCCATTCTTTGGCATTGGTCACACTGACTGACATATCTTCTGACATCTTGATGAAGTGTGGGCCAATAGTAGCCTGCCTGCAGCATCTTGAAGGCAGTTCTCTTTGCTGCAAAATGTCCTTCACAAGACCCATCATGACAAGTGAGGAGGATATCAAAGACTTCCTCCTCCCTTACACAACGCCTTAAGATCTGATCGGGGCCAAGCTTGAACAGATTGCCCCCGATCCAAGTGAATGAGGCACTTTTTCTGATGATTCTGCTCTTCTCTCTGGAAGATAGGTGTGGAGGGAACTGTGCTGAAACAAGATAGTTTCCTATATCAGCAAACCATGGAGAGAGTAATGAAATAGCAAATAGATGTTCATCAGGCATCTGGTCGTCCACTGTTCCATCCTCATCTGCAGACAAATCCAATCTAGATAAAAAGTCAGCAACAACATTTTCTCTACCTGGTTTGTCAACAATGGTCAAATCAAACTGCTGCAATAAAAGTAACCATCTAATAATACGAGCATTCACATCTGGTTTATTCATTAAATATCTAATAGCAGCATGGTCAGTATGTACAAAGGTCTGGTAACCAGTAATATAATGTCGGAACTTGTTCAATGCATGGACCACAGCCAAGAATTCTTTCTCGGTTACAGTGTAATTCAGCTCAGCTTTGGACAAGTTTTTGCTAACAAAGTAAATGGCATATGGAAGTTTTTGCTCAACTTGTCCTAAAGCTGCACCTATGGCTTTGTTCGAGGCATCAGTGTGGATGTGGAAAGGTAGGGCCCAGTTTGGACCTCTCAGGATTGGGGCTGACACCAACTTGTCCTTTAATTCATTTAAAGCCCTCTGACAATCGTCAGTCCAATTAAACTCCACATCTTTTGCCAACAGGCCAAACAATGGCGAGGCTAGCTTGCTGAAATCTTTAATGAATCTCTGGTAGTATCCTGCTAATCCCAAGAAACTCCGGACATCCCTGACCTTTTGAGGAGGTGGAACCCTCTTGATGAGACCAATTTTGTTAGGATCCACCTGCAATCCTTGGCAAGAAATGGTATGGCCTAGCACGGTCCCTTCAGTCATTAAGAATTCACATTTTTCAGGACTAAGGGACAAGTTCATCTCGGTGCATTTGGTTAGGACTTTTCCCAGGTTGGACAATGCTTCCTGGAAGTTGGCCCCATAAGGAGTAAAGTCATCCATATAGATTTCTACTGCATCATGGACCAGCTCCGAGAAGATGCTCAAGACAGCTCTCTGAAAGGTAGCAGGAGCATTGCATAGCCCAAAGGGAAGGACTCGATAGGCAAAGGTACCCCAAGGACAAGTGAAGGTGGTCTTATCTTGGTGTTCCAGGCTGATTTGGATTTGGTTGTACCAGCTAAACCCATCCAGGAAAGAGAAGAACTTCTTTCCTGCCAGTCCATCCAACACTTGATCTATGAAAGGTAGAGGGAAATGGTCCTTCTTGGTAGCTTTGTTCAGTTCTCGATAGTCCACACAGATTCTCCACTTCCCATTTTTCTTGGGAACCAACACTAGAAGGGACACCCATTCACTATCTGAGATGGGGTAGATGAATCCGGCATCCAACAGTTTTTGCAATTCTTCCTTGACAATGTCCTTAAGGGCTGGATTCATTCTCCTTTGAGGTTGCCTAACCGGTTTACAATCCTCTTTGATGTATATATGATGGGTACAGACCAAAGGATGGACTCCTATCATTTCCTTATAGCTCCAAGCAAAAGCATCTAGGTGATTGGCCAACAGACTACACAGCTCCTTTTCCTGGGAAGGAGATAGGGAGGAGCTGATCTTCAATGCTTTCTCAGGGCCGAACTCCACATTCTTGACTCTGGGAGTAACAGGGTTGGTTGTACAAAGATCCACTAGGGTGCTAGCTTGGGCATCCTCCACCAATTTCTCTAAGGGTAGTGCACTGGAAGGTGGATTCTGGATCAAGGTCTCGATCAAGTCATTCTCGGTTGGGGGGTCTCTTCTAGTGGTATTTAAGGTGCACAGAGGTGCTGAGTACACCTCGTCTTCCTCTCCTTCTTCCAACCAGAGTGGTAAGTCATGCTCTAAGGAGGGTTGGGCAGGAGGGTATAGGACTAGCTGCTTGGACATGGGACCATTTTTGATGGTCATGTTTCCTGCACGACAACTTATGTAAGCATCTGCAGTAGCTAACCAAGGCCTTCCCAAAATGAGAGGATATCCAGTAAGCTTGGCCTTTGGTTGCAGAACCAGGAAGTCTGCAGGGTATTCCCAAGAGTCAATAGAAACCAAGACATCCTCCACAATCCCTTCGGGAGTCACGGTGGAGCGATCTGCTAATTGCAGTACTGTCGAGGTCTTCCTCAAGGAACCCTGAAGATTAAGCTTAAGCATGGTATCCCTGGTCATCACATTAATGGCAGCCCCCAGATCAATCAAGGTGTGAGGTATAATGGTGCCATTGATGTGAACATCTACTACAGGACTTCCAGGATCTAGGTACTTTGGGCAGATGACTTGTCCTAACATAAGGTCAGACAGTTGTCCTATGACATTGATAGTTGAGGTATCTTTCTTCCGTCTGCCTGGGTGTTTGAAACACTTTTCCTTAACCAGCTTGTTGTATATTGGCACATCCTTGATGGCTTGGAGAAGTGGTATTTTTACACACAACTGCTTGAGCTCACCCAGAAGCTCATCCTCCTCTGGGTTGGGTTGTGTGGTGGCTGTTAGTCTCTCAGGAAAGGGTGGAATAACCTTCGGTTCACTTTCCTATTTATCTTCCTCATCCTCTGGGGGAGGAGGTTGGCGATCTGGTAGAGTCTTTCCAGATCGAAGATTGATCTCCTGGATCTCCACAGCATAGGTAGGGCATGAGGTTTCCCTAGTGTATACCTGCTGGGCCTGTCTATTGTTGGGGTTCGGGTTCGGTTGAGCAGGTATTTGAGGTTGCCTTGGAGGAGCAGGAGGTAATGGCTGAGGTTGAACTGGTGGTGGGGGCAAGATGGCAGGAGGAGTGTTGTATTGGGGCCTCCACCCCGGCTGAGGTGCATTCCATTGAGGCTGTGGCTGGGCATGTGAGTGATATGAATGAGAAGTAGGTTGAGTGGGGTACTGAGGTGGATAAGACCATGGAGGAGGCATGGACCATGAAGGATGAGCAGGGGGACCCCAGGAAGGCATAGGAGTCGATTGGTTGGGGCTGTAATAAGCTTGAGATGCCCCTTGCATCCCCTGCTGATAAGGTCTATATCCTTGTGGCCTCCTTTGGTTGAGGTAATAGAGAGGCTCTGTGGGAGCTTCTGTCCCTTGGTACATGGCTTTAAACCCAGGTAAGGTTGGACACTGATTTGTGGGATGGTCCTCCTCACAAACGAAACACACTTCAACCGAATGCAATGGACATTCGTTCTTAGGGTGTCTCCTTGTGCACATAGGGCAGAAAACAGCCAAGGCTCTCTCAGCTTCTTCTTTCTTTTGCTGAATCCTGAAGGTGTCAAGCTGCATGGCAATGGTCTGTCTCACCTCACTCTTAAGATCTTGTAATTGATTAGCAAGCTCATGTTTGGAGAAAGGGACACTAGTTGAGAGGTGGTTTCCTCTACCTCGTTTCCGAGCTGCCCTGGAGTGGTTTCTAAACACAGTCTTGATGTCCTCATAAGGCAGTTGGTAAATGTCCCCCCCAGCTAACATGTGAAGGGTATCCAAGAGGTCTTCAGGGACTCCTCGGAGCAGGACCAACATGAGGGATTCAGGGTCAAGTGTGCACCTGGCCCGCTTATAGCTTAGTTAGAATCTCTCCTCATAATCCTCTAAGGACTCATCATTTCCCATGGACATCTGAAAGATTTCCCCCTTTGTTTCCTTGGACCTACAGTAATCCCGGTATTTGGTATTGAAAGCTTGCTGCATCTGAGCCCAAGTAGTGATACTATTCCCAGGTAAGCCCATGAACCAGCGTAGTGCTGCATCCTTAAGAGTGGAAGGGAAAAGTTTCAACTTTTGCTCATCTTCAGTATAGTCATAGGTTCTACAAAGGACAACAAACTCAAACAGGAAGGTATCCGGATCTTCAGTGGTCAGCCCATGGAAGTGAGGTAAGGCGGAGGGGCTAATGTTCTTCATTTTCATCTCTCCATTGGTCTCTCGGATGGGGAAGGCACCTTCTATTCTCTCATCTTCTCTTCTATTGTCAGCCATAGCTTCAGATGGAGTGGTCTCTAACTCTTCTTCTACTATAGGGTCTTTGGATATCTCAGGATGTTCACCTATAGGTTCTTCTGGGTCACTGTCACCAAAGAAGAGAGAAGGGTGACTCAGTGATGTGGTGGGGGTGTTTGGTAGGAATTTTCCTGATCTATCTCGGTTCCTACGAGGCATGAAATGGAAAAGACTTTCTTTTTCTTTTGATTGATTTTGCTTTTCTTTTCTTTTGGTACCTGCAAAACTGAGACAGATTGATCTACAACTAACTATGAAAGATGCAGAACTAAACTGAAAGCAGGAAAGAACTATTCTACTTTGCTCAAATGAAATTGCAGAAAGGAAATGCTAATCTATGAAAGCAGGGAAATGCTAATCTATGAAAGCAGGAAATGCTAATCTATGAAAGCAGGAAATGTCTATGCTACTTTTGCAAAATGGAAATGAAGTAAACTACTTAGCAGAAGGCAAGAGTAAGAAAATAGAAGAAAAGCAACAATTACTAATACTCTGACGCTTCCCCAGCAACGGCGCCAAAAAGATGGTGGGCTCCAGTATTGTAGCAATAATGCTACAACTCCTGGAGCTTCCTATCTCTAATTTTATCAACCCGGTAGTTCGTACAAACTTGGAAGCGACAGTGCTGTATGCACAAGTACTAGCTCTTGTCGCAGCTGTCACTTGGTCAGCTGGCACAAGTCCGCTAGGGCTCAAGCCAACTTCTATAGGCTCACAGAAGAAGCTTTATGAATGATGGACGAAAGTTAACTCAATAGGAGACTAGTCTATTTGCAGAAAGAAACTGAAAGCCAACAAAGCATGAAAACCCTAGTAAACCCTAATTTGACTAGCTAGACCCTAACTATGAAAAACTGTGAATGAAACTACTACCAATGATGCCATTACTTGCAGTGAACTGAAATACATGCATCTAAGCTACTTGCATCTGAAAAGACATGTTTTTGTACTTTTTCATTAAGTGGTTGGATTTATTGTGATGATGCTTTTGATTAGGGTTTGGTTGTGCAGGAGCGGGTTGAATGGAAGGAAAGCATGGGCAAGGTCATGATGGCTAAGGGAGGTCCCAGAGGGTCTCTAGCATTAGTCCACAGAAGTCTACCATGTTCGGATGCTCAGCAACCGAGTTTGCAGGCTTCTACAGGAAGTCTGCAGGGGATCCTACAGGAAACTCAGGGATTTCTACAGGAAGTCTGTGCAATTCTACAGGATGTTTGACCGTGGAAGTTTTGGGAGATGGTGAAGTGTTGGAGTGGTGTGGGAGGATAAGTGAGATGGAGATGGAGCTGGTGATGGCTCAGGAGCAGAGAAATCAGATGGAGGAAGAGTGCATGCAGTGGTTTGATGGCTTGGAAGGATGGGATCAACGAAAGGTTAAGTAAATGAAGCTAAGTGAATAATGGATGAGTTGGAGGGTAAATGAGCTGGACAGAGGCCGAGTAGGTGGATTGAGGAGAGATCAAGAAGAAGAATAAGGAAGTGGAATGATATGGAGCAGCGTAAATGAAACAAATGACTTATGCACCAAAATGAGAGTTCATTAACCTATGATAACTATGCCATGAAACCTATGAACAGCAATGGAAAACCAAGAAATGAAACTCGTGCATGGAAGTGAAATGTAGAAGTATGGTTAAGTATCAAACGTGCATGGATGGATCTTCAACGAAAATGTCTATGTTGCAGCTTGCATGGAAGTGAGAAGAACTACGTTTCTTTTTGGTGGTTGGTTATGGACTGCACCCCAATCCCTAAGAGAGATGGCAGTGAGCCTTAACAACCTTTTTCTGGAGCTCCAATAATTTATAACTATCCTCCTATCGAATCTAAGCAACTGAAAGCAAATCACCATAAACTAATCCTATCTCAGCTCATGAAAAAGACTAAATTAACAGACTGTAAATTCAAATTGCATGTCAAAGTAAAAACTCAAAGTGCTGGAACGAAATGCAAACAACATTACAACACCGAGGAGATCTATTGCTCTCAGGTTGGGCCCTAACTTGAGAGTTATAGCTCCCTTAGAAACTCAGAATGAGATCAAAATCTGCCTGCCTTTATTCATAAACGAAAGTCTGATGTCATGCCAAAACTAGCTTACAAAAGGAACAAACACTGAGTTGTAGCTCGTACTTCAAATTACAAGAGCAATACAAAAGTTCAAAAAGCTTCTATCCAAGGCTATGGCCTCAGTATTTATGCAAAATGATCATCCAACAGGTGTCCTTGATTTGTGGAGCTCGGCTGTCCAACTGAAGGTTAAACTGCTGATCCTGTAGGACAGTTATAACTGCTGTTCCTGTAGAACAGTTATAACTGCTGTTCCTGTAGAACAGTTGGCTGCTTCTAAGCTCGGTGGGGAGATGGATTGGAGCGCGGAGTTATGGTGGGAATTACGAGGAAGGTCCCCAAGACCGCGGACATCCTCTCCTAAAAACCAGCAGTGCCACCTCATTGTCTCCTTGTCTCCTTTCTCGTGGTCTTTTCTCCCTTTTAATGCCAAAAACCTGAAAGCATCATGCATTAGTCACGTAGATAGAATGCCTACCCTTCTTCCTACAAAAAACACGAATAAACCAAGAAATGAATGCATAAGCAATAAAAAATGAATGGTTTGAGCAGAGCAAGTAGGCCAAATGAGCCCAAATTGTACCAAAAATTGGGGCTCATCACTTGAATCCACAAGAAGGATTTTTCTGTTGTAACAAATTGGTGACTCCGCTAGGAAACACTTATGGTCTCTTTCTTTTCCTTAGTTTTGGTTTCTGATCTTTCTCGTTTATCTTGACCTGAGTCTTTATGAATTGATGACCTTTTAGATCTATGTGGTTGATTTCTTGATTTTGTTGATTGATCAAAACGAGATAGGTTATCCTTGAGTTTGTGATATCCCTGTCTTATTCTGTCAAATACACCAATTTACCTTTTAATCTTGCTTATTTGTGATCAATTCCATATTGAATTGAAAATTAGGGTTTCTTGAGATTTAGTGTTTTTGTGAAGGAATTGTTGTCATTTCTTTGATAAAAGGAAATTGTTGCTTTGCAATTTTGAAAATTTCTCATGATTACACTTTCATATCATTAAATTAAAGAATTCATAGGGAAAATGTATTTTTCTCCAAACTCTCTTAATTGATTTTTGTGTGCTTGAAAGTTTTGAGTGATAAATGATAAAGAGTATTTTTGAGTTTATTTGATCTTTAAGTAAATCTAGATTTTAGTTTACTTCTAAATTTTCATTGCATTAAGATGGAATTGGTTGTTTTATGAAAAGTTGGAAAAGTTGTGAGTTTTGTATTTCATTTCGGAAAAATCAAAGAAACTCTTTCTTTCCTCTAAATTTAATTTCATCAAATTTGAAAGTTGAAAAATGCATATTTGAGTGCAATAAGATTTTCAGTCGTGTCATAATATTATTAGTTTCATCTCTATCATCTATTGAGTAAAGAACAACTTAATAATACAGTGTTAATTTAAATTCATCTAAAATTGTATATTTTTTAGGGCTCTTAACACCTACAGTAGCTTAAGCATAGGGATTTGGAATAGGAAAGTGAGTAAACTTTCCAAAGCTACAAATATACAATAGAATCTTGAGTTAGGGAGAGAAAATCCAGTTATTTCAGTTTTTCTCTGGGAAGCTCTTCTTATACATGAGTTAAGCACGAGATCATGTCAAATCTGGTGAAGTGACCGTACCCATTTCATCAACCAATATATAGTTATTTGCACGTATTACAACAATATTGAAAGGCACTTGGGGTCACTTGAAAGTAAACTTCCAATTTATCATGTGGATGAGCCTTCAAGGGGATTGAGCTTGTTACTTTTCGCTTCCGTGTATGCTTGATCTACGACTGTCCCCCTAGGTAAATTTTTTGTATTTGGTAAACTTGGTGACCATAAGATTAGACCTCTACCTAAGGTGACGACAGAGGGAAGGTTCTGTTGTACCTGGAACAGACGTTGACTAGACTCACTTGGACTTTTTGGAGGGTAATTTTTGCTCAAGATGGTATAAGCAAGTTACTTGCACCATACTATTTCATTAAGAAGACTGTAAGGGTAATTGTTTCCAAACACTCATTTCTATAAAGTGTTTCACCTTGATCACTGCAATGTTGTATTTCATCACCAACTAGTAATTATTGATCTTTGTGAAGAGTCAGTTTGTATGGTTTCAACTCCTAGATTTTTAGTGTGTGTTACTTTCTATGTTCTTTTTACTTTTTAGAGACTTTAGATGTAATTTAGATATTGTGTGAATTATTAATTGAAATTTTTTCATTGTCGCAGAATTACCAAGACAATCATGTAGAATTCTTAGGTAACCCCCTAAGTATACACCGAGTCAGTTAAAAAATATCAAAGATGAAAAATCTAAATCATTAGGGTTCAGGACTACAACAAAACCTGATACTTTTGTTATCATAGAATCTGATGTAATAGGAATTGAAATTAATCAACCAAAACATCAACTATTTTAGAATTTGAAGTGACAAGACCTGAACTTGATCAACCTCAAAAATTAGAATCACACTCAGGAGAAACTGATTTAATAATTACTGAATTTATTCAAACAAAATCAGATACTGGAGAGGTTTTAGATTCACAATTAACTGAACCAGATATCGAAGAACCTGAGTCTGACATTTCTGAGCCTGAATCACCTTCAGCTGCTTTAGCCCCTACTCTGAGTCCTCCACATTCACCGCGTGTTAAACTAATTATCATTGATATTATTCCTCCTGGTCTCATTAGCATCGAAGAACTTGCCTCAGACGAAGAAGAAGAATCACCTCACACACTAGTTTCTACCAGTGAACCAACAGATATTTCAGATCTTCTCTTTAGGTCTCTTCACCCTGACCCTTGGTATTTCACACCCTTGAACTTTTTAGGACAAGGTATTCCACGATACACGACTCCTTACTCTACCATACCTGGTTTTGACTGGTCTAGAATGGCTTCTGGAAGTATGTCATCAGACACATCTATGTTTTCTACTTCTTCGGAGTCAACTTTATATGGTGGCCCATCAGTGCCTCCTGGATATCAATCTCTTTCTAGGACATATTTAGGAGCTTCTCCCTCAAATCAACCTTTAACTATGTCAATTGGGTTAACTGATCCTACGCTTCAGGATTTGACATCTGATCAGTATATTAATATGATTTCTGGCAACATAGGTAATCCTCAAACAAACCCAACAGGCGGTTTTTACCCACCTGGGGGGAAACCTTCATATCCTCCTCCAGGAGGACAACCTTTAGTTGGAAATTATCCTATAGGTGGAGGGAAACCTCCTTCCAGAAATTATCCCAATTATGGTCAGATGCCTCAAACCGGTTTCGGTCAACCTGTTATGCCTCAACCCACCATGACAATGCCTTACCCTAGGGTGAATACAATCTAGAATCCTTCATTTAATCAATAGTGAATTTCAGTTTCTCCTAAGGTGCCTATATATTAACCTTTTTAGCCCGTTGGACAGCCTATCCATCAAATTCTTGTTCAAGGAATTCCTATTCAAGTCCAACAACCCTTTCAAGCTAGTCCATCCACACTTGTTCAATAACCATTGCAACAACCTGTTCCGAGTACTCCTCAAAACCTGGTTCAATCTATTGTGCCTATGTATGTACAAACTCTAGTCATGACTTCTCCACGAAATCCCATCGCAGGAGTATCGCAGGCAACTATTCCCTTTACTTCTAAGATAACGATGCAATCAACTACTCAGGATATGCCTCAAATGTCTCCTTATCAAACTGCATCTACGATTCCATATATTCCCCAAATGCCTGTCATATATCCTAGTATGTCATACATTCAAACGTCATTTCAAGGGAAAGCTTTGCAAGGCCAACCCCAGAGTCAATTTGTTCAAGGCTAGACTTTTCAAACCCAATTTCAACGAAGGTCGACCTTTGAATATTTAACCCTTTCAAGGACAGTTCATTCAAGGTCAAATGGGGCAAGGTACTTCGTTATAGAATCAACAATAACCAGGTCATACTTTTCAAGTACCTTTTCAACCATAATTCGGTATCGATCATCCTGGATATCCAGGAGGTATGCAAATTTCAACTGCTCAAAATATTCTAGGATATCCTGGATACCCTCCTCCAGGTACAGGACTTTCCCTCATGGTTGTTAATACGCACAATAGGATCTTAAGCATAAGTTACCATTTATTGTAACTTTGGATTTACATAATCTATCATGGTTAGCGAATGATCCTATTTACTATCTACCGTATTGGTCCACTATTCTGACAAGGTCGCCTAGTGACATTCCTAAGTTTGAAGGTAAATCTGGAGAAGACTCGTCAAATCATGTTATGACTTATCATCTTTGGTGCATGTACAATTCATTAATTGATCATTCTATTAGATTAAAACTTTTTCGACGAACCTTAATCAGTTCGACAGCCAAATTTATGTAGACTTTCCATGGGCTTCCTTCAATACATTCAATGCCCATGCTACTTCCTTTTTGACACTCTTTCAGTTACCCATTTAATACGATAATGGAACTAAACTTTTAACCTCTTTAAAACAGTCAACGTCAACCCATATCTCATATCAGATTCATGAATGGAGACAAAGACGTCGTTTTGTTAAAGTTTATATCCCGAACTAGATTCTTGATGAATGGTTTATAAAATATCTTTTGCCATTAATTACTGAAGATGTTGCCGAAGGTGGCATAGTAACTGAAGAGAAATTCATTTCTTGTGATCAATACCTAGATCTTATTTATACTCAGTCTGGTACTTTGTATGAAAAGATCCCAGATTTACCCTGTCCTAGTCAAACTAATCTAGCCCTTACAGGATCACATGCTGCAAATGGTATGATTGGTTATGTTAGCCAAAAATATAAGAATAAAAAGAAAGAATCTAAGAAAACTCAAATTTTGGCTTTACCTGATTCACTCGAAGAAGATCCTTCTCCCGAAATTACTTCTGAAATAAATGTTGTGGAATCATCTACTGGAAAAAGTAAGAAATCCGGAGGTAAGAAAAAGGGAAAAGGAAAATTTAAATAAGACAATGATTCTAAGGAGAAATCCAGGAATAAAAAACCGTTTGATGAAAAGAACAAACATCGATATCCTTGTTTAGTTTTTCAAGAAGATCATTACACTAAGGAGTGCCCTCATCACGCTGAAGTTTCTAAATTGATCAAAATTTCACCCACTCCCTTGTTTTGAAGGATCATTTCCCTCCTTAAGAAAGAAAAATGGTTTCTCATAACCAATCTTCCTCCTCCACATCTGTAGATATCATGATGATGTCTCTGAAAATTATGGTAGCAATGAGATCTAAAGACTATGGATCAAAGAGTCATGTTAAAGATGGAGATGATTCTAGTTCACCTGGTCAAACTTCCACATTTACCCCTGCTTCTTCTGAACCATTACACATCGAAAAACTAAACCTTAATATGATAATTTGAGTGTCTCCTAAGGGTGTTCTTCAAAGTCATCCTTTAACCCTCATGCTAGGGCTGCTCAGAATTACAACATTGTCAAAGATTTAGCTATGTCACCTTCATCAATGTCGGTTCTTGAGGATCTGTAGACTTTTCAAACACAAAGGAAATTATTATTATGAGCTATTGGAGTGGTAGATCCTTAGGACTCCAATTTAATTATCTTTGATCTTGAGAATCATGTCCCATGTCTCCCATATCAACTAGATTTTCAGATACGAGTCCATGTCAAAAATTGATGAGTTTTTCGAACTGTGATTAATGAAGGAGAATCAACATGTATTATGCCCATTTCCTATTGGAAATATTTAGGCTCTCCAACAATCAATCAATCTCCCACAACTTTGAAAGCCTTTGATGGAAGAGGTTTTCGTCCTTTTGGTCTTTTAAATGATTTACCAATAGAATTAGAGGGTAAAACAGTTGCAGTTGATGTTGAGGTTGTTGATGCTCAACTTGACTACAACCTTTTACTTGGTTGGAGATGGACTTATGCCATGTCGATAGTAGTCTCGTCATATTTTAGGATGATCATGTTTCTTCACAAAGGAAGAATTGTGAAGGTAGACCAATTGTCCTATTATACCTCAGACCCTAATTCCATTGGTAGTGTGCCTTTTGTTGGAAAATCAACTACTCTGTATGAAGAAGTTGGTGTTGGTCTTCTCAAAGACTCATCTTTGATGGGAACTTTCACATTCCCTCCACCCAATTTCCCTCATAATGTTGCCCAGATTAATATGATTACATCAAGTACTTTTGAATTGGAAGATCCATGGAAAGTACCTTTAGAGTCAGAATTAGTCTTATATGACAGTGAGATGCCTCTTAGTCCTTTTGAGTTGGCTTATGAGGAAATTCAATCTTTTTCCAACCTATCAACATCTGAAAACAATCGAATGAATACGATTATCAATGAATATTCTCATTTGTCATGCTTGGAACCAATTTCTATGCCTGATCCTTTTGACAAAGAATTTTTAACTGATGAAGGGATTATGGAAGTTATGACTTTGGATGAAATTCCATGGGATGATTCTCATCATCATTCATCTTTCTTACCATATTTTGAAAAAATTGAGAATAATTTCTTGTCTATGTTTTCATCTGAGATTATTAGTGATCCTCAATGTCCAATATCTACCCTTTCTTCTAATTTTGAAAATAATTTGGGAAACATATCAACAATGATACCCATAAACATCTCGGTGAAACCAGGGATAACTGAAAATATTCATATAGGAGCTTCTTGTTCTTTAGAAGAAATTCAGACTTATAAAGCCCTATTTCAGGAATTTCGTGACATTTTTGCCTGGTCTTACGAAGAAATGCCAGGAATCGACCCTAGTATAGTTGTACATGAGATAAAAACTTATCCGGATGCTAAGCCTATTAGACAACGATTACACCTCATACATCCACGAAAAGCTAACAAAACTAAGGTTGAAAAACTATAGAAAGTAGGATTCATTTACCCGTTCCTTTAACTGTTTGGGTATCAAATATTGTACATGTTAATAAAAAGCAAGGAACTATTTGAGTATGTGTTGATTACAGAGATATTAATAAAGCTTGTCCCAAAGACAATTATCCAACTTTGTATATCAACCAGATTGTTGATGAATGTGTTGGGAATGAAATTTTCTCTTTTATGGATGGATTTTCTAGCTACAATCAGATAAACATACTCCCTACTGATTAGTATAAAACCACATTTATTTTCCCATGGGGAACTTTTGCTTATCGTAAACTCCCATTTGGCCTGAAAAATGTTGGCACAACTTTTCAGCGAGCAATGTCTTATGCATTCCATGATATCAAGAATATTGTTCAACCCTATTTAGCTGACCTGCTAGCCCATTCAATGAAATTTCAAGATCACCCATTGCACTTGAAAGCAATTTTCATTAGGTGCAGACATTACAATATTCGTTTGATTCACACAAATGTGTTTTTTGTGTGGTCAGATTTTAGGATTCATCATTTCAAAAGAAGGCATTCGTGTTGACCCCATTAAGGTAGAGGAAATTTAGAATTTTCCTGCTCCTTCTAGTCTTCGACAACTCCAAAGTTTGCATGGGAAAGCAAAATTTTTTGTGTAGTTTCGTCCATAATTATGCTGAACTAACCCAGGGTTTTACTTTACTGTTGAAAAAGGGCATTCCTCTTTCTGGGATGAACTTACTGAAAAATCTTTTGATGCATTAAAACACGCATTGACTAATGCGTCGTTACTGCATCCACTTGATTATCATCGAGATTACCTTCTATACCTAGTTGCATCTGATGCCACTATTGGCATGGTGTTAGTCCAAGAAGATGACTCTAGCAGTGAACATGTGATTTACTATTTGAGTAGAAATCACACTAAAGTTGAGATTAAATATGCACATGTGGAGAAGTTAGCTTTGCAGCCATTGAAGTTGTTCAACGATTCTGTCACTATATACTTCTATGAAAAACAACTGTCATTTCAGATTCCAAACCTATGATGTACATTCTTACCAAGCAATTGCTAGGGGGAAAATACTCCAAATGGATAGTTATATTGCAAGGAAATGATTTAGAATTTGAAAGATCTTGTTAAGTCCCTATTATACTAGTGATTCCCCCATTACTATTGTCGTTGTAGCCCTTATTTTTATTATTGAGCCCCTATTGTCCCCATATTGTTATTAGTGTGCCCCATAGAAGCCCACTATTGTTATTGTTGTGCCCTTATATTATTATTGTTATGTCGGCTTTGATTATATTGTGATCCCTTAGACTCGTATATATAGAGGAGGTTTAGGAATTTGTATCATACAAGAATTGTTCATTTGTGTAATGTAAATGAGGTTTCCCCCTCAAAGAGGCTAATTTTGAAGTCGTTGATCTATCTTTTCTATCTTTTCATGTGTTGGTTCATAACATTTGGTATCAGAGCTTTGGATTCTAGTGTTTCATTGCTCCAAACAAGTCATCGTGGAATTTTCGCTATAAAGTTGTTTTTGTGACGTTTTAGAAGCTAGAAAACAAAGCCATTTGAAATGAAATCTTGATTATCCTTGGGTCCGAATTTTATATCTTGTCTCACTAAATTTTCGGAGATATGATCTAAGGAAGTTAGGGTTTTTACAGGCTCCCGATTTACATCCCAAATAAGTGACCTTGGGAAAATCGTCATACCCTTCTCTATGAGTATCAGATTTAAATTTCATAAGAAGTTACAAAAATAGGACGGAATTTAGTTTTTTGTGCATCGTTTTCAGGTCCGAAGGTTGAAACAGTGACACGTGGTACTTCGTACAAGTTCACTCTACTACAAAAGTGTATAATTTGGTCATCTTGGGAGATTGAGCATAACTCTTTGTTGGAGAATCCAATTTCGATTAGACTGGTGGCGTTGGAAAGAGGACTTGTAGGGCTACCATAATTCGAAATTTCAAACCTTTGAGATTTGAAATATCATAGATACGTCAGATTCAATATCGAGCTCCTACAAAGTGAAACAAGGTGTGTAGTTTTTTTAAAATTTTGCGTAAGTTTGGTTTGAAAAATTAGTTTGAAGGAATTCAAAGGGCATAGTGAAGCATAATGATCATTAATTTATGACCCTAAGAAAGAAAATGGAAACACCTAGTAAGAAACCTGAAAACTTTGGCATGACTCATGAAGAAGAGGAAGAAATTCAAAATGGTATATCAAAATTAAGAGACCAAGTGAAACAAAATTCACTCTCACAAAAAGTAACAGAAGCTAAGATGGATGGTTTAAAGAAAGGCACGTAAGCTAATATCGATGGCATGGAAGATAACATGGATGGTTTAAATAAAGGCATGGAAGCTAAGATGAATGACATGGAAGCTAAGATGGATGGTTTAAAGAAAGGCGTGGAAGCTAAGATGGAAGGATAAATGGAAGATTGAATACGGATTTGACAAAGTTGCTACAAGAAATGTTTACTAATGGGGAAAGGGTGGTAAATGAAACTCATGATGAGAACAAAAGAAATGTTTATCATGATTTCATAGAATCCAATGTTGGATTGAAGACCACCATGTTCCAAAGATCGATATGAGAAAGTTTGATGGCAAGGATCCCGTAACATGGATACTACAGATGGAGCATTGTTTTAATCTCCATAATGTGAAAAATACACAAAATGTATGCATTGCAACTTTATATTTGGAACCAAATCAGTTTGTATGGTATCAATGGCTTTGCTCTCGTAAGAAAATTGTCACTTGGGCAATTTTATGGAAGAAATTATAGCACATTATGAGGATACAAAAAGAAACACCTTTTCTAGCCAATTGATAAATCTCAAACAAAAGGGTTCAATGATGAAGCACATTGAGGACTTCCAAAAATCGAATATAAGGGTAAAATATATTCTAGAGGAGCATAAGATTGATGTGTTCATAGGGACTTTAAAGGATAACATCCAAAATGAGGTCCGCCTTTGGGAACCTGATTCATTGGAGAAGGCATTCAAGTTGGCAAGAAAAATGGGAAGAAAAATTATGGCAACCAGTAAGACTACCACTCACAACTATAAATATGGAAGTGTTGTTGCCCCAAGGCTTCCACAACCTACAATGTTGACACCACAAAAATAGCAAGAAAAAAGAGAAAAATGGCTATGTCACAGTTCTGATAGAAAGTACACTAAAGGTCATAAGTGTGCTGAGAAGAAATTATTTTACATTAATTGTGAAGAGGAGGAAGAAAAGGAACAAGAAATGTCAAAAGAAGAGGATATACACTAGGAACAAACCCTAGAGAAAGAAGAAATGAATCTGATCATATCTTTAATGCATAGGCTAGAATTACCACTCCTCAAACTATCAAGATAGAAGGACATATCAAGAAGAAAAAAGGTAATAGCGTTGATTGATTTGGGAAGTACCCATAATTTTATTCATTTTAATATAGCCAAGGAATTGAATTTCTTCCTAT
Organism: Pinus tabuliformis; assembly: GCA_031772625.1. NCBI lineage: Eukaryota > Viridiplantae > Streptophyta > Pinopsida > Pinales > Pinaceae > Pinus > Pinus tabuliformis. The sequence continues at coordinate 1,560,261,932 of CM062804.1, forward strand.
ATCCAGCACCAGAGTGTCAAGTGATGGTTGCAAGTGGAGGAACCATAAATTTCTCTAGAAAGTGCCATAATATCAAGCTATCCATGGGAGAATATGTATTGAATATCCCAATGCTTTCCATTCCAATGGGTGGTGTTGATGTTGTACTGGGAGTCTAATGGCTACAATCCTCGGGTACAATAACTTTTAATTTTCAAGAGCATTTCATGAAATTGTGTTTATAAGGAAAGGAAGTTGAGTTAAGGGGTATCGCAGGGAAACTCGGAAAGATAATTAGCTCTAACAGAATGACTAAGATTCTAAAAAAAGAACAACGAGGTGTAATTCCACAATTATGTTTGCTAGATGTTCCCACATAGAAATCATCTATTTATGCAGATCTCCAAAATATCTTGGACAATCATTCCAAGGTATTTGAGGCTCCCAAAGGCCTCCCACCTATTCGTGATCATGATCATGCTATTCATTTGATTCCAGGAAGTGTTCCTCCAAACATCAAGCCTTACAGATATCCCTATGCCCAAAAGAGTGAAATTGAATGTATGCTTGCAAAAATGCTAGAGGATGGTATAATTCAACCTAGTCAAAGTTCTTTCTCTGCTCCAATGGTATTGGTGCATAAGAAGGATGGATTATGGTGCATGTTTCCAGATTATAGGGAGCTCAACAAGCTCACTATTAAAGATAAATTTCCTATTCCTATCATTGATGAACTATTGGATAAATAGCATGGCTCCATTTATTTCAACAAGTTGGATATTTGTTTAGGATATCATCAAATCAGAATGAAGATTGAAGACATTCCGAAAACAACATTTAGAACTCTTGAGGGTCATTATGATTTTTTGGTCATGCCTTTTGGCCTTACCAATGCACCTTCTACATTTCATGATTTGATGAACTCCATTTTCAAACCCTTCCTTAGAAAATTTGTGTTAGTATTTTTTGATGATATACTAATCTACAACAAGTCATGGAAGGATCATGTTCAACATGTTGATAGGGTGCTCAAACTATTGGAGGAGAAACAATTATATGCAAAAAGCTCCAAATGTTTCTTTGGAGTACAAGAGGTGGAATATTCGTGTCATATTGTATCTCATGAAGGTGTTAAGGTAGACCCTAGAAAAATTAAAACCATTAAGGAATGGAAAATCCCACATCCATAAAGCATCTACAAGGATTTCTCGGGTTGATAGGGTATTATTGCAAGTTTGTTAATAATTATGGGAGACTAGCAGCACCTATAACAACATTATTGAAGAAAGATGCAATTTCATGGAATCTAGAAGCAACAAAGGCCTTTGAACATCTGAAAGAGGCAATGTGCCAAGAACCAGTCTTAGCTATGCCATACTTCACAAAAAACTTTATTGTGGAATGTGATGCATTAGGAAATGGAATTGGTGTTGTTTTAATGCAAGAAGAAAGACCCATTGCTTTCGAAAGTCATCCAATCAGAGGGAAGTATTTACACAAAGCTATTTATGAGAAGGAAATGTTGGCAATACTACATGCAATTAAGAAATGGAAACCCTACCTAATGGGAAGACACTTCAAGGTAAAAGCGGATCATGATAGTCTTAAATACTTTCTAGAACAAAGATTATCTTCAGAAGAACAACAAAAATTGGTCACAAAGATGTTGAGTTTTGACTTTGAAATCATCTACAAAAAAGGGAAGCAAAATGTTGTGGCACATGCGCTCTCAAGAAATGATGAGGATTGGAAGTATTGCTTTGCGCCATTTCTATTATCCAACCAAATTGGATAAATGAAGCAAGGGATGAATGGAAGAATGAAGAAGAAGTGTGGGCGCTCATTCAAAAGATACAACAAGATCCCAATACATCTGATACATTTATCTAGAAAAATGATTTGTTATGGTACAAAGATTGCTTATACCTATGTAAGAATTCCCAACTCAAACAAAAGATTTTTATGGAATTGCAAAATTCTCCCTTAGGAGGGCACTTAGAATTTTTAAAACCTTACCACAAGGTTAAGAAGGAATTTTTTTGGGATGGACTTAAATCGGATATTCAAAAGTTTGTGGTGGAATGTTTGGTTTTCCAACAAAATAAAGTTGAAACAATTAAGACCCTAGGTCTATTACAACCTTTATCCATTCCAAGCCAACATTGGGAGGAGGTTTCAATGGATTTTATCACAAGTTTACCCAAGTCCAAAGGAAAGAGTGTCATCATGGTGGTAGTTGAAAGACTTACCAAGTATGCACACTTTTGTGCATGATCTCATCCATTTAAAGCCAGTTCAGTTTCTACTACAGTTATGCAAATAATTCAAAATCTACATGCAAACCAAAAGATTATTGTAAGCGATAGAGATCCCATTTTTAGTGGAAATTTTTGGACATAATTATTTTCTTGTCTCGGTACTCAATTAGCTCATAGATCATCTTATAATCCTCAATCTGATGGGAAAACTGAGATATTAAACAATTTTTAGAAGGATATATTCGTTGCTTTGTCTTTGATAAACAAACACAATGGGTGAAATGGTTGCCTCTGGCTGAATGGTGGTATAACACTTCCTTCCATACTACAAAAAAAATGACCCCATTTATGGCACTTTATGGATATCATCCACCATACATCACATCATATTTAAGAGAAAATTATACGGTTCAAGCAGAGCATCAATAACAAGTTCTCCAACTATTAAAGGATAACCTCACTTTGGCACATAATAGAATGAAATAACAAGAAGACCGACATCGCAGTGAAATAAGTTTTGATGTAGGTGACTGGGTATTCCTACGGCTACAACCATATAAACAAATGTCCCTCAAGCAAGCTAAGAAGGATAATAAATTATCACCAAATTATTATGGTCCATACAAGGTGTTGCAAAATATTGGTAATATGGCATATAAATTGGAGCTTCCTACAGCTTCCTGAGTGCACCTGGTTTTCCATGTTTCATGTTTAAAGAAGGTTATAGGTGACAAGCTCCCAGTTCAAACAATATTTCCAGAACTTGATGAGGAATGAAAAAATCATATTGTAACCTGAAGTAGTCACAAACACAAGAATTGACAGCTACGAAATCGATCAATTTCGGAGTATCTCATGAAGTGGAAGAACTTACCCACTGAAGATTACACATGGGAGGATGAGAATTTTATACAGAAGCATCCAGAACTACTCAAGCGTTGAGGACAACACTTTTTTGAAGGAGTGGGGCATGTTAGGTCCCTATAATACTAGTAATTTCCACATTATTATTGTCATTGTAGCCCTTATTATTATTATTATTGAGCCCCTATTGTCCCTGTATTGTTATTAGTGTGCCCCATAGAAGCCCACTATTATTATTTTTATGTCACCTTTGATTATATTTTGACCCCTTAGACTCCTATATATAGAGGAGGTTTAATCATTTGTATCATCCAATAATTGCTCATTTCTGTAATGTAAAGGAGGTTTCCCCCTCGAAGAGGCTAATTTTGAAGTCGTTGATCTATCTTTTCTATATTTTTGTGAGATGGTTCATAACAAATTTAAATCAAAGAAATATTTGGTTTTCACCAAATTATTGTGTGACTTTACCCATACTGATACATAAACTATAGCAGAATATCCCTTTGCTGATGAATCCCTCTTTCTTATTAGTACGTCAGATCCATGGTATGGAGATATCATTATATATATTAAAACCCAAAATTTTAGGCCTAAGTTATCTAGAACTGATCATGGTAAAATCTAATGCCAATTCCAACAATACAACATTGTTGGCGACACTCTTTACTATCATGGTAACTATTCTATCTTTCCGCATTGTTAGACTCTCCAAGACACAAAAAAATCATTAAATGATTTCCATTTTGGAGCATCTGGCGGTCATACGTCTGGGTATGCTACTGCCCAAAAGATATGTCATGTCAGTTATCTTTAGCCTTCAATGTTTAAATATTTCATTATTGCAATCTACAAATGCCATAATTTCTAGGTCTACGATTGCAAAATGTGAGCACCTCCAGCTCCTCTTCACCCTATCATAGCTATCAACCGTTTTTCCAAATGGGGATAGATTTCATCATCTGTAAAACCCACTCGGCCGAGGGGGCATGGGTATATTATCCTTGCAGTTGATTACTTTACAAAATGCGTCGAGGTGATGCCTACATATAAATACGATGGAGAAACTGCAGCAATTTTCATTTTCAATCATGTGATTGCTTGGTTCAGTGTCCCACAAGCTATTATTACAAACCATTGTAGCCATTTTTGTAAATTTATGATGACTAAACTATAAACACACCTTGTCCTACGCCATGATAACTCTACTCCTTATTATCTGCAAGATAATGGTCAAGTTGAAGCTATCAATAAGGTTTCAACAAATATGATGAAACAGATAGTTGGTATTCATAAAGGAAATTAGCATACTATGCTTTTCTCCACATTGTGGGCTTATCGTACTACTACAAAAACATCGACAAGTTTTACCCCTTTCTAGCTTGTTTATGGTTTGGAAGCAGTATTGCCCATTGAATGTGAAATCCCATCTCTGAAACTAGCCATAGAATTACTACTCATTACCTCTGCAAACAAAGGGTGTTTTGTACACTTCGCACATTTAGATGAAACTTGTCGTGATGTTGCACTAGATAGTAAGGCTCATAAAAAACGAGTCAAAGCTCAATTTGATCAAAACATGAATCCTCGTTCATATACAAAAGGTGACCTAGTCTTGGTTTATGATCATGCTCTTGACAAGTTACATGCAGTAAAATTTGAGCCCATGTGGCATGGCCCTTACATCATAAAACACGTATTAGCTAAATGAGCCTATGATTTGGTTTATTATGATTGTATTCCTTTAGGAAATTCCATATATGGTCTTTACCTAAAGAAATAAAATGCATAAAAGTTTCGTGGAGATTTGTACATTATTTACCATTTTTAGGTGTGTGCGTTAATTAATATTTTTTACATTTCCTACTACTTCTCATTCTTGTCTTGTTTTGCACTTGATTTTTAGATGTCATCATTCCCTCAAACTTACATTGGATTTTCTGATGGTGTTAGTCGTAATACTCAGAATTTATCTTCCACAACCTAGGTTATCTATTCACCTAGTGATGACCTAGTCTCTATTCATGCAATATGTCTCGGTCAAAAAACAAAAAATATAGCAGAATATAGTACAATCATTGAGATATTATCTGATGCCAACACATTTGGTATTCAACATTTGATCGTTAGGTTAGATTCGCAGCCTGTAGTATTACATTTAAACAGTGTCTATACAGTAAGGAGTCCTACAATGCTAAGAATGTTTTTACAAGTTCGTCTCTTGGAAAAACAATTTGATTATATCGAATATAAACACATTCCTGATAAATTTAAAAAAAATTACAGATGCATTGGTTAATCATGTGTTAAATATACATTTGCGACTTTTGTAAATTAAAAAAAATCTTCATCCACATATTGATCAAGATAAACTAGAAGTAATGTTAATCTCGGTTGTCATTGATGTCAATATACCAGTGTTTGTGATGGAAAATTCTTTAAAGCATGATGTTTCACATTGATCATAATACTACTCATGGAGGATCCAAGGATTGAATACAGACATAATAGAAATAGTGGAACCGAGGAGGAAAGATATCAGAAGCCATCAGAAGAGAAAGAGAAAGAGTAAAGAGGAGAAGCCATCGTGAAGCCAAAAAGTGAGAGGAAGAGTTCATCGGAAGCCATCAAAGAAGTAGGTTACGGAGCAACAGAAGCAGGTTTTCGCATATGCCCAAGGGTAAGTGCTATCGGAAGAAAAAAGAGGAACATTGCATTGAAGGAATTATATCGGCGGGTTATCGGTGGCTTTACCATTTTATTATGTGTCACATTGAATCCCCCGACTGTGATATGTATTGCGGACCCGAAAACAGGTTATGGTAACCGCCCTATTGTAATATTGCATCCGCGCGTATCGGAACCTTCGCGTCGCAAGTTATGAAGGATTGTCACATTAAAACCCCAAATTTCAATAAAATGGAGTCAAGAAATGAACGGCGGAGATCAAACCCAAGTGCTTGCAGAAGGTGAATCACGGAAATTGATCTGGATCGTCAGATCAACAGATCCGTTAGATCGACAGATATTAATGGTGGAAGAAGAAAGGTGGAGGAATAGATCTAGATCGTCAGATCGATAGATCTATTAGATCGACGGTGATTAGAAACTGCAGGGGTAGGAAATTGCGGGTTTCCTTGATCATGGCTGAAGTCCTGCACTCAATCCTAGCCGTCGATCTCATATTCAACTCTTAGATCACAGTCAACTGCGGGGGTTAAGGCCATTTTAATCCATGTGCCAGTCAAAGTCCCGCAAACCATAGAGTGCAATATAGATGTGGACCCAACCACTCTATTAGAATACATCGTTATGTTATATTGCGTCTGTAGCATCGGAAGTTATGTACCGCAAGTCTTCAAGGATGTCACATTGAAAAAACATCAATTGCGATATTATTGTGGACCTGATTGCACCACTATAATATGACTCAATATGATATTGCGTCCATTGAATCGCAAGTTTCAAAGAAATGTCAAAACACTGATTACGATAAGGGTGTGGACACAATGGACTGCCGATTGCGATAAATTTGTGTACCTAATGAGATTATAAAAAATAGTTTATTGTATACCGCATCTGCTCCATCGACCGTAGGGGATCGAATATGTTATGAGAAGACCTTCGAAAGTTGCGATTGCAATTAAGGTGATGATGTGGCAGGTGGGACCACCCATTATATGGTTTTAACTATGTTGATATGTGAATATTGATGATGTTGATATCAGAGGAGAGAGCATGTGCACACTTGTAAAACCTTTAATTTTCATGAAAGTTGTGATTGCGATTAAAAATATGACGTGGTGTGTGGGGACCTCTATTAATGTGGATTTTCATGAAGTTTTAGATTGGGGGGATAAGGTGATGACGTGGAAGGCCCTCCGATATATTTGAATATACCACCTCATACATAAGTCGGCCCCTCCACCTTTGAACGAGTTGTTTCAATTCATTGGCAAAACTCATACATACATACATACATATGTATATATATATATATATATATATATATATATATATATATATATATATATATATATATATATATATATATATATATATATATATATATATATATATATGTGTGTGTGTGTGTGTGTGTGTATAGATACAAGTTGAAACACTTCATGGGATTCAGGTGTATCAGGCATCTATCATAGAGAACAAGGAAAGTTCACAACTCGTGAACTTGAATAAAGAGAGGAAGCCGAAGGTCTGGCAGATGCAAAAGGTGTAGTAGAAGCCGAAGGCTGAGCGGAGAAGGATGCTGAAGATAGAGTGGGAGGACAATCTTTTGACCCGATTCATCTTGAAATATAGGGTCGGAGCCCTTAGGGTTGGTGCCTCAAAATTGGAAGGATTGGTGTCCTTGGAGTTGCTCCTCCTAAATCCAAGGTTGGTGCCTTGAAAAGATAGGGTCGAAGCCCTAGAGGTCGGAGCCTCATCAAAACCAAGTTGGAGCTTGGAACACATTTATATTGTATTTATTATTTTACTCAATAAAATTATACTGATACATTTCTCTATTTAAATTGTGAAGAATTAAACTGGTAATAATAACAATTGAAAGAAAATACTGATTCACCCCCCCCCCCCCCCCCTCAGTATTTCCAACAAGTAAAAGTAGTATTTTGCATTAATATAGAGTTCGTATAAAAGTGTGTCTACAAAAATATGTCATCCAAGGACATGAGGCCTCGTGGCCTTTATTTTTCTAAATATGCTGATACCAAAAATCAAAATGTGGTCCTAGAAACTAGAACAACTAAGCATGATGATGCTCATGATAGCAAACTATAGCATGGGCAACTCGATGCAGTAATCGCCTAAGTGGCCCTGGAACCCCAACCACATGTCTCTGATATCGAAGAGGGATGTCATCCACCCCAGTCTCTGGGATATCCAAATTCAACCTCTCTAGGTCATGTTCCAGCTCTGTCAAAGTATCTACCACATATGGTTAGCTTCCACAACTGCTATAGGCTACTCGCCTCATTTTTAAAAATGCCTCAACCCTGTTGGTCAGTTTAGGCTTGCATCTACACAGGGATTTCGAATAATTAGCCTTTAAATACAAAAATACATAAAAATTTAAAAATTGAAAACATGTCAAAATGAGAATTTCTCACCCAGGTGACCCCACTGAGCTCTAGCTAGAAGTGGGATATCAAGGTCACCTCTGTAATCTATCGCTGCATATGGCAATTCCTCAATCAAAATGATCTGTTGGCCCAACCAGTCAAAAGAATCAGGATTATACCTCACCACTGGTCCATTGCCTCTATGACGTGCCATAAGTACAACCCATCTCAGCATACGTGGAACCTTGGGACCTCCCTCATCTACTAAGATCTATTGTGGTCAAAGAAGGGGAATGCTCTTTAAGGTGAAAATAATAATAATGGCACCATAACCAAAGTTCTTCGATTTCCCATTATTGCATCTAGTCAGTTGTCCCTTCATGTTTACAACCGCTACCTCACTGTGGACTCCCAATATTCCACAATAGTCTGCATCTGTACCCGTGTGGCTAAATGAAGGGTAGCGGTGCCACACAACTTGTTAATAGTGAAATTAATGGTCCTTAGGGGCAAGATTTTAATGGTTTGAATATCAATCCTTCCATCCTTGAGTGGTGCACCCCCACAAAAACGTTGTAGATACCCATATGTAGTATCTCCTCTTGTCCTATATCCAAATAATGAAATATCGACTCCCCAATGAGAAAGTACAATCAAGAAATAGATTTCATTGACGTCAATGTTAACGCGATGATCTCCAATCACGAAACACTATTCCTAGATATTCCAGGTCCTTACCATCCATGTCATTAGATCTACCTGAGCTTTCATCCCAGGTACGAGCCAGTAATTCAGGAGGCCACAAGTTCTCAGAGCCTGCATGGTAGCTGGATCTGCCAAAGCTACCAAATCATTGGATTCATTCTCTCTTTCTCTCCATTCCATTTTGAGCAATCAATAAACCTGAAATGACCATTTAAAAGAATTTAGAATATTTTTTAAAGTCAATCTCATAATTTTTGGGGTTCAAATCAATTAGTTTTAAAACCCTCAGTTCCTGTGTTGCTGTTTTTTTACAAACAGGGCTCAGCTACACATATTTTTTGGAGGATACTTGCACAGACCACATTTTTCTTCCTGTAAACATTTATCGGCCTGGCGAGCCCGATAAAAGAATATTAGCACAGGGCCGAGGACTAAATTTTTGACAAAGTTTGCCCCAAAAAATTAATTGAAAGCTTAAAATTTAAATTTAAATGGATGAAAAGGTTAATTACGAAGATATCTTCTACCTAGAGGACGTAGTTAGTGATTTTGTCCACAGGTTAGCTCGGAACCAGTCCCAGAAGTTTGATGGTAAAAAGCTCCTTTTTCTGCTCTCAATTGGTAAAAATGCAAATGGTGAGAAATAATTTACTTTTTCCACTTTTATAGGGTTTTGAGCTAAAAATAAATATTTTTATTATGTTTAAGACCTTTTAGGAGGGAAAATTTTATATTTTTGAGTAGTTATAATAATTTATTGAGTTTAAATGTGTAGAACAGGTCACAAAGTGAGAATAAATAATTTTGACTATTATCATAATCTTATCACTTTCCATGCTCTTATAAATTACGAAAAGAGAAAATCACAGAGTCCTCTTTTGAGCCCTTTTCAAACTCTATAAAAATGAAAAGATTACCAAGCACTTGTTTGCTCGAACTCATAAAAGCAAATGAACAACCATCCACTCAGTATAAGTTTACCTCTTTTACAGATTAAACCAAGACTATTTACAAGAAAGGTATACATTGATTAAACATGGTCAATAGAGTTCTCTCTTCTATTAATTTATCCTTTTTCAAACTTGTGGGACTAAACTTAAAAAAAAGTACTTGATGGAGTTTACTTATGTTTTTATTCTGACTCCCTAAAACTGAAAAACACCGAGCTTTACTTTCTCCGAGATCATTAAAATTTTATGGTAAAAGAACTGAATGAGTTTCCTTTTTGTGTCTTTTTCAAACTCTTAAAATAAGATGACATTGAGTTACTCCTTTACTGGACTCATAAAAACTAGACAGTATAGGACTCGTTAAGCATAATGACACCAAACCATTTGATCTTAGGTTCATTAAAAATACTTCGATAGACTCATCTGAAGGATGATCTTACAATAGAAGAAAATGTTATCCTCCTCAATCTTGAAAAAACTAAAGATGTACTTTCTAGTAATGGTGGGGAGGAGTTGGGAAAAGGTGTCCATTTTAAATTTTATTATAAAGGCACCATGTCACTCTTGAACCCGACACTCTATCACATTTCTTGTCCAGGTTGGAAAATCCATTTGTCTTATAGTTAATCAAACCTCATTGAAAGTCTTCATGGTTTTTGGTATTATCATTAAGTTAAATGTTGCGAAGTCAATTATCGTGTCGTTATCTATTCAAGAGAAGTTCAACCTTAGTTCACATTCCTTTGCAAATTTTATCCTTCAATCACGTCGATCGTCGTTGAGTTAGTCCTTGCAAACTATTTTCAAAAAATTGACATTGTGTTTCGTGTCATAGGATTTCCTACGACGGTTCGCTTGCTATCAGCTTCAGCTCATTATCTAGGAAGTTGGTCTAGAAACATTTAGTACCTTGAGACCTGCATGCCTTAATGGTAGGTTTCTCTCATTCGACGACAATTTCTCATCATTGGCCTTCGATCATATGATTCTATGAGTGTTCGAATTTAGATCATTTATTCGCACTTCATAGATTGTAATGGAAGTACCTTGAGGACCATTTTCATTATCGGTGGTTTCTCTCACACTTGTTAATGGTTCAAATCATTGACTGGTAATCAAGTGGTTTATGCCATGTTCGACTTCGAAACATTCGCTCACATGGTTAGATTCATACTATGGATCGGGAAATGAAAATCAAGACCCTGGATCTAGTTTCATCAATCCAGGTTGCGAGGAGATTTATATTCATGATTATGTAGACAAATTCATGACAGATGGTTGCACCCATACTGTGTCTACTATCTATATGATTTTTGGTTTTTCCATACTTATTCATTGAGTTAGCTTTACTCTAAGTATGGGAATGCCTACCTCAACGATGATTATTTATATACATTTGCATTGTAATCCTTGAATGTTCCCTACAGGTTTCCAACCATTGTCTTTGATCCGATCCTTGGTATGATAAAGCGCTTCAATATTTTAAAACTTATTTCATAGACTTCGCACTTTAGGGGGAAATTTGTTACACATCAATTTGTCACCATGACACTTGATCAGTTTATGGGTCTTTTTACCATCCATGAACATGTTTGATTGAATTCCCTTAGAAGTACAACAACCAAAAATATATTGAAGAAGATGGGAAATTTGGGAAAAATAGTTGTCACACCTTGTCAAGTATCACTTGCGATGATTTTCCTAGATATTCCTGCTCATTCACTGTAATTGACTCTGAGGACATCGCAGAACTATACTTTTTCTTCCATTATAAGGCTGTGCAGGTGAATCAAAGAAAGTAAAAATAAAAAGTACATTCTAGAAACATAGTTGGTCAAATATTTCCCAACTGAAAGCTTCCAGGTGATGACTATTCGATCTATAACCCTCAGATGATGCATCTTAATCCCTTTCCTCAAGGAAACCTAATCCCTCAATTAGGGGATCTCACCCTCCTCTTTTGGATCTAAAACTTCTTCCTCTTAGCCTATAAAATGACTAGAGGGTAGAAGGATTGAGGAGGTCAGAACTAAGAGAAGATAAACTTATGCTACTAGTTTGAGATTGGAAATCTTATCATCTAAGGAGGAGATTGAAGGAATTTTGGAGGAACCTCATGATATCAAGGTGAATGTTGTAAGGATCTTCTTTATCTTTGATTAATACAAATTAACATTTTTCCCCATCGAATTGTCTTATTGGAATGATGAATGGTTTATAATTGTTTAAACTATTTATTAATGCATATTAAATTCGTAATCTCCTTGATCATTAGGTTGAGTTTGTTTGGATCATTATATGGCATGTGTTTTTGATCCTTTTCTTGTTTATTGTTGATCTTATCAAGCATTAAGAAAATTCATCAAGTCACAACGAGGGATCTTCATCGAGCATTTCGTGAAATACGTAAGAGGCTCATCCATTGGATTTAATACTTATAATTCAAATAAGTCCAACTTAGGGAAAGAGTTAGTTCAATTGTCTGTTTATTTCTAGTTTCCATCAAGGATCTAAGGGGTTCACTCTTATCTGCAAGAGGGATTTGTCCGGTGTAACAAATTGTGGGGTTAAATTTGTCTATTTTCTTTACTATAAAAACCCTTATTTTTTATCCAAGTGAGGGACTGATTTGGCCCAATTTGCTATGGAAAATCTATTCATATCAGAATTAAACTTTTGGGCATGACTAAGTATTATATTATCCTTCCTCAAAACCAAACCTGGCCAGCAATAGTAAACTCCCACATGTGGACCATGAGACCACTGCTCAGGTGACATGGGAGTAAACTTGTTACCAACTTATTATCGGGTGCATCTCATGGAAAGTGAGTAATTGGAAAATAAATGTGGTGCATATGACCATAGCCATGTATAGAGGAAATTCCTTCCTATTAATAAATACATTCCTAAGAAAAACAAAAGATGAAGACCTTTATTTGAATATGTAGAAATGACTTCAAAAGCAACGTTCAAATGACTCCTAAATCAACGTTCTATTGAATCAGATCATTGGTATAACTAAGAGACAAAATGAAAATTTATTTTATTTGTCATATCCTGAACACTATACAAAGCTTGGACAATGGGCTATTGATATTTTTCAACCTAACTAATAGTGTAACTTGTAAGGTATCAAACCTTCCAAGATAAAATATGAGTTCACCAGCTAGATTTTGCATCCTTGATCCAGAAGGAAAATTCGTAACTGGGGTGAGTTCACCAGGTAGATTTTGCATCCTTAATCTAGAAGGTAAATCCATAACTGGGGTCCATATATTTCTTGTACTTAAGAGAAAGATATGTTAGATTTTGCATCCTTGATTTAGAAGGTAAATTTGTAACTCAGGGCCAGTTATTTCTTGTGCCTCAAATAAGGATATTTTTTTCAATTCAACACAAAACATAGACAAATATATTTGTTCTTACATAAGTGAAAAAAAATACCAAGAACTCCCTCTGGAATCCAGTTTACATTACAATATACCCACCCAAAAAAGAGTAGTGCTACATTGTAAAATTACAAAGTAAAATGCAATATACCCACCCAAAAAAGAGTAGTGCTACATTGTAAAACTACAAAGTAAAATGTAGGTAAAGCTCCATGGAAAAATATGAAATTATTTTGTTGTATACAAAATTCTATATTGAACAATATCAAACTGAATTTAGTATACAATATTTTCTAACTAGAGAGGCCTCCTTTGTGTAAATCCTTGAGAAAATAAACTAATGAATAAATGTTAGACTAATTTCGTAAGGACCAAACAAGAGTAGTGCTACATTGTAAAACTGCAAAGTAAAATGCACCTAAAGCTCTATAAATCATTGGGAAAAGAAAACTAATAATTCAATGTTAAACAAATTTCTTAAGGACCAAAAAAGAGTAGTGCTACATTGTAAAACTGAAAAGTAAAATGCAACTAAAGCTCCATGGAAAAATCTGAAATTGTTTTTTTTATACAAAATTGTATGTTGAACAATCTCAAATTGAATTTTAGTATACAATATTTTTTACTGAAGAGGCCTCCTTTTTGTAAATCCTTGAGAAAAAATAACTAATAAATCAATGTTAAACTAATTTCTTACGGATCAAAAACTTGAGATGCATACCTCTCAACATGTAAAACACAATTTACTAAGGATCAAGAACTTGAGATTCCTACCTCTCAACAACCAAACACAATATATCTTGCCAGGTTAACACAGATCTATGTTAGTTTATTTTTATTTAAATATGATAAGTAAAATAACTAATCCATCTTTCCCAAGACATGGCTCTATTTTAAACTTTTTAAAATACCATGACATCATCCCCAGACAGACGGGCCTAGAGTAATTTATTGTTATTTAAATATAATAAGTAAAATAAATAATTCATCCCTGCCAAGATATGGCTCTATTTTTCATTTTATTAAAATACCATCACATTATCCCCAGACAGGCCTAGAGCACCTCCTTTCTCTATGTGCAATAGCAAAACAAGAACTGGGCCTACAACACCTCCCTTGTCTATATGCAATAACAAATTCAATAAGAAATTAAACCCCTTGCTTAAGACAATATAGGTTTCAACTATTTTTAAAAGATTTTTCATAAAGGAACTATAAGAGACATAATAAATGAAGTATTCTTCACACCTTTTCTTACTAGAAGAATGTCGAAAACCCTTTCTAATATGGACTATATGGAAATATCCCATCTAATCTCTGTTTATGACATAATAGCTACCGAGTTTGGCACATTGAATAAATATTATGGATCCATACCTTCAACCATGGAATTAAAAAAAATACTAAAAATGTATCAGAGTAGAAGTTAAGAGGCCTGTATTTCACAAAAAAGAAGTCCTTTATATTTCACAAAGAACATTTTTTTTTTGCAAAATTGGACACAATTTTTGTGTCGAAGAACAACATGCAATTAATTGAGCAGTGCATGGAAACCCTGAAATGCGAGTTTATGATTATGAGATAGTACACATATACTTATAAAAATATTTAAAAGGGATGAAGATACCAAATTGAAGGATATTCGTGTCTGTGAAACTAATGGATGCAACAACTCACCATCATCCATCAGGGTAAATCCTTTAGAAGGCTAGGAAAGGAAAGCAACACAAACATTTTTATATATCAAAATCTTGGTTTAATCATTCCAAAACCAACATAACCCAACCTTGGCATAGCATGCATTTGGCACATTGCACAAAAATGACTGGAAATGACCTTCTAGCTCTGATGGACAACTGGCAATTAGTTGCATAAACTATAGCTTATGGCTATGACCGATTGGCACTAATTTGGCACTATATGCTCTGACAAAGAAAGAAAGACTGAATACCTTTGAATTGGAAGTCACAAGACTAACAAGTGAACTTGGTGACTCCCAGTCAAAGGTGATGCAACTCAAGGAAGATGCGAGAACAATAGAAGGGAACTTAAGAGGGAATGACCAAAAATTATCTAGCACTAAAATAAAAGGAAGAGTTTACAAGAACAACTTGCAACTTGCGAGTTGATGATAAAAGAAGCAGAGGAAAAGTTTATGCTCTAACATGATCTTCTCCACATAGAGATGAACTAGAAAAACTGCATAATTGAGGATGAATTTTTTTGTGCACATAATCACTAACTCTCCATTTTCATTCCTTCCTCATTAAATAATGACCACATACATAACTTTTCTCATAGCACGGATGGGAAATAGAGGAAGAAGCTCCATGATGAAGTTTCTCCATTGAAATAGGTGAAAAGATTCAGCAAAATCCTTTGATTCACACTTCAGAAATTGGATATATCTCCACTGAGAGCATGTCAACAATAGATTTTTTGACAATGCTTCAATTATATACTCTTTCATATTCCATCATGTGTTAGACTCTAAACAAATGGTGAACTATTGTTCATACATAATCAATGGAAAAAAATAGAAGATCTGATCCTTGTTATTATAGTACCTCAGAAATGTTTTTAACATAAAGACCTAACTATGCCATTTCATTGAGACTAGTCAACATCAACATAAAATTTCCTCATCATGGAAGCTTTTTCAAGAAGGTTAGACCCATTGCAAGCATATTGTGAAAATGTTTGGAAGAGCTTAGAGTACATGTGGGCAGAATCCCTAGCTAGAGGTGTTATATTCTATTATTAGGACATGAGTTCACTAATTTTGCTTAAAGGTTTTAAGATCCAAATGACTAGTGCATATGCTTGCCATGAGTTACACTGCATACTCAGTGTTTTGAAGATGATACTAAGGTCTCTGAAGATAAGATTAATGCTTTGACATCTTTTCTGGAGCAAGCTTCCAAGATGAGGTCAAGGTCTCTGAAGATAAGATTAATGCTGCGACATCTTTTCTGGAGCAAGCTTCAGTCAGGAATGAAGAGATGGAGCAAAAGTTGAAGTCGATTCAAGATAGCTCCTAAGAACATGAGTTACAAGCTAGTGCCTCGAGGCAAAGACACCTTGAGCTTGAAGATTTAATTGCCATTTCTCACGATAAGGACGAGGAGACTACAAAGAAGTCAACAGAATTGGAATCACTACTGAAATTGGAAGAGCAAAGGAGTTCTAAGCTCAAAGAACAACTAATGTTGGCACAAACAAAGTGCAGTGAGGCTGAAACTGAAGGAAAACAATTTTCTAAGCAGGCATCTAAACTCAGAGTGAAGCTTGAGGACACTTTAGTAGAAGTTCAAGTGACTGTGGCACATATTAATGATAAAATATTTCAACTTAACGGGTCAAATACACATATGCAAAATGAGGTCAAAGTCTCTGAAGATAAGATCAGTGCTTTGAAATATTCATTAGAGCAATCTTTATACAGGAATGAAGAGTTGGAACAAAAGTCGAAGTCCATTCAAGACAGTAGAAGAACCAAGGAAGAGAAATAAATGAGGAAGATACTTTGAGCAAGATTGGGGTGCAAACAAGCTAGAAAGTGAAAGTGAGGCTCAAGAAGAAGATTCTGCAGAAACAAAAAAGAAAGCAGAAAGTAATTTCATGAATGTAGTTAATTACTACATCCAAACTATGTTTATGTTCATTCGATTACTCACCAGAGCTTTTAGATTGTATAATAGACATCAGATGTCAATACAATTCAGAAGAAGCCAAAGGCATTGTTCCATACTACTGGAGCTAAGTAAAAGGAGGATAAATGTCAGTTGATCATTCAATAGTTATAAGAGTATCACAATTTCCTTTTTTTTAAGTGTGTACAAGAAGGGTTGGTACATTCTAATAATGATGTTGAGGTAGGGGTTGGCTTCTTATTCTTGTCCTTTTGAAAACCCTCGAGCATCGAGATTATAATATGATATATAGTAAATAGTAAAAGCAACAGTAAATCAAACTACGAACTGTAACACCGGGTATTTGAACCTCAGAGGAATCCATAAATATATTCGGCAGGTTGAAATTTTTTAAGACACATATATAAAATATGTAGAAAAAGAAAGTAAAATTTACACTCAAAATAAATCTTATTAGAGTAAAAGAAAACTATAGGCATAAAATGATAGTAAAAAACTAGAATAAAAAAATAATAGTCAATAATTACAATCAAAATAAATCATCTCCTCATCCAATCAAGCAAGAAAGGCTCCCATTAACAAGCGTTTGTTCGCACAAGAAACCCACGCAACGCCAAAATTTCGGTTTCTGCAACCCATACCAGAGGGAGTTTCTGCGAGGACTTTAGCTATAAATTGGAAAAAGTGATGGCATCCCATAAATAAAAAGAAGGATAAGGGTACTCATGTTCCAACACATTGGAGTCACCTTAAACACAAACTCGTGAGAAGGAAGGATAACACCATTGGTTTAGAGGAGGGATAAAGAACCCCTATTGTAAGGACCTGCAGTTCCTTGGAATTCCCATTCGATGTGCGACGGCTTGTTGGCGGATGAGCGGTTGGAAAATATGCGAAGTGCGAAGTCCTACTACCGATGTGCGAAGAGACATGTTATAATGCGCATGAGGAGAGGACGAGCGAGGGTTGTTTATATGGCATGGGGAGCATTGGCTCAACCCACGGGTTGACCTATGATTCAAGCAAAGGTCGACACACATAATGAAAAAGTTGCGTTGAAGTAGGGGCGTTCAAACATGTGGAGGACGAGTCGGCTTGGGCAGCTCAAGTCACCCTTCTCCTCATATAAATATAACGAAGGCATGGTTCATTTGAGCATCGAACTTTTTGTCATCGTACTCGAGCCAAGGAGAAGTGCGAGTTAAGAAGTGAAGCCACAGCGAGGAAGGGAGGGTGCAGCTCTATGCGCCCAACCTTAGGCAAGGCTGCATGGAGGTAAAACGCATAGACTCAGCCTTGGGTGAAGAGCGCGGGTAGAAGCGCTCGACGTTTGGACAAGGAGCGTGGGTGGAGACTTGGTGAATTCGCCCGGCGTATGAACATAACATGGTGGAGTTTTGGTGAAGCCGTGCGAAGGAGACGAGGGTGTCTTGGTGACTTGGTGGAGCCTGTCATGCACAAGCGGTTGGCAGCTCATGTGAGGGTGTGCCCGCCCAACTTGGGCAAGGAACTTTGGTTGGCACACAAAGGTGTGACAAGTTGTAATTTTGGCTAAGTATGAAACTTAGTGTTTCCCAAGTATACTTGTGAAGCTTTGTAATATTGGAAAGTTTATTAATATAATATATTTGGGCAGACTCATTGTTCGGGGAGTTGCCTCTCCCTTGTTACTATGCAATTGTGCTCTTCATTTATAATTGTTGATGATAATGAATGTGTATGGGTGTTGATTGTTATAAACGAAACATAATAATTACTTGGTTGAGAAACACAAACTAATTAGGACAAGTGGTTAGGCGTAGTCCATGAACATAAGTATTGGTGAAAAGAAAGTGTTTGGTGGTGCCGCACCTCGCCAAATATGATTGAAAGACTACCGTAGGCCTGGGGTCGTGACAGGTGGTATCGGAGCTAGTCCGAAGACTTGGAGGAGTCTTGCAGGAAGCTGGGTGAAGAGCAAGGTTGCGCGTGATGAAGTGATAGGTGAAGAGCTTGACAAGTGGTATTCAGGGTTGAAGAAGCTTGGAAGCTAGGGACAGTGAAGTAGGTACTTGCATGTGAAGGAAGTTGTTTCACGTACAAGTGGAACAAGGGTTGGTTCAGGTTGCAGACAAATTGGTGAAGCTGTTGGATGGTCAATACTTGATCACAAAGAAGGAAGAAGGAAGCAAAAATGGTAGGTGAATCTCGAGTGGTATCGGGTGAATCCAACTACAATGCGACCGAGGCCTTTATTGAAAAACTACTAGAGAGAGTGGAGGGATTGGAATCTTACTGGACTACAAAGATGCATCTAGTCATGAAGGAACTAGAGGATCATGTGCAGTTGAGGGAAGAGTTTGATGAACTCTGGACTCAGCATGAGTACACTTATCTTAAGTGTACACAACTTGAAAATGAAGTCAAGGAGATTGGAGAAGCAAGGGACAAATGTCTAGCAGAGATCGTGAACTTGCGAAACTCTCTTGATGGTGCAAATGATGAGATCACGGTGTTGAAGAAGGCCATGAGACATAACTCAGGTGGAGGAGTGTCTCATGTGAAAGTCAAGGAATTGGAATCTTATGATGGTACAAGTAGTGCGAAGACTCTTGGTAACTTTCTAAGGGATATGGAGCAATACTTGGAATGCTTGGGTCTATCCGATGATGAGACAAAGGTGAAAGTGGTTGCTCAATTCTTGACAAAAGATGCTAAGATGTGGTGGAGAAGATGGATGGATCAGATTTCCAATGGCAGTGCTAATGACATTACTTCTTGGGATGATATGAAGAAAGCTTTGCAGGCTCATTTGAGTCCTCAGGATGAAACGTGGGAAGCAAGTATGAAGATTAAGTTTATAAAGTAGACAGGTAACCTGAAGATTAAGTTCATAAAGTAGACAGGTAACCTACAGACATATCAGCGGGAGTTTGCAAGTGTGGTTTTGGAACTTCCTGACATGGTGGAGAGGGACAAGGTGTTCAACATCATTATTGGATTGAAACCTTGGGCACGTAATGAAGTGAAGAGGCAGAAGATTAAAACACTTGAAGAAGCTTTTGCTGCTATGGACAGGTTGGTGGAGCATTATGATGAGAGTTCTGATGAGAGGAAGAAGAAGTCCGATAAGCTGAAAGAAAAGAAGAAAGATGAAGCTTCAAAGCCGGATGAGAAGATGAAGAAGCCATTGAAGTGTTGGATTTATGCTGAACCACATACAGTGAAGAATTGTCCTTCTAGACCAAAAGTGGCTGCTATTGCACAATCTAATGCAAAGAAAGAAGAACCTTCTATGGGGATGATGCAGATTCTTGGAGTTGCTGCTACTACAGAAGTGGTCTCTTGGAGAGATCCTAAAAGGAACATCTTGGAGTATGTTCGGATGAAGATTGGAGGTATGGAGGTACTTACTATGGTAGATAGTGGAGCTACTCATAACTTCATGAGTGAAGATGTTGCGAGAAGAATTGGGCTGAAATTTGTACTAGTAAAGGCACAAATGAAGACGGTGAATTCGCCTCCTGATTCGGTACTTGGTATAGCTGAAAGAATGGACACAACACTAGGCAAGTGGACTGGGAAAGTCGACTTCACTATAGTGCGGATTGATGACTATGAGGCTATGCTAGGGATGGAATACTTGAAACAATTTGATGCTATGATTGTTCCTCATTTGAAGAAGTTGTACATTTACGATGGAAGGGAAGATGTACCCATTGGTGTTCCAACCATTGGAGTGACAAAGCCTGATTGTAAATTGGCAGTGATGCAGATGGAGGATGAGAAGCGCATGGAAGACATGAGTAAGTGGTTGTCTACTATTGAGGCAAAGCTTACCGAGTAGTCATTGGTTATCAGGACACTTTCTGATAGTATCTTGGATTTGTCAAGAAGACTAGAGGAAGTTGAGGATGATGATGATGAGGAGGAGGAGGTTTATGTGAGACCGAACGTCCATGAGGAGGATTGGGTTGCATATCTATAAAGGATGGAGATAGAGAATCCTGACAGATGGATTGAGCTTATTAGTGAGGGTGAGCCTTCAGGCCCTACTCCCTCTACATCTTCTTAGATGACATAGAATATGGGGCTCATTGTTAGCTGCTTATGGCGGTGAGTCCTTAAAATAGGTTGAGCAGGTATGACAGATGGTGCAGGAATGGTTCGGAATTAAGCATCATGACATGTTGTAGATAAGATGGAGTTTCCATGGACCTGAGCATGGGTGAGATTCTTGGTGAGTCCAGGATGTGGCAGAATCTGAGATAGACTAGTGAAGGCATAAGGATGGACATTCTTATGATTTGAGTGTGACAGTTGGACTGATCACCCGACTAGTTCAAGTCATGAGGGCTAGTAGTGTACTAGAGAGATGTTGACATCAGGCAGGTAGGAAGGATGATAGTTCACAGGATGGGATGACACATGATGGAGATGGTGGTTCTACATATGTTGCAGGGATGTTTGCAGTATGTGGAGGAGTCGATATCATGGACCAAGGATGAGACAGTTATTGATGATGATCTTGGTGGATGGATACTAGGATGGGATGTTGTCGAGGACAACAACAATTTCAGGTGGAAGAGGATGTAAGGACCTGTGGTTCCTTGGTACACCCATCCGATGTGCGACGGCTTGTTGATGGACGAGTGGTTGGAAAATATGCAAAGTGTGAAGTCCTACGACCGATGTACGAAGAGACATGTTATAATGCGCATGAGGAGAGGACGAGCGAGGCTTGTTTATATGGCATGGGGAGCGTTGGCTCAACCCACAGGCTGACCTACGATTCAAGCAAAGGCTGACACACATAATGAAGGAATTGCGTTGATGTATGGGCGTTCGAGCATGTGGAGGACAAGTCGGCTTGGGCAGATCGACTCGCCCTTCCACTCATATAAATTTAACGAACGCGTGGTTCATTTGAGCATCAAACTTTCTGTCATTGAACTCGAGCCAAGGAGAAGTGCAAGTTAAGAAGTGAAGCCACATCGAGGAAGGCAAGGCGTAGCTCTATGCGCCCAACCTTGGGCAAGTCCGTACGCAGGTAAAACGCACAGACTTGGTCTTGGGTGAAGAGCATGGATAGGAGCGCCCGACGTTTCGACGAGGAGTGTAGGTGGAGACTTGGTGAAGTCACCCGGCATGTGAACATAACACGGTGGAGTTTTGGTGAAGCTGTGCGAAGGAGACGAGGGTGTCTTGGTGACTTGGTGGAGTCACCCACCCGTCGTGCATGAAACAAGGTTCGGTTGAGAAGTGCAGTTGGCAGCTCGTGTGAGGGTGCGCCCACCCAGCTTGGGCAAGGAACTTTGGTTGGCACACGAAGGTGTGACAAGTTGTAATTTTGGCTAAGTATGAAACTTGGTGTTTCCCAAGTATACTTGTGAAGCTTTGTAATATTGGAAAGTTGATTAATATAATATATTCGGGCAGACTCATTGTTCAGGGAGTTGCCCCTCCCTTTATACTGTGCAATTGTGTTCTTCATTTATAATTGCTGATGATAATGAATGTGTATGGGTGTTCATTGGTATAAAGGAAACATAATAATTACTTCGTTTAGAAACACAAAATAAGTAGGACAAATGGTTAGGCGTAGTCCATGAACATAAGTATTGGTGAAAAGAAAGTGTTCGGTGGTGCTGCACCTCGCCAAGTACGGTTGAAAGACTACCGTAGGCCTGGGGGCGTGACACCTATTGAGGCAACATAACCACACTGCAAAGTGACACATTTTTGTTATTTTTTTATAGACCACATGCCTTACACACGCAAGGCACAAAGGACATGTGACAACTCCCCTTCTCTAGGTGTTATTGCATTCTAAGTTCCCACTACATTTGTTAGACTCATGGATCACTTAATCAAATTTTCTCAGTGAATGTTCGTAGGTACAATTTTTGTAGCATTCTAACTGTACATAAGTGTGAACTGTATCCTTGTGTGTGAAAAGAGACCTACTATTTGCTGCTTGTTTCAACTCTCTGCGGATTCATTATGGAGTAGAGCTTCATTATGATCAAGCCCCACGATGTGGAACATGGATTGGTGGGAGAAGTGATATCTAGGTTTGAGAAGGGATTTATTTTGAAAGGCTCCAAGACCAAAAGCTCTGCAAACTCTCATTACTAAGTGTAAAATCCTGGATCTGCATGAGGTAGACTTTGTGGCCCTTTCAGGTATTTATATATCTACATTCCATTCATTCTGTTTAGTATAATTCACTATTAAGTGGACATTATTAAGTATTCAACTACAAATGTAGGAAGACATATGATTGGGTAATCTCGATGCACAAGTTTCAGACAAAGGATTTACAAGAAGATCAATGGGTTTTCTCTTGCAACATGGAGTTTGAGGCTAGGGCACATATGGCTTCTTCAAAGCCTACGAGAGGCTTTAGTGCTAGAATTATTTGAAGTTTGTTTTAATTTCTCAGACATGAGAACATGTTCATTTTTTGGGAGTTATTTGTTTGTATGACCATGTAGACTTGACTCAATCATGAGTGTAGTGTCTAAGATTCCATGATGCATATAGCAGCTCCTAACTACCATGATTCATGATTTGGAAATGAATGAGCACACCCCATTTGATCATACTTCTTCATTCATCATACAACTAGTACACCAAACTTAGAATGAATGACCACCAACCATGGATGTGGACTCCAACAAAATAGGCATGAATACAGATAATGATCTGTGCAATCCACAGACACAGGCACATGATATATATTTGCATCAAGATTTAGCATAGACAAGTTACTTGGTGTATTCAGAATAAATAAATAAATAAATAAATAAATAAAAACAATAAAAACAATAAATATATATATATATATATATATATATATATAGATAAATAAAAATAAATAAATAAATAAATAAAATTAAAAAATAAATAAATAAATAAAATAAAATAAAAAATTCCTTGAAGTCCTTCAGTTTGGATGGTTTGATGTCCCTCAGCTCCGATGTTGTCAAATTTCAAGTTCGATGTTGTCAAATTTACCTCTTGAAACAACAACAGGTAAGAAGGCACCCTTGAGTATATATTGGCGACTGGAAGTCCATCCAATGCATTGAACACAACATGCAAAATAGAACAAAATTGAATGGAGAAATTGTCCATGCCTATTCAATGCAGAAACAAGCAGGTTGGAGGTGGAGGTGAATATTGAATGTGAAGTGATTTGCTGGGGACATGAATATTGAATGTGAAGTGATTTTCTAGGAGGTTGCATTTGAAGACCCTATTCACATACAAGGTTTGTCATATGATATTCAAGGCTCAGTTCAGATAGAAATAGGGAGTGGGTCAGACAGAGACAGGGAATGGGTGTGAAGCCTGTGAAGCTTGCCTTACTTCAATACATAGGGGATGGCATCATTTTAATATAGAGGGGATGGCATGAGAACATGGGTGGAAGGTCAGCTTCGAGGATGTCGTGCAAATGTGGGCGGAGGATGGCGTGTGAACATGGGCTGTGAATGTGGGTGGACTTGTTGATAGTTCAGTCCTGTCCAAATGGCATGATGGCAATAGTCCAAATGGAAATTTCTAATTAGTTGGAGGGACGAAAATTAAGCTCTCCCATTGGGCGGGGGGGTGAACAGTGTTTTCCCACCCCAAGCCGACAAAGAAAACACCTATCTAATGTGAAAGCTTTGTCATGTGAATGAGGTGGGTGATGACATCATTTTTAATGTTTAAGTGACTATGTATGGGAAGATTACACGACGAAAACTGAGGCCTTCGACATTGTCCAAACTACACACTAAGAGTATAGTTATATTTCTAGATCAATATATAAAAAGTTTCTGAAAGTTTTAGAAGCGATATCGGGGTCAAGCAAGGTTGCCCATTGTCTCCTACCCTTTTTGGTTTATATACCGACAAGCTTGAGGAGTGGTTAAATTCGCAAGGGGGTGATGGTATCTATTTGTGCAATTTTGTTATAAGGCTTCTTTTGTATGCAGATGACCTTATTCTGATTGCTAAATCGGCTCTTGGTTTGCAAGAGCACTTACTATCCCTTGAGCATTTTTGTAGAAGTGTGGGGATGCAAGTCAATATCAGCAAAACGAAAGTAGTGGTCTTCTCTAAGAAAAGAAAACATAACCAACATAAGTTCTACTTTGAAGGCAACATTCTAGAAGAAGTTGCGGATTACAAATACCTCGGAATTAACTTCAACAAAAATCTAAGCTAGAATGGTTGTAGAAAGAAAAGAAATTTGGGGGGTTGGAAAGCATTTTATGCTTTTCAAAATAGGTGTAGAGAGGCAGAGTTATGGGACTGGAAGACCACTCAAACTCTTTTTGGGCTTCTAGTGATTCTAGTGATTCTATATGGTTGTGAACTGTGGGCGAGCAGTACTTCCGACATGCAGTGGAGACAAATTGAGAAAATTCAGAAACGTTTGATTACAAACAAATTTAAGATTAAAAGTGCAGTTCCTTATGATATCTTGTTAAGTGAAACAGGGACTGCTCCTATTGAAGCAATTGCTATGGTGGGAGTCATAAGGTATTTAAAAAAAATGAGCAAATGGAAGAGGGTAGATGGCCTAAGGTTGTATTTAATGATAGATTGTGCAAGAGAAAAAAAAACTTGGATGCAGCAAAATAACAAATGGTTTAGTAAATGGGATATTTGCTTCAACGCATGCCCCATAAACAACAAAGAGATAAAAGCTTTTGTTATGGAAAAGTTCCACAAACTTACTTGGGAGGAGGATCTAGGAAGAAAGAAAAATTACTATATTGAAGTGTTTAATCCCACTCATAATCATCAACCAAAAGCATACATAGAGGCCAATATCTCTTGGAGAGCCAAAATTCTTATTGCTCAGTTAAGGACTAATTCTCATCAACTCCATTGTGAAGCAGGGTGCTGGAAAAGGCCAAAGGAAGTGTGGGAGGAAAGGGTATGCATTTTTTGTTCTTCCGGAAAAGTGGAAACAGAAAAACATTTCATTTTAGAATGTGAGGCCTTCAAAGACAATAGGGAAAGTTATGCAGATACGCTGGCAGCTAGCTCTTGGGATAATCTATTTAACGAGGGGTTTGTCGAGAAGATGGGAGCATTTATTGTGAAGCTTCACAAAAAAAGGGCCGAATACATCAAGCAGATGAAGAAGCAATCTATCCCATAGGCTACGTTAAAATAATTTCTTTCTTTCTTTCTTTCTAAATGAAAATTTGATGCCGCTTGGGATTTGTTTATGCAAAGCATTCAATGATGTAATGAACTTTGACTTTATTGAGATTCTAACTTGGAATCAAGAAGAGAAAATTTGATGATTATTCATTGGTTTTTCATGTGTCATTTTATATTTTATACAGATCCGCAAGTTATATAAATTTTGTATTCATATTTTATTTGTATAAGTTTTTATAATAAAATGGAAATAAATATAAGAATTAATAATATTTTTCATTCATAATATGAAATATTTTTGGGTGTCGAGTATGCCCTAAAACTATTTCTATTTGGCTTTCTATTTGGCTAAGAGCTTGCGTTCTTCAGACATAAGGAAACAGGTTAACAAGCGAAGACCTAGGTGCATCTAAAGACTGCCCCCTTATGGATCACCAAAGAGTCATTCCTAGTGGCATGGTTTTCGTTGAATAATAGTGAAGAGTCAACCTACATTTCAGGATAACAACGAGTGATGGTTATCCTCACCACTGGTTTGACAACTAAATTATGATAAATTTTCTTACTGTGAAAAAAATGAAACATTCTAATCAACCATTCTCATTCATAAAACTAAACATTCTAACGAGTAATTCTTCTTTGATGCAGATATCATTGAGAGATTGTAAATAGGTTTGTATCAAGGCTAACGATCGTTATTCTTCTTTGATGCAGATATCATTGAGAGATTGTAAATAGGTTTGTATCAAGGCTACCAACCATAAACTGTTGTGTTAGTGTTTCAATCTTTTAAGAT
This sequence comes from Pinus tabuliformis, assembly GCA_031772625.1. NCBI lineage: Eukaryota > Viridiplantae > Streptophyta > Pinopsida > Pinales > Pinaceae > Pinus > Pinus tabuliformis. The sequence goes on from CM062804.1 coordinate 1,560,288,757, forward strand.
CGTGGCCAGCAATAAGACTTCTTCGTCGGCGAGATCTTTCTCTTGCACATCACAACCATCCAGAAAATAAGTACCTATATCTAATCTCCACTTATTATCAAGCCAAAAATGTGCAAACATGTGGGGATCAATATCCAGTTCTAGCTTTGCTTTAACATTCCTCTTCTTCCTGTAAACCATCTACTAAAATTAATGACAATTAACTTGGAAACCAGGTACTAAAATTTAATATTTGATCGTAGTAGGGATAATTCATTTACGTAAATAATTTTGTCGTTATTGACGATTCTAACTTGGAAGTGTCGTCATACACGTACGTTTTGGTTTTTCTTTAACTTAAAAGACGTCTTATTTTTTCCTTGGCATATGTGATGAAGAGATAAGGAATTATCCCAAAAAAAACAGATTATGCCCCTCAATTAATTTAGTGTATTAGGAAATTTTCAGAGCTTATGCTTATAATACATCTAATAATTAACAACTTTGCAATCTGTCGGTTACAGTTATTCAGTTCATATAATTAACCAAACATTTGATTCTTGTGAATAAAGAAAGAGGGAAATATCAAATTTAAGAAAAAATTAACCAAACGGATAAAATTCTTAATAAAATTAGATATACCATCGATACAATATAAAGTACAATTAAATTTAATGAATAATTTTAAATTTTGACATTTGAATTATTTAAATTCTTAGTTTGAGGTTTCAATTTTTTTATTAACTATCAAATTCCTTGAAAGTACACGTTATGTGAAAACGTTCTATGAGATTTCAAGGGCGTGGTCGTTGTGTGGTCGTTAAACGCTATATGTGTTGAGTTTAGCAACGAAAATATAAGTTACACATAAATTGAAATTGTATAAAATAATGGTAAATAAATAAGAGAGCAGAATAATTAAATATAAAGATTGACACAATGTTTTATGTGTTAAAATTCTTTTTGTGAGGGAAACATTCACGGGGCAATGATAATCGGTATTCTTATTATTTAAGGGAAATTTACAACAATCAACTCACAAGTGTAAATTATTCAACCATTCAACCCACTCTTCATTCATTTTATGCTTTCTTATTGTCTCTATACGCTTACATGTATGAATAGCAACCTATAATTTTTCTTCTAAATCCGTCCACATTTTTTAAAGAAATTACATATGAACCTTTTTACATAAGAGAAAAAATTCATTTTATATGTTTTTTCCCAAAACTTAGATTAGAAAAAACAAACCAAGCTAAAGGAATCGATCTTAGATATTATCCCAAGAATATAGGGAAATAGTTGGCAACTTCTAACAATCTCACCTTGACAATAATTTACCTGATATATCGTGCCCAAATTATTCATCATCTTCCTTACAAGCCAAGAGAACCTAGGCACCATTTTAGCTTCTCTCACAAGACTGGTTTTGTGAATATGTCTACACAATTTTGCTTTGTATGAACTTTTTCCAAATCCACCGCTCCACTTCCATCAATAGCCTATTTTACAAAATGGTATTTAACAGGTATATGTTTTGTCTTACATTGATAAGTAGGATTCCTCACCAAATGAATAACATGTTGACTATCAAAAAATACTTTCACCTTGTCTTGCATCCTTCCAAACTCACCTAGAAAACCTTTTAACCAAATTGTCTCTTTTCAAGCATGTGAGACAACTATGTATTATGCCTAAGTAGTGGATAAAGAAACTATGTTCCGAAGTTTTAACATTCAACTAATAGCTCCACCTGCAAGGGTAAAAACATATCTAGAAGTGGATCTCCTCTTGTCCAAGTCACCTGCAAAATCTGAATCAGCACAACCACAAACTGAATCACTAATACCATTATAGGTGATACAATAATTTATTTATGCCTATAAGATAATAAAGCACCCATTTCACTGTTGCCTAATGCTCTTTACCTGGATTTTCCATGTATCTATTGACAACACCAATTGCATGTGAAATATTTGGCCTTGTACAAACCATCACATACATTAAGCATCTTACTGCATTAACATATGGTACATGAGACATATACTACTTTTCTTCATCACTACTAGGACACAAACTTGAAGAAAGCTTGAAATGCGAAGCTAAAAGGATTTGAACATGTTTCACATTATTCATACCAAATCTCAGAAGTATTTTCTCCACATACTTTTGCTTTGAGAACCACAACTTACCATTTTTCATGTCTCTATGTATCTCCATGCCCATGATTTGTTTTGTTTCTCCAAGATCCTCCATTTCTAAAGTCCTAGCCAACTGAGCCCTTAACCTGTCGATCTCAAACATGCTTTTGCTTGCTACAAGCATATCATCAACATATAACACCAAGATAATGAATATGCCATTTTCCAAAATTTGAAAGTAAACGCAATGATCATACTCACTTCTAGTAAAATTGTGTCTCATCATGAAGATATCAAAATTCTTGTACCATTTCCTGGGAGACTTCAGGTGATACAATAACTTCTTGCATTTGCAAACAAACCTCTTGTTATGATTTTGAATAAAGCCTTCTGGTTGTTCCATATATATATCCTCATCCAAATCTCCATGTAGGAATGTTGTTTTAACATCTAGTTGATCTAACTCTAGATCAAGTAATGCAACTAATGCTAACACAACTCTAATTGAAACAAGTTTAACAACTAGGGGGAAAATCTCATGAAACTCAATACCTTCCTTTTGAGAATATCCTTTTACAACTAGTCTTGCTTTGTGCTTCTGAACAATATCATCAACTACTTTCTTCAATTTGTAAACCCATTGGCAACTGACAACCTTCTCGTCCTTAGAAAGTTCCACTAGATCCCATGTCTTATTTCTTTGTAAGGAATCCATTTCCTCTTTCATTGTCGATGAGTCTCATCATTGAGTACTTATATGGTCCTTAATTGGCCTTAATTCACCTCCTAGCTTAGTCAGACCAACTATTCTCACAACTTATCGCATACTTTTGATTATATCTTGCTTATGAGTTGAGTTAGAGTTGGATATTTTGCTTTGTGGTCTAATGTGCATGTAATGCAGGAATAAAGGATAAAAGCAAAGGGAATGTAGGGATAAAAGGTAAAAGCAAGGAACTATGGTAAAAGACCTTGGTAAAAATTTGGATGAGACAAGGGAGAGGAATTACAGGAGGTAAATCCTCCTCATTTACTGCCCATCCATTTGAATATCCCTCCATCAGCTAAAAGTACAAACAACCAAATCTGAAGTACTAAAAGATAGCCAAGCAAGCAGAAGTACAAGTAGCCTCCCTACTAGAAGGCAGTCGAGCTAGTGAAAGTGAAAGGACAAGTTACCATTAATTTGGGAGCTATACCTCCCTAATTTTGAGGGAAGTCGTTGAGACTTCAGATGTATAAATAAAGAGGCTTAGGATTTCAGTTTTTTAGGAAGTTAATGAATAGTCAGCCAGTTAGCCAGTCATAAGTTAGTCAACTAGGCAGTTAGTCAGTTAGAAGTATTTAGACCTTTTGACTTGTAACAGTTGATGTAATACAATGTTCTTTGATAATGAAGATGAGTTTTGATTTGAGCCAGTACTGAGTTAGCTAAGAGGGTTGATGCTCTTGGGTTAGGGCCCAACCCTAGAGCCAAAGCTCCTTTTTTTTTGTATTGTTAAGTAGCTTAGCTCCCTGCTTTTTGTCCATTCGTTTAATTAGATGCATTCCCATTACAACAGCAATATAGATTCATGCTTTCTGTTCATTTGTTTATGTAGTTCATTTCCATTACAACAGTAGCATAGATGCATGTTTGATCGCTCATTTGGTTAAGTAGATGCATGTTCATTCTAGTAGTTCAACATAGATTCATGGCTTTCCTGTTCATTTACTGAATTAGTTCCTGTTTCCTATTCATTTTCTCGAATAATTTGCAGTCCATTACAGCAGGGTAGAACATAGTAGTTGTGTTTCAGTTTGTTCCATTCATACTTTCATCAAATCAGTAGGTTGGCAAAGAAAAATATCCACAAGGTTGCTCACATGTGACTCATCCTCATCTCCTCCCTCTGGGACTATGATGTGAGGAAGAAACCTTACAACAACCCCAAAAACACAAGGTTTTGGTTTTCACAGAGGGCCTAATGTTTAATGTAGTTACGTGGTTCGTCATATCATTGCTTGGTTCATTTCATGATCATTCACTCTCTTTCTATCCTTTAGACCTCCACCCTCTTTCCCAGACCTCACACCTCTATCTTTCTCCTTCAGCACGAAATGCCTGTGCAGGGGTTGTTGAATCCATGATCACACGGTTTTAACGATAAACCACTTTCCACAAGCCAAATCATCCAATCACCACCCGAATCCCTTTTCATGTTTGACTTTTCACTTTTTAAACCCCCACCGTCGATCTTCCTTGCTAGATCTGACGGTTTGCGCATACCCTCTCACCAACCCTCTCGATCAATCTCCACCATAGATTTGCCTTGACAGATCTGAGGGCCCTCACACCATATCGTGTGGATTTCCTTCTGACCATTATCAGGTCGAGGGCACACGATATGGGCACTTTTCCTATGTTATGTGTCGATAGGGGAGGCTAGTCGTGCAAAATTATGCAAAACCATTTATGGCTTTGAGGGTGCGTGAGATCCTGCTTACCGCCTTCCAAACCCTCTTGTCACTTTCTGTACGTTTCTTTTCCTGCGCTAGCCTCCACCATCAATTTGCCCTACCAAATCTGACAGCTATCGCTTCACTCGATATCATTTCCACACATGTTCTTTTGATCACGATCTTCGCCATCCATCTGTTGACTGCTCGCATGATATAATCCTAGTCGTCCATCCTGTTAGGCCACCATTTCTGCCCATTTTCCTACATACCCTCCTATTGTCTGATCTCGTCCGGTTATCTACCCTTCACTTGTCTGATCCAATGTTCCTCGTGCTCTTTTCCTCCCCCATTTCCTCCTTTCTCCAATATGGTCTCTGACCATTCTCCCGCTTAGACACAGGCTTAGCCTAGTGTCCATTTTGATCCCTTAGCTTATTCTTGTTACCTTACTCCCACAGCTTAGACAGTTAGCATTAGGTTAGTGTTGCTTATAAATGCTACTTAGTCTAGTTTTTTTCATAATTAATTAGGTTATGGTGATTTAGGGTTACATGTTGTTTTCTTCATTGCTGTAGTACAATAGCTCTCCTTCAGAATAGCTCTACCTCCCTTCCATCAAGATCAAGCTTCTTCTGACCCTATAGAGGTCTAGCTTGGAACCCCTAGGGTCTCTTTTCAGATGAGCAGTGACAACAAGCAGTACCTTCACTCCTACTTATGTATATAGAAGAGTCACGTCCAAGTTTGTACGAACCTCGGGTTGATAAGTAAAGCTGGTAGCCCTGGGAGTTGCAGCATTCTTACTGCAATACCTAGGCTCATCAATTGCTAATTTCCATTTATCATTATCAGATAGTTCCATTGCTTCCTAATAACAACTAGGTTCTCCATCATTAGAAATTAAAGCAACAGATGTAGCAAAATCATCATACATTTTAGGAAAAGATATGATACATATATACCTTTGTACAATTTGTTGCGATATTTCCTCAGTTTCATCAGAAAATTATGTATCCTCATCTGCTTCTGTATGAGTTTCTTCATGAACATCTTCATGATTCTACTCCCTTGAAGATGATTGAGTTTCCAATTGAAGTCATTGAATTTGTCGTACTTTTCCCAGTTTCATTTCACCTTCTACATGTTGAAAATGCAACAAGAAAATAATAATTTAATTTTGTCCTTGAATTAAATTGTAATTCCAATTCTCATAGCAACTTGTAATAGTTAACTAAGTTAATTTGACTTAGTTGGCTAAGTTAATTCGAGTTGAGGTCTAACTTGAGTCACATAGAGTGTCTCCTAGTTTTCTGGAGCCCTGGTTGAGTTTATTTTGAGTTGTAATTATTTATTGCAATCTAACTGAGTTAAAGTCAGTTAAACTAGTTCCAACTCATGGAGGAATTAGTGGGATATCCAGTAGTGGGGTGTAACCAAAAGTTATCAACCGAGTAAACTGAAGATTCGCTCATAATTAAGTCATGCATGTTAGATTAGAGAAAAATCCAGCTGAGATTGGAGTTCAGGGATAGTGTAGTATCAGTTGTAAAATCATCTAAATTAAACCAATGGTGCATGAAACCAGAGGAATGCCTATGAATATTGTGCAACTCATAATTGAGGAATTTCCCCATTAAATAGGGGCTAGTTCCCAAGGGAACAATGGAAGGAAACAAGAGCTTGGCAGGTAGCAAAATTGGCTAAGTATTAGCTTGATCTTGTCTCAGAAGCAGTGAGATAGAGATAGTGCAAAGGTTGCTTCAGATTGAGCAAAGCATTATAATATTCTTATATTTTCTGATTAATTTAGATACAGATAGCAGGGGCTTTTATCAATGACTTCCCCCAGAAAATGAATGTGTTATGTGTGATTGAATTCTTTCTCTTTTATGCTTCATGGTTTCATCGATCAATTATTGTTTCCACTGATGAGTAGAGTAGATTCAAGTTAATTGTTTTAACATATTATAGTCTGTAATTTGAATCTACAAGGAATTTCTACATGGTATTGAAGTTGAAATCACTGTAGAATAGGAGAATACGAGTTTGTGTTTTGCAGGAGAAATCAAATTTGGAATATCATACTTCAGAGCCAGCAGGATTTCGTTCTATAGATTGAGACTCGGATATTCCCTTGAGGGTAGTTCAAACTATATTGCTCAGAAGGATAGGATGGAGGTAGTGTTGGAAGACAACGGGCTTAAGGAATTCACAGGAAAAGATATTCCTAAGCTAGATGATGCTTAGGATCTGGCATAGTGGAGAAAGTGTGTAGAAAAGGCGAGAAGGATTATCTTATAAGGTGTTCAATATCATATTGTCCAAAACCTCCATGGTAAGGAAACTCCATTTGCAATGTGGAAAGCCTTGACAGACCCGTTTCAAAACATCAATGACCACAAGAAGCTGGCACTAAAGGAAAAGCTTAGAAAGATCAAGATGGAGAAGGGTGACATAATACTGAAGTACTTAACCAAGTTCACCCAATGTTGGGATGAGCTTGGAAGTGTTGGTGTTATAGTTTTTGAAGATGATCTAGTGATCCTAGCACTTATAGGACTTCTCAAGAGCTGACATAGCTACCAGGACTCAGTTATTGGGAAGGAGAAGCTACCAGAGTGGGAGCGATTGTGGTCTGACTTGGTACAATAAAAGATCTGATGGAACAACAGAGATGGATCCTCATCCAAGCATGATGAGGAGGAGAATTGTGCCTTAGATGGAAAGGCGAAGAAAGAGAAGGGGAAGTCATCCCATTCAAAATCAGATTCCAGTCAGGGCAACAAGAAGAAGTACATGTTAAAGATTAAATATTTTCACTGTCACGAGTTGGGACTCTATGCCATAGTGTCCACACAAGAAGTCCGATAAGAAGCCCTTAGGAGGAGTGATAGGTGAATCTCTTGCTTCACAATTCGAACCAGATTTCACCCTCATCGCTTGCATGGTGACTTCAATGATTGTTATTGTGTGGTACCTGGATAATGGAGCCTCATTCCATATGACTAGAAACAAAGAGTTCTTTAGTGACTTGGAGGAGAATTACCTCCAGATGCACATCGATATGGGAGATGATGGGAGGTATAGTGCGACCGACATCAGTATTGTTACCTTTCAGAGGGAGTCTAGTTCTCCTCTCAAATTAAAAGATGTCATGTATGTTATGGGTTTAAAGAAGAATTTGGTTTTAGTTGCCATAGAGGACAATGCTAAGATGTGATATTTAGCAAGGGAAAGGATTTATTTAGTCACATAGCCTCAGGAAAGGTGAAGTGGATCGGGGTTCGGGAGAAGAACATCTACAAATTGGATGTAGAGTACTGATCTTCTTTGAGCACAAAAGCAAAGAAGGTGAAGAGCCAAGACATCGATGAGTTGTGGCATAGAAGATTGGGTCACTTGCACCACGGAGCTTTGAATATCATGCAACAAATTTCTACAAGACTTCCCAAGGGTACACTAGAGTAGAGAGACACATGAAAAGGGTGTACATTTGGGAAGTACACCAAAGCTTCCTTTCGTGATAAATGTAGTTGAGCGTGAGTGATCCTTGATAGAGTTCACTCAGATGTGTGTGGACCGTTTTCAACAGCATCCATGACCAAATACTAGTAATATGTGATATTTGTTGATGATTTTTCTTGTAAGTGTTGGATTTTATTCATGAAGAAGAAAGATCAAATGTTCCCTAAATTTTGTGAATTTAAAGCACTTGTCGAGAAAGATACTGGTAGGACAGTTAAAGCTCTCATAAGCAATAACAATGGAGAATATGTGTGGAATGAATTCAAGAAAATTCTATGCATCAGAAGGAATTCAACAAGAGTTAATAGCACCTCATAACCCACAACAAAATGGGGTGGCTAAAAGGAATAACAAAAGTATTGTGGGAGTAGCATAGGTGATGTTACATGATCAGGGTCTACCATTTCACTTGTGGGCTAAATCATGTAAGACAATTGTTTATTTACATAATAGAAGCCCTCGTCGAATTCTCATGACGAGTACCCCAGATGAAGCCTTTTCAAGTAAGAAACGAGATGTGGCACACTTCAAGATCTTTGGTTCATTAGCCTACCATCATGTTACCAAGGATGCATGAAAAAATCTAGAACCAAAAGCTAAGTTGGGCATATTTTCGGGGTACACTGATACACCTCACAACTATTGGGTGTACCTTTCATCCAACAAGATGACAGTGGTTTGTAGAGATGTGAAGTTCATTGAAGAGAAGGCCATGAGATTTTATCTTGAGAGGGAGCTTCAGTTACATGCAAATGAGGAGATTTTAGCTCCAAAGGAGGAACCTCAAGATGATGTGGAGAAACCACATGTAGAGGAGTAGAGAGTGGAAGCACCCACTTATGTAGAGACTTCCATATATGGAAGGAAGCGCATCAAAGAGGCTGACATGTTGATGCATGATGCTAGAGAGAACATGGAAACACCCAGATCACAGTGCAAGGACAGGAGGTCACTAGATCGATACACTGGATACATGGCTATGATGAGCATGACTGTAGAGATTGATCCATCCTCATTCAAGAAAGTAGTGCAATAACGAGTATGGGTTGATGCCATGGTTGAGGATTATGACTCCATTATCAAAAAATATGTTTTGTAAGTGGTCACAAGACTAGCATACAAGTCAGTGGTGAGTTCCAGGTGGATTTACAAGGTAAAGCAAGAAGGAGATGGGTGTGTGGAGAAACACAAGGCCATATTTGTGGCCAAAGGTTTCTCTCAGGTGGAGGGAATTGATTATGAGGACACCTTTGCTCTAGTAGCAAGGTAATCTTCAATCAGATATATTCTAGCCCTGTCAAGATAGATGGGATGGAAGATATATCATATGGATGTGAAGACAACATTCCTTAATGTTGTGATTGAGGAAGAGTTGTATATTGAGTAGCCAGAAGGATTTGAGACCTTCGACAACAATTCACATGTGTGCAGACTCAAGCGAGTGTTGTATCATTTAAAACAAACACCCCGTGCTTGGTACACCATAATTGACATCTATTTCACCAGGTTGGGCTTCACCAAAAGTGAAATAGATGTGAACCCTTACTATATTATGGTTGAAGGTAAATTGTTTATTATAGTTTTATATGTTGAGGATTTGATTCTAACATGTGATGAGAAGATGATAAAATCTTGCAAAGAGGATATTGCAAGAGAATTCGAGATGAAGGACCTAGGGCTCATGCATTACTTTCTTGGTATGGAAGTATGGCAAGGAGATGAGGAATTGTTTGTCTCTCAGGGAAAGTATGCCAACGAGATACTGAAGAAGTTCCGCATGGAGAGAAAGAAACCCACAAGGACTCCTCTAGTAGGTAACTAGAGGAAGGAAGATGCTACTTTAGGTGAAGTAGTGGAGGCTACTATTTATAGACAACTTGTGGGTTAACTTATGTATTCGTTAAACACATGATTGTACATGTGTTTTGTAGTTAACCAACTTAGTAAAGCTATGGTTAAGCAAACCAAACTTTACTAAAGGGCAGCTAAACATGTGTTGAGATACCTCAGAGGAACCGCTTAGTTTGGTCTTTGGTACAGACGGATAGAGGGAGTGAAGCTTCAAAGATTCACAGATGCAGATTGGGCAGGGATAATATTCAATAGGAAGAGCACGTTAGGGGGAATCTTCAGTATTGGGTCAACAATAGTTTCTTTAGTAAACAAGAAGTAGAGATCAGTTGCACTCAGTTCACCAGAAGTAGAGTACATAGCTACAAGTCAAGCTTCTTGTGAGGCTATTTGGATGAGGAAGATCCATGTTGGGTTTTTTGGTCAACAGATGGATCCTATAGTGACTTACCATGATAATCAGAGTTGCATCAAACTCTTTGAGAATCTAGTTTTCCATGATTGGTCCAAGCATATTGACATTCGGTATCACCATCTATGAGATTATGTGCAGAGGAGAATCATGTTGTTGTAGTGCATTCCTACAGAGGAGCTTGATGCAAATATTTTGAAAAAGGTATTGTCAAGATGCAAATTCGAGTTTCGCAGAGGTAGGATCGGGTAGTAGATAATCCCTTTCTTGTTTAAAGGGGGTGTTGAAAATGCAACAAGAAAATCCTAATTTAATTCTTTCCTTGAATTAAATTAAGAATTAAATTGTGATTCCAATTCTCATAACAATTTGTAATAGTTAACTAAGTTAATTTGACTTAGTTGGCTCAGTTAATTTGAGTTGAGGGTCTACCTTGAGTCATGTAGAGTGTATCCTACTTTTTAGGAACCCTGGTTGAGCTTATTTTGACTTGTAATTTTTTAATTCAGTCTAACTAAGTTAAATTCAGTTAAACTAGTTCCAACTATTGGAGGAATTAGTGGGAGATTCAATAGTGGGGTGTAACCAACAATGATCAAACAAGTAAATTAAAGATTCACTCATGATTAACTCACGCATGTTAGATCAGAGAAAGACCCAGTTGTTGTGGGGAAAAGTATCCGACTCGGATGACCCTATCCCTACTCTAAAGGTGACAGTCTTTAGCAACAACTGAAAGTAAAGCTTTAATGTTTTCCTTTATGAAAGTACAGAGAGAAGGAAGAAAAGATTAACCGACCTGGTGTCTTTCGCTTTGTCGATCCTTATCCTCTCTCTTTGTCTCTTGTTCCCAGCTCCTTTCTCTCTCTGCCGGTCTAGCTACACACAGATCCTGCACAGACAAGAGAGGAAACTACAAGATACAAGTACTCATAACTGATACATGGATTAGAGTGAATCAAATATACAAGTAAATACAATACATCAATGCAATACAAGTATATAGGAGAACATTCAAAGCTTTATTGATAAAAGTAACAGGGTTCTGAGAAGGTTACAACCATCAATGGCTCCAATCCAGCAGCACCTCCCCAGCAGCAAGAAGTCTCCTCTTCACCTCTAGTAAAACAATCACCCAATAGCTCTAACTGTAAACCAACAGCACCTCCTTGCTTTGCACAAAATTCCAGCCTCCTTAGACCTCATAGAAGAGCTCTATATATAGGAGAGAAGAAGAAAGGATGAGTCAGCTTGAGACTGACATAAAGCTGCCTTGTGTCCTCTCCCTCTTCAGTTAAACTTCAGTTCTTGAGTCCACTTGGAGATCCTTGCTTACACATGGAGATCAAGTACCTCTTACTCATCACAGGGCGAATCCCATGAACCAAGTGTCAGTTTGGAAGCTTCCTGGGCAATTGACACCTTGCAGAATGACTGTGCCACTTGGCCAATCTCGCCCAGCGCAGGTAGCCTTCATTAGATTTGACTTTCAGTGCAGGTACAAGGAGGAGCAGTTGCATTCCAGCGCAGATGCTCAGTGGAGCAGCTGACATGATCCAAAAATAGCCTGTTTTTGAGTGTTTTCAGGTGGAGAACTGATGGGAAGTGCTGTGGTTTGCTGACCTTGTTCCTCTAGGGGTAAGAACAACATGTTTAGGGACTTTGGATCCCTTTGATTATGGACATTTCATGCTTCATGCTGCGAGGCACAAAAATGTCTATAACAGTTGCCCCCTAAAGTATGAGGCCGTTTATCGGGTGAAATGCTTTATCTAGAGGGTCCGAAGTTCATTCCAGTGCTGAGGAGGCGCCCTGTAATACAATACAATACAATACATTATTTTTCATTCTGTTCTCATGATCTAGCTGAGGCGGGCATTCCCATGCTCAGCTTTATAAATACATTTTGGTACATATAACAGACGATCGTCTGATAGTAGACTGACAATTTTCTGCTGAAATTTTCATCCTTTGAATAGGATGATCATCTGCTACAATGATGTACATGACAAATGCTTTTATATTTCCTGAATATATATCGCAGCCCGGATGGATGAAACTAGATCCGGGGTCTTCAAACTCGTTCGATCTTCACTCTAAGTACAAGTCGATCCATGTGAGAATTGCGCTGAAGTCGAACATGGAAAGACATCGCTTGATTACCGGCCAATGATGAAAACCGTTAACAAGTGCGAGAGGAATCACCGATAATGATAATGACCCTCAAGGTACTGCAGTACAATTCACGTGGCGTGAATAAAGGACTTGGCGTCGAACGCCACGCAAAATCTTTTGGTCGAAGGTCATTGACGTATACCTGTCGCCGGAAGTGAGAAACTTGCCATTGAGGCATGCAAGCTTCAAAGTACTGATGGGGGTGTTCCTAGATCAACTTCTTGGATAATGAGCTGAAGTCGACAAGAAGCGATCCGTCAAAGGAGGGCCTTAATGAATCCCACATCAATGACACGGAACGGAGCTAATGATTTTAGTGGAGGTGAAAACAAACTGTGACATATGATTCAGGGTGGCGATCATGAATGGATGAAGGATAATGTATGGCAGTGGATGGGACACGGTTGACACTTTCAGAATGACCTCTCTTGAACATATAACGACACTGATGCGATGGATCGGTAGCATTACCCCAAATGTGGATGGTTTGGCGAGGACCATGGTGATGTGACCGGTGAATGAAACAACCCAACCCGATGTGGAACGGAGGAAAAGTGTCATGTTCAAGAGCGACTTGCTACCATTAAAATTTGATGTTCTCCCAATTTTTCCCCAGTCATTTCTGACCAGTACCTCTTTATTTTTGTCAAGCTTGAGGAGGATAACATATGCTTGTTCTATAACCTGCCCTTCGGGCAAGCCCATCGCTATGATTTAACGAGCTTAGCGATAGGGAAACTCGTTCTCGTCCAAAGACAAGTTTGTCGCTATTTAATCATTTTAACGAGTCTAACGACAAGGAAAACTCGGTCCTTTTCATTTTTAGAGAGTCTGAAAAGGTACAGAAAGTTAACTCCATAATTCCTTTTTCGTCATCTAATCCCTTAAGTCTGAAAAAGTTTAAAACAATATAGAAGGGATGAATTTTCGGTTGCTTTAACGAGCCGAACAAACAAGCGCTCGATCTTTTTGTGCAATAATCCCTCAGGTCCAAAAAGATTAAAATCTAGAGGAGGGATAGCTTTCCGGTCGCTTTAACGAGCTGGAAGGCCAAAACTCGGCAAACTTTTCATATTTTACGAGTCAGTGAAAAGAGCTCAAAGAAGACTCGTCTTTTGAGGAACGAGTGATGAACAGGGATAGCAGCAGATTCCAGGTACAGGTTGGAATTCTCCAATCACGGCAGTGTCACAAGGATGGCTAAGTGAAATCACTCTTCGCAGCTGTTCCTCAAAATGGGTAAACAAACATATGGAGGTGAACGATTGGCCAAATGAACAGATGGAGGTGATGGCATATAAACACGACCAAGGGCTTTTAATATGGCTTTCAAAGGTTACATTTCTCGAGGTTGTTTACCGGTTCATTTTTCTGGATGAGCTTGAACTGCTAGGGAAAGATTGCTCACAATTTACGTTTATTTTTTAACGAGCATGAACTTCTGCACAAAAACTGCTCGATTCTTGCGTTTATTTTTTAACGAGCATGAACATTGCTAAAACTGCTCAATCTTATGCATGCCCCCAGCATCATAATGACGCATGTCAAAGGAGGGTGCCCCCCAAGCTTCATTGCATTCAACTCGGTGGTTGGAATGAAGGTTTACCTTTGAATTTTGAAAAGGGGATTTGTTTCATTTTTTAATGAGGTTGACATAGTAAAAGAACTATCCTCATGACTCCTTGTTTCATTTTTTAACGAGGTTGACACGAGATAAGAACCGTCCTCGGAGCCCACTGTATTTACAGTATTTCCATTAGGGCGATGATCCATGCTGACAAAATGTTTAGGAATCTTCCGAATCCATTAGACATAGAAGATCTCATATTGTAGGTTTCCACTGTGGCCACTTCCGCCAGATTACTTGCAGGCGGTAGGGCAAAAGTACCCATTAAGGCAGGGTCTTTCAGGAGACCTACTCCAATATTTTGAAGCGAATGATCGCTTTCATGGATCATTGGAATGCTTCTCGTAACTTGTGAACTGTCGGGGAGGAAAGTTTGTTGATCGACGACTGTAATCCCTCCTTGAAAGGGAAATGCAATCTTCCTGAAGTAGGTCGACATGACTGCGGCCATGGCATATATCCAGGGCCTTCCTAGTAGGATGTTGTAATCGAGGTTTCCATCAATTACTTCAACATCGACTTCTACTGTTTTGCCCCCCAGTTCAACTTGCAAGTTACCTAAAATCCCGTAGGGAGTGTATGATCGTCCATCAAATGCTTTTAAGGTCGTTGACGATCTCGACAAGGGTGGTGAGCCTAAATTTTTCCAGCAACTCATCGACATAAGACATGTAGATGCCCCCTCATCAATAATTGTTCGATGAACAGTTTTGTTGAGGGCTTTCACTTGAATAAGGAAAGCTAGTTGAGCTGGTAACTTAGGGTCATATCCTTTATGATCAAAGGCCACAAGATTGGAATCCATTGGGCCAATCCCACCTATTGCTGATAATAAAGTTTGCTCTTGGGAGGGGCAATTTTGCGGTACCTCAAGTGTCGACATAGCGGACGGCGATTGGGCCAGGTCCTCTATTATATTATAATTCTGTGCTATTTTGGCACGAGGATTAAATGTCGATTTGTGTACTACTCCCTTTGGCAACTTTATCATTGGTTCAGGAATGATGGGTGGCACAACTTTGGTCAAAGCTGTCGTCGAACTACTATGTTGTTCATTAGCCTTGTTATTTGACAGCCATGGATTCCCGTAATCTTTATTCCTTGTCAAAGCATTATTCTGCTACTTTGAGGTAGACAACATAAGCACTTGGGATCGGGAAGCATTTTGATTAGCAACCAGATTTTGACCAGGATTAGGAAACGGATCAGTCAACACAGCTGAGGTTTTCGGACTCTTAAAGAATCTTTTAAGCTCAGCTTTGCATGGACAATCTGCTGTCCAATGATCCTCATCGCATATATGACACCCCGAAGGGGGTTTCCCTTTTCTCCCTTTCTTTTTCTTCTTGTCTCCTGGTTGCTTCAGTTGTTTTCCCTTGTCGTCCGACACGGCACTCACTTCCGAGGCAGGAAGTTCTTCATTTGCATTTTGATTCGAAGTCTTACGGGTTTTCTTAGACGAATCCCGTGTTGACTTTGCGTTTGCAGTGCCAATCACACCATCGCCGGCATGATAGTCACTATTTGATCCAGGAGGGGGAGGAATTGAAAATTCCGGTCTAGGGGCGTCAGGTATCTTGTCATAGAGCGTGCCAGACTGGGTATATACTAAGTCTAAATACTGGGCACGAGCGATAACTTGCTCCTCTGTTACGACGCCTCCCTTGGCCACATCTTCTGTTATAGCAGGAAGAAGCGACTTTATAAACCACTCAGCTAATAGCTGATCTGGAACATAGGTCTTCACCATTCTGCGACGACTGATCAGATATATGTGTGGCCGTTGTCTGTTTGAAATTGGTTAAGATCTCTGTTCCAGTTTCGTACCTTATAGGTAACTGAAAGTGGGTTAAGAAAGTCGTGGCTAGGGAACTGAAATTGTCGAAAGAGGCTCTAGGTAATTCAATATACCATTTAGCCGCCGGACCTGTCAATGTCCTCTGAAAAAGGCGAAGCCTTATCGAATCATCATTCAAGGTGTTCGACGAACACCACAGATGGAAAGTCATCACATGATTCGACGGGTCTTCGCCAGGATTTCCATTGAATTTAGGAATGTCCGAAGGAAGTTTGTGAGGAATCGCTGGCCACCAATGGGCATAGGCGATTGGATCATTCGTCAATCGATGTAAATCTGGTAATTCTAGAGTCGCCACGAATGGCAACTGCTGATTCAGGTTTGGCGAGGCGTACCCAGGATACGATGGAATCGCCTGAGCAGTAGGCCTTTGCATACCAGCATAATGCAACTGATGTTGATAGGACTGATATGGCTGGTGGGCTTGGCCACTGTAAAGTGGTTGATTTAACCCGTTCTGAATATAGGGTTGCCCACTATTTGCAAAGATCTGTTGCTCAGATCCCTGGTACACCTGTTGAAACTGAGGTTGTTGGTATTGCACCATCCCTGGCTGCGAAGCCATGTTTTGCTGTGCGACACTAACCGACGGACCAAGTTGCGGGGTTATGGTTCCCGTTTGTATCTGTGTCGTCCCGGCAATTGGCGATTGTGGTTGTGTTGCAGGGTCAATGGGCTGTTGCATTACAACTTGGGGTTGACATACAACAGGCATCGATTGAACTTGCGACACGGTTACAATTGTTGGCGTCGTCGGGATGCTAGACATAGGTACACATTGTTGCATGGAATATACAACTCTCGGTTGTTGGGGCAACATAGGCACCCAACCACTCGTCGTAACTTCAGTCAAACCTGAATGCGGTTGAAAACTGCCGTATGGGTATCCTCCCGGAGGGGGAAGTGAAAGGGCATATTGCCCCCCATATGGTAACAATCCGGAGCTCAAGGGTATAGATTGCCTTTGAGGACTGGATGGTCCAAACTGATTTCCAAAGGGATCAATTTGTCTAGTTTCAACATAAGAATTACCGGGTATTATACCGGAACAACAAACTGGAACAGACCAAGTTGTCATAATAGTCCCTGGGTGGACTCCTTCTAGCTGTTGAGAGCTAGTCGGGACAGCTGGTATGCCGGCAAACATCGTCGGAGTGACAGCAGGAGCTTCTGCTGTCGCTGTGTCATTTGGCACAGTCCTAGATGTCGACGGTTGCTCAGACATTTTAAGTCTATCCAATAAACTGCCTAACGATTCTACAGGAACTTCCACTGGCGATGGACAAACTTCTAATGTAGAAGGAAAAAGAGTGATGCCTACTCCAAAATGACTTGGAGTATTTGCTTGCTGATCCTCTACGATTTCCTCTATTGCAATCAGACCAGGAGGAAGAGGAAGACCGTCAGGTCCGTAAAATATTTCTGGTGCCGGAGAAGGGGTTGCTTCGACAGCGACAGTTGTTTGAGCAACAAGACTCTGTGGACCGGTTTCAGATGGAACTGGTTCAGTTACGCAAGTACTTGTTCTCAGACTAGGATCAGTACAACTGTCCCTCTGTTGCTGTTGAACTTCTTCAATAGAGGCAGGGATTCCAGAAATATTAGGAGTGACCAGAATCTCAGATGTCGTTGGAACTGTTGTTCTAACTTTAATGGGAGATTTTGACCCGGTCAAGCGAGTTTGCTTCGTCCGTACTACTCTCGATTCCGGAGACAAAGACGGTTGACTCGCGAGTCTCCTCGAACGACGGAGTTCTAATTGACTTTCCTCCACGGTTGCGGATTACTTGATCAACTAAAATACAAAAAGGGGAATTATGTTTCCGTATTGAATGAATTTTATTAGACGCTTTTAGACACAACTTTGCTTTTTCATGTTTTAAGAGTCGAGAAAAAGCTAAAGATGACTCTAGTCGCCTTCGATGTATTAACGAGCCCGAAGTGACAAATGCTCAATTGGACCTTTTCAGTTATAGAGTTTGAAAAGGGCCAAAAGAAACTGCTCTGGAGATCTAGGCAGAGGGTGTGCCAAACCTTTCGCGAAACCACAGAATACGTTTTACGGTACGGGTGGTCGATCTTCGTGAATGCTGTGTTCACTGCATCGCGATCAATAGGGCGGTCGACACGGCTTCCTAAGGATAAAGGATAATTGCCTATAGGGGTCTCCCAATATACGCGACGGTACGCAGGAGCTCAAGTCCGTATTAGTGCTATCGTCCCTCAGGAGGAATCACCCACCTTCGTAGAGATCGACAGTCACTACGTTTAACGACGCCGGAACACGTCTCTACCTAGACCTCTATTGTGAGCGTTATGTTACAATGCGTTTTTAGACTCATTCAATATATTTTAAGTTGATCTTGTTTATCAGTTTGTCTTTCAGGATCACCACGAGATGTATTGGTACAAATTCCTAAATGCAGCTAAAATGATAAGCAAGCTTTCACAATCTTTTTAGCTTTGAAAATCCTAACTACTGAGGGGAGAGAAAAACAATATCTTTCCACACAGAGCACAAAGCACAAACTAATGCACTTTCTCCTAGATCAGACACGCAAACTTATCAAAAATGCAAATGCAAGATGCATGTATTTCTTTTCTTTTCCTTTAATGTTGATGTAGACAAAAGGAAATTGTTGTATAATTTTCGAATTCAATTTGAAGCGTAAACAAACAGGTTTCGTCTAAAATGAAAAGACACCTTACATGTACTTGTTTCAACACTAAAAATATATGAATTCAAACCATAATATGAAAAACAAACAAACTCAAACAGCCATGAACAGTAAAAAAACTAGCTCATAAGATCACAAAGACACTTTTACAGTTCAGGATCTAAGAGGCCACAGCTATACTGGTTCGCTTTTCACAATGGGAAACTGTAACTGAAATAAGAAATACTGAAAGAACATTCGCAGTTTCATCACACAACTGAGGCGGAATAATGTCAAGGAAAGTTGGTTTACATCAAGTACAATGACCAGCAATCAGCAGCAAAAATCAGTGAAAACAGGGCTAAGACACAGTGGAAAACCTCTGGGAGACACTGGCTAACAGGTCCAGCGCAGGCTC
The DNA here is from genome assembly GCA_031772625.1 of Pinus tabuliformis. Classification (NCBI taxonomy): domain Eukaryota; kingdom Viridiplantae; phylum Streptophyta; class Pinopsida; order Pinales; family Pinaceae; genus Pinus; species Pinus tabuliformis. The sequence goes on from CM062804.1 coordinate 1,560,307,842, forward strand.
TGGTCTGTCAAATTGACTTCCAGCGCAGTTCCCGAAGGGAGTACCTGCGCTGTAATGCAGACTGCCTGTGGACAGCCTGCTCTGGGACACGAGAGTTGCGTTTACAAGGAATTCCGGGCCATAAAAAGCTCAAAAATGCACTGTTTTTGCTGAAATAAGAAGCTATAGGTCAAGTACAGGCTAAGGGATGATCAAGAGGATGAAAAGCTATCACAAAGAGTAAAGAGTCTTTTGTAGATAAGCTCTTCAAATCTTGAATTTGCTCAGCAAATGAGCAAGAGTAGCAGTCCCTCTACTTCGCTTTTGATATAGTCAAAAGCTTTTCGATTTGGTACTCTTTTCTTCAAGAAATGAATAGCAAAATACTACAAACACCAACAAGATACTAGGCTCCCCAGCGGAGTCGCCAGTTTGTTGTGGGGAAAAGTATCCGACTCGGATGACCCTATCCCTACTCTAAAGGTGACAGTCTTTAGCAACAACTGAAAGTAAAGCTTTAATGTTTTCCTTTATGAAAGTACAGAGAGAAGGAAGAAAAGATTAACCGACCTGGTGTCTTTCGCTTTGTCGATCCTTATCCTCTCTCTTTGTCTCTTGTTCCCAGCTCCTTGCTCTCTCTGCCGGTCCAGCTACACACAGATCCTGCACAAACAAGAGAGGAAACTACAAGATACAAGTACTCATAACTGATACATGGATTAGAGTGAATCAAATATACAAGTAAATACAATACATCAATGCAATACAAGTATATAGGAGAACATTCAAAGCTTTATTGATAAAAGTAACAGGGTTCTGAGAAGGTTACAACCATCAATGGCTCCAATCCAGCAGCACCTCCCCAGCAGCAAGAAGTCTCCTCTTCACCTCTAGTAAAACAATCACCCAATAGCTCTAACTGTAAACCAACAGCACCTCCTTGCTTTGCACAAAATTCCAGCCTCCTTAGACCTCATAGAAGAGCTCTATATATAGGAGAGAAGAAGAAAGGATGAGTCAGCTTGAGACTGACATAAAGCTGCCTTGTGTCCTCTCCCTCTTCAGTTAAACTTCAGTTCTTGAGTCCACTTGGAGATCCTTGCTTACACATGGAGATCAAGTACCTCTTACTCATCATAGGGCGAATCCCATGAACCAAGTGTCAGTTTGGAAGCTTCCTGGGCAATTGACACCTTGCAGAATGACTGTGCCACTTGGCCAATCTCGCCCAGCGCAGGTAGTGGTTGAAGGGAAAGTACCCCTAGAGTCCTTTGGGCTGAGACTCTACCAGACTGAAAATTGCTTATACAAAGAAACACACACACACAGCCATCTTTTTTTACTTTTAAGCAAATTCTAATGTTTTAGGGTACATACCTAAGGTCCTACGTCCGAGAAGACCGTTAGGGTGCAAACCCTTCTTGGAGTTCCCTTCTTCTTTCTTTGACCTGCAAGACAAACAAATCAAAGAAATCAACAGTACATGTATAGAAGTTTATGTATAAATCATCTTTATGCTATAAAGTTAGTTATAAATAATCTTTAAGTAACTACTTTCATAAGAATTCAACACAAGAATCTCATAAGCATAAAGAAAGATTATTCGGGAACAAAGACGTGTTTCTTTATATATAAAGGCAAATAAAGTACATATATCGGAAAGATATCACCTGAACACCTTCAGCAGGCTCCAAGCAAGCTTCCTCCCGGATTCGTTCCAGCCTCCAGCCTTCAACAAGAGCTCCTTCCAAGTCTTACTCAATGATGATGTCAAGGATGAATGATCACCAATACACATGGAAACAAGGGTTTCCTATGCAAAATGGGGGAAGTGCAGGATGCACCAAGGACTTCAGACCTGGTCTAAGGGAAAAATCTCAGCATAATAATCTTGCTCTCCTTTCTCTCTCCCCTTGGCCTTCCCTTTGATGTCTTTTTATACCCTCTCCAAAGTAGTTTTTTAGTTAGGAGTTGGTTGGGAACAGTTGGGCCACGGGCACTAACAGGTGATCCAGCAGGTAAACCCGCGATCACCGCCCGAAAAAGAGGAAATTATATTTTTTTAAGTGTTTTAATAGATACACGCGGGTTGGGTATGACAGACCCGCGTGTACACGCGTTTAACACAGGGCAAAGTCGCGTACAGGGAATAAAACACTGTTTTTTAAATTTTTGGACCAGGTCTGGAAGGAGGGGTTGCCCTAGGCCATAAGTGCAGCATCACAAACCATAAGAGTGAGATTTGGAGCTATAACAGGTAGCCTTCATTAGATTTGACTTTCAGCGCAGGTACAAGGAGGAGCAGTTGCATTCCAGCGCAGATGCTCAGTGGAGCAGCTGACATGATCCAAAAATAGCCTGTTTTTGAGTGTTTTCAGGTGGAGAACTGATGGGAAGTGCTGTGGTTTGCTGACCTTGTTCCTCTAGGGGTAAGAACAACATGTTTAGGGACTTTGGATCCCTTTTATTATGGACATTTCATGCTTCATGCTGCGAGGCACAAAAATGTCTATAACACCAGTTGAGATTGGAGTTCAGGGACATTGTACTATCAGTTGTAAAATCATCTAAATTAAATTGATGGTGAATGAAATCAGAAGAAGACCTATGAGGATTGCACAATTCATAATTGATAAATTTCCCCATTAAATAGGGGCTAATTCCCAAGGGAAAAACATAAGGAATTAGGAGCTTGGCAGACAACAAAATTGTCTAAATATTGCCGTGAGCTTGTCTAGGAAGTAGTGAGATAGATAGAGATAGTGCAGAGGTTGCTCAGGCTTGAGCAAAGCATTGTAATCTTCTCATATTTTCTGATTAATGCAATATACAAATAGCACGTGTTTTTAGTTGTGACTTTCCCCGTAAAATTATTGTGTTATGTGTGATTGAATTATTTCTCTTTTATGCTTCATGGTTCATCGTTCAATTATTGTTTCCGCTGATGATTAGAGTAGATTCAAGTTAACTTTTTTAGCATATTACAATCTGCAGTTTGAATCTACAAGGAATTTCTACACTATATCTAATTTTATGAGTGATGATTCATCAAATATGACATATCTATTGATTATGACTTTGTGGGTAGTAGGATCCCACAATCTATATCCCTTAACTCCATCACCATATCCAGCAAATATTAGTCCTTTTTATTTTTGATCTAACTTAGAACGCTGAATTTTTGGAATAATAGCATAGGCATTGCAACCAAAAACTTTAAGATTTGAATAATCACAAGGTTGACCTATCCATACCTCTTCTAGAATCTTATAGTTAATTTCAGTTGATGGTGACTGCTTTACTAGATAACAAGTTGTAAGAAATTCTTCTACCCACAATTCCTACCGGAACTTGGCATTATTGAGCATACTCCTTACTCTCTCTAGAAGAGTCCTATTCATGCATTCAACAACGTCATTTTGTTGAGGAGTATAAACACGGTTTTATGTCTTTTGATCCCAACTTCCTTGCAATAATTTTCAAATTCGTTTGAGGTAAACTCAGTTCCATTTTCAGTTCTCAAACATTAATTGACCTACCAATTCTCTATTCAACCAAAGCTATATACTACTTAAAAGCATCAAATACATCATCTTTTCTTTTTAGTAAATAGATCCACACCTTTCTAGAGTAATCATCTATAAATGTTACAAAATATGAAGATCCTCCAAAAGAGACTTTAGGAGATGGTCCCCAAATATTTGAATGGATGTAATCAAGGATACCTTTACTAACATGTTTCTTGTTTTAAATTTCTAACTAGATTTCTTTCCATAAATACAATGCTCATGGAAATTCAAATTCAAAGATTTCAAGCTTGGAAGTAACTTATGATCAACCAATACTTTTAACATTTTATCAGTCATATGACCCAAGCTCTGGTACCACTTATTGAGTTGAGCAGCGAAAGCATAACCTGGAAATAAATTAAAATTGAAAAAGGTAATCACAAATAAACAAGATAGAAAAATACTGAAACACAAAGATTGACACAACGTTTTATGTGGTAAAACCCTCCTTGTGGGGTAAACATCCATGAAACAATAATAATCAGTATTCTTATTATTCAATGGAGATTTACAACAACAAAATCATAAGCATACATTATCCAACCATTCGACCCACTCTCCAATAGTTTTATGTTTTCTTATTTCCTCTATATGCTTACATGTATGAATAACAAGCTGCCATATTTTTTCTAAATCCGTCCACAACTTTTAAAGTTGTTACATAAGAAACTTTTTACATAAAAAAAACAATTCCTTTTATATGTTTTTTTATTCAAACTTAGATTAGGAAAAACAAATCAAGCTAAGGAACCAATTTTAGCTATTATCCCAAGAATATAGGGAAATATTTGGCAACTTCTACCAAAGGGTGTTGTCGTTATGAGAGTGATAGAGATGGTCCATGTCTTTTTGGCTCTCTGAATTGGTGGTATTATAATGTTAAATAAATATATAATAGTATTGTAATATTAAGTAAAAATTTAGTAGTATTGTATTGTTAAATAATTTAATTGTATTTTTAAATGTAAAAATAAATTAATAGTTAAAAGTTATGAATTATTTAAATTTAATAATTTAAAATTATTGTCAAGCTAGTTGGTAACTCCTCAAATCAACTGTGTTTATTCATTAAGATTACTCGTTATATAAATGAGGGAGTAACTCTTGGGTTTCACCTCTCGATGACTCTTCATTTTCCATTATTTACTATTGACATTATTTACAAGTGTTCACCGAATCCCCATGATTAGGTGTCAACATTTCCCCCTTAATATAAAGGGATGTTGGTGAGTCCAAGCATCATTCTAAATCTTTCAAACTTTTCTCTTCGAAGCTCTTTGGTGAAGATGTCTACAATCTTCTCATTAATGGAATAATGGAGTAGATGGATTGTCTTGGCCTCAACATGATGTCGAATTAGATGTTATTTTGTATTGATGTGCTTTGTTTGATCATGGAACTTTGGGTTCTTGGCCAACTTTATTGTAGAGGTGTTGTCAATCATGAGTGGAGTTGAATGTACTTTTTTTACCTACAAATGTTCCAGAATTTTCCTGAGCCACAAAATTTCTTTTGTTGCCTCAGTTGCTACCATATATTCTGCCTTTGTTGTGGAATCTGCTGGAACTAATTGTTTGCGTGATCTCCAAGAGACAACTCCTGATCTAAGACTCATAACATAACCAGAAGTAGATACCCCATTTTCTTTGTCTCCATCAAAGTCTGAATCAGAGTATTCAATCAAGATGAAGCCTCCCACCTGTGTATACTTGAGTCCAAAGTCTTGAGTTCCATTCAAGCAGTTTAGAACTCTTTTTTCAACAGACTAATGTCCCTCACAAGGATTTTGCATAAACCTGGTGAGGATTCCCACAACAAATGTATGTCTAGTCTAGTAGTAGTAAGGTAGTTGAGACTTCCTACAAGTTGTCTATACTTTGTTGCATCCTCAAATTCTTTTCCTTCAATGGATGTGAGCTTTAAGTTTCGTTCCGTTGTAGTAGTTAGAGGATTTCACTTAGCCATGCCAAACCTACTCAACGAATCTCCAATGTACTTCTTTTGAGAGTGGAATATAGACTTTTGATGTTGAAATACTTCAATACCAAGATAGTAGTGAACATAGCCCAAGTTAGTCATCCCAAAACCTTTCCTCAATTCCTTCTTAATGGATGCAATGTAGCTGTCATTGTTCTCTGTAATCAAAAGATCATATACATATACCACAAGATATACAACTGTTTTTCCAACTTTATTGACAAACAAAGTTGCATCATCAATATCATAATGTTTCAAGTTGTGTTTCAGAAGATGCTCAGTTAACTTTTCATACCAGGCTCGTGGTGCTTGATTGAGGCTATACAAGGATTTCACAAGTTTTCATACTTTATGTTCATGTCTCTTGATAGAAAATCCTTCCGGCTAGGACATAAAAACATTCTCTTTCAGATATCCATTCAAGAAAACAGTTTTTATGATGTGAGAGCATGAGGCTTGAAGACAAAAGGCTTTGAACTTTTACAAGCAAAGGAGTGGGATCCTTTAGCTATCACTTTACAAAGCTTTCTAGATAGGATTTGAGCTAGAATTCAGGGATTTGGATTATCTTGTAATTAATTCAAGTAGTTAGGCTTAGTTGAGATTCTCGATGAGAATATCATGCAGATTAGATAGGATTAGGCAATTTTGATAAATTGATTTAGGATCTGGTCGCTGTATGTACAGGTATTTATGTGAGTTATGAATTAGTGCAAAGGGATTTGGCTATGGAAGATTGGATTGAAAAATATTGGAATCTCTCTATATCTCTGTGTATACTTTGTATGAATAGTCAAATGCCAAAGGGTTGAATTTCCTTCGAATTATTTCTGAGTGTTGTTGATTTCCAGTTTGGCCCCTCTAGAAAGAAAGTTTTGTATAATCTTGTGTTATCGCATTTAAATCTTCACTCGTTGTGTATTGAAATAACATGAATGTATTTGAAACCATAAAGTTAGTTAGCAATATCCTGAATATAACTTAGAGACATAGTAGACTTGGCGGAAGTGCTAAATCTTAGCAGAAAGAGGAAATTCATGAGAAACCCAAGGAATGATCTGAATCGTCTAATTGACAGATCCAATAGATCTAATGGTCATCGAGAGCCAACAAGCTCAGAGGTTAAACAAAATAAAAGAGTGTTCTTCGTAGGTGAAAGCAGTATCTCGCGCAGTCTCAAGGTGGTAAGTGGTATTTTGAAATTTCACGTGATTAGTTTTAGTGAGAGACATGTAGCATGAGAAAACAACTTTTCTCGCATGCTCTCGGCTTGTTATACACCATGCAAGATTCCACACGAGATTACGTGACAACTGTTGGATCAAGCAGGATTGATCAATGGTGGAGATCGGCCAAGTAAGTTGGCGATCAGGTTACGCGATAACTGTCGGATTGAGGAATGAGATCAAAGACGAAAAATTAATGTGCTAAAGGTTTGTGGAATGACGGACGCGACAAGGTTATAAACTAGGGTTTTATTTACTTTTTGGTTCCATGGAAAAATAGAAGGTTTTCCATATATCGGGTAAATTTAATAGTTCTGCTATTTACAACAAAATAGTTAAATTTAGAGGTTGATGACTGATACTCCAAATGAAACCCAAGGAGAAGTTCCACCTGAAGAAATCATTTTTGGTTTTGAACGATTATTCTTAACACCTGCAACCAACCCACCATTAGTGGTATCAGAGCAGCCTACTAACACTGAGCAGGATCTCAAAGATCAGAAAAAGAAATCCAACATGGCTTTCAGAGTTTGAGGAAGACGTGGTGGTGGTCATAGAAGAGGAATACCAATTGCAAGTGCTGAAGTATTGGAAGCTATGCAACAAATGCAAGCTAGATTAGAAGCAATGAAAATGGGAAATCAAAGAGATGGAGATGTCAGTGAGCCTGAAGTTGAAGTTGCAGAAGAAGAGGAACTTTCCGAAGTTACTCCTGAAATTAGATTCTTTAAATTAGTGTTGGCATCCACATCTAAACCCAGATTTGAGGTTTCAGTTTATATAGGAGGTTTAAACCCTGAGGTGTTGATAGATTGGATTAATTACATGGATAAATTCTTTGATTATGAAGAAATGGAAGAAGGAAAGAGAGTGAAATTTGTTTTCACAAAATTGAAAGGACATGCAACACTTTGGTGGGATGGATTGCAGGCAGAAAGAAGGAGACTTTGTAAGAAGCCAATTAAAAATTGGAACAGGATGGTGGCAAAGTTGAGAGGTAAGTTTTTGCCAAGTGATTATCAAATTTCACTATATAGATAGATGAAGAATCTTAAACAGAGGTCTTTGGCAGTGAAATAATACATAGAGGAATTTTACAAAGTAAGCATAAGAGCTAGACAAATTCAATATACAGATGAGAAGGTTGCAAGATACATAAATGGTCTTAGAATGGAGATCCAAGATGAGATAAGTTTTATGTCTCCTAAAAAAGTAGAAGAGGCTTATCAAATGGTATTGAAGGCTGAAGAAAAACTCATGAGGAAGAAATATGCCAGAAGTAGAGGTACTTTCTGAGGAAGAGGAAGTCAAGGTGGTAGATGAAGATCTAAAACACCTAGATATGGAACTAGTAGCAACTCGAGTCAGCATACACCCATAGAAGGTGATGCAAGTGGCAGAAGGAGTTTTTCTAGAGGAAGAGGAAGTAGAGGCAGAGGAAGAGAAGTCAGATGTTATAGATGTAACAAGCTGGGACATAGAGCCTATGAGTGCCTAGAAAACATAGGGACAAGTTATAGAAATGTAATTGTTTCTCAGAATGAAGAAGAAGTAGTAAAGGTGCTAGAAGAAGAAAATGTACTAGAGAAAGGGGAACCTTTGGTAGTTAACAAAGTCTTGTTAAAGCAATCAAAGGAATTTTTTGAACTAGCACAGAGAAAGACTTTGTTCAGGACTGTGTGCAAGGTCCAAGGAAAATGTTGCCAAATGATAATTGATAGTGGCAGTACCGATAATTTGGTCTCTACAGAAGTGGTGGAAAAGTTGAAATTAAAGACAAAGAAACATCCAAGACCTTACAAGGTGTCATGGCTTCAAAAGGACATCAGTTGTTAGTGAATGAATAGTGTGAAGTGGAGTTGTAGTTAGGCAAATACAAAGACAAAATTTTGTGTGATGTGATGCCTGTGGATGTGTGTCACATATTGCTAGGAAGACCTTGGCAGTATGACAGAGGAGTTATGCATGATGGGAAAAAGAACACATACAAATTTGGTAAAGATGGTATCAATCATACATTGCTACCTATGGAAGAAGAGGATGCATCAAGAAATTTTGATCCAGAGACCCTATTACTGAGTGGAAAAGAATACTTCTAGCATATTGAAGAGGATGAGGTAAATTTTGCATTGATTTGTAAACCCAAGGTAATAATCACTTCCACTAAAATTTTTGATTTTCCAATTGAAATTCAAGAGATGCTAGAAAATTATTGTGATATCATTGTAGATGATTTGCCTAATGAGTTACCACCCATTAGAAAAATTAGTCATCATATAGATTTGATTCCAGGGGAAAATCTGCCAAATAAAGCAACTTACAGAATGACTCCCACAGAAAATGAAGAAATCAGAAAATAGGTTTAGGAACTGTTAGATAAACGACTGATTAGAGAGAGCTTGACTCCTTATGCAGTCCCAATAGTGTTGAGTCCAAAGAAAGATTGACGATGCAGAATGTGTACTGATTCAAGAGCAATCAACAAAATAAAAATCAGGTATAGATTTCCTTTACGAAGAATTGAAGATTTGATGGACTGTTTAAGTGGAGCAAGATATTTTACAAAGCTGGATCTAAAAAGTGGTTATCATCAAATAAGGATTATAGAAGGAGATGAATGAAAAATTGCTTTTAAAACAAATGAAGGACTACATGAATGGATTGTAATGCCTTTTGGGTTATCAAATGCACCTAGTACATTTATGAGGCTTATGAATGAAGTGTTGAAAGAGTTTATTGGTAAATTTGTAATAGTATATTTGGATGATATATTAGTTTACAACAGATCTAAAGAGGAACATGTGAGACATCTGAATTATGTCTTACAGTAGCTACAACAAGAAAAGTTACTGCTAAATTTAAAGAAATGTTCATTCATGAAGGAAGAGTTGGTATATTTGGGCTTTGTTGTTTCTATTGATGGATTAAAGATGGATCCAGAGAAGATTAAGGCAATCATATAGTGGCCTTTATTGAAAAGAGTTTTTGAGGTAAGAATTTTTCATGGTCTTGCTAGTTTTTATATAAAATTCATAAGGAATTTTAGTACGATCAATGATTCTATTATTGACACTATCAAGAAGTATAAACAACCATTTAAATGGAATGTTGAAGGAGAAAAGAACTTCTAGCTGTTGAAAAGAAAGATCACTAAAACACCTATTTTAATTTTGCCTGATTTTAATAAACCTTTTCAAGTGAAATTTGATGCTAGTGGAGAAGCTATTGCAGTGATTTTAAGTCAGGAGGATAGACCTGTATCTTATTTTAGTGAAAAACTAAAGGAATCAAAGAAGAAATATTCTTCTTATGAGAAGGAATTTTATGCAGTTGTACAATCATTGAAGAAGTGGATACATTACTTGATGTCTAAGGAGTTTATACTTTATTCAGACAATCATGCATTGCAGTACATTATGCAACAACAAAATCTTTGTCAGAAACATGCAAAATGGGTAGAATATCTTCAATTTTTAGTTTTGTATCAAAACATATAAATGTCCAATCAAACAAGGTAGTAGATGCTGTTGGCCCTCAGTTTTGGTCTATTTTTGCTTAAGCAAACTTACTTAATCCTTATATTTTCCATCCATTTTCCATCACATCCATCTCATTTTGATGTATTTTATGCACATTCAGGTATTTAATTTTAATTTTTCAATTTCTAGAAGTTTTTATGAAAATTGAGTTTCAAGTGTGATTTTGGACAGAATCAGAAATTCCCGTAATAGCTATGTGGATGAAATATTTGTAGGACACTTGGGCTCGAGCTGGATGCATGAATGGAAAGCTTGAGAACTAGTACTAAACTAGTTCCACTTGGTTCGGTCAAAACAAGCTTTATTAGGCCCAGTCAAGGCTGGTAAAACATGATTAGTCACCCAGAAAATCTCTAGGAAATAGGGAAATTTTATGATTTCATGGGATTTTCCATATTTCTAATGATAGATTGGATGGATTCGACTTGGATAGATGGATATGAATAGATATAATTGTTAGAGAGACTTTAGATCAGTTTGTTTCATGATCTTATTTTTAAGCCAAAACTTTGAAGGCTTATGATATGTAATTTTTATATAACTTTATGCTGAGACATTTGAATATTGGAGATTAATTAGAAGAACTTGTTCTAATTTCCTTTTTTTGTTCATTAGTGTGGATGAGTGCTTGAATTTTCAGCATTTTATAGTAGCCTCAAGTGTGCAAGGCAAGGGTGGATGGCCCCCACTCCAAGATAAGTACACTTCATTGTTAAACTAGCTTAATTTTCATGAACTAGTTGCTTTAGATTTTTTTACTTGCTTTGTTTTAGATTTGCTTATTTGAATTAATGTGTGATGATTATTGAATGGATATTGGTTTAATTCTAATCTACATATGAAGGGACACACAGGAATTTAAGTTAATATTCTGTTTGATCTTGAACTAAAACTAAATTTCATCATCCTTTTCTTATTTGAAGTTATTTATGCATTTCTGGTTTGAAGCAATGGTGATTATGATAGAGTAGAATTGTGAAGAAGTGCAATCTGATCCTCCTTAGTTAGGAGCCTCTTCTTTTACATCTTTGTTATCATAAACCATTGTTAATTAGTTCTTTCAGATTTCTTTTCATGAAAGTAGTGTTGCAGGGAAGGACAACCTGGTTCTCCTAAGTTAGGAGCCTCATCCCTCACATATTACATAAGTGAATTAGAAATTGTTAAAATAGGTTTATATTTGTAATATGTACTTCCTTACCTCTTCAAATTCTATCTTCTAAGCTTGGCTACATTTGATATCCATACACTGTGGACGTGCCTCCAAGTTTTACAAACCCAGATTGATAATTAAATACTTGTGTTAATTTTTGTTAATAAGTTATCCCAACATTTTGGCGCCATTGCCGGGGAGGTAATTATCAGCATAGTCAAATAGAAGATAAACAAAAAAAACTAAAAATTTGATAAAAAAAAATTAGTTAAGATACATTTCTCTTAGTTATGTTTCTTTATGCCTAGAAATAGAAACCTTAAAAATAGTTTCCCAAAACAAAACCCCCAATGAAGAAATAAAATAAAAAAATAACTACAAATCCTTTTGCAAGACAAGATCTAAAAATGATGTTAAAGAGATAATTTAGAGGAGGGTATGCCACCACAAGACTATTCTCAAGTCCTTGTCCTCAATTTAAAATGCTCACTCAGGATGAATCTTTATGTCAAAGGATAGAAGAGCAAAAAAACATCCATGAAGATGATCCACAGGAAAAAAATATAGAACTTTCTTCTAGCTATCTTTGTGAGGAGGTGAATGAGTCATGGATCACATGCAATGAAGATCAAACATTAGAGCCAAAAATTGAAGAATTTCTAGCATGTATATCACAAGATCCATTGTGCATACAAGATTTTGAACAAGTGCCACAAGAAGAGTTTTGTGCTATGACAATTAATGAAAGCCAAGCAAACAAAGATCATCTTAAAACTTGGTTTCAACTAGTCATTAAGTTACAACGCTACTCCATTTTTCAACATTCTTTCTCATCAAATCTTTATGATCAGATAAATTTTCATGTCCAAACATTCATTAAAGTATATTTTTTAAATTTGGATGAGTTTACTTATGATCTTGTTACGAAAATGGATGCATTGGAAATTCTCTTATATTTGAGAGAATGAATTATTTTTATAAAATAGAATAGGATAGAATAGAATAAATAAACAAGTAGAATGAATTCAAAATAAGACTTCCATAATAATTTTGTTTCAAACTGTCATGAATATTTCTTCAAATCATTGTTCAATATTCATTTGAAAGGACTACATGGTAAGATGCAGTAAGAACAATCCTATTTTGGGTAACCATATAGGATCATTTTTAAATCATGTTTTTTTTTGCATATCTCTTTAAATCTAGTTTTGGAATCCATATGGAAATTTTCAATTTATATCACAAATAAAAATGTGATCAAGATCAAAACTAGGTCTTAAGTGAAATGTCGAGGACAGAGTTAGTACAGCCTTGATTTGAGGTGTTTAATGGAAAATATTTTACCTAAAATTCATAGGGAATATAGCTCTTGGAATCTAGTTTCCAAATCAATTTGAATCAGTTCAATTAGGTATCATATGAAAAATTTATTCTTGAAATACTAACTGTTTCTCGAAAAATCTGCATGGTGACAATTCTAGGCCTTGACTGTTCATCGACATATTTGACATACCAAATCATCTTCTTTTCAAAATTTGTTTATTTGGGGGATATATATTCCAGTATAGTTTAAGACACAATTTGAATCATCCCATTTGGAGGTGAAATGAAAACGTTATGCCACATTTAGTGACTACATGTCTTCAAAACAACATAGTAAAACTCTGCCTCCTAAGTTTGTTCATCACCAATTTTGTGATATCAACCCTAAGAAATTTTAAAACCTGTTTCAACTAGAAAGATTAAAATGAATCTATTTTAATCTCCAAGTGGAATCACATTGATACGATCTTTATTGAAGAAGTTACACTTCAAATAGTGACTATTGGTCTAGTTAAAAATTAACAAGCAACTCTATCAAACATGGCACTCCTAATAATTTTTATCCTATCATTTTAAACCATTTTGAAAACCTATTTATACTGGAGGTATCCATATGAATTCACTTCAACTTGGCTTTGGAATCACTCTAATTGGATATAAAATGAATATTTTGTAAACAAAATACCACTAGGAGGTCTAGGCTGGCCACCATTCCTTAAGGGGTAAATAAATGCATTTTGTTTGTATATCATCTTTGGATTTGTTTTCTAAACAATTTTTGTAATGATTTACATATTTCTCGAAAGATTAGAGACTATACACCTCTCTTCCTCTATCATCTAATATTGTATTGGAGGCAAGTGCTATGTTTTTGCACGTCATAAGAAGAATGAAGGAGTGAAATCCATGGATGAAGTACTTTTCAAAGTCAATTTTAAATTCATATTTAAGAATATGTATACAAATGTTCAAGTCAAACAAAAATGAAGTAAGAGTTCAAATGTTATTGAGTTCATCCAATGAAACTCAAATTTGTGAAGCTCGTTCTTAGTTGCTGACCAACAACACCAACAAACCCTAGGACATCATCGAGATCGAGGCAAAAGAAATAAAGTCAATAATCAGAAGAAGAAGACAAGTTTTGTACCATTAAGTCACACCAATGTCTAAAGAAGCCTTTCATAAGCCATATTGTTCATGATTTCATCCATCATCCATATTGTATGTTAAGCTCCGCGATCATGCACGTTGAAAGTCCAAACTTATTGTCTATCCATTTACTACTAGATCATGACTTCAATATAACCTATTTTCATAAGCTTTTCATACTTCCCTACTACATTACACCCCACCACCATCTAGAAGAAAAAATAAATAAATAAAAAATAGAAAAAGATAAAAAAATAATAAAGGAGTCTGGTTGTGAAAATCCACGAAAGTGGCACAATACAAACTCAAATTCATATAGGAAAACCAACTTGCTTGGAAAATATGAATTCTCTATTTTTTTTTACCATTTCTTTAGTTTGATTTTGCAGGAATCATCCTCCAGAATAAACAAGACTTGGGGACAAGTCTTCCAATCAGCAAGGGGGGAAGGTCGCAAAAAGAAACTTAGTTCTGCAGCTGAATTGACAACGGAACTTGTATTGTTGGCAGTTGGGACCTGAAATATTTTTGAAATCAATTGCAAAGGGACCTGAAATGTTAGCAAAAACATGTATATATTGCATAAAAATGTACTTGATAGGAGGGACCTGAGTTATTATGAATCAATTGCAGAGGGACCTAAACGGCATCGACAATCAATGGACCAGAATCAATGAAGGATTCTAGGATAGAAGGCAGAAATAAATTATATGTTTCAATCTATCTAAGGCATTTGATCATAGGACATCATCCAATATTGCCAGGGAATACAATTATTGTGAGTACAAAATTGTTCTCTTGCAAATTTGATATTTTTAGAAATTTTTAGAGCTTGTTAAAATTAAGTTAGTACCTGAATGCATATTTTCTATTCATTACATTACCTTCATCCTATACCCATTATTTTATACCCATCATCCTATGTACATCCTGTATTTAATTTCTACATTCCATATTCATTCCATAACCCTAAGTATATAACCTTAAGTATTTTTCCATAAAGTAAAAGGGACCAAAATGAGGATTTAATAAGTCGAAATCTGCACCACAAATAAAACATTAGTATTATGGAAAATAATTTTAAACATGATCTAAATTGTCATTTTAAAATTAAAGAGATATATTACCAAACATAAGGGATATGCACATTATGAGATATATTGCAAAACATATAAATCAAAATGATTTATGTATTAACCTTATCATAGCGCATAGAAAGAAATGCTATTGGCAATATATGGATGGTGTAAAGTTATAATGGCAAATGGAATACGATATGATGGCAAGTAATATGGTAATACAATGGTGTGACGATATTATCATAGCAAACCTTATGGAAATACAACGTGATGGTGCAAGGTTATCATACCAAGCCTTATGATAATACGATGGAGTAAGGTCATCATAACAGCTTGGTGGTAATGCATTGCAAACCCAACGAAAAACATAATGAATGACCAGCATTCATGCAAACAACGTGGCAACAAACAATATATATAATAGTCAAAGGTATGGTGAGTTGGTATGCAAGAGGACAGCCACGACTGGATTGATGATGACTTCAAATGAATCGAGCATAACCTGAGCTAAAATCATAATAAAAGAATTTGAATGCAAACATAGAAATAATAGACCATATGGTGTTGACAACACGGTGCAAATAATTACAAGTGATTCCATTTATTAGTTCGATGGCATATGCACGACATCTGGTCAAAGGCACAAGAACCAAATAAGTGAAACGGTCAAAACTTTTTGTAACAATAGAGAAATAAACCTTCTGCATTTAACAGAAAGAGCT
This sequence comes from Pinus tabuliformis, assembly GCA_031772625.1. Lineage (NCBI taxonomy): Eukaryota > Viridiplantae > Streptophyta > Pinopsida > Pinales > Pinaceae > Pinus > Pinus tabuliformis. The sequence continues at coordinate 1,560,323,558 of CM062804.1, forward strand.
CCGCCATCTTTGAAGCCAGAGACCTTAGAACCGTAGATTATCTTTGCCATCACAGCCATTTGAGGCTTAGGAAAGATGGTAGATGCCATTGGTATACAATTGAAAAAATAAAAATGGTTTGATAGAGAAAACAAACCGAGGAAACGGAGGTAGAAATATAGCACTAAGGAACTGGAGAGATAAGAAGAACAAGTGGAGATAACTGAAGGATCAGTTAAGATATCTGGCCGACATGTAAGTTCAAGTGGAATAGACTAAGAGAGATATTTCGTTTTCATTAATGCAACAGATATTTTTGAGGAAATCTCAGGATGTTTTTTTAAATGAAAACATCAGTTATAAGATAGTGCCTCTACCACCGCTAAGATGTGTCACTGCCGTCATTCATTGAGACTCTTCCATCAGTAAAGCCGTAGGGTGTTTCAATGAAGTTTAATGGCGCATGAAACATAGGTTAATTGGGCCACGATACAGAGGAATCACGACACTTCATCACAGCCAGGTAAATCGATTTCGATCCTCCATGAAATCGTCGAGTTTGTTAATAAAACAGAGTGTTGAATGCACAGTGAACTAGTCATAATTTAATTGCACAAACCATGATTTTAATTACACAAACAATGGGCTTGATTGCACAAAGAATGAACTCAGAAATAACTTCAGTTTAACATATGATTTGTTAACCATAGGATAGAGAAAATCGAAAATCGAAAGGAGAAGATGGCATGATTTTGTTATATATATATATATATATATATATATATATATATATATATATATATATATATATATATATATATATATATATATATATATATATATATATATATAAAATTCAGAGTTCGATTTCGATTTCTTTTCCTATAGACAGTGAATCAATGATATACACAAGGGGAGAATTTCATTTCCATGGACAATAGAGTTTTAGGTAAAAGAGGACAGAACAGAAATTGGTTTTTGAATCAGAGAATAAGAAAAATGTTTGTTTTTGCTTCTTTTCTACAAAGGGTAATGATTTAAAAAAAAAACAGTGACTTATTGTTGCAGTGAGACAGAAATTAAACAAGCTTGCAATTCAATTGTTTTTAAAGAGCATCAGAAAGAGGCAAGCAGGACACAAAAGAAGCATTTGAAAAGAGAAATTGATTTCAAATTTTATGATCATGAAATTATATTTAGTCCCAGAAATACACTTCGATTTTTAAATGCCACTATTTTTCGTTGCTTATCTGAAAAACGGAAACATGGGTTTTCTTCGGAATGATCCTAATTAGGCTCCACGGGAGCAGTTTTCTCAAATTCATGTCTATTTGGGTTCTTTCAACCACTATTTTGTAAATTGTGTGGGAAAATTGTTGAAGTCAACTCTAAGCTTAATGGCTCTCCTGGTTTGGTTAATGGAAGACCATATGATGGTGGATGGATAGAAAAAGGTACACATGAATAATGCTGCAAACATGGAACCATTATTGGATGTAGATCAATATACGACATTCTGTGAAAAGGAGGGACTCTAGTCATTAAGCAGCAACTTCTCTCTTTGATGAGCCATAATGATTTTTGGAAGTCCTTTGATTCATTGTTTCAGTGGGTTAGAGTCCAAAATTAAAGAATATTGACTTGAGAATGTTTTTCTCAAAGAAGAGTTTGTTAAAAAAAATCTTCAAAATCAATTTTAAGGACAAAGAATTTTATATTTCTAAAATTGATTTTGAGAACAGAGATTCATTTAAAAAAAATCAATTTTGAAGGATAAAGAGCAGTATTTAAAAAAAAAAAGAGCATTGTTTATTTCAGAATTTAAGGATCTCTGGAGGCAGAATAAGATTTAATTTGCAAGTATGGTGTTAATTAAAACCAGAGAAGGTTAAAATTAGATTTTTGAAACAAGTATGGTTTTGATTTTAAAAGTTGAAGACATAGATATCCTTTTACAGGTAGCTCAAGAGAAAGCTTCATCTTCAAGATTCAGAGCCACAGGTACATTAGCAGGCCAGTTAGCATATAGAAGAAAAAGGTCAAAAGGAAGAAACAAGCATGAGGACATGGTTGAAGATCAGCAAGGGTGAGATGTTGGCCCTCAGTTTTGGTCTATTTTTGCTTAAGGAAACTTACTTAATACTTATATTTTCCATCACATACATCTCATTTTGATGTATTTTATGGATATTTAGGTATTTAATTTTAACTTTGCAATTTCTAAAAGTTTTTATGAAAATTGAGTTTCAAGTGCAATTTTGGACAGAATCAGAAATTCCCATAATAGCTATGTGGATGACATATTTTCAGAACACTTGGGCTCAAGCTGGATGCATGAATGGAAAGCTTGGGAACTAGGACTAAACTATTTCCACTTGGTTCGGTCAAAACAAGCTTTATTAGGCCCAGTCAAGGCTGGTCAAACATGACTAGTCATCCAGAAAATCCCTAGGAAATAGGGCAGTTTTATGATTTCATGGGATTGTGCATATTTCTAGTGATAGATTGGATGGATTTGACTTGGATAGATGGATATGAATAGATATATTTGTTAGAGAGACTTTAGATCAGTTTGTTTCATGATCTTCTATTTAAGCCAAAACTTTGAAGGCTTATGATATGTAATTTTTATATAACTTTATGTTGAGACATTTGAATATTCGAGATTAATTAGAAGAACTTGTTATACTTTCATTTTGTTGTTCATTAGTGTGGATGAGTGTTTGAAGTTTCAGCATTTTATAGTAGCCTCAAGTGTGCAAGGAAAGGGTGGAAGGCCCTCACTCCAAGTTAAGTACACTTCATTGTTAAACTAGCTTAGTTTTCATGAACTAGTTTCTTTAGATTTGTTTACTTGTTTTGTTTTAGATCTGCTTATTTGAATTAATGTGTGATGAGTGTTGAATGGATATTGGTTTAATTCTAATCTACATATGTTGTGGGGGAAAGTATCCAACTCGGAATGACCCTAACCCACTCTAAGGGTGACAGTTCCTTAGCAACAGCTGAAAGCAAAGCTATCTAAAGTTTCTTCTTTATGACATGCAACAGATAAAAGGAAGAGATCCACTTACCGATGTCTTGCGCAAATGGTCGATCCAATCTCCTTTGTTTGCCGCTTGCTCCCAGATCCAAGTCTTTTCATGGGCCCAGCTACACGAGATCCTACGAATAAGACAAGAAAAGGAAACTACAAGAGGCATGCATTCATAATCGATTCAAGGATTAGCATAAATCAAAGACGCAAGTAAGACAATACACCATTGAAACACATGCGAATAGAAGAACCTCAAATGCTTTATTAATATATGGAAGTAAGGTTCAGGCGGCGATACAACCATGAGAGGTCCAATCCAGCATCACCTTCCCGACGGAGAGAAATCTCTTCTTCACCTCCCTCAAGCAATCACCCAATGCTCACAACTGTAAACCAACAACAATTCTTTGCACAAAATTCCGCCTTCCAGATCCCATGGGATGAGATCCTTATATAGAGTTTTGGAGTGAAGATAAGTCAGCTTGATGTGTGACTTGTTGTCCTCTTCAACTCCAGTTGTTCTTCAGTTCTTCACTCGGAGTTTCTGTCTTCCACTTGGAGTCTTATAAGCTCTTAACTCATCATTAGGCGAATCTTATCATCAAGTGTCTTTTTAGAAGCTTCCTGGGCACTGGCAGTTTGAGAAAAAGATTCCTCCACATGTCCAAGTATGCCCAACGCAGGTAGCCTTTGTTCTACTTGTTATGCAATGCAGGTAGCCTTTGTTGTACCTGCTATGCAGCGCAGATGCCTAGTGGAGCAGCTGCAATGACCCAAAACTGACCTGTTTTTGAGTGTTTTTCAGTGGAGAACTGATTTGCAGTGCTGTGGTTTGCTGACCTTGTTCCTCTAAGGGTAAGAACAACTTGTTTAGGGACTTTGGATCCCTTAGATTATTGACATTTCATGCTCTATGCTGTAAGGCACAAAAATGTCTATAACAGTTGCCCCCTAAAGTATGAGGTCGTTTATCGGGTGAAATGCTTTATTAGGAGGATCCGAAGTTCATTCAATCGCCGGGAGGTGACCTGTAACAAAATACAATACAATACATTATCTTTTCTTACTTTCTTTTCATGATCTAGCTGATGCGGGCATTTCCCCATGATCAGCTTTATAAATATATTTGCCGTACATAAAAAGACGATCGTCTGATAAGAGACGGATAATTCTCTGTTTTTAATTATCATCCTTTTAGTAGGATGCTCATCTGCTGCACATGTCTATGTTTTTATCTCCTGAATATATATCGCAGCCCGGATGGATGAAACTAGATCCGGGGTCTTCAAACTTGTCCGATCTTCACTCTAGTACAAGTCGATCCATGTGAGAATTTCTTGAAGTCGAACATGGAAAGACATCGCTTGATTACCAGTCAATAATGTAAACTGTTAACAAGCGCGAGAGGAATCACCGATAATGATGATGACCCTCAAGGTACTGCAGCACAATTCACGTGGCGTGAATATAGGATCTGACGTCGAACACCATGCAAAGTCTCCCGGTCGAAGGTCATTAATGTATACCTATCGCCGGAAGTGAGAAACTTGCCATTGAGGCATGCAAGCTTCAAAGTACTGAGGGGGTGTTCCTAGATCAACTTCTTGGATAATGAGCTGATGTCGACAAGAAGTGATCCGTCAAAGGAGGGCCTTAATGAATCCCACATCAGTGACACGGAACGGAGCTAGTGATGATGGTGAAAACGATCTATGAAATATGATTCAGGGTGGCGGTCATGGAAGGATGAAAGATGATGTATGGTAGTGGATGGGACCCGGTTGACACTTTCTGAATGACATCTCTTGAACATATAACGACACTGATGTGATGGATCGGTAGCATTACCCCATGTATGGATGGTATGGCGAGACCATGGTGAAGGGACCGGTGAATGATAATAACCCAACCCGATATTTACGGAGGCCAAAAGTGTCATGTTCAAGAGCGACTTGCTACCATTAAGCTTTGAGGTTCTTCCCAATTTTTCCCCAGTCATTTCTGACCAGTACCTCTTTATTTTTGTCAAGCTTGAGGAGGATAACATATGCTTGATCTATAACCTGCCCTTCGGGCAAGCCCATCGCTATGTTTTAACGAGCCTAGCGATAGGGAAACTCGTTCTTGTCTAAAGACAAGTTTGTCGCTATCTAACATTTTTAACGAGCCCAGCGACAAAGACAACTCGATCCTTTTCATTTTTAGAGAGTCTGAAAAGGGTACATAAAGTAGACTCCAGGGGTCCTTTTTCGTCATCTAATCCCTTAAGTCCGAAAGAGTATAAAACAATACAGAAGGGATGAATGTTCGATATCTTTATCGAGCCGAACTAGACAAGCGCTCGATCTTTTTGTGCAATAATCCTTCAAGTCCAAAAAGATTAAAATCTAGAGGAGGGATAGCTCTTCCGGTCCTTTTAACGAGCTGGAAGGCCAAAACTCGGCAAACTTTTCATTTTTTACGAGTCAGTGAAAAGAGCTCAAAGAAGACTCGTATTTTGAGGAACGAGTGATAAACAGGGATAGCAGCAGATTCCAGGTACAGGTTGGAATTTTCCAATCACGGCAGTATTACAAGGATGGCTAAGTGAAATCACTCTTCGCAGCTGTTCCTCAAAATAGGTAAACAATCAAGTGGATGTGAATGATCGGCCAAATGAAAAGTGGAGGTGACGGTGCACAAACACGACCAAGGCTTTTATGGCTGATGAATTTACGGTCTCAAATGGTTATTTACCAGTTCATTTTTTCTGGATGAGCTTGAACTCTGGGGGGAAGCTTGCTCACATGCTTATGTTTATTTTTTAACGAGCATGAAGTCCGCGTTAAAACTGCTCGGTTTTGCGTTTATTTTTTAACGAGCATGAACTATGCCAAAACTGCTCGTTTATTTTGCATGCCCCCAGCATCATAATAACGCATGTCAAAGGAGGGTGCCCCCCAAGCTTCATTGCATTCAACTTGGTGGTTGGAATGAAGGTTTACCTTTGAATTTTGAAAAGGGGATTTGTTTCATTTTTTAATGAGGTTGACACAGTAAAAGAACTATCCTCTTGACTCCTTGTTTCATTTTTTATCGAGGTTGACACGAGATAAGAACCGTCCTCGGAGCCCACTGTTTTTACAGTATTTCCATTAGGGTGATGATCCATGCTGACAAAATGTTTAGGAATCTTCCGAATCCGTTAGATATAGAAGATTTCATATTGTAGGTTTCCCCTGTGGCTACTTCTGCCAGATTACTCGCCGACGGTAGGGCAAAAGTACCCATTAAGGCAGGGTCTTTTAGGAGACCTACTCCAATATTTTGAAGCGAATGATTGGTTCCATGGATCATTGGAGTGCTTCCCGTAACTTGTGAACTGTCGGGGAGGAAAGTTTGTTGGTCGACGACTGTAATTCCTCCTTGAAAGGGAAATGCAATCTTCCTGAAGTAGGTCGACACAACTGCGGCCATGGCATATATCCAGGGTCTTCCCAGTAGGATGTTGTAATCGAGGTTTCCGTCGATTACTTCAACATCAACTTCTACTGTTTTTCCCCCCAGTTCAACTTGCAAGTTACTTAAAATCCCGTATGGAGTGTATGATCGTCCGTCAAATGCTTTTAATGTCGTTGATGATTTCGACAAGGGTGGTGAGCCTAAATTTTTCCAGCAACTCATCGACATAAGACATGTAGATGCCCCCTCATCAATAATTGTTCGATGGACAGTTTTGTTGAGGGCTTTCACTTGAATAAGGAAAGCTAGTTGAGCTGGTATCTGAGGGTCATATCCTTTATGATTAAAGGCCACAAGATTGGAATCCATTGGGCCAATCCCCCCTATGGCTGATAATAAAGCTTGCTCTTGGGAGGTGCAATTTTGCGCTACCTCAAGTGTCGACATAGCGGACGACGATTGGGCCAGGTCCTCTATTATATTATAATCCTATGTTATTTTTTCACGAGGATCAAATGTCGATTTGTGTACTACTCCCTTTGGCGACTTTATCATTGGCTTAGGAATGATGGGTGGCACAACTTTGGTCAAAGTTGTTGTTGAACTACTAGGTTGTTTATTTTCCTTGTTGTTCAACTGCTTTGGATTCCTGTAATCTTTATTCCTTGTCAAAGCATTATTCTGCTGCTTTGAGGTAGACAACATAAGCACTTGGGATCGGGAAGCATTTTGATTAGCAACCAGATTTTGTCTTGGATTAGGAAATGGATCAGTCAATACTGCTGGGGTTTTTGAACTCTTGAAGAGTTTCTTAACTTCAGCTATATGTGGAAAATCTTTCGTCCAATGATCCTCATCGCATATATGACACCTTGTCGGGGGTTTCCCTTTCCTTTTCTTTTTCTTCTTGCCCCCTGGTTGCTTCAGCTGTTTGCTCTTGTCGGTCGACATGGCATTTACTTCTGAGGCAAGAAGTTCCTCATTTGCATTTTGACTAGAAATTTTGCGTTTGCCAGTCACGCCATTACTGGCGTGAGAGTTAGTATTCGATTTAGGAGGGGGAGGAATTGAAAATTAAGGTCTAGGGGCGTCAGGTATTTTGTCGTAGAGCGTGCTCGACTGAGTATATACTAAGTCTAAATATTGAGCACGAGCAATGACTTGCTCCTCTGTTACGACTCCTCCCTTGGCCACATCTTCCGTTATAGCCGGAAGTAACGACTTTATAAACCATTCAGCTAACAGCTGATCGGGAACGTAAGTTTTCACCATCCTACGATGACGTCGCCACTTATGTATATGATCAGATATGTGAGTGGCCGTTGTCTGTTTGAAGTTGGTAAGGAGTTCTGTTCCTGTTTCATACCTTATCGGTAATTGAAAATGGGTTAAGAAAGTCGTGGCTAAGGAGCTGAAATTGTCGAAAGAGGCTCTTGGCAATTCAATGTACCATTTAGCCGCTGGACCTGTCAATGTCCTCTGGAAGAGGCGAAGTCTTATCGAATCATCGTTTAGAGTGTTCGATGAACACCACAGATGAAAAGTCATGACGTGATTCGACGGGTCTTCACCTGGATTTCCATTGAATTTAGGAATGTCCGATGGAAGTTTATGCGGAATCGCTGGCCACCAAGGGGCATAAGCAATTGGATCATTCGTCAGCCGGTTTAGATCTGGCAATTCTAGAGTTGCTACAAAGGGCAACTGTTGGTTCAGGTTAGGCGAAGCATATCCAGGATAAGATGGTATCACCTGAGCAATGGGTCTTTGCAGACCAGCATAATGCTGACAACTTTGACAAAATTGATGGGTATAACCATTATAGCATGGTTGCCCATTACTTACAAAGACTTGTTGCTCAGGTCCTTGATATGATTGCTGGAATGGCGGTTGTTGAGATTGAACCAGCTCTGGTTGTTGGACCATTTGCTGTTGACCAATACTGGATGATTGACCAAGATGAGGAGTCACAGTACTTGTTCGAGCCTGAGTCGCTCCAGATAAGGAGGCACTACCCTGAGATTGTGATTGAGCCGCCGAGACAAGAGGTTGTTGTATTACAACAGGTAGTGCTTGTACTTGCGACGCATTCGCCGTAGCAGGTGTGGTGGGAATATTCGACACAGGGTGTACTGGTTGCATTGAATATGCAACTCCTGATTGTTGAGGCAGTATTGGTACCCAACCGCTAGATGTGATTCCAGTTTGACCTGAACCTTGTTGTAAACTCCCATATGGTTGTTCTCCGGGAGGGAACAATGAAAGAGCATACTGCCCTCCATATGGTGGAAATCCAGTACTTAAAGGGTAAATTGGCCTTTGAAGACACATTGGATCAATTTGTTCAGTTTCAACATTAGAAATACCAGATGATAATCCGGATGAAGAAATAGGAACTAACCATATTGTTGTCCCTGATGGGACTCCGGCTTGTTGTTGGCAATTTGCCGGGACAGATGGTATACCAGCAAACATCGTTGGAGTGGCAGCAGGAGGCTCTGCTGTTGCTGTGTCGGATGACACAGTCCTAGATGTTGACGGTTGTTCAGACATTTTGAGTCTATCCAAAAGATTTTAGCGATTCTACAAGAACTTACGATGCCAAAAGAAAGATCAACGCAGGAATAGGAGGTGATTATGTTCCGTTTAAAATGAATTTTATTATGACGACGCTTTAGACACAACTTGCTTTTTCACTTTTTAAGAGTCGAGAAAAAGCTAAAGATGACTCTAGTCTCCTTCGATGTATTAACGAGCCCGAAGTGACAAATGCTCGGATGGACTTTTTCAGTTATAGAGTTTGAAAAAGGCCAAAAGAAACTACTCTGGAGTTCTAGGCAGAGGGTGTGCCAAACCTTTCGCGAAACCACAGAATACGTTTTACGGTACGAGTGGTCGATCTTCGTGAATGCTGTGTTCACTGCATCGCGATCAGTAGGGCGGCCGGCACGGCTTCCTATGGATAAAGGCTTTGTTCCTATAGGGGTCCCCCAATATACGCGACAGTACGCGGGGGCACAAATCCGTATTAGCGCTCTCGTCCCTCAGGAGGAATCACCCACCTTCGTAGAGATCGATAGTCACTATGTTTAACGACGCCGGTTCACGTCTCTACCTAGACCTCTACTGTGTTTCGTTATGTTTCAAAGCGTTTTTAGATAAATTCAGTTCTTTTTAGGTTGATCTTGCTTAGCAGTTTGCCTTTATGGATCACCACGTGATGTATGATACAACTCCTAAATGCAGTCTAAGAATGATAAGCAAGCTTTTTCAATTCTTTCAACTTATGAAAACCTTAACTACTGAAGGAAAAGAAAGACATCATCTTTTCAAACAGATCATAGAGCACACACTGATGCACCTTTCCTAAATCGACATGCAAACTGTCAAAATGCACATGCACAATGCAAGTATTTCTTTTCTTCTTCCTTAATGTTGATGTATTACAAAAAGAAAGTTGTTGTATGATTTCGAATTCAATTTCAAGCGAAAGCAAACAAGTTGTGTCCAATAATCAAAAGAACACCTTAAGATTCACTCGTTTCAACACAAGAAATACTGAAATTCGAACCATATAACGAAAGCAAATGCTCAAGCGGCTATGAACAGCAATAAACTAACTCTTAGAATCACAACGACACTTTCTCACAGGTCTAGATTCAAGAGGTCATAGCAAGACTAGTTCACTTTCGCTATGGGAAACTGTGAATGACAGCAAGAAATACAATAAGAACAATCACGGTTTCTTCATACAACTGAGGCAGAATGAAGGCAAAGAGAAGTGGTTTCAGCTGGGTATACAGGTTGACAACAGGCTGCAAAAACAATACTGAAAACTGGGCAACAGATAGTGGGGAATCCCAGTTGCACAAGGCAAAACTGGATCAGCGCAGGTGCTGCACTGTCAATCTGAGATGCAGCGCAGGTAGCCCCTTCGGGACCTGCGTTGCAGTGCAGGTAGCCTTTGTGGCAGCTGCACTGATGAGACAAGTCACGTCTCCCTCAGATTCCGGGTCACAGTTTGCTCAAAAATGAGCGGTTTTTGGCCAAATCAGAGGCTGTCAGTCAAGTATACACTAGAGGATGATTAAAGGAAGATGAACACTATCACAAAGAGCTAAAAAGAGTCCTTGTGGATCTGCTCTTCAAATCATAAACAGGCCCAGCACTGGGCTAGAGTAGTTGCCCTCTACTTTGCATTCGAAGGACTCGCATGCAGTTCGATTCGGTACTCTTTTGTTTAAGAAATGAATAGCAAGAAACACAAGCTACCAACAAGACACGTCCCCAGCGGAGTCGCCAGTCTGTTGTGGGGGAAAGTATCCAACTCGGAATGACCCTAACCCACTTTAAGGGTGACAGTTCCTTAGCAACAGCTGAAAGCAAAGCTATCTAAAGTTTCTTCTTTATGACATGCAAGAGATAAAAGGAAGAGATCCACTTACCGATGTCTTGCGTAAATGGTCGATCCAATCTCCTTTGTTTGCCGCTTGCTCCCAGATCCAAGTCTTTTCACGGGCCCAGCTACACGAGATCCTGCGAATAAGACAAGAAAAGGAAACTACAAGAGGCATGCATTCATAATCGATTCAAGGATTAGCATAAATCAAAGACGCAAGTAAGACAATACACCATTGAAACACATGCGAATAGAAGAACCTCAAATGCTTTATTAATATATGGAAGTAAGGTTCAGGCGGTGATACAACCATGAGAGGTCCAATCCAGCATCACCTTCCTGACGGAGAGAAATCTCTTCTTCACCTCCCTCAAGCAATCACCCAATGCTCACAACTGTAAACCAACAGCAATTCTTTGCACAAAATTCCGCCTTCCAGATCCCATGGGATGAGATCCTTATATAGAGTTTTGGAGTGAAGATAAGTCAGCTTGATGTGTGACTTGTTGTCCTCTTCAACTCCAGTTGTTCTTCAGTTCTTCACTCGGAGTTTCTGTCTTCCACTTGGAGTCTTAGAAGCTCTTAACTCATCGTTAGGCGAATCTTATCATCAAGTGTCTTTTTAGAAGCTTCCTGGGCACTGGCACTTTGAGAAAAAGATTCCTCCACATGTCCAAGTACGCCCAATGCAGGTAGCCTTTGTTCTACTTGTTATGCAACGCAGGTAGCCTTTGTTGTACCTGCTATGCAGCGCAGATGCCTAGTGGAGCAGCTGCAATGACCCAAAACTGACCTGTTTTTGAGTGTTTTTCAGTGGAGAACTGATTTGCAGTGCTGTGGTTTGCTGACCTTGTTCCTCTAAGGGTAAGAACAACTTGTTTAGGGACTTTGGATCCCTTAGATTATTGACATTTCATGCTCTATGCTGTAAGGCACAAAAATGTCTATAAAAACATATGAAGGGGCACACAGGAATTTAAGTTAAATTCCCCTTCTATTTTTTCTTGGACTAAAACTGAATTTCATCCTCCTTTTCTTATTTGAAGTTATTTATGCATTTCTGGTTTGAAGCAATGGTGATTATGATAGAGTAGAATTGTGAAGAAGGACAATATGATCCTCCTTAGTTACGAACCTCTTCTTTTACATCTTTTGCATCATAAACCATTGTTAATTAGTGTTTTCAGATTTCTTTTCATGAAAGTAGTAATGTAGAGAAGGACAACCTGGTTCTCCTAAGTTAAGAACTGCAACCCTCACATATTACATAAGTGAATTAGAAATTGTTAAAATAGGTTTATATTTGTAAAATGTACTTCCTTAACTCTTCAAATTTTATCTTCTAAGCTTGGCTACATTTGATATCACTACATTGTGGACTTGCCTCCAAGTTTTACAAACCCGGATTGATAATTAAATACTTGTGTTAATTTGTGTTAATAAATTAGCCCAACAGATGCCTTAAGCAAAAAAAGAATTTTAGTTCAAGAAAGTCAAATTCAAGTGTTGGGTTTTGATTTTCTTAAATAATTATATGAGAAAGATTTAGACTTTAAAGAGGCATTTGAAGCTTGTAAAAATATTTTTTTGTTAGATAGAAGTAAGTGGCTGGATTTTTTCTTGCAAGAAGGGCTGTTGTTTAAAATAAATTAGTTGTACGTACCAATTTTTTCCGTGAGAGAAAATTTAATCAAGGAGAAACATAGTGGTGGACTTGGAGGACATTTTGGTGTAGACAAGACTTATGAGCAATTGAATTGGTTTTATTTCTTGTCGAAAATGAGATCTAAAGTGGAGAAGTATGTGAAAAATTGTAAAGTCTGTCAGTATGCAAAGGGAAGGAGCCAAAACACAGGTTTGTATGTTCCATTAGCTATTCCAGATAGACATTGGGATATGGTAAGTATGGATTCTGTTTTGGGTTTACCAAAAACTCAAAGAGGAAATTATTCAATTTATGTTGTAGTTGACAGATTCTCTAAAATGGCACATTTTATTCCATGTTATAAAACCAGTGATGCTACTCACATTGCTAATCTTTTTTTAAGGAGATTGTAAGGTTGCATGGGTTACCTAAGAGAATTGTTTCAGACAGAGACACTAGATTTCTTGGTCATTTCTGGAGGACCTTGTGGAAGAAACTTGGTACTAAATTGAGTTTCAGTTCAGCTTATCATCCTCAGACTGATGGACAGACTGAAGTTGTAAACAAAAGCTTGGGTAATCTTCTGAGAATTCTTGTAGGTGAACATCCAAAACAGTGGATCAAATTTTGGCATATGATGAATATGATTATAATGATTCTCCTAACAAGATTACAGGGCAGAGTTCATTCCATATAGTTTATGGAATGCACCTTGTAGAAAATCTGTGTAGGTTAACCCGGTAATGCAATATAAATCAAAGCAGAATACTATAACCTACTTCTACAATCTATTTGCGCAAGCTTAAAGATCGAGCTGAACAATATAACCAAAAGAAGAAGAATCAATGGCACAATACACATGAAAATACTTTGGGGAAATCCTCAGATAAAACCCCACATTATTGTATTATCATACATGGTGGAAATACATAGGAATTATACAAAGCCTTAGCTCTCACAACTAGCCAGCTCTCAGTACAATTCTCATAGATGCTCACAGGAAATCTTGGCTTCTCTCCTACCTTCCTCTCGGCCCTCCAATATCCGATTTCCTTGCATTGTTTTTTTTTTCTGAATGCGACTAATTCTATTATCATACAAAACAGAGATACATATAAATTACAGTGGGCAAGGCTATGAAGTTTTGCCTTTCAGCCCTTTCCTTGCCCTGCTTTCAGTTCCAAAATTGAGCAGATTCAAAATTGGAATTTGTTGCTTGACCACTGAAGACACATTAACATAACACATAGTAACTGAACAGACACCAGGGCCATGGACTGACCCATACAAAGACAGACAGACATCTGGACTATTACAGCCGACACAAGAACAATTACATCCGACACCGGAACAATTACAGCCGACACATGGACAAAGATGTAGAAGTCGCTTGGCAGAGCCATACATTGAGAATCCAAAAAAAACAGCAGAGGTTACCGGGGCGAGTTCATTCGTCATCGGTGGTCTAGGGCGCCTCTTAAATTCGACACCCGAAACGGAGAGAATCTTCGGAGTCAGAGAGCTAGATGACCGCGTCAGGGCTTCCATCCTGTGCTGGCTCGCCTGGACCAGCAAACGTTGAAGGGCCGGCAGCATGGTCACAATTTGAAGCTGGGTGCACTGGGTCAGATCCAAGCTCACGTCCAGGGGCTAACCGACTGGTTCCAACCCCAACCGGAAGGCATGCAATAGGGGATTCCTCCCTGTGAGAGCGTTGCCCCTCCTGTAAAGGCTCTGCCTCTGTGTTATGAGAAACGCCCGGCTCAATCGTAATAGAAACAACCAGAGTAGAATTAGCTTGAGGGCAGGGGAGTCGATACCTGAGCGTTGGGAGCTCCATCTGACCCTCCTCTGACCGAGGGCTTCTACCATCAAAACCACCATCCTCCTCATTGCTGCCTTGGTACCTCTGAGGCATTGATGTTACCTCGATGGAGGAGGAGGGCGAATTGTAGTCTTGCTACTGCGAGAGGGCTTTGCCCCTGGTTCCCCCGCGTCTGCTGCCCATCCGCGGCCTCTCCCTTGGCATGTTTAAGTTTTCTAAATGTGGCCTTACCCAAGCACCCTGAGCTCCTCCCGCTATGAAAACCAACACAATCCCAACACGGTTGCAGGGTATGCTCTTTCCTGGCCCATAAACCAGCATAACGCACCTCAAATCCTTACTCTCATTTCCTTCTGAGCGGAGCAGGGCCTTAACACAATGCGTGCTCATATTCCTCTGCACATCAAACACTCTCTCATTTAAACGCTCCACTGCCTCGAACGCCATCCTCCTCCCGCGAGCAGAGTAGACAGGCATTAATGCCTTCAGCTATCTGAGTTCATGCGGATTAATATCCCTCTTATCGTGGTACCTCTTAACCACGCGGGCCAGCCACCTGCCCACGTGATGGCTCACGCCATTACCACGTTGCAACTGCACCCGCATCCGGGAGATTTCCTTGCATTGTTACTTGTGCATGGTTCACCTATTACCAAGTGGATGATCTAGCCTTCAAAATCGCACAATCCTCAAGGATGAATACTTGACTACATGCATGAGCTTTCTCCATGAGAAAACACATGAAACTGATAGTACAATGTCCTTGAACACTAATCTCAACTGGGTCTTTCTCAGAATAGACATGCATGAGTTTTAGATGAGGGAATATTCAGTTAACTAGAGTACCACTAGTTGAGAGCATTAATGCATCAACTGACTATTAACTCACTATTAGTTCCTCAAATAGTTTGGAACTAATTTAACTAGAATTAACTCAAGAAACTAAGTTAACTAATTACAACTCAAATATAACTCAATCTTATCTCCTTAATTTAAGGGATAACTCTTGCATGAGTTCAGAAAGACTTCTAACTTGAATTTGTCCAACTAATTATTTTAAAATAAATTAATTAATTATTTCCAAATAGCTGTTAAGAATAAATTCGATTCTAATTCACAATTTAATTCAAGGACAAATTAAATTGGAATATTCTTGTTGCCATATTTCAACACTCCCTCTCAATAAGAAAGGGATTATCTGCCACCCCAATCCTGTCTCTATGGAACTCGAATTTACACTTTGACAATGCCTTTGTCAAAATGTCAGCATCTTGCACCTTTGTCGAAATATACTGCAACAAGATGATCCTTTCGACCTGTGAAAAGCTACGAGCAAAAAATCTTGCCTTATGCTTCCCCACACTACCATCAGCAACTTTCTTTACCTTATAAAGCCAATGGGAACTCACAACTGACTTGTTCTTCGGTCTCGGAGCCACGTCCCAAACACTGTTACGAAATATGGAGTCATACTCCTCCACCATAGCATCAACCCAAAGCGGCTACTGCACTGATTCCTCAAAGTAAGATGGCTCAGTCTCAACACATTCCCCAACAAGGGCCATGTATCTAGTGTACCTCTCGGGTGACCTCCTCTATCTGCGCTGAGAATATGGTGCTCCCACATTGTCTCTCTCATCCTCCAATAATCTGTCAGCTTCTCTTGTACGCTTCCATCCATCTCTAGAAGAATCTGGTTGAGTGGATATCTCCATTCCTAGAACCTCTACATGCGGCTGCTCCACATCAGTTTGAGGCTCATCCTCCTTAGGAACCAATAGTTCCTCCACAACCTATAGTTGGAGCTCCATCTCAAGGGAAACTCGCATGGCTTTCTACTCATCAAACTTGAGATCTCTACGAACCACTGTCCTTCTTCTGGTAGGGAATTACACCCGATAGTTGTGAGGTGTATCAGTGTATCCCACAAATATCCCCAACTTTGCTGTCGGCTCAAGCTTCTTCCATGCATCCTTTGTCACATGGAAATATACCGATGAGCCAAAGATCCTGAAGTGACCCACATCTAGTCTCTTACCAAAGAAAGATTCCTTTGGTGTCTTCATCCCAAGTATGCGATGCAGGCTTCTATTCTGCAATTAGACCGCTGTGTTGCGTGCCTCAGCCCAAAAGTGAAGTGGTAGGCCTTGGTCATGCAACATTTCCCATGCTGCCCCCACAATAGTTCTATTCTTTCCCTCAGCCACCCCATTCTGTTGTGGGTTATGAGGTGCCGCCAACTCTCATTTAATTCCTTCCAGTGCAAAGAAGTCCTTAAACTCTTAAGAGACATATTCTCCACCATTTTCACTTCTCAAGGCCTTGATCTTATCCCCTGACTCTTTCTTGACCAAACCTTTGAACTCACAAAACTTTGTGAAAGTTTGGTCCGTCTTCTGCATGAAATAAATCCAACACTTACGAGAATAGTCATCAATGAAAATCACATAATACCTTTGCTTCGATGTGGATGTCGTCAAGAATGGTCCACACAAATTAGTATGAACTCACTCTAGGATAGCCTCTGCTCGACTGTCTCAATCATGAAAAGAAGACTTTATGTACTTTCCCAAAGTACAACCTTTGCATGTGTCACTTTCATTTTCCTTTATGAAAAGAAGATAAGAGTGGAATGAAGGACACCAACCTCATTCTTGCCCTTGGTTCCTTACTCGATTCCTCTCCCTTCTAACAGATCCTTGCCGCTTCTCCTTCGTCTACCTAGCTTCAAAGAGCACCTGTGGTATCAAAGCAGCACAATACTATCGAAGAACAGATATCTACAATCATAAACAATATAGGACCAGATGTATATTGACCACACAAATGCATATATCATCAAGCATACAAGAATGTGGAGGAAAACTTGAATAGCTTTATTAATAATCAAGAACAACAAAGAGGATTACAACCAATTTTTTTGACCCAGCGTCATCCTCCAGCAAGAAAGCTTCTTTCACCTCATGAAAAGCTTAGATCAGCCAACATTATGATATTCCAACACGAAACCAACAACACTTCCTTACAAGATACAAAATTCCAGCCTGTGGATCTCTGGGATGAGGGATCCATATATAGATGATTGCAGGGGGGTGAGTCAGCTTATGGGATTTTATTAGTGTCTTCTTTCTGATAGTTCTTGATTCCACTTGGAGATTGATGGTCTCTTACTCATCCCTGGGTGAATTCAGAGAGGCAAGTGTCACAGGAGAAGTTTCTGGAAGATTCCATGATCATCCACCTTGCAAACTGTCTCTGCCATTTGTCCACTCTCGCCCATGACACCCCATAGAAGGGCTTTTCAGTATGCATCACACCTCCCATGTGCATTTAGGTGGGATGCATCGCACTTTGACCATGGAGCAGGTGAGATGGTCGAGTTTTGACCAGTTCTGAGTAATTTTTCATGGAGAACTTCTGGGAGATGATGTAATCAGCTAACCTTGTTCTTTTAGGGGATGGAAATACACTTTTAGGGAATTAGGAGCCCTTGGTTTATGGACATGTTTGATTGGGGTTGCAGTGCCCAAAAATGTCTATAACAGTTGCCCCCTAAAGCATGAGGTCATTAATCTTTTGATGTTGGGTGAAATGTTTTATCATGAGGATCCTAAGTTTTTTCGAGCTGGAAGGAAACCTGTAATATGATACAATAAAATACATTATCTTCATAATATTTTTCATGATCTAGCTGAGGTGGGCATTCCCATGCTCAGCTTTATAAATTCATTTTCATGTACATAAGGCAGACAACCGTCTGTGCGGGAGACTGATGATTCTGATAGAGTCATCATCCTTTGATTCGGATGATCATATGTGCAGCAACAATGTACATTTGATGTCTTTATTTTCCTGAATATATCGCAGCTGGGATGGATGAAACTAGATCCGGGGTCTTCAAACACATTCAATCTTCACCCGGAGTACAAGTCGATCCACGTGAAAGATGTTCTGGAGTCGAACATGGAAAGACATCGCCTGATTACCAGCCAATGATGTAAGCTGTTAACAGGTGGGAGAGGAATCACCGATAATGATGATGACCCTCAAGGTACTACAGTACAATTCGTGGGGTGTGAATAAGGGACTTGGCGTCGAACACCATGCAAGATATTTCGGTCGAAGGCCATTGATGTAAACTTGTCGCCGGAAGTGAGAAACTTTCCATTGAGGCATGCAAGCTTCAAAGTACTGAAAGGGTTGTTCCTAAGTCGACTTCTTGGATAATGAGCTGATGTCGATAAGAAGTGACCCACCGTAGGAGGGCATTAATGAAACCCACATCTACGACATGGAACGGAGTAAATGATTTTGGAGGTGAAAAAGGTCTGATGATACAAGGTTCACGGTGGCGGTCATGAAATAATGGAGCGTGAATGTATTGCAGCGGATGAGACACAGGTGAATTCTTTGAGCGACTTCTCTTGAACATACCGGTGACACTGACATGATGGATTGATAGCGTTAACCCCAAATGTGGATGGTGTGATGGACCAATGGTGATATGACCAGTGAATGGAACAACCCAACCTGACTCGGATGCGGAGTGAAAGTGCCATGTTCAAGAGCGACTTGCCACCAATGAAGTTTCTTCAAGTTTTCTTCCCAATTTTTCCCCAGTCATTCCTGACCAGTACCTCTTTATTTTTGTCAAGATTGAGGAGGATAACATATTCTTGTTCTATAATTTTCCCTTCGGGCAAACCCGTCGCTATGTTTTAACGAGCCTAGGGACAGTGAACCTCGTTCTTGTTTGTATGGACAAGTTTGTTGCTGTTAGGTTTTAACAAGTTTAACGACAAAGATAACTCAGTCCTTTTCAATTTTAGAGAGTCTGAAAAGGGATGTAAAGGAAACTCCAATGATCCTTTTTCGTCATATAATCCCTTAAGCCCAAAAAAGTATAAAATAATACAAAAGGGATGAATTTTTGGTAATTTTAACGAGCCGAACAAGACAAGTGCTCGATCTTTTTGTGTAATAATCCCTCAAGTCCAAAAAGATGAAAATCTAGTGGAGGGATAGCACTTCCGGTCACTTTAATGAGCTGGAGAGACCAATTTCTCGGCAATCTTTTCATATTTTACGAGTTAGTTGAAAAGAGCTTAAAGGAGACTCGTTTTTGGGGAACGAGTGATAATTTTCGGGTAGTAGCTGATTCCAGGTAAGGTTTGGAATTTTCTAGTCATGGCAGTGTCACAAGGATGGCTAACAGGATCACTCTTCGCAGTTGTTCCTCAAAAGGGGTAAACAGTCAAATGGAGGTGAATGATCAGCTAAACAGAGTGGAGGCGATGATGAGAACACAACCAAGGCTCAAAAGTTGATGATAATGCATTCACAATGGTTATTTACCAGAAATTGGTTCATTTTTTAATGAGCTTAAACTCTGGGGAACGTTTTCTCATTGCTTATGTTTACTTTTTAACGAGCTTGAATTCCGCGTTAAAAATCCTCATGCCAGTCGTATAATACAGATGTCTCATCTAAGATGCCATTTTTTATGGAGCTTGCACCTTACAAAGCTTTGCTCCGGATCCTTTCCTTATGCAAGTTAGGAACAACCAATCCTACGAGTTTAAAGGGTTGAGAAACTAGAAACTAAGGAAATAAATGGTCGCTCTTTGCTTGCATGCCCCTGGGTATAGCGAAAAAGTCCCAGGTTACCATATGAAAGCTCTCCATCTGCGTCGCAGACAAAATGCTTCCTTGGTGATGTCTATCGAAATAGACAAAGGTGAGTGGCACAGTCACCTCCACTCACATAACTTTGACGAGGGAATCTTATTCCAGTCTAATCCCATTTTCCTAAACGGATGGGTGTGTCAGACTAGTCATATATCCTCCACGGAAACCTTCCCTATACCCAAGGTTTTCTTGCTGAAATAGACCAGGGTGCATGCCCCCTGGGTTTCAATCATGTCCTCCCAAATCACTCATGCTCATCAGGTGGACGGACTGGAGATTGATGAGACATTCCTTGCGTGAAAATACCATTTAGGGATGGCATTTGACTATTTGCTATGTGTGAGCCGGGAAATGACAACTGGTCTATGAGCTTGACCACTCTGCCTTCATGTGGAAAACACATTACTCTAAAGAGTGAGGAGACAATGGATCCCATGCAATAAATATAGTCACGTCCAAGGAGTAGATTATAATCCGGAGGTCCTTGGACTACCATTACGTTCATGTGAACGGTTTTCTTTCTCAATGTTATCGACACATTGGGAAGGATCCCTAACGGTCAACTGGTTCCTTTGTCAAAGCCTGTCAGATTTCTCATCTCAGGTAGAAGCGATGGCGAACCAAGTGCTTTCCAAGCAGTTGAGGAAAGGATACTCACAGAAGCCCCTTCATCTATGATGGTACCGGCCATGACCATTCTGTATATTTGTACAATGATTCAGAATGGTACATTGGCCGGTACCCGGGGTCTGCCTAGTAGATTCCAATCGAAAGAAATGACTATGTTGCTTGGAGGTGGGACCAAATAGGCGGCCGGATATGAATCTGATGAACTTCCTTCCTGTGGTAAAGGAAAAAGTAGACTACCCTCATGTTCATCAGAGTCTGTGTTTACGAAAAGAATTTGGACGGTGTCATTCTCATTCTCTTCGGTGATTGTGTCATCTGAAGATGGACCTTCCGAAGACAAGACCGGGTTGACTGCCGCTTCAACCTTTTGACTTTCGTCTGGTATGGGTTTGGCGAGTTTATCTTCAATGACCGATGCTTCGACCGGACACAATGGCATGTCAGTCGGATTTTCAACCAGTGATGGACTTGGCAAGATTTTCTTATATCCAGGAGGAAGCCGTAACGGTTAAACTGGACGGTCATCCAAAACTCTTTTAGCTTCGTCCAAGAAGGGACAACGGTGGAGGGCATGATTGCCTTCACATAGTCTACAAGGAAATTTACATTTTCCTTTTTGTCCAGGTGCTTCGCTTTCACTAGTTGATGGTGTAATTTCAACATGGTCCCCAGAGGTTGATGACACCGGGTTGTGCAAACGAGGAGACCAATCCCTTAAGATCCGAGGGATGTAGGGACAATCTCGGTGGTAGTGGTCTCCTTTGCAAATGACACATGGAGATTTAGGCTTGGACGGTGCAGTGTATGGATTTTCGCTAGACGATGCATGGTTGCCCCCTTTTGTCTTTGGCTCCTTCTTCTTCTTCTCTTTCTTCTTCTTAGTTACTTGGTTTTGGGCCTTATCGGCTTTATCAAGCGAAGAGGAAGGAGGAGAGGGGGAATCAGATGAAGTAGAAGGTTGGGGGGTAACTTTAGTATCATCTAGTTGCTGACTCGATTGTTCAGGAATCGCGGTATTCTGAACGGAAAAGGTCGAGAAGAGCGATATGGGCAAGCCAATTGTCAATCCTAGAAGTGACAATGTGGCCATATGGGGTGCACCAACATCTCCCCAAGAGGAGAAAGGACTAGGATTTACTCCAAGGGGAATTCCTTGGTTGGTGGACTCCATTTTCCTCAACCTAAGACCAACACGGGAATGGTGATATTATTTTGATTAAAATAAATTTTAGACGCTTTGACATAACTTGTTTTTTCAATTTTTAAGAGTCGAGAAAAAACAAAAGATGACTCTAGTTGCCTTCGATTTTTAATGAGCCTGAAGTGACAAGTGCTCAGATGGACCTTTTCCTTTAAGGATTCTGAAAAGGAATGAAGGAGACTACTCTGGAAATCTAGACAGAGGGATTACCAAACCAATCACAAAACTGCATAATACTTTTTATGGTACGACAATCAATCTTCCCGAATGTTGTGTTCAATGCATTGCAATCGATAGGGCAGCAGACACGGCTTCCTATGGATAAAGGATATAGCCTATTGTGGTCTCCCAATATATACTCGACGGTACGTGGGAGCACAAGTCTGTACTGGCACTTTTTGTCTCAAAGAGGAGGAATCACCCAACCAACAGTGAAAGCGACAGTTGCCAGGCTTTACGACGCCAGAATACATCTCTAGCCTAGACTTATAGATGTTGTGCTTTAGGTTCCAAAGCATTTTTAGGTTCATTAAATTTATTTTACAGTTGATCTTTCTTAAGAAATTTTCCTTTCAGGTTCACCATGTGATGTAGATGTACAATTCCTAAAATTCAATCTAAGATGATAAACAATCGTTTAATCTTCTTTTTGCAATGAAAATCCTAGCTACTAAAGAAAGAGAGGCGGTATTCTTTCAACATAGAGCAGAGAGCACACACTAGATGCACTGTCCTAAATCAAACCAACAAGCAATCTAAATGCAAATGCACATGCATGTATTTGTTTTCAGCTTTCTTAATGTGTGAATGACAAGAAGAATGCTAAGTACAAATCTGAATTATCTTTTCTAAGCGACAGTACTAACAGATTTCTCTTCAAAAAAGAAAGGAAGATAATGACGACAATTTACTATTTCGAATTGAAAACTGCTTTCGACACTTGAAAAACTACTAATTCAAATCAAATACAATAGTATTTGTATAATTGACCATCAAGAACAATAGAATTCCTTTCTTTGACAGAAAATGACACTTGCGACACTTTCAAATCAAAAGACGACAGTTCGACTATGCTACCACTTTGCAAAAGAGAACTAAAAATGGCGAAAAATACATAAAACATTCACAGTTCTTTGCACAATGGAGGCGGAATGATGGAAAGGAAGGGGGTTTCCATAGTGGTATACTGATCACAGACAACAAAACTCCAAAATAGAGCTAAAAAGAGTGAAAAAAAAACAAAACCTGGAGGCAAAATTAGCCTTTTATGATCATCGCACCTGTAACACAGGGAAACAGGGATCCATCCCACCTACTGCACATGATAGGTGCGATGCATCCTAGTTTCCTTGAAGAGAGGGTGCGATGGTACCAGGACGAGACTTTACTTGGATCTTGGTCACAGTTTGCAACTCAGTTCAGGGATTTAGGCCGAGCAAATGATGTACAGTAAATAGAAATCACAGGGGCTGATCTAATGAGGTTACTAGAGCCACCACTAAGGCAATTAGAAAGTTTGTAAATCGATTGTTCAGTTTATAAACAAAACCTAGAGATAGATTGAAGCAACATTGATCTACTTTGCACTTACCTAGAAAATGTAGTTCGAAGGCTAGCTGGCTTGACTTCATGCTCCTTCTGTAAGTTTATAAAACAAACAAATATAGACAAACAAGAAATCTATTCGCTCCCCACTATGGTCACCATTTTGTTATCAGGAAATCTAGTGTCCACTTAGATCTGCTAGTCCCACTAAGACTGGTAGCTATCTTAGAAATAAACAAACTAAAACCACTTTCGTTTTCCTTTATGAAAAGTAGATAAGAGTGGAATGAAGGACACCAACCTCAGTCTTGCGCTTGGTTCCTTACTCGATTCCTCTCCCTTCTGACAGATGCTTGCTGCTTCTCCTTCATTTACCCAGCTTCAAAGAGCACCTGTGGTATCAAAGTAGCACAATAATATCAAAGAACAGAGATCTACAATCATAAACAATATAGGACCAAATGTATATTGACCACACAAATGCATATATCATCAAACATACAAGAATGTGGAGGAAAACTTGAATAGCTTTATTAATAATCAAGAATAGCAAAGAGGATTACAACCAATTGTTCTGACCCAACGTCATCGTCCAGCATGAAAGCCCTTCTTTCACCTCATGAAAAGCTTAGATCACCCAACACTATGATATTCCAACACGAAACCAACAACACTTCCTTACAAGATACAAAATTCCAGCCTCTGGACCTTTGGGATGAGGGATCCATATATAGATGATTGCAGGGGGGTGAGTCAGCTTCTGGGATTTGATTAGTGTCTTCTCTCTGATAGTTCTTGATTCCACTTGGAGATTGATGGTCTCTTACTCATCCCTGGGCGAATTCAGAGAGGCAAGTGTCACAGGAGAAGTTTCTGGAAGATTCCATGATCATCCACCTCGCAAATTGTCTTTTCCATTTGTCCACTCTCGCCCATCGCACCCCATAGAAGGGCTTTTCAGTATGCATCGCACCTCCCGTGTGCATTTAGGTGGGATGCATTGCACTTTGACCATGGAGCAGGTGAGATGGTCTAGTTTTGACCAGTTCTGAGTAATTTTTCATGGAGAACTTCTGGGAGATGATGTAATCAACTGACCTTGTTCTTTTAGGGGATGAAACAACACTTTTAGGGACTTAGGAGCCCTTGGTTTATGGACATGTTTGATTTGGGTTACAGTGCCCAAAAATGTCTATAACACTTGCTCAAGTTTACCTTTGGGAAGTCCTGTAGATATCTGTTTCATTATTTTCAAAGCCCTATGATGCAAATGGCCCAATTGCCTATGCCACAACTTGCCAATGTCTTGGCTTTGCACCAATTCTGATTTTGTACTCAACTCTGCACAATCATCTATCTCTATTTTATAGAGATTCTTCACCCGAATCCATGTCCTCTTGGTCTGACCCATGGCTATGTGTCTTAGGAACACCTTTCCTTTACTGAAGACAACATCGTAGCCTTTGTCCTCCAACATCGTGACTGATACCAAGTTCTTCTTCAGTCTAGGCACATACATCACATCTGTCAAGGTGAGAGGAGCTCCATGCTCCCTCTGAAAAGCAACTGTGCCCACTCCTGAAACACTATACCTTTCATCGTCACCCATCTCTATGTGCATCTTGAGGTCTTTCTCTTCTGAGGCATTGAATAAATTTTTATCACTGGTCATGTGGAATAAGGCTCCACTGTCAAGATACCAGACACAACCCATCATCGATGACACCATGCATGCGATGAAGGTAAAGTCCATTTCAAACTGAGAGGCTAATGCCACACCTTCCGATCCTTCCAAGGATCCCTTCTTGGACTTCTTTGATGGGAAATTAGTCACATAACGTCCCATCTTGTGACAATTAAAGCATCTTACTATAGACATGTCACCCTTCTTCCCTCCATGAGAAGAAATTGATTTGAAATGGGAAGCCTTCCCCTTCCCTTTCCTTGCCTTACTTACTAAGGCTAGATTTTCTTCATCATCATCCTTGGATGAAGAACCATCTCGTGTGCTCCTCCTGATATCCTCTTGGATAAGATCCGACCACAATTGTTCCCAATCCAACAATTTCTCCCTTCCATTCACAGGGTCCTGGTAGCTGTTCCAACTCTTTGGAAGGCCAAGGAGAGTGAGGCTCACCATATCATCATCAGTAGTATTTATTACCACACTGCCAAGCTCATCTCTGTAGGTGGTGAGCTTATTCAAATATGTGGAAATAGTATCACCCTTCTCCATCTTGATTCTTCGAAGCTTATCCTTGAGCGCCAATTTCCTCTGGTCGCTACTATTCTCGTAGAGGTCCTTCAATGTCTTCCACATTGAAAATGGAGTATCCTTCCCGTGGAGACTCGAGACAATATGGTCTCGAACTCTCTCAAGGATGATCCGTCTCGCCTTCGCCACACACTCGATACAATCTAGCTTTGGGATTTCTTGATCAATGAATTCCTTCAAGCAATTGTCTTCTAATACAGCCTCCATTCTATCTTTCCATGCTATGTAATTTGAGCTACCTTCCAAGGCATAATTGAGTCTCAAGCCATAGAACGCCATTGGCCAACCTTGAAGTATAATATGAATTCGATTTGCACCTGCAACCCTGAACTTCAAACTTCGAATTCTCTTCTCAGTATACTGTTCACAGCTCCGATACCATGTAGAAAAATTCTACAAATCCAACTCTGATACCATGTAGAAAATCTGTGTATGTTAACTCAATAATGCAATATAAATCAAAGCAGAATACTATAACTTACTTCTACAATCAATTTGCATAAGCTTAAAGATTGAGCTGAACAATATAACCAGAAGAAGAAGAATCAATGACACAATACACATGAAAATAGTTTGGGGAAATCCTCAGATAAAACCCCACACTATTGTATTATCATACATGGTAGAAACACATAGGAATTATACAAAGCCTTAGCTCTAACCGCTAGCTAGCTCTCAGTACAATCCTCATAGATGCTCATAGGAAATCTTGGCTTCTCTCCTACCTTCCTCTTTGCCCTCCAAGCTCCTATTTCCTTGTGGAGGATTCACCTATTACCAAGTGGATGATCTAGCCTTCAAAATTGCACAATCCTCAAGGATGATCCTTGACTACATGCATGAGTTTTATCCATGAGAAAACACATGCAACTGATAGTGCATTGTCCTTGAACATTAATCTCAACTGGGTCTTTCTTAGAATATACATGCATGCGTTTCTGATGAGGAAATCTTCAGTTAACTGAAGTAGCACTAGTTGAGTGCATTAATGCATCAACTGACTGTTAACTCACTATTAGTTCCTCAAATTGTTTGGAACTAATTTAAATGGACTTAACTCAATAAACTGAGTTAACTAATTATAGCTCAAATATAACTTAATCTTATCTCCTTAATTTAAGGGATAACTCATGCATGACTTCAGAAAGACTTCTAACTTGAATTTCTCTAACTAATTAATTTAAAATTAATTAATTAATTATTTCCAAGTAGCTGTTAAGACTAAATTCGATTTTAATTCACAATTTAATTCAAGGACAAATTAAATTGGAATATTCTTTTTGCTATATTTCAACACACCCAAGAGGAGTGTCTGAATTAAGAGACCTGAGAAAAGCTGAAATGGGAAGTGTGATAGAGGGAAAAGTTCCCCTAGGGCTTTTTGGGTTGAAACCCTAGCAGACTGAAAGTTGTCTATTCAAAGAAACATGCATTCACACAACCATTATGCTATTATAAGCAAATTCTATGATAAGGGTACGTACCTTTGGTCCTATGTTTGAGAAGGCCCTTAGGGTCCAAACCCTTCTTGGAGTTCCCTTCTTCTCTTTTGTCCTGCAAAACAAACAATTCAAAGAACAAAACAATACATGGACAAAAACTTATAAAGAAACCATCTTTATGTTATAAAGAAAGGTAGTTAGTTATGAAATCCAAACAACCATTTACATATGAATTCTAAACATGAATATCATTAACATAAAGAAGATTCATTTCGGGAACCAAGACATGTGTTTCTTTTATTATAGACAAATAAAGTACATAAAAAGGAATGTTTTCACCTGAGTCACCTTCAACAGGCTCCAAGCAAAGCTTCCTTCCGGATCCGTTCTAGCCTCAAGCCTCTAACAAACTCCTTCCATGACTCTCTCCATGATGTCATAAATGGTGGATGAACATCAACACACAAGGAAACAAAGGTTTCCTGTACAAAATGGGGGAAGTGCAGAAGGCACAAGGGACTTCAGACCTGGTCAAGGGAAGAATCTCAGCATAATAACCTTTCTCTCTCTTCTCTCCTCTCTCCTCCCTTAGGCCTTCCAAATGAGGTCTTT
Source organism: Pinus tabuliformis (assembly GCA_031772625.1). Lineage (NCBI taxonomy): Eukaryota > Viridiplantae > Streptophyta > Pinopsida > Pinales > Pinaceae > Pinus > Pinus tabuliformis. Next base: position 1,560,351,277 of record CM062804.1, read on the forward strand.
TTATACCATCTCCAACGTAGTTTTTTAGTTAGGAGTTGGTTGGGAACAGTTGGGCCACGGGCACTAACAGGTGATCAGCAGGTGAAACCCGCGATCTCCGCCCGAAAATAAGGAGTTTTATATTTTTTTAAGTGTTTTAATACATACACGCGGGTTGGATATACACAGACCCGCGTATACACGCGTTTAACTCAGGGAAATGTCGCGTATAAGGGATAAAACACTGTTTTTTAAATTTTAGGACCAGGTTTGGAAGGAGGGGTTGCCCTAGGCCATGAGTACAGCATCACAAACCATAAGAGTGAGATTTGTAGCTATAACAAAGTGCTAAAGGAAAAGATTTTTCTTCAGAGATTCAAGCAATACATGAACAAGTAAAACAACAGTTACACAATAGCAACATAAAGTACAAGACCAGAGCAGATTTGAAGAAGAGAGAAGTTAATTTTGAGGTTGGAGATTTCGTTTTAGCACACCTGAGGAAGGAAGGATTTCCAAAAAGGGAGTATAACAAGTTAACATTTAAGAAAATTGGACCATGCAGAGTCTTGAGGAAATTTTCTGCAAATGCATATGAAATTGAATTACCCCCTGATATTGGAATATCTCCAATTTTCAATTTTGCTGATTTGTACAGGTATGAAAGTGGAAAGGCAGATGATACAATAGAAGATGAAGAAGAACAAGAGGTTGATTGGGTAAAACAATTACCTACAACAAAGGCATTGCAGCCAGAAAATATTTTAGACAAGAGATTTTTCAAGAAGACAAGAGGACATGAGTATTTTCAGTATTTGGTCAAGCGGAAGGATCAACCAATTGTTGATGCTACCTGGCTGACAGATGCCATGCTACAGAAGTTGGGCAGTTCTCTAGAAGAGCTCATGGACAGAAGCCCATGAAGAATTTTTTCCTCAAGAGTTTGATGCAGGATCATGAGGCTTGAAGACAAAAGGCTTCAAATTTTATTCCAAAAATACAAAAAAAAGTTTACAAGAAAAGGAGTGGGATCCTTTAGTTGTCACTTTACAATGCTTTCTAGATAGGATTTGAGCTAGAATTCAGGGATTTTGATTATCTTGTAATTATTTCAAGTAGTTAGGCTTAGCAGAGATTCTCAGGGAGAATATCATGCCGATTAGATAGGATTAGGCAATTTCGGTCCATTTCTTTAGGATCTTGTTGTTGTATGTACATGTATTTATGTAAGTTATGAATTAGTGTAGAGGGATTTGGCTGTGGAGGATTGGATTGAAAAATACTGGAATGTCTCTGTATCTCTGTGTCTACTATGTATGAATGGTTAAATACTCAAGGGTTTAATTTCCTTTGAATTATTTCTAAGTGTTGTTGATTTCCAGTTTGGCCCCTCTAGAATTAAAGTTTTGTATAATCTTGTGTTATCGCGTTTAAACCTACACTCGCTATGTATTGAAATAACCTAAATGTATTCAAAACCACAGAGTTAGTTAGCGATATCCTGAATATAACATAGAGATAGAATAGACTTGGCGGAAGTGCTAAATCTTAGCGAAAAGTGGAAATTCGTGAGAAACCCAGTGAATGATCTGAATCGTCCGATTGACATATCCAATAGATTTAATGGTCATCGCCAGCCAACAAGTGCAGAGGTTAAACATAATATAAGAGTGGTCTTCGTAGGTGAAAGCAGTGTCTCACATGGTCTCAAGGTGGTAAGTAGTATTTTGAAATTTCACACGATTAGTCTTAGCGAGAGACACATAGCATGAGAAAACCATTGTTCTCGCGTGCTCTCAGCTTGTTATACATTAAGCAAGATTCCACACGATATTACACGACAACCGTTGGATCAAGCGGGATTGATCAACGGTGGAGATCGGCCAAGAAATTTGGCGATCAAGTGACGCGATAACCGTCGGATTGAGGAATGAGATCGACGACAGAGAATTAACGTGCTAAAGGTTTGTGGAATGACAGACGTGACAAGGTTATAAACTGGGGTTTTATTTACTTTTGGTTCCGTGGAAAAATAGAAGGTTTGCCATATATCAGGTAAATTTATTAGTTCTGCTATTTACGACAGAATAGTTAAATTTGGAGGTTGATGACTGATACTCCAAAGGAAACCCGAGAAGACGTTCCACTTGAACTTGAAGAAATTTTTTCTGGTTTTGAATGATTATCCCTAACACCTACAACTAGCCCACCATTTTACATCCATTTGATGGAATTTCCAACCGTTCTGAGCTTCTAGTGAAGAGAGTGTGCGGATGGTAGCCCATTTTGTTGTGGGGGAAAAAGTCTCCTCATAATCGACCCCTTCCTTATGTGCAAAACCTTTTGCCACAAGCCTGCCTTTGTGCTTGTCAAGTGAGCCATCAAATTTATACTTGTTCTTGTAGACCCACTTGTAGCCAATTGGTTTGGTTCCCAATGGAGGACCAACCATCTTCCAAGTGTAATTCTTTATCAAGGCATCATACTCATTTTGAATCGCTTCTTTCCATTCATCATGAGAAGCGACTTGTTTAAAATAAGTTGGTTCAAAATCTGTAAACAAATTTAGTTCAAAATCATAAGAAACATCCATATCAACAGGTGAATCAGAATCATCTAAATCACCTCCATTTTGCCTGGTTGAATTTCTTGTTCCTATCTTTCCAACCTCATCAGGATGAAAACTTTCAAGTGTCTTTGTCAGCCACTTTGGGGGACCTTTCTGAGAAGGTCCAGGCTGCTCAGTTGATTTAGTTGGGACTGAATCAATATTGAGTCTCCCAATTTTGTCAATCACATCACTCAAAGTATCATTAGTGGTTGGAGTTTCACGTGGGAGAGAGAGTGATTCAGAAGAAGTTTCCACAGATTGATCTAGTATAGGAATCCTCCCTTCAAGATGTCGAATCAGATTATAAAATTTTTCAAATGATTTTGCATTTCTGAATCTATCCAAGCGATCAAGTTGTTGCTCAACAACATTGTGAGCTTTGGAGGATTCAAGAAAGATTACATCTCTAGATACAATTTTTTTTTTATTAAATTCATCATAGAGATGGTATGCTTTGGAGGTATTTGAATACCCCAAGAAGATACACTTACAACTCCTTGCACCAAGTTTGTTTCTATGTGCTTTTGGTATTAAGGCATAGTAGGTGGAACCAAAGACCCTGAGATGCTTTCTAAAGGAATGTGGCCATATCACATTTCATAAGGAGTCTTGTTTCTAATAGCATTAGATGGACATTTATTCTTTACATATACAACATGTAGAATTGTATCAGTCCAAAACATCAATTTTACATTCTTGAAAAAGATCATGGAATGTACCATGTTTAATATTGTCCTATTCATTCTTTCAGCTACTCCATTCTGTTGGGGATTATAAGGCATAGTTGTTTGATGTTTTATCCCATGTTGGCGAAGATAGTTTTCAAATTCATTTGAAGTGTATTATTTTCCATTATCAGTGTGAATAGAGCCAATATGAGATTGTGCATCATTTTCAATCCATGTATGAAAGTTATTGAATGTTTGAAAAACATCAGATTTGTTCTTCAATAAATAAGCCCAACACATTCTGGTGTAGTCATCAATAAATGTCATCACATGTTTATTTCCATCTACAGAAGGAACATGCATTGGACCACATAAATCTGAATCAATGAGTTCAATTTTTCTATGTGCTCTGGAATGTGAATCATGAAAAGATTGTTTTCTATGCTTTCCTAGAATGCAAGCATCACATTGCTTAAGTTTCCAAGGAATTGTAGGCAAAACAGCATCACCATTTTTCTTTAACAAGCGAAGGTTTTCATAGTTCAAGTGTCGAAATCTAGCATGCCATAATAGACTTGATGGAAATGTACCTTCATCATAATGAGAATTGTATGAGAAATTTTGTGCATGAGCAGAGGTACCTTGCATCTTGGAAACCTTTCTTCTTTATCCCCGTCATGGCAAGTGAGTGATCTAATTCTTTTCACACCTCAATCTTTCCATCAAACATATGAATGGAGTATCTTTGCTGGCGGATGTGGACCAAGGACAACAAGTTTCTCCTCAGTTGTGGGGGATATAAAACATCATGTAGAAGAAAGTCTGGAAGACCAGGTGATTTGAGCCTGATTGTGCCAAGACCTGATGGCTTGAGATTTGATTTGTCTGCAAAGTATACTGATTCATCAACATTGTTAGTAAATTCTTCAAAAAAATATCTTCTAAAATTCATGTGGCAAGTTGCTCCTGAATGAAGCAACCAATCATTTTTCCAAGAAACAAGTGAAGCATTAAACAAGTCTTCATTTACTCCAATATTACAATGTGCCACAACATAGTGAGCGGATTCAGGTGCTTTACCTTTCTCTGTCATTGGTTTTACCTTTGGGTTGATTTCTTTCCTGCTCAATTCTGTCCCAAGGCAACTTGCATGTGGATGCATCATGTGATCCATCTCTATTGCAACGTATGCAATGCAAATCAGACTTTTCTCCTTGAGAGTGTCTGCCCCCTTGCCTCTAAAATTTCTTCTTCCTCTTCCTCTTCGACCACCTCTTCCTCTAGAAGAATCTTGAGGAAGATTCTTCTCTCTATGTGCAAGACACACATCTTCTTCAGAAGACCAAGGAGTTGTCCTTTTCCCAAAAGCTTTCACTCTCTCAGCAAATTTATTCACAAGGGAGTCAAAGGTAATTTCTTTGAAGTTTCCATTTGCTTGAAATGACTTAAGATAATTTGAATAAGTGGGATAAATTTCCTTGAAAAAAGCTACCAGAGGAATGTCTAGTTCAACATTAGTGACTTTGATATCATGCATAATAGATTTTACTTTTGATGCAAGAGCAAGAGGATCATCATTTTGCAATTCAAGGCTGAACAATTTAATCATCAGTTGGAAAACTTCAAGCACGAAGTGTGAGTCATAGAGTTCCTTCAATTTTTGTAAGGCTTCAAAACCATTCTAAAATGGTGAACCTCTTCTTTTACATATGTTGTAGCCAAGGCATAGGCCTTATTGTTCTTGTTTTCCCAAATGGTGAATTCCTTGCCTGAGGTAGGCTTTGCTGGTTCATTGTCTCGTTCTCCAACACAAATTCCTTTCCACAGCTCATTAAAAATGAGATTATGTTTGATCTTGCACGACCATTCTGGATAGTTCTCTTTTCCGGTAGAAAACACTCCAACTATAGAGATCAATGAATGTATTTAAATGTGTACTGTGTAGAAAAAACAACACGCTCCTCCACTAGAAAAAAATTGCACTTATTGTGCAAACAAAACTATGAAAATATGATTCTGATATGTAAATACCAAAGGTATATATGGGGAAGGTATATATGGTGGAGGATTTTTATGAAAAAGGTATTAACTATGCAGGGTTATGAACTGAGGGAGGTGGTTTATATATATTTAATTGTAGAGGAGTAATACGATATACAAAGGAGAGGCGGTGGGCACGATGTCGTATATGTGACGATGGGCACGATGAGTGGTATGGGGAGTTGTTATATAACTGTTGACATGTCTTATATATATCAAATCGGGTAGGTGGTGTTATAATGTAATACGATTAATCGACACAATGCAACACAATGGTTTGTGTTGGTTATATGAGTGAGGCGGTTTGGTGGTATGCAGAGAGCGGGGGATGCAACAACTAAAGGCACAAACTCTCGACCTCAGCATATACATGATAACCGGGAGTGAGATACAAAATATACCACAATCACGATAACTATAACGTTTGGGAGCAACATTTGGGAGAGGGGACAGGACGAGAGGGAGAGGGGACCTAACTATATGGGAGTAGAGGGAGAGGACTGACTGTTTGAGGAGCGTATGGATGATACCAGCAACAATAGTATGAGAGGCAGTATTATATAAATGGGAGCAGTATGGTAACATTTTTAAAAAGATAAGAGTTCTGCTTCACAGAGGGGAGAGGGACCTGTGGGAATCAGCTGAAGTGAATATGCACACAGTGAATATAGCATATATAGTTCACAATAGCAACCGAGAGTCAGGATATTAGAAGTGTTATACCATGAGATAAAATGCTTGAAATATTCAGCGTGAGGTAGTTTCCATACATCTATGAGCTTCAATCACCCTTCCTCTTCAACGAAGGAAATTTTGCACCATCTCTCTCGCGTCAATTTTGAAACAAGAGCAAAACCTTAGCAGTGGGAGTGCTATATAAAAAAAATGCACAATAAAAACTGGTGGTGTGGCAGCACATATGGCAACAAGACATGCAGAGGACCGAGAGCTCTGATACCTCATAGGAATGAAGAATATGACAGACTACAGAAATGGAAAAGACTGCAGAAATGGCAGAAGGGAGTTACAAGGGCAGAAAAACTAAAAATAAAGTTGGCTCTGATACCATGTTAGGCCAAGAAGTTACTCCTCAAATCAACTGTGTTTATTCATTAAGATTACTTGTTATATGCATGAGGGAGTGACTCTTGAGTTTCACCTCCCGATAACTCTTCATTTTCCATTATTTACTGTTTATATTATTTACAAGTGTTCACCTAGTCCCATAATTAGGTGTCAACAATTATATTCTTTTAATTTAAATAATTTAAAAATTAATATTTATCTATTTAAATTATATTTTTAAATGTAAAAATGAATTAATTTCTTATAATATTTAAATTACTGAAATTCAATAATCTAAAAGTAAATTTTCTCAATTTCAACACTTTAAAACTACTATTTTTACAATAATCAATGAAAAAAATGATTATGCAATTTGATAAAAGAAAAAGCCCTACTTTGGTCATATCCTTGTTTTATGTTGGATTCCATAATAGTTATGAAAAATCCCCAAAAGAAGTTATCTTATTAAAATAATGCATTTTGATATATGAAAAGGCCTAGATTTGTCATGTTCTTGCATTTTGATATATGAAAAGGCTTAGTTTTTCTCATGCTCTAGTTTTATTATATAATTTATTTATATTGTTTTTTTTTTTCTTTCTCATAATATTTGATATTTATTTGTATCCATCAACATTATATGTATTTTGTTAATTTTACTATGAATTTAAAATTATATTTTTATTAATTATTTTTTAGTGTGATATTTAAAATGTTTTTAAGTTCTAGCTTTTTTTTTTTGTAAGCTAAGGAGGGACCATACTTTTTCCATTAATTCGAATTGAAACCAGTACATTTTCATGGTGGCCTCAACCCGCCCCGAAGGGAAACCGGGTCTGTTGGCCACCTTAAGTTTTTGACAGCCATCCAAAAACAAAAAATACTAAGTCTTCTTGTCCAGGCTAAGTAAACTAAACATTCAAAAAGATTACTACTGATTCCTATTTGCATTATAAACTGATACTGAAACCAAAACTGTCCACCGGCATTCAAAAAACTATGAAAAGCATATACATATCTCCAGATATTAACCAGCCATGGCTTCCTGCTGATCATCTTCTTTCTTTATTCCCGGATTGATCTTCTTTATCTGCTGTTGTATCTCTTCCAGTTTTTTGTCCTGCATTATCAAGGTGACCTGAATGTTCTGCATTTCTTTCTTCAAATTAGGAATTCCCTGGGCCAGTTCAGCCATCTCCATGGCTACCTGCTCCATAGCCTTAGCCAACAACCTTTTCATAACCCAGTATACATGCAAGGCTTGTTTATACAGTGTCATGCGTCCTCTAGTATTCCCTGGATCCGGTAGCAGGTATTCCCAATCTTCCATTTCTGATCCTGACTGACCCTGAGTCGCTTCTTCCTCCAATTGCTGTATTATTCTTCTAATATCCTCATTAGTGTTTTCACTGTAGGCTTGCTCTGCGAACTGTATTCTCTTCTTCAACGTTTTTCTGTATCTTCTTGCCGGTAATGGTTCACATTCCTCCCGTTTCCCTTCCGACCTTCCTCTTCCTCTACTGCGTCGGCCTCGTCCCCGTCCTGCTTTTCCTCTATTCACATAGTTTCCTCTGCCTCCCAGACCTTTCATACCCGAAGTGCTCCCGAAGTCGCCTCCCTCCTCTCGCCCTTTGCCTCTCCTATCTCCATACTTCCTTTCTTCCTGTGGTTTGTCCTTTGATTGCCTCTCATCCTTCCATACACTCTTTCTTGGTTGCTCAGATCTGTCGTGGTCGGAATCAAACATTTCCACTTCGTCCTCAGTCTCGTCCTGAACTGTCTGATACTGCTCTGTAGATTTCCCAGCATCAATTCTTTTCCCTTTCTTTTTCGGGCTTTGCCGTCCTCTGCTCTCCTCGTCCGCTTCATTTCTCATTCTTCTCCTTGTAGCCATTCGTTTCCTCCTTTCGGTGCTGCCTGGTTGTTCTCTCTGCCTCCTCTGCCTTTCTATGGACCTAACTAAAGTTTTCACCACCCTGTCTCTTTGCGAACTCTCTGCAGTTTCATTAAACGGGCTCCTTCCTTTGCCTCGCCTCCCTCCTTTATGATTTCTCCTCCGCCATTTCTCCTCATTTCTCTTCTCCCGATTCTTCTGCCACCTGCCGTTTTCATGACCGCCCACCTCCCTTCGTCCTCCTTCTGTGCCATCGTACCCACGTCCAATCTCTGCAGCATTACCTCCACCAACTTCGTCTTTCATTACTTCATCGCAGCTCCTCCTTGGAATGATATCCTTTCTGCTGATCTTTCTGTCTGCCTTCATCATTACCCAAATCCCATTTGCCTTGTCATCATCACTTTCCCGCTTCGTATTAATTTCCCTAATCGCCGCCATTATCACACCGATCGTGGGGTTTAAGTTCTAGCTTGATTTTAAAATAAAATTTAGAAAAATAGTATTATAGATGTATATATCTATTAACTCAAAGTTTTTACAAATCATTCTAAATAATTTTTGAAAAGTTCTCAAATAGTTTCATCAAATCCATTAACTATTTCAACCTTCAACCTGTTGAATTAGAATGAAGAAATACATTAAAAATAGGATGAAGAAAGACATTAAAAATAATAAAATAAGTTTCAACCCACTTTTAAATAAAAATATGAGAAGATTCTAACATTTCAATTAATAATAATATATAGCAATCATGCATTTTTGAAAAAATTCATAATCTTTTGAAAAATAAGAAATATGTAGTTCTCTAAACACACACTAAAACCTTAACATTTAAAGACCCAAACCTACTTATATACATATTAAAGTATAGAGGTATTTAACACATCACAAATTTAATAACCACATATTTGAGATTCCATATCCAACTATAAAATAGCTTTATTTTCTAATAAACTAATAAATATATCCACTTTATAAAAATGTAAATCTATCACTAATATAGTAATATTAAAAGAAGCTACATAAAAACTCAAAATTAAGAGAAAATCACCATTTCACTCATACAAATAAGAAAAAAAAATTATATTATTTTTATTGAACTAACTAACCCTTCAATTTTATTGCTTTATCCTCAAAGGTGGTTGTTTTATAAAGCAAACCAATGGCCCATAGGGGTTGGCATGTCGTCCTAAGTCCCAAACTTTAAGCTTTGGGCTTAGTGTTCAAGGTTTATACTTAAGTGTGCACATTGTGGCATTGCATGATTTGATTGGCGATAGAGGTGTGTTTTTTTAACAAGTCCAAAGATCGAGTGGGTGTGATTTTATGCTTATTTTTAAATCTCAAACACTATGTTATAGAAATTTTTGTGCCTTACAGCTATAAGCATGAAATGTCCATAATCCAAGGGATCCAAAGTCCCTAAACATGTTGTTCCTACCCCTAGAGGAACAAGGCTAACAACCTACAACAATTCACAGAAGTTCTCCACCAGAAACTGCTCAAAAACAAGTCAATTCAAGATCAATTCAGAGGCTACACTGGCTAGTTGCATTGCAACGCAGGTGGAAGCACTACCAAGGTGCGCTGAGCGGGAAATGACAAATGGCAGGGTCCTTTGTGCGAGGTGTAAAGACTGTGGAAACTTCCAGAATCTTCCTCCATGACACTTGCCTTGATGAGTTCGACTAAGTGATGAGTAAGAGGCTCTTAGTCTCCAAGTGGAAGCAAGAACTGACAGAGGGAGAGGACACTAGTCAGATCTCAAGCTGACTCATCCTCTCTCCAAACATCTATATATGGATCTCTCCTCCATGAGATCTAGAGGCTGGAATTTTGTTATTGCAAAGAATTGCTGTTGGTTTGAGATTGGAATCATTGGGTGCTTAATTTTTTGAAGGGAGGTGAAGAAAGGATTTCATTCGCTGGGAGGTAGATGCTGGATTGGAACTCTCTTGGTTGTATCTTCTCCTGAACCTTGTTATTTCATCAATAAAGCTATCTTGGTTTCTCCTATATACTGATGTGTCTTTGATGTATGATTGCATTAGTATGTTTAGTTTATTTCTAATCCTGAACTAGTTATGAATATGAATCTATGTCTTTGTGTAGTGTTCCCTTCTTGTGATCTTGCAGGAACCTGTTGAAGCTGGGCGAGTGAGAAAGCAAGTAGCTGGGAACTCCCAAAGAGAAGAGAAACCGGATCGAGGGACAAACGGAAGACACCTGTTAGTCCATCCATCTCTCTTCATTATTAATTCATAAAGGAAGAATACTAGAATAGTTGTTTCTGTTTGTTGCTAAGGCACTGTCACACCTTAGGTGGATAGGATCATCTTGCATAGGCATTTTTCCCCACAACAAATTGGCGACTCCACTGGGGAGATCTGTTTAGTCATTTTATTTGTGTTTCTATCATTGTTTGTTTCATAGACTCAAGAGCAGCAATCGAACTGCATCTGCTATTCTCAGATGCAAAGTAGACAGTTGCTGCTTTGATCCAATCACTGGATTTGTCTATGATCTGAACAATGGACTCACAAATGATTTGATGATCCTTTGTGATAGATCTTAGCCCTCCTTCAAATCATCCCTTTGATTGTACCTTGCTTGTTGCTTTTATTTGGCCTGAAACCGTAGATTAATTAGCAAACCGTGACCCAGAACCCAGAGAAGAACTCTCGTTTCTGCTCCAGCGCAGGCTCTGTGAAGAGACTCTGCATTTCAACGCAGTTCCCGTGAAGGCTACCTGCGTTGCAATTCAGTTTCTCTGTTATACAGGTGCGCTGATCCAGCTTAGGCCTTGTGCAGCTGGGGTTCTCTGCTCTGTTTTGCCTTGTTTTGATCTCTGTTTTTTGCAGCCTGTAACCAGCATAGGTACCTGTCTGATAACCCCTTTTCTCTGCTTTAATTCTGCCTCCTTTTGTACAAAAAGACTGTGAGTGTTTTTATGTGTTTGTGGCGTCATTTACAGTTTTCCATTGCAAGAGTGAAATAGTCATCCTGTAGCCCTTGATTCAGATCTGTTGATTGTGGTCTTAGGAGAGAGTTCATTGGCTGTTTACAGTTGGTTATACATTTACTTTTGCTTTTGGTTTGAGTTTGTCTCTTTTAAGTGTCGAAACAAGTGTTCATTTCGAAAATCGTAAAGTGTTGTAATCTCTTCTACCCTTTCTGATTTCGAAAAAGTAAACTTGTTTGTATTAGTCATTTAAAAGCAAATTCAAAGTTGTGCAAAAAGCTTTCTTTTTAGGCATCAATATTAAGAAAGCGGAAAACAAACACTTGCATTGTGCATTTGCATCTTGATAGTTTGCATGCTTGATTTAGGAAAAGTGCATTTAGAGTGTGCTGATTGCTCTTTGAGAAAAGATGGTGTCTTTCTTTTCCCTTTGTAGCTAGGATTTTCATTGTTGAAAAAGAGATAAAATTTGCTTATCATCTTTTAGATTGCATTTAGGAAGTTGTATCTACATCTCGTGGTGAACCTCAAAAGGCAAACTTCTAAGAAAGATCAACATAAAATAAACTGAATGAACTTAATAATGCTTTGTAACATAACGCACAACATAGAGGTCTAGGCTAGAGACGTGTTCCGACGTCGTAAAACCTGGTATCTGTTGGCCTCGCTGATGGTTGGGTGATTCCTCCTGAGGGACCAAAAGTGCCAGTACGGATTGTGCTCCCACGTACCGTCGCGTATATATTGGGAGACCCCTATAGGCTTAAAACCTTTATCCTTAGGAAGCCGTGTCGACCACCCTACTGATCGCAATGCACCGAACACAGCATTCGGGAAGATTGACTGCCGTACCGTAAAACGTATTGTGCAGTTTTGTGATTGGTTTGGCACACCCTCTACTTAGATCTCCAGAGAAGTTCCTTTTGGCCTTTTTCAGACTCTATAACAGAAAAAGTCCATCCGAGCATTTGTCACTTCGGGCTCGTTAAAACATTGAAGGTGACTAGAGTCATCTTTTGTTTTTTCTCGACTCTTTAAAATTGAAAAAACAAGTTGTGTCTAAAGCGTCATTAAAATTTATTTTAACGGAATAATAAATCACCCTTATTCCTGCGTTGATCTTTCAGTTGAGAAAATGGAGCCCTCCAACCAAGGAATTCCCCTTGGTGGAAGTCCTAGTCCCTTCTCCTCTTGGGGAGATGTTGGAGCGCCCCATATGGCCACATTGTCGCTTCCGGGACTGACAATCGGCTTGCCTGTCTGGCTCTTCTCAACTAATGTTGTTCAAAACACCACTATTCCTGAACAATCGAATCAGCAGTTAGACCAGTCCAGAGCTGCCCACCAGCCTTCCACTTCCTCTAACTCTTCCTCTCCTCCTTCCTCTTCGCTTGATGGAGCTGGCAAAGCCGAAAGCCAAGCTCCTAAGGAGAAGAAGGAAAAGAAGAAGAAAGAGAAGAAGAAGAAGGAGCCAAAAGCGACTGGGGGCAAACGAATGGCGTCTAATGAAAATCCACACACTGCACTGACCAGGCCTAAATCGCCATGTGTCATATGCAAGGGAGACCACTTTCACAGAGATTTTCCTTGCATCCCTCGGATACTAAGGGACTGGTCTCCCCGATTGCACAATTCAGTGGCGTCAACCTCTGATAGCCATGTTGACAGCACACCGTCAACTAGTGAAAGTGAAGCCACAGGACAGAGAGGGAGAGCTAGATTTCCCTGCAAACTGTGTGAAGGCGACCATGCCATCCACCGTTGTCCCTTCTTAGACGAGGCTAAAAGAGTTTTGGAAGATCGTCCGGTTTTACCAGTGCGACTTCCTCCTGGATATCAAAAACTCCTACCAAGTCCTTCACTAGTTGAGAACCCGGTTGGCCCGCCCAGGTGGTCAGCCAAAGCACCTATCATTGAGGATGAACCGTCTGAATCCATACCTGAAGAAAGTCAAAAGGTCGAGGCGGCAGTTGACCCGGTCTTGCCTTCAAAGTTTCTATCTTCGAATGATACCATCACAGAGGAGAATAAAGACGACACCATCCAAATTCTCTTCATCAACACAGACTCCGACGAACAAGGGGGCAATTCGCCCATTCCTTTATCGCAGGAAGGAAGTTCGTCAGAGTGATATCTGGCCGTCTATTCGGTCCCACCACCAAGAAACCTAGTTGTATCCTTCGATTGGAACCAACTAGGCAGACCCCGGTTGCCAGCAAGCATACCATTCAGAATTATCGTTCAAATATACAGAATGGTAATGGCTGGCACCATCATTGATGAGGGGGCATCTGTGAGTATCCTTTCCTCTATTGCTTGGAAAGCGCTTGGTTCGCCAGCGCTTTTGCCTGAAATGAGAAATCTGACAGGCTTTGATAAAGGAACCAGTCGACCTTTAGGAATTCTTCCAAATGTGCTAATAGCATTGAAAGGGAAGACCGTTCAAATGAACGTGATGGTCGTTCAAGGACCCTTGGATTATAACCTACTCCTTGGACAAGACTATATTTATTGCATGAGAGCTATAGTCTCCTCACTCTTTAGAGTAATGTGTTTTCCGCATGAAGGAAGAATGGTCAAGCTCGTGGACCAACTTTCATTCCCCAGATCACGCATCGCAAATAGTCATATACCATCTCTAAATGGTCTCTTCACTCAAGAAATGTCTCAACCCACGGTCCGTTCTCCTGATGAGCGCGAGTAATCCGGGAGGATATGACTGGAACCCAGGGAGCATGTGTCCTGGTCTGCTTCGGCAGGAAAACTTTGGGTATAGAATAGGTTTCCGCGGGAGAATATGACTAGTCCGTACCCCATCCGTGATTGGAAGAGGGGTTGTTCTAGAATAAGATTCTCTTGTCAAAGTTATGTGAGAGGGCAGGCATCGTCACTCACCTTTGTTTATCTCGGTAGACATCGCCGAAGAAGTGTTTTGTTAGAAAAGATTAACAGAACAATCTTTGGGTGACCTGAAAGAGGTAGGCCTCTCTCGGTAAAACATTTGTTTTGGCGGAAGTGAAGTAGAGGTAACCTTGAAACTCTGTTTTATACCTGGGGGCATGCAAACCTTTTGGATTGCAAGCAAGGGCGACTATTTATTTTTAAAATTTTTAGGACCTCTAACCCTTTAAACTCGTAGGATTAGTCGTTTCCAAACTTGCATAAAGAAAGGATCCGGAGCAAAGCTTTATAAGATCTAAGCTCCATAAAAATAGCATCTTCAACGAGACATTCTTATCATATGACTGGATTAATCGAGCAATTTTAGCACACAGTTCATGCTCGTTAAAAAATAAACCCAAGATCTGAGCAGTTTTAGCGCATAGTTCATGCTCGTTAAAAAATAAACATAAGATCGAGCAAATGTTTCCACCCGTGTTTAAGCTCGTTAAAAAAATGAACTATTCCAGTAAATAACCACCGTGAATGTAATATCATCAGCCATTAAAGCCTTGGTCGTGTTTGCCCATCACCTCCACTTTTCCATTGGCCGATCATTCACCTCCATATGATTGTTTACCCATTTTGAGGAACACCTGCGAAGAGTGATTTCACTAGCCATCCTTGTGACACTGCCGTGATTTGGAATTTCCAATCCTTCCCTGGAATCAGCTGCTACCCTTTTTATCACTCGTTCCTCAAAAGACGAGTCTTCTTTAAGCTCTTTTCATCTGACTCGTGAAATATGAAAAGATTGCCGAGTTTTGGCCTTCCAGCTCGATAAAGTGACCGGAAGAGCTATCTCTCCTCTAGATTTTAATCTTTTTGGACCTAAGGGATTATTGCACAAAAAGATCGAGCGCTTGTTTTATTTAGCTCGTTAAAGATATCGAAAATCCATCCCTTCTGTATTGTTTTATACTTTTTCAGACTTAAGGGATTAGATGACAAAAAAGGACTTTTGGAGTTAACTTTATGTACCTTTTCAGACTCTCTAAAAATGAAAAGGACCGAGTTATCCTTGTCGTTAGACTCGTTAAATGCATGAATAGCGACAAACTTATCTTTAGACGAGAACGAGTTTCACTATCGCTAGGCTCGTTAAAACATAGCGATGGGCTTGCCCGAAGGGCAAGTTATAGAACAAGCATATGTTATCCTCCTCAAGCTTGACAAAAATAAAGAGGTACTGGTCAGCAATGACTGGGGAAAAATTGGGAGAAACTCAAGAAAACTTTGATGGTAGCAAGTCGCTCTTGAACATGACACTTTTCCTCCGTACCACAATCGGGTTGGGTTGTTTCATTCACCAGTCACATCACCATGGTCTCGCCATACTATCCATATTTGGGGTAATGCTATCGATCCATCACATAAGTGTCGCCATATGTTCAAGAGAAGTCGTTCAGAAAAGTCACCTGTGTCCCATCCACTACCATACATTATACTCTTTCATGACCGCCACCCTGAATCATATGTCATCAGATCGTTTTCACCTCCATCAAAATCATTAGCTCCGTTCCGTGTCATCGATGTGGGATTCATTAAGGCCCTCCTTTGACGGATCGCTTCTTGTCGACATCAGCTCATTATCCAAGAAGTTGATCTAGGAACACCCCCTTCAGTACTTTGAACCTTGCATGCCTCAATGGCAAGTTTCTCACTTCCGGCGACAGGTATACATCAATGACCTTCGACCGAAAGATTTTGCGTGGTGTTCGACGCCAAGTCCTCTATTCACACCACGTGAATTGTACTGCAGTACCTTGAGGGTCATCTTCATTATCGGTGATTCCTCTCGCGCTTGTTAACAGTTTACATCATTGACTGGTAATCAAGTGATTTCTTTCCATGTTCGACTTCAGAGCAATTCTCACATGGATCGACTTGTACTTAGAGTGAAGATCGGACGAGATTGAAGACCCCGGATCTAGTTTCATCCATCCGGGCTGCGATATATATTCAGAAAATAAAGACATAGAAATGTACAGATTTACAGCACAGATAATCATCCTACCAAAAGGATGATGGCTCTATCAGAATCATCAGTCTATCATCAGACGATTGTCTGTTATATGTACATGAAAATGAATTTATAAAGCTGAGCATGGGAATGCCCGCCTCAGCTAGATCATGAAAAAAGCATGAAAATAATGTATTGTATTGTATTGTATTATAGGTCTCCTCCCAGCATTGAAAGAACTTCGGATCCTCCTAATAAAGCATTTCACCCGATAAACGGCCTCATACTTTAGGGGGCAACTGTTATAGACATTTTTGTGCCTTACAGCTATAAGCATGAAATGTCCATAATCCAAGGGATCCAAAGTCCCTAAACATGTTGTTCCTACCCCTAGAGGAACAAGGCTAACAAACTACAGCAATTCACAGAAGTTCTCCACCAGAAACTGCTCAAAAACAAGTCAATTCAAGATCAATTCAGAGGCTACACTGGCTAGTTGCATTGCAACGCAGGTGGAAGCACTACCAAGGTGCGCTGAGCGGGAAATGACAAATGGCAGGGTCCTTTGTGCGAGGTGTAAAGACTGTGGAAACTTCCAAAATCTTCCTCCATGACACTTGCCTTGATGAGTTCGACTAAGTGATGAGTAAGAGGCTCTTAGTCTCCAAGTGGAAGCAAGAACTGACAGAGGGAGAGGACACTAGTCAGATCTCAAGTTGACTCATCCTCTCTCGAAACATCTATATATGGATCTCTCCTCCATGAGATCTAGAGGCTGGAATTTTGTTATTGCAAAGAATTGTTGTTGGTTTGAGATTGGAATCATTGGGTGCTTAATGCTTTGAAGGGAGGTGAAGAAAGGATTTCATTCGCTGGGAGGTAGATGCTGGATTGGAACTCTCTTGGTTGTATCTTCTCCTGAACCTTGTTATTTCATCAATAAAGCTATCTTGGTTTCTCCTATATACTGATGTGTCTTTGATGTATGATTGCATTAGTATGTTTAGTTTATTTCTAATCCTGAACTAGTTATGAATATGAATCTATGTCTTTGTGTAGTGTTCCCTTCTTGTGATCTTGCAGGAACCTGTTGAAGCTGGGCGAGTGAGAAGGCAAGTAGCTGGGAACTCCCAAAGAGAAGAGAAACCAGATCGAGGGACAAACGGAAGACACCGGTTAGTCCATCCATCTCTCTTCATTCTTAATTCATAAAGGAAGAATACTAGAATAGCTGTTTCTGTTTGTTGCTAAGGCACTGTCACACCTTAGGTGGATAGGATCGTCCTGCATAGGCATTTTTCCCCACAACACACTATTAGAGCATTTTGTACTTACCTTGGATGTTCATATTGAATCCTTATTATTGTGAATATCGCATACTTATCTTGGGTCTTAGCCAACAATATCGTTGGCTTCTGTTATTTTTTCCATTCTTATTTGGAATGACACATATGTGTGAGAGAGCTAAATTTTTAATTAATATAGATCTTATAATGAATAATAATTAAATAAAGAAAATACAGATAAATATTTACCTATAATTACGTTTTATAGTTTTCTTAACATATTTTCTAATAGAATTTATTGGTAAATCTTATAAAAATTTATAAAAATCACAAATTTTAGTGGTGAATTCTCTATAATCAAAATATCATAAAAAATTTCAAAATATTAAATACATACACAAAAAAACATTACGAAATATTTGAACAATACCTAAATATTCGTATGTAATTGAAGTTGTTAAAGCAGCGAGAATCCATTTCTTCTTGTTGCGTTGGTATCACTTCAAAGGATGGTGATTTAGTGATATCCACTCAATCAAATACATATTTTATGTAATCATGTAACTAGTGGATATTTATATTGCGAATAGGTTTTGTGTACGTGGCATTTAGCTGGTAAACAACGAGTACGTCCATTTTGACAACGGGTGGAGCTTTGGATTTGACATGTGGTGGGTGGTGAAGTGTGTGGAAGATTATATTCGACGAAAACCGAGGCTTTTCCCATTGTGAAGAAAACATGCTTACAGTTCCGGTTTAGATTTCTGCGTCCATATATAATATAATTTGGGGTTGTTAAGTTCTGGAGTTTTGACTAGAATATAGTAATATGATTTTTTTGTAAAGTTGGGATATTTTTTAATTTAAATAAGTTAGGTCCCTGCTTTATGTTGAACTCTCGAATGGTTGCTCTGATTTCTATGTAGTTGTCGTTGTCGTTAGAGTAATCTTAAGTGATAGTCCATGTATGTCTTGCTGTGTGTTCATAGCACTTCAACTATTGGCAATTTAGTCAACTCCCCTACATTAAAGACATATATTTCATGTAATCATGCCGGTAGTGGATATTTATATTGAGAGTAAGTTTTCGGATAAGTGGGATTTATATGTTAAATAATAGGCACGTCGTTTTTGGATAAGTGCGATTTACATGTTGAATAATTGGCACACGTTTTTGGATAAGCGGGATTTACATGTTAAATAATTGGCACGTCGTCTTTGGATAAGTGGGATTTACATGTTGAATAATTGGCACGTCGTTTTTCATGGATTAGAATGGATTGGAGCGTTGGATCTCGCAGTAGGTGGGTGATGACATAATCTGCAATCTTTCAAGTGACGTTGTGGTGTGGGAATAGTACATTCCACTAAAACCGAGGCTTTCAACATTGTGGAAAACAGCAGGCTTACACTATACTTAACTATATTTCTACATCAACATATGGAAAAGATGGGATGCCAGTTGGGACTTATCTAAGCAAAATATTCGTTGACGTATTGATTTTTGTCTTTACTCATTTTTACGTTGGTCTTTGGAACGGTTCCTCCTAAATTTGAGGTCCTCCAGGGGCGTAAATTGGACTGCAAGTTGTATGGGCCGGTTTAACGTAAAAAATACGTCCTCCTTAAACTTTGAGCAGTATATTTTACTATTGTAGTACACAAACCTGTCAGATTTCTTAATTTGTACCATTCAATGGAAGTATCTGTAAAATTGAACCTTTCAATGGATATGTCCACTTCGTATTTAGTTGAATTAATTTGTACTAATTTAATAAAAACCTGTCGGATTTCTTAACTTGCACCATTCAATGGAAATATCCGTAAAATTGGACCTTTAAATGGATAGTTTAGTTTAATTAATGTGCACTTCTTTGGGCCGTAATACATTTCATAATGACTCTGGTTTCCGATAGTATGAGATGGGCATCTATTTTTAATGGACACTAGGACAATAATTTCATATTTTTGAACGAACGATGTTTAATATAGTTTTGTTGATTTTTTCAGCGACACCATTCTGTTGAGGATTATAAGGCACAATTATTTGATGTTGAATCCAATGTTGGTGAAGATAGTTTTGAAGTATATTCTTTTCCACTATGAGTATGAATAGAGGCAATATGAGAGTGTGCCTCATTTTCAATCCATACATGAAAGTTTTTGAAAGTTTCAAAAGCTTTAGATTTATTTTTCAACAAATATACCCAACACATTTTGGTGTAGTCATCAATAAAAATCATCATATAGTTATTTCCATTGCAGAAGAAACAGGGATAGGCCCATACAAATTAGAATGAATTAGTTCAAGCTTTCTACAAGCTTTGAGACAGAATCATGATATGTTTGTTTTTTATGTTTTCCTAAGATACGTGCACCACATTTCGATAAGGCATCTCAGGTTTTTTGGTTTCACTTGCTATGTCTTGATTCCTCAGGAACAAAGAAACAAACATGGTGTAAGGAGTCGAAAGTCTATCTTCTTGGGGTACTTGGATACCTCCAAAGCATATCATCTCTATGATGGAGTAAATAAGAAGTTTATATTGTCTAGAGATGTGATTTTTCTTGAAACTTCCAAGATTGAAAATGTTGTTGAGCAACAACTTGCTCGATTGGAAAGATTTTGATATGCAAAAGCTTTTCAGGGATTTGACAATGAGATTCCACATCTTGATCCCTATCCTGGATCAATATGTGGAATCTCCTTCTGAAGCACTCTCTCTCTCCCTGTTGAAAGTCCACCCACTTCCTTAGATCAAGAAGACACTTTGAGTGATGTGATTGAGAGGATTGGAAGGTTAAATAATGA
The DNA here is from genome assembly GCA_031772625.1 of Pinus tabuliformis. Taxonomy (NCBI): domain Eukaryota; kingdom Viridiplantae; phylum Streptophyta; class Pinopsida; order Pinales; family Pinaceae; genus Pinus; species Pinus tabuliformis. The sequence goes on from CM062804.1 coordinate 1,560,371,500, forward strand.
TTTAGTCCCATCTAAGTCAATAGAACAACTTGAAGCATCTCAGAAAGGTCCTCCAAAATGGATCACTAAGACACTTGAAAGTGTTCATCTTAATGAGGTTGGAAAGACAAGAACAATTTGTTTCACGAGACAAAATGGAGGTGATGTAGATGATTTTGATTCAGTTGTTGATATAGATGTTTCTTATGATTTTGAATTAAATTTGTCTACTAATTTCGAACCAACCTCTTTTAAAGAAGTTGTTTTTCATGATGAATGGAAAGAAGCAATGTAGAAAGAGTATAATGCTTTCATTAACAATAGAACCTGGAAGTTAGTGGACCCTCCATTTGGAACCAAACCAATTGGCTACAAGTGGATCTACAAGAACAAGTATAAATTAGATGGCTCATTTGACAAGCACAAAGCGAGGCTCGTGGCAAAAGGATTTTCATAGAAAGAAGGGGTCGATTATGAAGAGACCTTTTCCCCCACAACAAAATGCGCTACAATCTAGACTCTCTTTGCCTTGGCGGCTCAAAATGGATGGAAAGTTCATCAAATGGATGTAAAAATTGCTTTCTTGAATGAGATATGAAAGAAAATGTTTTTATGTCTCAACTAGAAGGTTTTATTATGAAGGGACAAGAGCATATAGTATGTAAGCTTATCAAATCCTTGTATGGCCTCAAACAGCCATCGTGAGCTTGGTGTAAAAAATGGGTTGAGCATCTTCTGAAACTAAATTTCAAACACTTTGATCTTAATGATACAACTTTATTTGTCAAGAAAATTGGAATTTTTTTTGTCTATCTTGCAGTGTAGGTAAATGATATGTTGATGATAGGGAGCAAAGAAAATTATATTGCATACATTAAGAGAATTTAAGAAAGGATTTTAGATGACAAATTTGGGATATATTCAATACTATCTAGGTATTGAAGTAACCCAAATTCATAAATATACATTCATCTCTCAAAAGAAGTACATTGGATATTTGTTGAACAAATTTGCCATGGTTGAATGTGTTAGGTCCCTATAATACTAGTGATTACCCCATTACTATTGTAGTTGTATCCCTTATTAATATTGTTGTGCCCCTATTGTCCCCATATTGTTATTAATGTGCCCCATAGAATCCCACTATTGTTATTTTTGTGGCTTTATATTATTATTGTTAGGTCAGTTGGGTTATATTGTGACTCCTTAGACTCCTATATATAGAAAGGAGGTTTTGTCATTTGAATCATCCAAGAATTGTTCATTTGTGTAATGTAAAGGCGTTCAACTATATTTTCTATCATTTTGTGAGCTGGTTTCATAACATTTGGTATCAGAACATTGGATTCTAGGGTTTCGCTGCTCCAAATAGGTCATCGTGGAATTTTTGCTATAACTTTTTTTCTACGATGTTTTAGAAGCTAAAAAAAACCCATTTGAGACAAAATCACACTGAACTTTGGGTCTGAATTTTAGAGCCTTTCGCACTATATTTGTGGAGATATGATCTAAACAATTTGGTCTCTTTGTAGACTCCTGAATTACATTCCAAACAGGTGACCTAGGGAAAATCGTCATAACTTTCTCTCTGAGCATCGGATTGAAATTTTGTAAGAAGGTATAGAAATAGGACGGACTGTAGTTTCTTGTATATATTTTTCAGAGCCAAAGGTCAAAACAGTGACTCATGGCACATCGTACAAATTCGCTCTACTGAACTAGTCTATAATCAGGTCACTGTGGGAGATTTGGCATAACTCTTCCCTAGAGAATCCAATTTGGATCAGACTGGTGGCATTGGAAAGAGGACGCAAAGGGCTACTGTAGGTCGTAATTTCAAAACTGGATGATCTGAAATTACAAAGATACATCAGATTCAATATCAAGCTCCTACAAAGTGAAAAAAGGTGTGTAGTTTTTTTTAATTTTTGCATAAGCTTGGTTTGAAAAATTAGTTTGAAGGAATTCAAAGGGCATAGTAAAGAATTATTATCAATAATTGATGCCTCGAGGAAAGAAAATGCAAACACCTAGTAAGAAACCTGAAAGCTCTAGCATGACTCATGAAGAAGAGGAAGAAATGCAACATGATATATCAAAATTATGAGACCAAGTGCAACAAGTGTCACTTGCACAAAAAGGAACAGAATCTAAGATGGATGGTTTAAAGAAAGATGTAGAAGCTAAGATGGATGGTTTAAAGAAAGGCATAGAAGCTAAGATGGATTGTTTAAAGAAAGGCGTAGAAGCTAAGATGAATGACGTGGAAGCTAAGATGGATGATTTGAAGATAGATTTGAAGACAGACATGGAAGATTTGAAGACAGGCATGGAAGATTTGAAGACAGATTTAACAAAGTTTCTACAAGAAATGCTTACTAATGGTGAAAGGGTAGTAAAGGAAACTCATGATGAGAATAAAAGAAATGTTAATTATGATTTCATAGACTCTAATGTTGGATCAAAGACCCACCATATTCGAAAAATTGATATGAGGAAGTTTGATGGCAAGGATCCCGCAACATGGATATTATATATGGAGCAATTTTTCGATCTCAATAATGTGCAAAACACACAAAAGGTACGTATTGCAACTGTATTTCAAACCAAATTAGCATGTATGGTATCAATGGCTTTGCTCTCGTAAATAAATTATCTCTTGGGCAATTTTTACGGAAGAATTTACAGCACATTATGAGGATACAAAAAGCAACACTTTTTTTAGCCAATTGATAAGTCTCAAACAAAAGGGTTCAATAATGGAGCACATTGAGAAGTTCCAAAAATTGAACATAAGGGTAAAAAATATTCCAGAGGAGCATAGGATTGATGTGTTCATAGGGACTTTAAAGGATAATATCTAACATGATGTTCGCCTTTGGGAACCTAATTCATTAGAGAAGGCATTTAGGTTAGCAAGAAAAATGGAAAGCAAAATTATGGCAACCAGGAAGCATACCACTCACAACTATAAATATGGAAGTGTTGTTGCCCCTAGTATTCCACAACCTATAAGGTTGACAACACAACAATTGGAAGAAAAAAGAGCAAAAGGGCTTTGTTATAGTTGTGATAGCAAATACACTAAAGGTCATAAGTGTGTTGAGAAGAAATTATTCTACATAGATTGTGAAGAGGAAGAAGAAAAGGAGCAAGAAAGGTCAAAAGAAGAGGATATACTCCAGGAACAAAGCCTAGATAAAGAAGAAATGAATCTGACCATATCTTGTAATGCATTGGCTGGAATTACCACTCCTCAAACCATCAAGATAGAAGGACAAATCAAGAAGAAAAAGGTAATAGTGTTGATTGATTCAGGAAGTACCCACGATTTTGTTCATTGTAAGATAGCAAAAGAATTGAATTGCTTCCTATATCTAGCACCAGAGTGTCAAGTGATGATTGAAAATGGAGGAATGATAAGTTGCTCTGTAAAGTGCCATAATATCAAGCTATCCATGGGAGAATATGTATTGACTAGCCCAATGCTTTCCATTCCAATGGAGGTGCTGATGTTGTACTAGGAATCCAATGGCTACAATCCTTGGGTACAATAGCTTTTAATTTTCAAGAACTTTTCATGAAATTTTCTGCAGAAGGAAAGGAAGTTGAATTAAGGGGTATTGTAGGGAAACTGGGAAAGATGATCAACTCTAACGGTATCACAAAGCTTCTAAAAAAGAAACAAAGAGGTGTAATTACACAATTATGTTCGCTAGATGTTTCCACATCGGAATCATCTATTTCTCCAGATCTCCAAAAAGTCTTGGACAATCATTCCAAGGTATTTGAGACTCCTAAAGGTCTCCCACCTATTTGTGATCATGATCATGCTATTCATCTAATTCCAGGAAGTGTTCCTCCAAACATCTGGTCGTACAGATATCCCTATGCCCAAAAGAGTGAAATTGAACGTATGGTTGCAGAAATGCTAGAGGCTGGTATAATTCAACCTAGTCAAAGTTCTTTCTCTGCTCCAGTAGTATTGGTGCACAAGAAGGATGGATCATGGCGCATGTGTCCGGATTATAGGGAGCTCAACAAGCTCACTATTAAAGATAAGTTTCCCATTCTTGTCATTGATGAATTACTGGATGAATTGCATGGATCAATTTACTTCACCAAGTTGGATCTTCTTTCAGGATATCATCAAATCAGAATGGAGACTAAAGACATTCCGAAAATAGCATTTAGAACTCATGAGGGTCATTATGATTTTTTGGTCATGCCTTTTGGCCTTACCAATCTTCTACATTTCAATGTTTGATGAATTCCATTTTCAAACCCTTCCTTAGAAAAGTTGTGTTAGTATTTTTTGATGATATACTAATTTACAGCAAGTCTTGGAAGGATCATGTTGAACATGTTGACAAGGTGCTACAACTATTGGAGGAGAAACAATTATATGCAAAAAGATCCAAATGTTTCTTTGGAGTACAAGAGGTGGAATATATGGGTCATATTGTATCTCATGAAGGAGTTAAGGTAGACCATAGCAAAATTAAATCCATTAAGGAATGGAAAATCCCCACATCCATAAAGCATCTGCGAGGATTTCTCGGGTTGACAGGGGATTACCGCAAGCTTGTTAAGAATTATGGGAGAATAGCAGCACCTCTAACAACATTATTGAAGAAAGATGCATTTTCATGGACTTCAGAAGCAACAAAGGCCTTCGAACATCTTAACGAGGCAATGTGCCAAGCACCGGTATAAGCTACACCAGACTTCAAAAAAACCTTTATTGTGGAATGTGATGCTTCAAGAAATGGAATTGGTGTTGTTTTAATGCAAGATGAAAGACCCATTGCTTTTGAGAAGGAAACGTTGGCAATACTACATGCACTTAATAAATGGCAACCCTACCTAATGGGAAGACACTTCAAGGTAAAAACGGATCATGATAGCCTTAAATAATTTTTAGAACAAATATTATCCTCTGAAGAGCAACAAAAGTGGGTCACAAAGATGTTGGGTTATGACTTTGAAATCATCTACAACAAGGGAAGCAAAATGTGGTGGCACATGCACTCTCAAGAAAGGATGAGGATGTGGAAGCATTGTTGTGCGCCATTTCTATTATCCAATTAGATTGGATAAATGAAGCAAGGGAGGAATGGAAGAATGATGAAGAATGTGGGCACTTATTCGAAAGTTACAACAAGATTCCAGTACATCTGATACATTTAGCTAGCAAAATGATTTGTTATGGTAGAAAGATCACTTATACCTCTGTAATAATTCCGAACTCAAACAAAAGATTCTTACGGAATTGCACACTTCTCCCTTAGGAGGGCACTCAGGATTTTTAAAAACTTACCACAGGGTTAAGAAGGAATTTTTTTGGGATGGCCTTAAATCAAATATTCAAAAGTTTGTGGCAGAATATTTATTTTTCCAACAAAATAAAGTGGAAACAATTAAGACCCCAGGTCTATTACAACCTTTATCCATTCCAAGGCAATGTTGGGAGGAGGTTTCAATGGATTTTATCACAGGTTTACCCAGGTCTGAGGGAAAGAGTGTCATCATGGTGGTAGTTGACAGACTTACCAAGTATGCACACTTTTGTGCATTATCACATCCATTTAAAGCCAGTACAGTTTCTATTGCATTTATGGAAACAATTCAAAAGCTACATGGAAATGCAAAGATTACTGTAAGTGAAAGAGATCCCATTTTCACTGGAAATTTTTGGACAGATTTATTTTCTTGTCTTGGTACTCAGCTAGCTCATAGCTCATCTTATCATCCTCAATATGATGGGCAAACTGAGATAGTAAACAAATGTTTGGAAGGATATCTTCGTTTCTTTGTATCTGATAAACAAACACAATGGGTCAAATGGTTGCCTCTGGATGAATGGTGGTATAACACTTCCTTCCATACAACAACAAAAATGACCCCATTTATGGCACTCTATGGATATTAGGCACCATCCATCACATCATATTTAAGAGAAAATTCTAATGTTCAAGTAGTGGAACATCACATCGAACATCAACAACAAGTCCTTCAACTCTTAAAGGATAACCTCGTGTTGGCACGGAATAGAATGAAACAACAAGTGAATCAACATCGTAGCGAAAGAAGTTTTGATGTAGGTGATTGGGTATTCCTACAGCTACAACCATATAAGCAAATGTCCCTCAGGCAAGCTAAGAAGGATAATAAATTATCACCAAATTATTATGGTCCGTACAAGGTGTTACAAAAGATTGGTACGATGGCATGCAAATTGGAGCTTCCTACAGCTTCTCGAGTGCACCCAGTTTTCCATGTTTCATGTTTAAAGAAGGTTATAGGAGACAAGCTCCCAGTTCAAACAATATTGCCAGAACTTGATGAGGAAAAAAAAATTATATTGGAACCGGAAGCAGTCACAAAAACAAGAACTCGACAGCTACGAAATCGATCAATTTCGGAGTATCTTATCAAGTAGAAGAACTTATCCACTGAAGATTCCACATGGGAGGATGATAATTTTATACAGAAGCATCTAGAACTACTCAAGCGTTGAGGACAACAATTTTTTGAAGGAGAGTGGCATGTTAGGTCCCTACAATACTAGTGATTACCCCATTACTATTGTAGTTGTATCCCTTATTAATATTGTTGTGCCCCTATTGTCCCCATATTGTTATTAATGTGCCCCATATAATCGCTCTATTGTTATTTTTGTGGCTTTATATTATTATTGTTAGGTTGGTCGGGTTATATTGTGACTCCTTAGACTCCTATATATAGAAAGGAGGTTTTGTCATTTCAATCATCCAAGAATTGTTCATTTGTGTAATGTACAGGAGGTTGCACCCTCGACGAGGCTGAATTTTAAGGCGTTCAACTATCTTTTCTATCTTTTTGTGAGATGGTTTTATAACAGAATGAAATCCCTTATCTAGTTCAATGGAACAAAATTAAAGCCCATATCCAAAGAAGGAAATGAATTTGAGGATGCAAATTGTTATGAAACCAGCTCAAGAAAAGATATAAAAGATAGATCAACGCCTTAGAATTTAGCCTCTTCGAGGGGGCAAACTCCTTTACATTACATAAATGAACAATTCTTGGATGATACAAATGAAAAAACCTCCTTTCTATATATCGGAGTCTAAGGAGTCACAATATAATCCAGCCGACCTAACAATAATAATATAAAACCACAAAAATAATAATAGAGGGATTCTATGGGGTACAGAAATAACAACATGGGGGTAATAGGGGCACAACAATATAAATAAGGGGTATAACTACAATAGTAATGGGGTAATCACTAGTATTATAGGGACCCAACATGCCCCTCTCCTTCAAAAAAGTGTTTTCCTCAACGCTTGAGTAGTTCTGGATACTTCTACATAAAATTCTCATCCTCCCATGTGGAATCCTCAGCGGATAAGTTCTTCCACTTGATAAGATACTCTGAAATTGATCGATTTCGTAGCTGTCGAGTTCTTGTTTCTGTGACTGCTTCCGTTTCCAATATAATTTTTCCTTCCTCGTCAAGTTCTGGCAATATTGTTTGAATTGGGAGCTTGTCGCCTATAACCTTCTTTAAACATGAAACATGGAAAACTGGGTGCAATCGAGAAGCTGCAGGAAGCTCCAATTTGTATGCCATAGTACCAATCTTTTGCAACACCTTGTACGGACCATAATACTTTGGTGATAATTATTATTCTTCTTAGCTTGCTTTAGGGACATTTGCTTATATGGTTGTAGCCGTAGGAATACCCAATCACCTACATCAAAACTTCTTTCACTGCGATGTTGATCTGCCTGTTGTTTCAGTCTATTTTGTGCCAACACGAGGTTATCCTTTAAGAGTTGGAGGACTTGTTGTTGATGTTCAATGTGATGTTCCACTGCCTGAACCTTAGAATTTTCTCTTAAATATGATGTGATGGATGGTGGTTGATACCCATAAAGTGCCATAAATGGGGTCATTTTTGTTGTTGTATGGAAGGAAGTGTTATACCACCATTCAGCCAGAGGCAACCATTTGACCCATTGTGTCTGTTTATCAGATACAAAGCAACGAAGATATCCTTCTAAACATTTGTTTACTATCTCAGTTTGCCCATCAGATTGAGGATGATAAGATGAGCTATGAGCTAACTAAGTACCAAGACAAGAAAATAATTCTGTCCAAAAATTTCCAGTGAAAATGGGATCTTTGTCACTTACAATAATCTTTGGGTTTCCATGTAGCTTTTGAATTTTTTCCATAAATGCAGTAGAAACTGTACTGGCTTTAAATGGATGTGATAATGCACAAAAGTGTGCATACTTGGTAAGTCTGTCAACTACCACCATGATGACACTCTTTCCCTCAGACTTGGGTAAACCTGTGATAAAATCCATTGAAACCTCCTCCCAACGTTGGCTTGGAATGGATAAAGGTTGTAATAGACCCGGTGTCTTAATTGTTTCAACTTTATTTTGTTGGCAAACCAAACATTCCGCCACAAACTTTTGAATATCTGATTTAAGGCCATCCCAAAAAAATTCCTTCTTAACCCTGTGGTAAGTTTTTAAAAATCCTGAGTGCCCTCCTAAGGGAGAAGTGTGCAATTCCATAAGAATATTTTGTTTTAGTTGGGAATTCTTACAGAGGTATAAGCGATCTTTGTACCAAAATGAATCATTTTGCCAGCTAAATGTATCAGACGTACTGGAATCTTGTTGTAGCTTTTGAATAAGTGCCCACACTTCTTCATCATTCTTCCATTCCTCCCTTGCTTCGTTTATCCAATCTGGTTGGATAATAGAAATGTCGCACAACAATGCTTCCACATCCTCATCCTTTCTTGAGAGTGCATCTGCCACCACATTTTGCTTCCCTTTTTTGTAGATGATTTCAAAGTCATAACCCAATATCTTTGAAACCCACTTTTGTTGCTCTTCAGAGGATAATCTTTGTTCTAAAAAGTATTTAAGGCTATCATGATCCGTTTTTACCTTGAAGTGTCTTCCCATTAGGTAGGGTCGCCATTTCTTAAGTGCATGGAGTATTGCCAACATTTCCTTTTCATAAATAGCTTTGCTTAAAAACTTTCCCTTGATTGGACGACTTTCAAAAGCAATGGGTCTTTCATCTTGCATTAGAACAACACCAATTCCATTTCCTGAAGCATCACATTCCACAATAAAGTTTTTTGTGAAGTCCGGTGTAGCTAAGACCGGTGCTTGGCACATTGCCTCTTTAAGATGTTCAAAGGCCTTTGTTGCTTCCAGAGTGCATGAGAATGCATCTTTCTTCAATAATGTTGTTAGAGGTGCTGCTATTCTCCCATAATTCTTAACAAAATTGCGATAATACCCTGTCAGCCCAAGAAATCCTCGCAGATGCTTTATGGATGTGGGAATTTTCTATTCCTTAATGGCTTTAATTTCGCTAGGGTCTACCTTAACTCCTTCATGAGATACAATATGACCCAAATATTCCACCTCCTGGACTCCAAAGAAACATTTGGATCTTTTTGCATATAATTGTTTCTCCTCCAATAGTTGTAGCACCTTGTCAACATGTTCAACATGATCCTTCCAAGACTTGTTGTAGATTAGTATATCATCAAAAAATACTAACACAAATTTTCTAAGGAATGGTTTGAAAATTGAATTCATCAAACCTTGAAATGTTGAAGGTGCATTAGTAAGTCCAAAAGGCATGACCAAAAATTCATAATGACCCTCGTGAGTTCTAAATGTCGTTTTCGGAATGTCTTCAATCTTCATTGTGATTTGATGATATCCCGAACAAAGATCCAACTTGGTGAAGTAAATTGATCCATGCAATTCATCCAGTAATTCATCAATGACAGGAATGGGGAACTTATCTTTAATAGTGAGCTTGTTGAGCTCCCTATAATCCGAACACATGCGCCATGATCCATCCTTCTTGTGCACCAATACTACTGGAGCAGAGAAAGAACTTTGACTTGGTTGAATTATACCAGCCTCTAGCATTTCTGCAACCATACGTTCAATTTCACTTTTTTGGACATAGGGATATCCGTACGGCTTGATGTTTGGAGGAACACTTCCTGGAATCAGATGAATAGCATGATCATGATCACGCATAGGTGGGAGACCTTTGGGAGTCTCAAATACCTTGGAATGATTGTCCAAGACTTTTTGGAGATCTGGAGAAATAGATGATTCCGATGTTGAAACATCTAACGAACATAATTGTGCAATTACACCTCTTTGCTCCTTTTTTAGAAGCTTTGTCATACCATTAGAGATGATTATCTTTCCTGGTTTCCCTGCAATACCCCTTAATTCAAATTCCTTTCCTTCTGTAAAAAATTTGATGAAAAGTTCTTGAAAATTAAAAGCTATTGTACCCAAGGATTGTAGCCATTGGACTCCCAGTACAACATCAACACCTCCCATTGGAATGGAAAGCATTGGGCTAGTCAATACATATTCTCCCATGGATAGCTTGATATTATGGCACCTTCTAGAGCAATTTATTATTCCTCCATTTGCAATCATCACTTGACACTCTGGTGCTGGATATAGGAAGCAATTCAATTCTTTTTCTACCCTACAATGAATAAAATTGTGGGTGCTTCCTAAATCAATCAACACTATTACCTTTTTCTTCTTGATTTGTCCTTCTATCTTGATGGTTTGAGGAGTGGTAATTCCCGCCAATGCATTACAAGATATGGTCGGATTTATTTGTTCTTTATCTAGGCTTTGTTCCTGGAGTATATCTTCTTCTTTTGACCTTTCTTGCTCCTTTTCTTCTTCCTCTTCACAATCTATGTAGAATAATTTCTTCTCAGCACACTTATGGCCTTTAGTGTATTTGCTATCACAACTGTAACAAAGCCCTTTTTCTCTTTTTTCTTCCAATTGTTGTGGTGTCAACCTTATAGGTTGTGGAAGACTAGGAGCAACAACACTTCCGTCTTTATAGTTGTGAGTGGTATGCTTCCTAGTTGCCATAATTTTGCTTTCCATTTTTCTTGCTAACCTGAATGCCTTCTCTAATGAATTAGGTTCCCAAAGGCAAACATCATGTTGGATATTATCCTTTAAAGACCCTATGAACACATCAATCCTATGCTCCTCTGGAATATCTTTTACCCTTATGTTCAATTTTTGGAACTCCTCAATGTGCTCCATTACTGAACCCTTTTGTTTGAGACTTATCAATTGGCTAAAAAAAGTGTTGCTTTTTGTATCTTCATAATGTGCTATCAATTCTTCCGTAAAAATTGCCCAAGTGATAAATTGTTTATGAGAGAAAAGCCATTGATACCATACAAACTGATTTGGTTCCAAATATACAGTGGCCATACGTACCTTTTGTGTGTTTTGTACATTATTGAGATCGAAGAACTGCTCCATCTGTAATATCCATGTGGCGGGATCCTTGCCATCAAACTTATATCGATTTTTGGAATATGGTGGGTCTTCGATCCAACATTAGAGTCTATGGAATCATGATTAACATTACTTTTGTTCACATCATGAGTTTCCTTTACAACCTTTTCACCATTAGTAAGTATTTCTTGTAGAAAATTTGTCAAATCTGACTTCAAATATGCCATGTCTATCTTCAAATCTGTCTTCAAATTTGCCATGTCTATCTTCAAATCTGTCTTCAAATCTATCTTCAAATCATCCATCTTAGATTCCACGCCATTTATCTTAGATTCCATGCCATTTATCTTAGCTTCTGTTAGCTTTTGTGAGCGTGACATTTGTTGCATTTGTTCTTGTAATTTTGATATATCATGTAGCATTTCTTCCTCTTCTTCATGAGTCATACTAGAGCTTTCAGGTTCCTTACTAGGTGTTTGAATTTTCTTTCCTCAGGGCATCAATTACCGATAATAATGCTTTACTATGCCCTTTGAATTCCTTTAAACCAAGCTTACACAAAAATTAAAAAAAAAAACTACACACCTTTTTTCACTTTATAGAAGCCTGATATTGAATCTGATGTATCTCTGTAATTTTGGATCATCCAGTTCTGAAATTGCGACCTATAGTAACCTTCTGTGTCCTCTTTCCAATGCCACAAGTCTGACTCAAATTGGATTCTCCAAGGAAGAGTTATGTGAAATCTCCCACAGTGACTTGCTTTTAGACTAGTTCAGTAGAGCGAACTTGTTGGGTCCCTATAATACTAGTGATTACCCCATTACTATTGTAGTTATACCCCTTATTTATATTGTTGTGCCCCTATTACCCCCATATTGTTATTTCTGTGCCCCATAGAATCCCTCTATTGTTATTTTTGTGGCTTTATATTATTATTGTTAGGTCGACTGGATTATATTGTGACTCCTTAGACTCCTATATATAGAAAGGAGGTTTTGTCATTTGTATCATCCAAGAATTGTTCATTTATGTAATGCAAAGGAGGTTGCCCCCTCGAAGAGGCTGAATTATAAGGCGTTGATCTTTCTTTTCTATCTTTTCTTGAGCTGGTTTCATAACATTTGGTATCAGAGCTTTGGATTCTAGGGTTTCGCTGCTCCAAACAGGTCATCGTGGCATTTTCGCTATAACTTTTTTTCTGTGACGTTTCAGAAGTCGCAACAAAAACCCATTTGAGAAGAAATCATGCGCAACCTTGGGTCCGAATTTCAGAGCTTTTTGCGTCATATTTGCGAAGATATGATCTGTGGAAGTTGGTCTTTTTGCAGACTCCTGAATTACATTCAAAACAGGTGACCTGGGGAAAATCGTCATAACTTTCTCTCTGGGGATCAGATTGAAGTTTTGTAAGATGGTACAGAAAGAGGACAGACTTTAGTTTCTTGTGGGTGTTTTTTATATCCAAAGGTCGAAATAGTGACTCGCGGAACGTCGTACAAGTTAGCTCTACTGAACTAGTCTATAATCAAGTCACTGTGGGAGATTTCGCATAACTCTTCCTTGGAGAATCCAATTTGGGTCAGACTTGTGGAATTGGAAAGAGGACACAGAGAGCTACTACAGGTCACAAGTTCAAAACCAGATGATTGGAAAGTACAGAGATACATCAGAGGCAATATCGAGCTCCTACAAAGTGAAAAAAGGTGTGTAGATTTTTTTAAATTTTTCCTTAAGCTTGGTTTGAAAATTTATTTTGAAGGAATTCAAAGGGCATAGTAGAGCATTATTATCGGTAACTGATGCCCCGAGGAAAGAAAATGAAAACACCTAGTAAGGAACTTGAAATTTCTAGCATGACTCATGAAGAAGAGGAAGAAATGCTACATGATATATCAAAATTACAAGAACAAGTGCAACAAATGTCACACTCACAAAAGTTAATAGATGCTAAGATAAATGGCGTGGAAGCTAAGATGAATGGCATGAAAGCTAAGATGGACAATTTGAAGATAGATTTGAACACAAATTTGAAGACATGCATGGCAGATTTGAAGACAGATTTGACAAATTTTCTACAAGAAACACTTACTACTGGTGAAAAGGTAGTAAAGGAAACTCATGATGAGAACAAAAGAAATGTTAATCATGATTCCATAGACGCTAATGTTGGATCGAAGAATCACCACATTCCAAAAATCGATATGAGGAAGTTTGATGGCAAGGATCCCGCCACATGGATATTACAGATGGACCAATTCTTCGATCTCAATAATGTGCAAAACACACAAAAGGTACGTATGGCAACTTTATATTTGGAACCAAATCAGTTTGTATGGTATCAATGGCTTTGTTCTCGTAAACAATTTATCACTTGGGCAATTTTTACGGAAGAATTGATAGCACATTATGAGGATACAAAAAGCAACACTTTTTTTAGCCAATTGATAAGTCTCAAACAAAAGGGTTCAATAATGGAGCACATTGAGGAGTTCCAAAAATTGAACATAAGGGTAAAAGATATTCGAGAGGAGCATAGGATGGATGTGTTCATAGGGTCTTTAAAGGATAATATCCAACATGATGTGCGCCTTTGGGAACCTGATTCATTAGAGAAGGCATTCAGGTTAGCAAGAAAAATGGAAAGAAAAATTATGGCAACTAGGAAGCATACCATTCACAACTATAAAGACGGAAGTGTTGTTGCCCATAGTCTTCCACAACCTACAAGGTTGACACACAACAATTGGAAGAAAAAAGAGCAAAAGGGCTTTGTTACAATTGTGATAGCAAATACACAAAAGGTCATAAGTGTGCTGAGAAGAAATTATTCTACATAGATTGTGAAGAGGAAGAAGAAAAGGAGCAAGAAAGGTCAAAAGAAGAGGATATATTCCAGGAACAAAGCCTAGATGAAGAACAAATAAATCCGACCATATCTTGTAATGCATTGGCGGGAATTACCACTCCTCAAACCATCAAGATAGAAGGACAAATCAAGAAGAAAAAGGTAATAGTGTTGATTGATTCAGGAAGCACCCACAATTTTATTCATTGTAGGGTAGCAAAAGAATTGAATTGCTTCCTATATCCAGCACCAGAGTGTCAAGTGATGATTGCAAATGGAGGAACAATAAATTGTTCTGGAAAGTGCCATAATATCAAGCTATCCATGGGAGAATATGTATTGACTAGCCCAATGCTTTCCATTCCAATGGGAGGTGCTGATGTTGTACTAGGAGTCCAATGGCTACAATCCTTGGGTACAATAGCTTTTAATTTTCAAGAACTTTTCATGAAATTTTCTGTGGAAGGAAAGGAATTTGAATTAAGGGGTATTGCAGGGAAACCAGGAAAGATAATCAGCTCTAATGGCATGACAAAGCTTCTAAAAAAGGAGCAAAGAGGTGTAATTACACAATTATGTTCGCTAGATGTTTCCACATTGGAATCATCTATTTCTCCAGATCTCCAAAAAGTCCTGGACAATCATTCCAAGGTATTTGAGACTCCCAAAGGTCTCCCACCTATGCGTGATCATGATCATGCTATTCATCTGATTCCAGGAAGTGTTCCTCTAAACATCAGGCCGTACAGATATCCATATGTCCAAAAAAGTGAAATTGAACGTATGGTTGCAGAAATGCTAGAGGCTGGTATAATTCAACCGAGTCAAAGTTCTTTCTCAGCTCCAGTAGTATTGGTGCACAAGAAGGATGGATCATGGCACATGTGTCTAGATTATAGGGAGCTAAACAAGCTCACTATTAAAGATAAGTTCCCCATTCCTGTCATTGATGAATTACTGGATGAATTGCATCGATCAATTTACTTCACCAAGTTGGATCTTTGTTCGGGATATCATCAAATCAGAATGAAGATTGAAGACATTTCGAAAACAGCATTTAGAACTCATGAGGGTCATTATGAATTTTTGGTCATGCCTTTTGGCCTTACCAATGCACCTTCAACATTTAAAGGTTTGATGAATTCAATTTTCAAACCATTACTTAGAAAATTTGTGTTGGTATTTTTTGATGATATACTAATCTACAGCAAGTCTTGGAAGGATCATGTTGAACATGTTGACAAGGTGCTACAACTATTGGAGGAGAAACAATTATATGCAAAAAGATCCAAATGTTTCTTTGGAGTCCAGGAGGTGGAATATTTGGGTCATATTGTATCTCATGAATGAGTTAAGGTAGACCCTAGCAAAATTAAAGCCATTAAGGAATGGAAAATCCCCACATCCATAAAGCATCTACGATGATTTCTTGGGTTGACAGGGTATTATCGCAAGTTCGTTAAGAATTATGGGAGAATAGCAGCACCTCTAACAACATTATTTAAGAAAGATTCATTTTCATGGACTTCGGAAGCAACAAAGGCCTTTAAACATCTTAAAGAGGCAATGTGCCAAGCACCGGTCTTAGCTACACCGGACTTCACAAAAACCTTTATTGTGGAATGTGATGCTTCAGGAAATGGAATTGGTGTTGTTCTAATGCAAGATGAAAGACCCATTGCTTTTGAAAGTCGTCCAATCCAGGGAAAGTTTTTAAGCAAAGCTATTTATGAGAAGGAAATGTTGGCAATACTCCATGCACTTAAGAAATGGCGACCGTACCTAATGGGAAGACACTTCAAGGTAAAAATGGATCATGATAGCCTTAAATACTTTTTAGAACAAAGATTATCCTCTGAAGAGCAACAAAAGTGGGTCACAAAGATGTTGGGTTATGACTTTGAAATCATCTACAAAAAAGGGAAGCAAAATGTGGTGGCAGATGCACTCTCAAGAAAGGATGAGGATATGGAAGCATTGTTGTGTGCCATTTCTATTATCCAACCAAATTGGATAAACGAAGCAAAGGAGGAATGGAAGAATGACGAAGAAGTGTGGGCACTTATTCGAAAGCTACAACAAGATTCCAGTACTTCTGATACATTTTGCTGGAAAAATGATTCATTATGGTACAAAGATCGCTTATACCTCTGTAAGAATTCCCAGCTAAAACAAAAGATTCTTATGGAATTGCACACTTCTCCCTTAGGAGGGCACTCAGGATTTTTAAAAACTTACCACAGGGTTAAGAAGGAATTTTTTTGGGATGGCCTTAAATCAGATATTCAAAATTTTGTGGCAGAATGTTTGGTTTGCCAACAAAATAAAGTTGAAACAATTAAGACACTGGGTCTATTGCAACCTTTATCCATTCCAAGCCAGCGTTGGGAGGAGGTTTCAATGGATTTTATCACAGGTTTACCCAAGTCTGAGGGAAAGAGTGTCATCATGGTGGTAGTTGACAGACTTACCAAGTATGCACACTTTTGTGCATTATCACATCCATTTAAAGCCAGCACAGTTTCTACTGCATTTATGGAAACCCAAAGATTATTGTAAGTGACAGAGATCCCATTTTCACTGGAAATTTTTGGACAGAATTATTTTCTTGTCTTGGTATTCAATTAGCTCATAGCTCATCTTATCATCCTCAATCTGATGGGAAAACTGAGATAGTAAACAAATGTTTGGAAGGATATCTTCGTTGCTTTGTATCTAATAAACAAACATAATGGGTCAAATGGTTGCCTCTGGCTGAATGGTGGTATAACACTTCCTTCCATACAGCAACAAAAATGACCCCATTTATGGCACT
Organism: Pinus tabuliformis; assembly: GCA_031772625.1. NCBI lineage: Eukaryota > Viridiplantae > Streptophyta > Pinopsida > Pinales > Pinaceae > Pinus > Pinus tabuliformis. Next base: position 1,560,388,479 of record CM062804.1, read on the forward strand.
TTATGGGTACCAACCACCATCAATCACATCATATTTAAGAGAAAATTCTAAGGTTCAGGTAGTGGAACATCACATCTAACATCAACAACAAGTCCTCCAACTCTTAAAGGATAACCTCGTGTTGGCACAAAATAGAATGAAACAACAGGCAGATCAACATCGCAGTGAAAGAAGTTTTGACGTAGGTGATTGGGTATTCCTACGGCTACAACCATATAAGCAAATGTCCCTAAAGCAAGCTAAGAAGGATAATAAATTATCACCAAAGTATTATGGTCCGTACAAGGTGTTGGAAAAGATTGGTACTATGGCATACAAATTGGAGCTTCCTGCAGCTTCTCGATTGCACCCAGTTTTCCATGTTTCATGTTTAAAGAAGGTTATAGGCGAAAAGCTCCCAGTTCAAACAATATTGCCAGAACTTGACGAGGAAGGAAAAATTATATTGGAACCGGAAGCAGTCACAGAAACAAGAACTCGACAGCTACGAAATTGATCAATTTCAGAGTATCTTATCAAGTGGAAGAACTTATCCGCTGAAGATTCCACATGGGAGGATGAGAATTTTATGCAGAAGTATCCAGAACTGCTCAAGCGTTGAGGACAACACTTTTTTGAAGGAGAGGGGCATGTTGGGTCCCTATAATACTAGTTATTACCCCATTACTATTGTATTTATACCCTTATTTATATCGTTGTGCCCCTATTACCCCCATATTATTATTTCTGTGCCCCATAGAATCCCTCTATTGTTATTTTTGTGGCTTTATATTATTATTGTTAGGTCGGCTGGATTATATTGTGACTCCTTAGACTCCTATATATAGAAAGGAGGTTTTGTCATTTGTATCATCCAAGAATTGTTCATTTATGTAATGTAAAGGAGGTTGCCCCCTCGAAGAGGCTGAATTCTAAGGCGTTGATCTTTCTTTTCTATCTTTTCTTGAGCTAGTTTCATAACAGAACTTGTACGACATGCCACGAGTCACTGTTTCAACCTTTGGATCTGAAACACACACACAGGAAACTATAGTCCGTCCTCTTTCTACACCTTCTTACGAAATTTCAATCCAATCCCTAGAGAGAAAGTTATGACGATTTTCCCCAGGTCACCTGTTTTGAATGTAATTCAGGAGTCTACAAAAAGACCAACTTCCTCAGATCATATCTCCGCAAATATCACGCGAAAAGCTCTGAAATTCGGACCCAAAGTTCAGCGCGATTTCTTCTCAAATGGTTTTTTTTGCGACTTCTGAAACGTCACAGAAAAAATGTTATAGCAAAAATGCCACGATGACCTGTTTGGAGTAGCGAAACCCTAGAATCCAAAGCTCTGATACCAAATGTTATGAAACCAGCTCAAGAAAAGATAGAAAAGATAGATCAACGCCTTAGAATTCAGCCTCTTCTAGGGGGCAACCTCCTTTACATTACATAAATGAACAATTCTTGGATGATACAAATGACAAAACCTCCTTTCTATATATAGGAGTCTAAGGAGTCACAATATAATCCAACCGACCTAACAATAATAATATAAAGCCACAAAAATAATAATAGAGGGATTCTATGGGGCACAGAAATAACAACATGGGGGTAATAGGGGCACAACAATATAAATAAGGGGTATAAATACAATAGTAATGGGGTAATCACTAGTATTATAGGGACCCAACACAACTAAGTACCTATAGCTTGTAAGAAGCCTTAACTACCTCACTACTACTAGACCAAACATTTAATTTGTTGTTGAATTCTTTCCAGGTTTATGAAAAATCCTTGTGAGGGTCATTAGTTTGTTGTAAAAAGAGTTCTAAAGTACTTGAAGGGAACTCAAGACTTTGGACTCAAATGTACACAGCTGGATGACTTAAGATTGATTACATACTCTAATTCATACTATGATGGAGATAAGGAAAATGGAGTATCCACTTTAGGTTATGTTAAGAGTCTTAGATCAGGAGTTGTCTCCTAGAGGTTATGCAATCAAAAAACTAAAAAAAATTCCACAACAAAGGCAGAATATGTGGTAGATGAAAAAACAGCGAAATAGATTGTGTGGCTCAAGAAAATTCTTGAAGATTTGCAGGAGAAACAAGTGCACTCTACTCCTGTTCTAACTGATAATAATTTTGTAATTAAATTGGCTAATATCCAATATTCCATGATCGAACCAAGCATATAAATACAAAGTATCATTTGATTCGACATCATGTTGAGGCCAATACTATTCACTTATGTCATTGTTCCACAAATGAGCAAATTGCAGACATCTTCACCAAAGCGCTTGGAAGGGAAAAGTTTGAAAGACCCAGAATGATGCTTAGACTTACAAATACCCTTGCATATTAATATGGGAAATGATATCAAAATGAATCAATTCAAGCTTTCTATGAGCTTTGGAGACATAATCATGAAATGGTTGTTTTCTATATTTTCCTAAGATACACACATCACATTGCTTCAGTTTCCTAGGAATAGTTAGAAAACCAATAACAACATTTCTCTTTAATAAATGAATATTGTTCTAATTCAAATGTCTAAATATTACATGCCATAAGAGATTGGATGGTAATGTACCTTCATTATACTGAGAACTGTATGCATAGTTTTGTGTACAAGCAGAGGTTCATTTTAGCCTCAAGATTATTTCTTCTCATATTCATGCTATGACAAGTGTGTTGTCTAATGATTTTCTTACCTCAAATTTTCCATCAAACATATGAATGGAGTGTTATTGCTGGCGACTGTTAACCATAGACAACAAATTTATTCATAGCTCTCGGAGGCAGAGAACAACATGCATAAGAAAGTCAGGGAGTCCAGGAAGTTTGAGACTGATGGTGCAATGTCCAGATTGCTTTAGTCTTTACTTGTCTGCAAAGTAGATTTCTCCATCTACATTGTCACTGAAATATTAAAAAAAAATCATGTGGTAGGTTGTAGTTGCATCAAGCAACCATGCATATTTCCATGAAGAAAATGAAGTATTAAAAAAGTCTTCAGTTACTACAATATTACAATGTGCCACAATATAATGAGAAGATTTAGGTTCTTTACCTTTCCTAGGATCTAGTGTTTTGCCTTTCTCTTCATTTCTTTCTTTCTATATTTTGTCCCAAGAGAGTTTACATGTGGATGCATCATGTCCACTTTCATTGCAACAAATATAATGGAGATTAGGTCTTCCTCCTTGATAATGTTTCCCCCCCTACCTATGTTGTTCTTATTTCCATGTCCTCTTTTGCCACCTCTTCCTCTAGAAGAGTCTTGTGTGTGGTTCTTCTCTATTTGTAAAAGGTACACAAATTTTTTAGAAGACTTAGTAGTTTTCATCCTCCTCCCAAAATCTTTCTCTCTTCCTGCAAACTTCTCCACAAGAGTTTCAAAAGTAATATCCTTAAGTTAGGCACTAGCTTGTAATGATTCAAGATAGTGAGAATAAGTTGGATATAGTTCCTTAACAAAAGCTATGAGAGGGACATCCATTTTAACTCTCATGGATTCTACATCATGCATGATAGTTCTTGATTTCTGAGGCTATGGCAAGGGGATCATCATATTTCAACTCCAAATTGAAGAGTTTGATCATTAGCTGGATACTAGCAAGTTCTGAGTGTGATTCATATAAGTCTTTCAACTTTTTTAAAGCATTAAAAGAATTTCTAATTGGTGTAATCTCACGACTCACCTCTTCATTTACTAATGCAACAATCAAGGTATAAGCCTTGTTTTTCTTGTTCTCCCATATGGAAATCTATTTGTTTGTTGTGGGCTTTGTAGGCAAATTGCCATCTTCTCCTTCACATACAACTTTCCATAGGTCATTGAAAATGAGGGTGTGCCTTATCTTTCTGGATCATTCATGGTAGTTCTCTTTGCCAGTGAGAATTATCGTGCCAATGATAGAGATAAGAGAGTGCATCTTTGCAATGCCTTGTAATATTTATCCTTCCTTCCTTTTTTTGTAGATATCTTCCAGAAGGAGTGTCTACTTAATTATGGTATAGTTTTATAAAAAAAAAGACTATTATTTTACTATATATATATATATATATATATTATATATATATATATATATATATATATATATAACAAAATTGACAGTTCTCAAAAATACGAAGCTCACTAGGGAGTTTTGGAAATTCACCAACAACTCTTCTTTACAGCTCCCATCATAAGTCTCGATTGCACCACTTGTCACAAATTATAGTCGTAATGCCTATCCAACAATATGTTATGGAAATTCAAATTTCCCACCGAGCCAATGAACCTCTTGGTGTTGTAATACCTAACAGATAATTGTGGCTTGAAAGCCTAACAAAATAGGTAACACACAACCTCATTGTGCTAAGTCTGGCATCGTCATGGGTTCGCTTGCATGGTTGAGGTTGAATCTCAAGCGAAACCATAGATTAACTATTATGTTGAGCTAATAAGTTATTATGTTAATAAGGGTTATATTATTCCATGTAGTAGCAGACAATATTGTTCACATTCCATGTAGTAGCAGAAACATTCACATTCAACAATGTATAGGGTGGTTTCCAAATTTATTTTCCATAATGTCCTACATAAAAAAATGCAGTGACAACACACATAAACACAACCAAAGGAATTTACAATGACGTGGGTTTTCATCGAGCATGGAGAAGGGTCGACCATGGAAAAGTGTTGAGCATAATAGAGTAACACATGTTGGATGATAGGTCTAGGTATGATAGTTAGAGGTGATTCATTAACTCTGGCAACGAGAACCTCAATATTAACACTATGCTACCAAAATGTGATGTAAATGGAGAGGATATGGTGATCAACACTTGTTTACAATGACAACTCTGATATATTAGAAGTGTTAGCAACAATCACAACATAGAGCGAAATCATTTTGCAAGAGATGGTGCACAAAATCTATTCGTTTGCAAGGATAAGTCTGAGTGGGAGCATAAAAATGCTAATAGACAAGAGTTATTGAGAAATATGGACCTGTAAATGAAACATGGACCTATTCTCTGATACCATATCAAGCTAGGATGATAACTCCTTGAATTGAATTTTTCCATTAAGATAATTGTCAATATATACACATGGAATGGTGGCTCTTGATATTCATATTACAAGGTCTTTTCATATTCTACATATCCTATTTACATTTGTACAAAATATTTTCCCAATCCCGAAGGATTAGTTGTTGACAATACTAATATTATATTACAATTATTATTATAATACAAATATTTAAATTTAATTATATAATAGATTTAAAAGCATATTAACATAGTCATATAAATTAAATGACTTGTAAATAACTAAGAGACATATATTCATGATATGCATCAAAACACTTACTTCATTATACATAATAATCAACTAAAATTTACAATGCCAAGGGTCAATGTTGTGGCTTATCAATGTTGCATGCCTAAAAACCCACAACTCATTTCTTATTACATGTGTTCATATGACATTTTTTTATTTAATAAATTTAATTAAAAGCACAAAAAAACATAACTACTTTGAAAATAAATCTTAGCCTTTGATTTGTGTATACTAATAACCATATTATAAAATTTTTGAAGGAGATTAAATCCCTACCATCCACTTAATAATTAATAACAATTGAATTAAAATTGTGGACGTCATATTCCAAAATAGACATGTCTATTCACATTAGCTTATTTTTGTGCTATCCTTTTATAATGTAAAATTTAAAAGTATTAATAAATATAAGTTAATTATATATTCCAAAATAAAATATTGTGTTTCCAAATTTTTGGAATGTAAAAGTTAATGGACAAATATAAAATTATTAATGATTAGACATATTTATTTTTTGGAAAGAATTTCAATGTATTAAAAATATTATGAAGTTGTATACATAATATTATAATTAATTTTGTATGACAGCTATATCACGATTCATTTTGTGTATCTATATGATGATTGAGCGCTTCATCTTATATTAATATTCCAAGCATATCACAATGTTGCTTAACCATAGAAATTATGTTTGTTGTCAATCTTACTTAAAAATAATAAATTGTCATAGACCTTGAAGTCTTTATTAAGGGTTGTAACTCTATAAAAATACTATAAGAACTATGAAGAGAGTATTTTTTCTTTATAAGGCTCTAGGAACATGCAAATCTAGTATGATTTCATATATTTATGATTATGTAGGCTACGACCTATATAAATCCTAATGTCAATATAGAACCAAAGTGAAAGAAAATTACCCATCTAAGACCACCAAGTATGTTGTTCATAATAAGTACATTGATTGTTCACTTTTTCTCTCAAACCACGGAAAAAATGCATAACATAGCGAATTTATAGTATAATCCCTATTGCATAGATCCCGTGATAACATAATCATATTATATTTCTCATACATTACATAAGAATCCCACTAAAGAATAAGAAAATGTTGGTTGAAGCATTAAAGTTCTAAAGGGTATGTTTCATCACTCTTGGGCTTGCATTAGGGTAGAGAGAAAGAGATGAAATGAGCATTCTCAAATATTTGGCACTTAAGGTATTGTCACATTAATGCCAATGTTTGTAGAAAGAAGAATACAAAGGTTAAAAATTGTGACAAATAAGAATGCATAAAATTAAGGAAAGGAGAATGAACATAGTAAGAAATCAATGATGTAGAAATTTGAATGAGTAGAAAACCACAATCCTTATTGTTGTAATCCCACTTTTAGGTTTTGTGATATTAACAAGGTCCATTTTGTTAGATTTATACATCAACTTAATCGATAACTTAATATTATTTTCTATATAAACAAAATAACTAACATAGTTTTGTGTGAACCATAGAAAAATTATATGTTATGTTTATGATGAGTTTACCAAACCTATAAAGTATAGTGCATGTAAGTATTATCTATTTGTCTTTTCCCCAAGTATCTATTCTCATAATGTTGATGCCATAAAATACGTATTAAGTGGTTGAGAGGTCAATAAATGTTCTCAAATAATAATAAAATATGAATAGAAATGTTATATACATGTTAGATTTTTCATTCTATTACATACTTTTAGAGAGAGAATATTATGCGAACATGAAGAAAGACAAATGGCCTGATTTCCTTGGGTTCAATCGATTATTCTTTTCTCTTAAAAAATTTGATTGAACCAAATATTTGGGGTGAACCTTCCCAATATGTTTTTAATGTCATTAATATTTTCAATTCTCTATGACCAATTGTTTGAGATTTTTACAAAGAGTAGAGTGGAGGAAACGATACAATGATAGGTTTTCTAGGAATCAATTTGTGATGATGTTTAAGTTTTGCAAAAATACACCATTTGTGAGGACAGCTTATTGGGGTCTTAAGATGGTGTAATATCTATATATATATATATATATATATATATATATATATATATATATATATATATATCTATATATATATATATATATATATATATATATATATATATATATATATATATATATATATATATATATATATATGCATTGGTGTCAATAGTATGGAGGTCTTGTTGGCCATATGCATGTGTGATGAGTGCTTGGTGTTGAATAATTGGTTGATGGTCTTGTATAGTTGGCATTGATTTAAAATTAGTTATGACATGACCTTAGTGGAGATGATGTTGTGGTTTCTGACTTACAGATGGATGCACATGTTGTGATTGGAGATGATGTTGCAGGAGGATTGGATTGTTGCTATGGGTGTTGATGTTGTGTTGTAGATTGGATATGTTGCTATCGCAAGTGGTTGGAGTGTTGCTCTTGGTGTTGCATATGTTTCTACATGTCTTGGAGACATTACATATGTTGCTACATGTGTGAGATGTAGTTTCTTATGTTGGAGGTGCTTCTACTAGTAATGGAGGTTGTTGTATGTCTTGATGTTGCTGTTGCAGGAGTTGGAGATACTACTACAGATGTTAGAGATGTTTCTACAAGTGTCAGAGATTTTGAGGTTACTTCTTGAGGAGCTGGAGGTGTTGGTCTTAGTGCTAAAGTTGGCATAATAGGTATAGCATGTCACTGATTTGTTCTTAGGCTATTTCATCTGTTGCAGACCTATTACAAAGGCTTGGAGGAGTGTTCAAGTGCTGGAGAAGATGATGGATCATGTGGTAGAGGTTCAGAGTTGAGAGGATGATGTTTTTACTGAGTTTTAGCTCTAGTCGCACGCAAGGAGACCTATGAGAGTGACTGGAAGCTTATATTCACATAGAGGAAAGACTACGGGAGCAGTTATAGCCCCAATCAATTTCATAATGTGTCAAGGGTGTGACTGGATTATTTCTCGAGATTTTCTCTGCATTTATTGCATTGTTGAGCTAGTTTTTGGCTTGTTGCGACCTCCTTGATAAAAAAAATCAGTTTATGATTAGAAAAGTTTGGGGGACCTCCAAAATTTGATTAAAGTTGAAAAGATAAAAAATCTAGTGGAGTTAGTGGTTGATTGAGTCAATGAGATGAATCCAGATCAATTCATATGAACATGAATGTCGAGTTCAATAGTTTTGTGTAATTATTGAGTTGAGCATTTGAGTTCATCGGTATATTCGATAAATCTCATTGTTAGTATGGTTGATTATTGAGTGTGTGTTGAGAGAGTGAACTTGGAGAAGACCCTGCAAAGTGTGTCAGATTTATTATGAAGAATTTCTGAAGTAGTCAGCAGTTGTAGCAACAGTGAGTTGAAGTTTGTTTCATCCATATATTTATGCAATGAGTGAGGTGCTGATGTGTGGATTCGAGTAGAGTTTGAGGAGATTGTTTTTTAGCTATTGTGGAGATTTTGGCATGGATTTTTTGATGGCATATAATGTTGAAAATTAGATATTGATTGAGATTTGATGCGAGGTTATTGCAGTTCTCATGTTGAGCAAGTTTTAGGAGTCGAGTCTGAAAATTTATGAAATGAGGCTCGCATGGAGAAATTGAAGGCATGAAGCTTTGAGTAGACAATGAATTGGTGGATTCATTAGAGGGAAGCGTTTTCTCCATCCAATAGGATTTGGATAGTCCAATGGAAGTTGGGAGAGGATCATTGATCGTGGTGGCCTTCAATAGATTGTAGTATGTATATCCGAGAGAGAAACAAGTTCCTATCTAAAAGGACCAACATACTGTGAAATAAGTCGATTCTTCTAGCTCATGGGAGTGAGCTGGTGCATGTATAATTTGCTGAACAAATTAATAAAATAATTGTGCAATGAAGCAACAGCAGGGTGGTTTTTTGTCCAGGGAAGGGTTTTCCACCAGACATCTTGTGTCCATTGTGTGATATATATATATATATATATATATATATATATATATATATATATATATATATATATATATATATATATATATATATATATATAGATATATTTTTATGGTTGCATATTTATTTGTGGTGTTCTAATATCTGGTTATATGTTTCAGTTTATGCATGTTTAAATATTAATTAAATGGAGAAAAAATATTAAAGTGTCTCACTATTGATCCCTCCCCCCTCAGTATTCATCTAGTTTCCAACGATTGGTATTAGAGTGGGACTCTCAAGTACAACTTGATCGCTGGAGAGTGGATCTTGGATATTTTGGAAGATTTTTTCAAAATCTTCGAAATGGATCAACAAGGAATTCCAATGCTTCATAAAGTTAAATTTGCAACCTGGAGGGCAAAGTTGGATTCATATTTTCTATCTCTTGATGAAAATATTTTGTTGTCCATAGAGTATGGAGTTCGAGATTTTTTTGCATGGAATACCAAGATCTAGTAAGTTGTATGTGAAGCATTGTGAAACTACCAAAGAATTTTTGGACAGGCTGTAGAAATTGTATCTTGGAGGAAAATTGATTTTTTTTTAAAATGGAGAAAAAAAACAAAGGATTCTACTTTTATCGCAATAACTAATCAATCCTCCTCTCAAGAAGATGAAGGCACTAGTGATTGCAGTGTTAGATTGAGCATCAATTGCAAATATGATGAGAAATCAAAGATAATGGCACTAGAAGTGGAGATTCAAAGGCTCAAGGATGAAAATAGAGATCAACGAATGCTACTGCAAATTTTTTATTAAAACGAGTGTGCACTAAAAGAATAAATTTCAGATCTGAAATTTCAGCTGCAAGAAGCAATGAAGGATGATATTGGAACAAGGAAGCATTTCAATGAGTTGGAGGGTGAATGCCAAAGTTTGAAGGTAGAAGTGGAGAGGCTCAAAACTAGTGCTCTAACATCTACAAACAAATTAAAAATTGTTGGAGTAGATAGTTACAGAAAAAATAATAAGAACCTCCAGCTATGGATGAAGCAGAAAATAAGAGAAGGAGGCCCATGAAGAACAATAGAATTGGGAAGTGTTATAATTATGGTGTTCGTGGACACATAACAACAATTTTTAGAAATGGAGAGATTAATCTCTCTCATCAAAAGGAGTAGCCAAAGGAAAAGTCACATTATGCATGCATATAAAGGAAATTCCCATCAATCAGGTATAATAGTCCTTTTTATGGTTATTTTTTCTCATGCAATGATTTTGGCCATAAGGCCATTGATTGCAAGGCATGTGCAACCAATAAAAATTAGTTCAACATAAAAGATCAAGCTATTCCTCAATTCCTTGGTCACATTTGATGTTTTTCATGGAATAATATTGGCCATAAGTCCAAGGGTTGCAAGTTTCCCATGCGTTTTAGGAGATCCATCCAGAGAGAGGAGAATATGCAAAGCCAACTACATAAGAAGAAGAAGGATCAACAGATGAAATTTTGGAGGAGAAAAGAGAAACAATGATTTTCCACCAAAACCGAGGCATGTATGGTATTAGGGGGAGCATATAGTTGAATTATGAGTTGCTTATTTATGCATCCATATGGGAAGAATATTAGAAAACAAATCTTCATTTCTAGAGACGCATGTCTTTGGGGGGGTCCTTGAGGTTTGAAGATTTATTTTCGTTTTTTCTCTTTTTTCTATCCCAGTATGTTTTCTAGTTGGAGCCAAATGTACATATGTTGATTATCTTGGAGCATTTATATGTTTTGGTTTTTGTTGATGCTAATGGTGATATTGTAGCCATGCATTGTCAAGGTGTGATAAGGAATCACACATTCAGGGGGAGTATTTCTGCTTCCAAATGGACAATATGTTGGCATTGTTTTAAGGAAATTTGTATTGTTGCTGCCACATATTGCACGTTGGATGAGGTAGTATGGCTGCATGGCATATTTGGAATGTTATTAGTGTTTTCATTGCTACATCATAGTATGCTATATTTTATTTGTTGTTGCCATGGAGAGTTGATGATGTGTTAGAGTTGGCTCATCTAGAGTATATGTGGTTGTTGACGGTGTTGGATCCACCAACATGTAAGGGGATCTCCCTTGTAAGAAGTCCCAATTAAACCTTAAACTGTTTGGTGTAGGAGTCCCAACAGTGGGTCGTATGGTAATTCCTTGACCACGATTTCGCACAGAGGAAAGTAAGATGTCCTTGTTGGTAGCAAGGGTGTGAAAACTACAGTAAGTCAAGGAAGGTGCATGAGAGGTTCTAAAACACTGAGGGTGAAGTGAGTGCGCCCCTTGAAACCTGTAGTAATACGCGGCTTGGAAAGCAACACACGAGCAAAGATGCATCAAAAGCTGGAAATCAAGTTAGCGAAAAATCCAAAGTGATGGTTAAACCAACAACACATTTCAGAAAGATTCATACATACTTATCCAGAATAATCCATACATGCATGTGTAGGAAAGCAAATAAATATATCATTTAGAGTAAACCAGATAGTATAGAATACAATACAACATATGAATGAAACGTGTTGGCTATATTATATTAAGAGGTGTAAGTTCCAGTAATACAATACATCCATGTCCAACCACTACTTCTGATAGCGGAATGTTACAGCCACAACGTCTCCAAAGAGATGTACTAGCTCTGCGTAGTGGAGAAGCAAAGGTTTGTTACAATATTGTCCAAGCTTTCTCTAAGATAGTCCTATTGGAAGCTTGGCCGACCAAAAGCCTTTACAATGAGTTATGAGGTTCTATTTATAGCAAAGGGTGGGATGACCCTTGAGATTCCCATTTGTGACAGTTCATCTGCCCTCATGATTCTTCATCTAGTCTATGATTGTTACATCCAACTATCAACACTTGAACTTCCACTTGACAAGACATTTCCTTACAATGCACATGTGCCCATGTGAGACAAAATGGCTTGAGAAAGCCATGCAAGGCAACACTGACACTTAGTTTGTTGTGGTGAGACCAACTATTTGACATTCTTGTGATGGTGGAGGTGGTGAGCTAATGCTAAGCTTGGTCATCCACGATGGTGTGCATGCGCTCCATGGTGACATCTTGCTAAAGTGAACTCATGCCTCCGTTGCATCTAGGTACATTGGTATGGCTCTTCCATTCAACTCGTCTGCTAGCATGTGCATGGTCTTCTTGGGTGCAGCCAAACCAGAAACACACTCATGCGTAGTGTCTGTGTTGATCTTCTAGTGTGTGTTGGTGGTCATGCACATCAAATGTCAACTACATGTTCAGATCCAATCAGACTTGCTTCTTGTCTTTACCTCGTTGAGTGTGCCAAAGCGGTTAGATCGCATGCATGCGCACAATGATATGCATGTTGTTGAATTCCCTTGCATGTGATCAACAACACCACTCAACATGTCTACTTTGTGCCAACTACGGGGATGGATATATCACTTGTATGGGTGAATTTGCATCCATTTGTGCATGTTGCACCCCCTGTTGTACCTGTTTCTACTGTAACTCATTCTCTCATCTATGCAACTCATGTTCTTCCTTGAGTTGTTTCTTCAGCACATGCAACTCCTTCTCTCTTTCATTCTCTTCTCTCGTGCGATCGTATTGTTGCACCGTCATCTCATAGCCTCAATCTCCAAAGTTTCTTTCATGACAAGTGGATCTGCTCAAGATTGCAATTTTCTTCTGCCATTGTGTTGTCAACAACTTTCCTCTTGCATTCGCCGCATGCATATGTGCTACCTTCTGCTACTGCTAATGGTGCTGCTCATTGTGATGCTAATTGTTGTGATGTTTCTGCCATATTATCTTGATGTCCTTGTCTATGAACAACTTGATGTCTTCATAGGTAGGCAAGCTCATAGACACTTGCTTGGTTGCAACCCACATTGTTCTCTCAACGATGTCCTTTGAATCTACTCTCCTAAAGGCCATTGTACTTGTGCTGCTGAGAGACAGATGAATACCTGCGATGCCTATGGAAATGCAAACACTCATGGCAAGCGATTTGTCAGTTGAAAACCAAAACGAACTTGAGAACTAACATGCAACATACTTGTGTGACTAATCATGAAGGTTGCGAATTTTCCGTTGGGAGGTCAGGAGACTGATTGCAAAAACTGCACAAGGCACAGTCCGGGATATCAGGAGGCTGACTGATTGTTGGAACTATGCAATGCACATTCCAACCTAGCCCACTAAGGACTGAAACTGCTCAATGCGCAATTTCAGTCAGTAGTGACATACAACCAGCAAACTGCATTGCGCAATTTCTGGGGCCAGCGGGACACTGCCTCCAAGAATTGTGCAATGTAAGCCTGGAGGTCAGTGCTTGGCTAGAATTGCACAATTTCTGGATGGAAGGAAGAGCCTTCACTTCCATAAATGTGTAGTGCTATCCGTGCAAGGCGCGGTCCGGGCCAAGGCAGTCCAGTCTAGGCCAAGAAAACCCAGTCCAACCGATGGGCGATTAAAAACATGAGAAGTATGAATGCATGGTGAGATGAGTCCAAACAAGAGTGAATGATTAGTCATGGAAAAAAAAAGTGTAGGATTCGGAAAATAGGAAAGCATGCATGTATGTGAAGTGAGTTGTCGCAATAGTTACCATCCGTGCAAAACAGTGTCATGCATGCGACAACAATGAGATGCAAATGAAAACTGAAATGATGCCAGTACAAGCTAGTATGTATCAAAATGATAGTAGGTGCTCACTGAAATCAATTAGACAACATTCATATGAATCGAAACACAAAAAGCGCTAGAAATGTAGCGCGAGCCATGAAAAATGGGCTTACCCAAAACAACTGAGCCGAATGTGCCAATGACTCCTAGATGCAATGTGGGATGTTAGATCTACAAGATCGATGTGAGGAATGAGCTCTGCAGCATCTGGCTGATGAGTTTTGATAAAATCAAGGTTGCCACGCGCATGCCACAAATCTAGGGAATGAGACATTTGGTGGGAGGTTTCTGAAATGATCCTTGCATGTAACCTCCAACTGCTAAAAGTAGATCCCTGAAATAAGGGATGCCTTTGCATGGTGCCTTGGGAAGAGCAGCCCATGCATGCAAATCAGCTTTTCTCAGTCCCAGAGGGAACTAGTCAACTACACATGCAACAGTCTGCTTTGCTGGGAGGAAAAAATGTGCATTTCTAGGAGGGAGCTGGGCTGGTTGCCCAAAGGGATTGAGCAATTTGTGGGCAGAGCAGCTGACTACTACCCAAAATTACGCAATTTCAGGGTTGAGTAGTCCTGCTGGGAGGAATTCCACAATTTTTCCAATGAACAATGATCGGAAAATTTGCGCAATTCTGGAGCCCAGTAGGGTTCCAGATAGAATTGCGCAATTTCTGGAGGGAAGTTTGGTTTCCCTCTAGAATTGTACAATTTCTTAAGGGCATTTCTCAGCCTGTAACTAGACTAAGTCCGGAGAAACAACTTGTGAGGTGGATGCAACAAGATTTGATGGATAGGCTATCATTCTACAAGAAAAACATTGAAGCTTGTGTACTTGACAAGGCAAGACATGCTGTTGTGAAAGGTTGGTAGGGAGGCTCCAAAACGAAGCCAAGGAAAAATTTTGGAGGGTGTTTGTAGCCGCTACAACAATTGGTGACACACTGGTAGAACTCGAGCTCTCTAAATGGACCTTGTTCATGAAAAGCAAGTCTAACATCTCCGGAAGTATTGTTTAGTTTCTAGTTCGTCTTGGTTTCCACACTTGCTTGATTGTAAGATGTAGCATTTGCCAATCTCTTGGTCGATTGACACACATTCCATGCCAAGGCAACATAGTTGTTTTAATTGGGGTTGAGGGGTATATTGGTGCACGAACAACATAGTCGTTAGAGTCTTAGTTTCATCTCTAGTGTTGCTCTGTTGCCAGCAGGCCTGGACAGTAACTCGGCGGAGTCACACAGGAATACAAGCATGGCTCCGCTGCGAGTGAAACTGATTAGTGCCTCAGTGGAGTTACTTGCATCACCTCTCTTCACAAGAAGCCTTTCTCTTCTTTTTCCTTATTCATTTTTCATTTTTTCAAAATTTTTTCACTTTTTCATTTTTTCATTTTTCATCTTAATAACCATGCATAGCACTTATTCATTTCAGAGGTGGAAGAGGGATCTCGACTTATTGAGACTAGAAGAGGTTGTTCCTTCAGAGAAGTAGTTTATGTATAACTCTGACATGCTTGTTAAGGTTTTCCCCCTCACCTTACTCTACTTGACTGACCCGACAAGGATTAACCCAAAATAATTGGCTAGAGTAGGTGATACTAGTTAGCCTACAAGCATTGTGTTTTCACCAAGGTTCACTTCGAATAGTACGTATTTTCCATTGATGTATCATGGACTGAAGAAAACAATTTCTTACATAAGAGAGCGGACAAAAGATAACCAAATGTGTATAGGTGTAAAAGTCATCTTGTACTTTACCTAGCTACTTTAAGGAGTCACACATGGTCCATGCGAAACTAACCTACAGACAATAACAAGAAAACAAACCAAAAAGTAAAGCAAGAAGAAAAATAAAATGTGGAAGAAAAGTGAGGAAGAAAACAAACACACAAAGAAAGAAGCAAACATTTATGCAAGCGAACAACTCAAAAGAAAACACTACTCATACTCCTAAGCTAATAGTGCATGGGTCATCTCACGTGAAGTGATACTTCCAATGCAACCACTGGTGCATTGGTTGACCCATGTTGGTGAAGGAATGGTTTGCGAACATCGCATCTGAACAAACCAACAAGAATGAAAGATATAACGACGAAGACAAGCACACTCTGAGCTTACAAATGACCAAAAAATAGAGATGAGTGAAAGTGCATCACCTGCACTATGTGTAGATGTCGAGTGTATGAATTCTCTTGACTGTGACATAAAAGGAAACGTGAGAAAGGTAGACAAGTTAAGTTGTTCATGTGTTCTTGTTGTGTAATATTCCTCCAAAGCATGAGCAATGGGATCGTGTAGTTCGAGTGGAGGAAGTGAAATTTGGGTGTTTGTTTGATCTTCAATGCAATGCAGAGAGTGATGAGGAGCCTTGAATGTTTCAAAAATTTCCTGACTAGAAGTGAAATCAAACTCAGGGCAGTGAGGGCCTAACATAACCATCAGCATGGGCTGAAGTGCTTCGACAGTCTGCGAGGTTTCGACTTTGTTGATAGATAGATCATCGTAGTCCAGTGTCTTAGACAGATTAACAACAATTGAAACAACACCAAGATTAGAAAATTCAGGATGTTTGTTGGCATCCTCATGATTTGATGAATTGGGTAGAGGGGTAGATGAGAAGAAAAGATGTTCACCCTCTGTGTTTTCAGAAATGACAGATGACAAATTGGACAGATTTTCATAGGAACATGTGTCCTCTCTACATTGTGATGACAGTCTGACATCTGACGTGTCCTATGAATTATTGGAAGTAGAAACATCCAGAAATGGGTTTTCACAGGGGAAATCTATAGTGGCAGAATCACAAGGGATGTCAGGATAAAGAGGATGATGTGCAGATGGAAGGGATTCATCCTTCACCACAAGTTCTTCTTTAGATTCTCGCGCACACTCATCATGAATGATGGTGCAGGTTGGATGCATAATACCAACTCTGTCGACAACTTGATCCTTGTTCGCAATAGGTGAGGAGTCTGGAATGGAATAACACAAGATGGTACAATCCAGAGGATCAACAGAACGCAGGGGCGGAGGTTGAGGGAACGAATCCACGTGACAACCAACAAGGTGGCAAGTCAAATCTACGTAGATATCAATATTTACCACATCACTCCACAGTGGTGGAGCTATTTGATGAGGTGAAGGCAGACAACCACTTTTGAAAACAACTGTGCCTACCTATGATTGCACAGCTCCATTGTCGAAGTGTGTTGAGCCAGGTTTGGATATGTGAAGAAGATACTCAAATCTTGCATAAATAAATTCCCAATCAATTTCATCTTCGGGAAATCAATCTGAAAGATTACAAAAGCATGTGTAAAACTGATCAATGGATTCATTGGGTGCTTTTCGTAATTTCAGAATTTCTTGATCGAGTGCTTTATGGTTAAAGTGATTGAAAGCATGGTCTATCTGTGTGACCAAATGAGCAAGAGAATAAATATATTTTTCAAGAAATGTGGCACAACAGTGCATCGGGTGCCCTCGAAGCATGTAGACAAACATTGTGCAGGTCATGTATTTTTCAAAGATTCGCCTACAACGTCAACCGCGTGCCTAACCAAGGCTAAGTGGCCTCCACCATCAAATGTTTTATGTGACAAGTTATTCAAGAGATTTTCCGAGATAATGAAGTCGTTTCCATAAGACATACACTCCGTAAGAGAAACTTTGTAGTTAGCCATGATAGATACATAGAGATTAAAAATAGATGTGAGGACTTAGCTTGTCATCTAGCCCTTCTTCTAGCACCAAAATGTTGATGGTGCTGGACCCGCCAACATGTAAGGGGATCTCCCCAGTAAGAAGTCCCAATTATACCTCAGACAATTTGGTGTAGGAGTCCTAGTAGTGGGTCATATGGTAATGCCTTGACCCTGATTTCACACAGAGGAAAGTAAGGTGTCCCTATTGGTAGAAAGGGTGTGACAACTATAGTAAGTCAAGGAAGGTGCATGAGAGGTTCTAACACACTAATGGTGAAGTGAGTGCACCCCTTGAAACCTGCAATAGTACGTGGTTTTTAAGGGAAAACACGAGCGAATATGCATCACATGATGGAAAGCAAGTTAGCGAGCAATCCAAAGTGATAGTTAAACCAACAACATATTTCATAAAGATTCATACATACTTATAGATAATAGTCCATACATGCATGCGTAAGAAAACAAATACATATATCATTTAGAGTAAACCAGATAGCATAGAATACAATCCAACATATGCATGAAACATGTTGGTTCTGTTATATTAAGAAGTGTAAGTTCCAGTCATACAATATGTCCATGTCTAATCACTAGTTCTGACAGCAGAACATTATAGCCAGAACTGCTTGCTCCTCCAAAGAGATGTACTAGCTCTACACAATGGAGAAGCCAAGGCTTGTTACAATACTATCCAAGCTTTCTCTAAGATAGTCCTATCCGAAGATTGGATGACCAAAAGCCTTTATAATGAGTTATGAGGTTCTATTTATAGCAAAGGGTGGGGTGACCCTTGACATTCCCCTTTGTGACAGTTCATCTACCCTCATGACTCTTCATCTACTCTATAACTGCATCCAACTATTGACACTTGAACTTCCACTTGACAAGATGCTTCATTACAATGAACATGTGCCCATGTGAGACAAAATGGCTTGAGAAAGCCATGCAAGACATCATTGACACTCGGTCCATTGTGGTGAGACCAACTCTTTGACATGCATGTGATGGTGAAGGTGGTCAGCTAATGCCAAGCTTGGTAGTCCATGATGGTGTGCATGCGCTCCATGGTAACATCTTACTGAAGCGAACTCTTGCCTCCGTTGCATCTGGGTGCATTGGTATGGATCCTCCATCGAACTCGTCTACTAACATGCACATGGTCATCTTGGATGCGGTCGAACCAGTAACACACTAATCCATTATGTCTGTGTTGATCTTCCAGTGTGTGATGGTGGTCATGCGCATCAACTATCAACTACATTTTCACCTCCAGTTAGACTTGCTTCTTGTCTTTTCCTCGGTGAGTGTGCCAAATCGGTTAGATCGCATGCATGTGCATAATGACATGTCTATTGTTGAATTCCCTTTCATGCAATTAACACCTACAATCACCATGTATGCTACATGCCAGCTTCCGCGATGGATCTATCACTTGTATGGGTGCAGTTTCATCCATCTATGCATGTTGCACCCCCTGCTATACCTATTTTTGCTGCAACTCATTCTCTCATCTATGTAGCTCCTATTCTTCCTTAAGTTGCTACTTTAGCACATGAAACTCCTTCTCTATTCTGTTCTCTGCTCTCGTGTGATCGTCTTATCATGCCATCACCTCATAGCCTCAATCTCCAAAGTTGCTTTCATTACAAGTGGATCTGCTTGAGATTGCAACTCTTTTCTACCTCTGTGTTGTCAACAACCTTCTCTTGCATTCGCTGCATGCGGGTGTGATGCCTTCTGATGCTACTGATGGTGCTGCTCGTTGTGATGTTGCTAGCATATTATCTTGATGTCCTTATCTACAAAAAAATTGATGTCTTCATAGGTAGGAAAGCTCATAGACACTTGCTTGGTTGCAACCCACGTTGTGCTCTCAATGGTGTCCTTTGACTCTGCCCTCCTGAAGGCCATTGTACTTATGCTGTTGAGAGGTAGATGAACACCTATGATACCTATGGACATGAAAACACTCATGGCGAGCAATCTATCATTCGAAAATCAAAACGAACTTAAGAACTAACTTGAAACATACCTGTGTCGCTGATCATGAAAGTTGTGCAATTTCCACCAGAAGGTCGGGAGACAGACCTCCAAAACTTCCCAAGGCACAGTCCGAGCTGTTAGGAGGTTGACTGACTACTGGAACTACACAATGCACAGTCCAACCTAGCCTGTTGAGGGTTGAAACTGTGCAATATGCAATTTGAGTCAGTAGTGACATGCAACCAACAAACTACATTACGCAGTTTCTAGGGCCAGCGGGACACTGCCTCTAAGAATTACGCAATGCAAGCCTGGAGGTCAGTGTTTGGATAGATTTGCATAATTTATGGAGGGAAGGAAGAGCCTTCACTTCTAGAAATGGATAGTGCTAGCTGTGCAAGGCACGGTCCAGGACAAGCAAGCCCGATCTGGTCCAATGCAGCGCAATCTAACCGAAGGGCGACTGAAATCATGAGAAGTTTGAATGCATGGTGAGATGAGTGCCAACAAGAGTGAATGATAATTCATGCAAACATCAAGTGCAGGATTCAGAAAATAGGAAAGCTTGCATGTGTGTGAAGTGATTTGCCACAACAGTTACCGTCTGTGCAAAAAGATGTCATGCATGTGACAACAATAAGATGCAAATGAGAACTGAAATGATGCTAGTATGTATCAAAACGACAACAGGCACTCACTGAAATAAATCAGACAACATTCATATGAATCGAAACACAAAAGCTCTAGAAACGCATTGCGAGCCATGAAATGTGGGCTTACCCCAAAACAGTTGAGCTTAATGTGCTGATGACCCCTAGATGCAATATGGATGTTAGAGCTAAAATATTGATGTGAGGAATGAGCTCTGTAGCATCCAATTGATGAGTTTTGATCAAATTGAGGTTGCGATGCGCATGCCACAAATCTAGGGAAAGATACACTTGGTGGGAGGTTTATGAAACGATCCTTACATGTAACCTCCAACTGCTAAAAATATATCCCTGAAACAAGGGATGCCTTTGCACGCTGCCTTGGGAGGAGAAGCCCATGCATGAAAATCAATTTTACTCTGTTTCGGAGGGAACTAATAAACTCAACTTCTCATGAAAAGTCTATTCAGCTGGGATGAAAAAATACACATTTATGGGAGGGAGCTGGGTGGATGCCTAGAGGGATTGCACAATTTCCGGGAAGAGCAAGTAACTGTTGCTCAAAATTGCGTAATTTCTAGATTGAGGAGTCCTGCTAAGAGGAATTGTGCAATTTTTCCAGTGAAAAGTGACAAGCAAATTTGTGCAATTTTGGAGCCCAACAGGCTGCTAAACAAAATTGCGCAATTTCTGGAGGGAAGGCTAGTTCCCCTCTAGAATTGTGCAATTTCTTGAGGGATTTTCTTAGCTTGCAGCTGGACTAGGCATGGAGAAATAGCCCGTGAGGGGGATGCAAAAATATTTGATGGATAGGCTGTCAATCTACAAGAAAAACAACGAAGCTTGTGTACTTGACAAGGTAAGACATGCTGCTGTGAAAGGTTGGTAGGGAGGCTCTAAAATGAAGCTAAAGGAAAATTTTGGACGGTGGTTGTAGCCACTACAACACTTTATGACACACTATTAGAAATCCTACTCTTTGAATGGACCTTGTTCATGAAAAGCAAGTCTAACACCTTAGGAAGTATAATTCAATTCTCCGTTCGTCTTGGTTTCCACACATGCTTGATTGTAATATGTAGCATCTGCTAATCTCATGGTCGATTGAAACACATTATAAGCCAAGGGAACACAATTGTTTTGACTGGGGTTAAGGGGTATATTGGTGCACAAGCAGTATAGTCGTCAGAGGCTTAGTTTCATCTCTGGTGTTGCTCCATTGCCAGTAGGCCTAGACTATATCCTGACAGAGTCACACAGGAACACAAGCATGGCTACACTACCAGCGAGCCTGGTCAGTACCCAAATGAAGTTACTTGCATCACCTCTCTGCATAGGAAGCCTCTCTTTTTTCTCCTTATTCATTTTTCATTTTTTCAAACTTTTTTCACTTTTTCATTTTTTCAGTTTTTCATCTTCATAACTGTGCATAGCACTTATTCATTTTAAAGGCAGAAAATGGATCCCGACTTATGAGAGAAGAAGAGGTTATTCCTTTAGAGAATTATTTTATGTATACCTCTAACGTGCTTGTTAAGGTTTTCCCCCTCACCTTACTCTACGTAACTGAGCTGACAAGGATTAACGCAAAACAATCGACTAGAGTAGGTGATACTAGTTAGCGTGCAAGCGTTGTGTTTTCACCAAAGTTCACTTCGAATAGTACGCATTTTCCATTGATCTATCATGGACTGAAGACACCAACTTCTTACATAAGATAGTGGACAAAAGATAACCAAATTTTGATAGTTTTACAAGTCCTCTTGTACTTTACCTAGCTACTTTCAAAAGGTGCACACGGTCCATGCGAAACTGTCCTATGGAAATAAAAAGCAAACAAACCAAAAATTAAAGCAATAAGTAGAAGAAAATGTGGAAGAAAAGTGAGTAAGAAAAGAAACAATCAAGCAAAAAAACACACAAAGAAAGAAGCAAACATGCATGCAACCAAACATCTCAAAAGAAAACACTACTCCTACTCCTAAGCTAAAAGTGCATGGGTCATCTCATGTGAAGTGATACTTCCAATGTAGCCACCGATGCATTGGTTGATCCATGTTGGTGAAGGCATAGTTTGCGAACATCGCAGTTGCGCAAACCAGCAGGCATGAAAGATATAATGATGAAGACAGACACACCTCGAGCCTACAAACGACCACTGAACATAGATGAGTGAAAGCACATGACCTGCACTATGTGGAGCTGCCATGGTGTTGTGCTACACTGTGTGCAGATGTCGAGTGTGTGCATTCTCTTGACTGTGGCATGAAATAAAACATGAGAAAGGTAAACTACTTACATTGTTCATGTGTGCTTGTTTTGTAAGATTCATCCAAAGCATAAGTGATGTGATCATGTAGTTCAAGTGGAGGAAGTGAAATTTGGGTGTTTGTTTGATCTTGAATGCAAAGGAGAGAGTGATGAGGAGCCTTGAGTTTTTCAACATTTTCCTAACTGAAAGTGAAACCAACCCCAGGACAATGAGGGCCTGACATAACCATAAACTTGGGCTGAAGTTCTTCGACAATTTACAGGATTTCGAATTCATTGACAGATAGATCATCATAGACCAGTGTCTTAGATAGATTAACAATGTTTGAATCAACACCAAGATCAGAAAATTTAGGATGTTTTTCGAGACATCCTCATGATTTAATGAATCGGGAAGAGGGGTAGATGAGAAGCAAAGATTTTCACCCTCTGTGTTTTTATAAATGACAGATGAGAGATTGAACAGCTTTTCGGAGGAAGATGTGTCCTATCCACACTGTGATGAAAAAATGACATCTGACATGTCCTATGAATGATTGAAAGTAGAAACATCTGGAAATGGGTTTTCATAAGGGAAATTTGCAGTGGCAGAATCATAAGGGATGTCAGGATAAAGCAGATGACGTGCGGCTAGAAGGGAGTCATCCTTCACCGCAAGTTCTTATTTAGATTCCTGCACACACTCATCATGAATGATGGTGCAGGTTGGATGCATATAACCAACTCTGTCGAAAACTTGATCCTTGTTCACAATAGGTGAGGAGTCCGAAATGGAAGAACACAAGACGATACAATCCGAAGGATCAACAAAATGCAAGGGCAGAGGTTGAGGGAACGAATCCACGTGACAACCAACCGGGTGGCAAGCCAAATCTATGTAGGTATCAAGGTTTCCCACATCACTTTTTTGCTTATTTGGGTCTGACCTAGGTTCAGAGTTGATTTAGCCAAACAAATCCTGGTACTACTAGTCGTTTTGGCAACAGTTCGTGAAGCGCGGATTGAGGTCTCACTCAAAGTTGTATGGGAGGGTGCTAGAACCAGGTTTCCACACCCTAGAGATGTCTGATGAGTTCAATTGGTTCACGGTTCGACCCTGTGCGCACGTCGCTACACGCACTTTCCCGTACCTCGCAGCCTGAGATGTTGCCTTTGCACAACCCTACTGAAGAGATGAACGCTGCGCTTCTATGTTATTACCCAATACTTCACTGATATTCCACTTTCAGTTGATTAACTTAGCCTACTTGCATGCTTTAATTTATAATTAACAAAATAAATCATTCATACAGGTGCGTGGAGTAAATAAACAACATATTTGCAACTTATATCAAACATGCATTAACCCAAGAACAGATACACAAATTGGTAACAAAACTTCTCTTTATTAATTTCTTCCTTGGTTATAGACTCGACTCCGCCCTGCGCACTCAGCTGTAGGGGTCCGCACACTCAGCTGTGGACTACTAGGCCTCTGCGCACTTAGCTGCAGAGCCTTCTCCTACTCCACGACCCAAAGACAGACTTAGTCACTTAGACTCTTTTTCTTCTCTTCACTACTTTGCTGCTATCTTTTACAATTAGAGCCTTGCTCTATTTATACAATCCCATGGTCCGCAGACCATGGGTAGGTCGACATTACATTATAAAACTAGGGTGGAAAACCCTGTGACTCTATCATATATTTCGCGCTCCGCGCCCGCACTTCGTGGAGTCTTTACAACAATATCAAGTCAAAACTTGGTCTTTGAGCCCCAGAACATGCCTTGCAGGGATTCCATGCCCAAAAGGCCCCCAACACAAACATCGTGACTTGCCCTCGAGTCACTCTGTCGGTGCAGTGATCTTTGCACAGAGTCCCTCCAACTATTCTCGAACTGTGTTGAGGTCAGCAATGCACTCAGCTGCTTGTTGTTCCTCTATGTCTGAACTGTTTCCATACATCTGAACCAGTATCTGCTGCATATGTTTATATTCCCATGCCTTTTTCTGGTTCCTTGGTGCGTGAAGACTATGCTTCTATCGGCTAGTCAGATAGTCAGCCCACCTACATAGGGCTTCAAGCAACTGCCATTCACCTTGCCTGGGAAAGGTTCTCCATTTAGTTTGACCATCTATACTACGCCTCCGTCTGTGACCTCCTTAACCATGTATGGTCCCAGCCAACGCATTCCGAACTTTCTCGGGAATTTTTCAAACTTACTATCATACAACAGCACTAAATCATTTACCTTGAAGGTGCACAACTTAATATGGCGATCGTGCCAGGACGTTTCATGCTTCTTTTGTACCTGTTGATGAAAACCAGCCAAGAACCATTCCTCCTCAAGTTCTTCCAATTGCACAAGCCTTTCTTCCAGAGCTTCGTGGTCTTTCATACCTATGAGCGCGGCTATTTGTAGACTAGGCATAATAAACTCCATTAGCATGACAGCTTCCATGCCGTAAACTAACTGGAAAGGTGTTTGTTCCATCAGATTCTTGCATGTTGTCCTGTAAGCCCATAGCACTACAGGTACGCATAGGTCCCAATCGCTTCACTGTGTGTTGGACACTTTGGTTAGCACAGTCTCCATTATTTTGTTGAATGTTTCTATTGTCCCATTGGCTTGTGGGTGATATGATGTGCTTTTTTGATGATGCACCTGGAACTCTTCTGTGAGCGCGCTGATGGTTTCATTCAAGAAATGTGTACCACGATCACTCATTAAGATCTTCGGACATCCAAATCGGGTCAACACGTGTTCAAACAAAAACTTCAGAACCGTAGCGGCCATGCAGTCTTTGACCGGCTGCGCTTCCACCTATCATGTCAGGTACTCCATCGCAGTGATGATGTAACGCACATCCGGTTTTCTCTGAGGTTTGGTAGGTCCCACAAAGTTGATTGACCATTTCTTGAACGGTTGCAGTATCATTTGTGGATTCAACAGCATGTCATCCCTCCATGATGGTTTTCCAGTCCTTTGAATCACAAACCTTACAGTGTGTTTTTGAATCTTGGTGAAGGGTTGGCCACCAAAACCCTGTGCGAAGAATCTTTTGTGTGGACGATCATCTTGCATAGTGTCCTCTTGCAGCACCCCCATGTGCTTCCACGAGGATCTGACTTCTTTCAAATTTAGGTACGTACCTTCGCAATATCTCATCATTGCCCATTTTATATAGGTTCCTTGCGATGACAGAAAAATTTGGTGCGTGCACCACCAATTCCTTCTTCTGTTGGATAGAGTATTCCTTCAGCACAGTCCTTGTTGTCACAAAGTGGATTAGATCTTTGAAGTGCCCATCCATGACACGCACAACAAAGATCTGTGTGTCAGGTAATCCTTCCTCCAAACTAGTAGGTTCCTCACCTGTCTCAATACGTGACAAGTGATCGAGTCTCGTGTTCAGGCATCCAGGTTTTACCACGACCTCAAAATCATATTCTAGGAACAATAAGAGCCACCTACATATGCACCCCCCTAACATAGGCTTATTGACCAAGTAAATTAGCACGGAATGGTCTATATACATCTTGAAATGTCCTCCTAGCAAATAGTGCTAGTATTTTTGGAGTGCGTACACCATCGCCAATCCCTCACACTAGGTTGTGGAATAGTTCTTCTCGGCTTTGGACAATGTATAACTTGAAAATGCAATAGGGTGATCCAAGCCTTATCCACCCTCTTGTGTGAGAATTGCTCCTAGCATGGTACATGACACATCAACATGGACATGAAACTCCACATCCCATTTTGTGAAGACCATGATTTGAGCGGAGGCCAATTTCCCCTTTATGACATCTAGGCTCTTCATACAATCATCATTCCAACAAAATGTGACATCCTTTTTCAATAGTTCCTCCATCAACGTGGTGATTTGGGCATACTTCCTGTAGTACCCTGTGTGTCCCAAGGTAGCACGCAACTGTTTAACACTTTGCGATGCTTCCAAATTTAGAATCACTACAATCTTCGTGGGGTCCACCATCAGTCCCTATTTGCAGACCACATGTCGCAACAAGTTCTCAAAGGGAAGAAGGAATGTGCACTTCTTAAGGTTCAGCGCAATCTAGTGTCGTCGACAAGTATCCAACATCAAGCATAAGCTTGCTACGTGGTGCTTAACCAATCCAAAGATAGTCTAATCATCCAGATAGACCTCCAGGAACTTGTGGTTGTATTCTTTGAATGTGGCAACAATGATGTGTGAAAAGATGGTTGGCACGTTCTTTAACCCAAACGACATAACAATGTATTGAAAGAAGCCCCATTCCGTTGCGAAGGTCATCTTACTTCCATCATCCGGTGTGATTTTGATCTGGTGGTACCTTGAGAACCTATCCGTGAAAGAGTATGCTTCTTGTCCACCAAAATTTTCCAATACTTCATCTGTGAACGCTATTGGGAATGGGTCGTGTACACAAGCATCATTCAAACTCTTGAGGTCCACGCATATTTTTATCTTGCCCTTTTGCTTTTTCTCCTACACTACCATAGGGTTCACCCAATCAGATTCTTCCACCAGCTCAATAATTTTGGCTGCGAGCATTTTGTCTAGTTCTACGTAGACCTTTTCCTTCTACTTCAGATTCAAGGGGTAAGGCCTCTACTTAAATGGCTTCACATCGGGTTTTAAGGTGATCTTCATCATCCCTAAGTTGCCAACGATCCCTTTTAAGTCCGTAATGTTGGTTGGCAATAAGTCTTGGTACTCGCGGAGTAACTCAGTGACCTTATCGACCATGGCATCATCCCAATAATCACCGAGCATTGCATATTTTGGTCCAGTGTCCGTCCCAATGCTTACCTGCTTCGTTTTTAATGGTGCGGTGATGTGAGGATCTTCAATCAATGGTCCTCGAACCTCGCGATAGCCTTCAATTTCTGGAATGTTAATTTTCTGTGGATCCTCATCATCCTCATCAATATTTACATTGTAACACTCTAGTGCACAACTCAATTGGGTCGCCCATTTCGGCTGAAGCACTTCCATTGGCTCCTGTGGTATTTTGAAGATAGCTGCTTTTACTGCTTGTATACCATCATCAAAAATATCCCACCAACGATCCTCAAATGTGAAGTTTAAGAGGAATTCTTCACGCAAGATATCCCATTTGCTCGTGCCATGGTGGAGCTCCGTCTCAGTATACCAATTCATGGGTATGATATCCAGGGTATGAAAAAACAGATGCACCCACTCAAGTTGTGGCTCTTCCCCATAGGCCTTGGTCCATTTCACGAGGTGTGCACATGGATCATCCCATCTGTCATACTTTTCCGTTAGCTGCATCTGATGTTTCCCAAATTGTAGGCACATCATCCTTCTGCATTCCCATCAGTCCTCAAAATTCTGATAGTGCGTACCCCACCACCTTGTGAGCATAGCATGCAGTGCCCATTTAAAAGTGTCGAAATGCTATTGTTCCAGTACTTCTTTTTCAAACTTGTTCAGGAAATCATCCACATCGTTCAAACCGTTATACATAGGCAGATCTCTTGCTTCCATTTCTCCAATGTAATGACCTTATCATCATGTTGCAGTTGAGTGTGGTTACCTCGTGTAACCAGTTCTGCCATCGGTCTATTTCCTCATCCGAATCTTATGTGCACGAGCTTTTGCACTCCCACGAAATCCTGCCATCCACTGTTTGATTCACCCAGTCCTACTCTTGCGTGATTATCTTGTGGATACAGTCTAGATTGTCGTCGTTGTCGCAATCGTGCACCAGCTCTATGTAGCACGATCCTTTCGCAGGGTCTAAAGGTACCACTACACGTAGTGACTTTTTCTCAAAAATAATCTTGCGCTTCATTAGATTTATCACTCCATTCATGTCAGTGGCCCAATCTATTCCCAGTAGAACAGGATAGGGATTGTTGTCATCAACAATCTCTATCACTTCGAAATCTACAAGTGCGCTCACACCTTCGATATCCACCGTTATTCCTTGTAGTCTCCCCATTGGTAGGATCTTTTGCTGGTTCGCCATTCACAATTGAATAGGAGATCATTGTAACGCAGGCCTGCCCATGCACTCCCATGTCTGCTTTGGTAGGACGTTCACATTCAATCCTAGATCCAAAATCACTTGATCCATCTCATATTATCCAATTTGCGTAGTCAATCTCATCTCCCTTCTTGTTCGTGTTGTGTGCTTCCCGAGCTTCCGAACTATGTGCGGTTCTCCTGACCCGACGCATCTAGTGATGATTTCTTGCAGTCCCTTCATAGCCTTGTTGTTGCGCAACAACTTCATGCATGTCTCCAGAAATATAGTGAGCATTGATGGGTCCATCTCTGGTTCCATTTTGTCTTTACTACCTGAAGTGGAGTCCTCTGTGAAGCTCTTCTTAGCTTCCATGAATGTCTCCTTTGCACACTCCAAATCAAATTCTAGTTCCTTTTTTGGGGCCTTGTGAACCCAGGCACTCTCTTTGGGCTACTTGTCCTTATCATATCCTGTCATGATACCACTTCGGATAATGATGTTTACATTCGGATCCTCCTCACGCAACTCAGACCTCATCATTTGTAGGTTCTGAGTCGGGGGAGGTTGGAGTGCTCCTTTATTACGCAACCTCGCTATTAGCATGGGACAGTCCTCCATCTCATGATCAAACAAGGTACAATATAAGCATGATGGTCTCGTCGGATTTGTACAATCGCAGGCAAAGTGCCCTGGCCCTCTACGATTGTAAAAGATTAGTTGTTTACGACCCCTTCCTGGCCCCATTCCACCTCGACCTCATCTGCACCCCTGAAATCCAGTGCTTGCAATCCCTACATTTTGATCGAGGGCTCATGTTTCAGTCTGAACTTTGTAGTTAGGAGTCTGATACATCATCAGTTTATAACTTCTACAGGTACGATCATCATGGCCTACTAACCTGCAAAAATTATAGAACAATTGTTGGGATGTCTGCGTATACTTTTGTAATAGATAGCAATTATCTGTAGCATGCTTCCCTCCTATCTGACAAATCACACACCATAGTGCAGGTGCCGCGCTCGGTCCTACTTGTGCCTCTGGTCTCAATGGCATTGACCCTCCTCCTATCAGGTAGTTTGTGAAGACTAGACAATGGTTCTTATCATGTCCCTGGCCTTTGCACTTTATGCAACATACCTCCTCACGCGCCTCTAGGTGAGTTGTCTTGTCTTGTTTCAAGCTTTGCATCTCAAGACAAGTTTTTCAACTACGCGTGGATCTTTTGGACCCCCAAGTTATGATCTTATATCGGGGTCTCATGTAGTCTCATTGCGATCTCCAAGGCCTCGGCTTGAGTGGATAGCTTCTGTTGTGACAGTGTAGTCCTTAGATGCAGCGGTAGTGGCGCTACAAACCATGCGTGGTGTTGCCCATCTATTAAGGTCATATTGGCATCACAAATCATACACTTTAGTCTTTGATCTAGCTCCTAGGGGGTCTCACCTGGAAGCATCGTGATTTCCTTAAATCCAATAATCAATTGTGTCTCTGATTTTGGCCTACTAAATTCCCTGTTTAGCGCAGCTTGGATATCCGTGATCCCTATGTTTGGATTGTCATTGGAATTCTTAATGTACCACATCAGTGCGTGATCCTGCAAGGCATTGACTAGCGTTGCTTTATTTATGTTTTCATTCGTGATTCCCTGCGCTTCCCATACAACCTTTACCATGAACCAAAATTGGTCCAGATCTTCATTCCCTACTCCTTTGAACACCAAAAACTTTATTGTGCTCGCCATATTGAACTATGGTCGTGGCGGAGGTGGTGTGGGCGAAGATGGGGGTGGATATGGTGAAACTGGTGGTGGTGTAGGTGGGGGTGGTATACACAGAATTCATTGCCCTAGGTCCAGAGTTGATTTGAACACCGGCAACTTTATCGTGCTCACCATATTGAACTGTGATGGTGGCAGAGGTGGTGTGGCGAAGATGGTGAAACTGTTGGTGGAGTAGATGGGGGTGGTATGCGTGGAATTCATTGCCTTATGAGACTAATCACACTTCTTGGTGAAACTTCACACAGATCTTCCTCTCTTTCTCGTGGAGGTGAAATCAAGGGGCTAGTCTCTAATTCTATGCTACCTTCATTTCTGTAGATCTTCCCACTTCACGTAGACACAAACATCAATTTTTCACATAACCTACTTTTCACATAGTAGCATCTTAATCCAAGTGTTCAAAGATTTAACGTACTTACTGCATGGTCCTTTGAGGAAACGTCATTCTGCCTCGCTATAGCTACTAAAGTATCTATAGCGAACTCGGTGATAAATCCTCCTATAATGCGATTGAGCCAATGGTCCATAGTGTGCATGATCTTATCTTCTGATGCTTCTAGTCTGCACACCAACTTTAGAGTCCAAATAATAGGTTTGTCGAGCCTACACCTTCCTTAACTGTCTGCTAGCTTCAAATTCCACTTGTACAACTTAGAGGGGAAGGATGCAAAGAAAATTTCATGGATTTCTATATATAAGTAGCGCTCTAACCACTCTTCCTTTGATACTCGTAGATTCCTATTCTCCTGTGCCGCGAACTCATGAATTTTCCTGTCCAACCACTCTTCAATTTCTTTCTTTGTCGAATTCCAGTGACACGACATCAGGCATATCTTATGTAGATCTCGGTCCCAGCAAGGAAACCATTTGTTGGATTATTGGGGCCTGACCCAGGTTCAAAGTTGATTTAGCCAAACAAATCCTGGTACGACTAGCCCTTTAGGCAATAGTTCGTAGAGTGCGAATTGAGGTCTCACCCGAAGTAGTATGGGAGGGTGCTAGAACTAGGTTTCCACACCTTGGAGATGTGTGATGAGTTCAATTGGTCTACGGTTCGACCCTGCGCGCACATCGCTATGCGCACTTTCACATACCTCACAACCTGAGATGTTGCCTTTGCACAACCCTACTCAAGGGCTGAATGCTGTGCTTCTACGTTATTACCCAAGACTTCACTGATATTCCACCGTTAGTTGATTAACTTAGCCTACTTGCATGCTTTAAGTTATACTGAACAATATAAATCATTCATACAGGTGCGTGGAGTAAATAAATAGTATATTTGCAATTTATATCAAATGTGCATTAACCCAAGAACAAATACACGAATTGGTAACAAAACTTCTCTTTATTAATTTCTTCCTCAGTTACAGACTCGTCTCCACCCTGTGCACTCAGCTACAGGGGTCCGTGCACTTAGCTGCGGACTACTAGGCCTCTGCGCACTTAGCTATAGAACCTTCTCCTACTCTACGACCTAAAGACACACTTAGTCACTTAGACTCTTTTTCTTCTCTTCTCTACTTCACTATTATCTTTTACACTTAGAGCCTCAATCTATTTATACAATCCCATGGTCCGCAAACCATGGGTAGGCTGATATTACATTACAAAACTAGGGCATACAACCCTGTGACTCTATCTTACATTTCGCGCTCTGCACCCACACTTCACAGAGGCTTTACAACAATATCAGGTCAAAACTTAGGCTTTGAGCCCCAAAACATGCCTTGGGGGGATTCCATGCCCAACATCACTCCACGGTGGTGGAGCCGTTTGATGAGGTGAAGGCAAATAGTCACTTGTGACAGCAACTGTGCCTGCCTGTGATTGCACAGCTCCATCACCAAAGTGTGCTGAGCAGGGTTCAGATATGCGAAGAAGATACTCAAATCTTGCATAGATAAATTCCCAATTAGTTTCATCTTCAAGAAGTCGGTATGAAAGAATACAAAAGCGTGTGTAAAAATAATCAACGGATTCATCAGGTGCTTTTCGTAATTTCAGAATTTCTTGATCGAGTGATATATAGTTAAAGTGATTGAAAGCACAGTCTATCTCTCCGAAAAGATGAAAAATAGAATGAATATATTTTTCGGGTAGCGTGGCACACTAGTGCATGGGGTTCCCTCAAAGCGTGTAGATGAACAACGCGCAGGTCATGTACTCTTCAAAGATTCCATGTCTTTTGCATGAGCCTACAATGCTGACCGCATGCCTAACCAAGGCTACGTGGCCTCCACCATCAAATTTTTTATGTGACAAGTTATCTGAGAGATTTTTCGAGATAATGAAGTCGTTTCCATAAGACATACACTTCAAAAGAGAAACTCTGTAGTTAGTCATGATAGATATGTAGATATTCAAAACAGATGTGAGGACTCAGCTTGTCATCTGGCCCTCCTTCTAGCACCAAAATGTTGATGGTACTGGACCCGCCAACATGTAAGGGGATCTCCTTGGTAAGAATTCCCAATTAGACCTCAGACCATTTGGTGTAGGAGTTCGAGCAGTGGGTTGTACGATAATGACTTGACCATGATTTCACACATAGGAAATTAAGATGTCCCTATTGGTAGCAAGGGTGTGACAACTGCAGTAAGTCAAGGAATGTGCATGAGAGATTATAACACACTGATGGTGAAGTGAGTGTGCCCCTTGAAACCTGTAATAGTACGCGGCTTTGAAGGGAACACACGAGAGAAGATGCATCACAAGCTGGAAAGAAAGTTAGCGAGCAATCAAAGTGATGGTTAAACCAACAATACATTTTAGCAAGATTCATACATACTTATACAGAATAGTCCATACGTGCATGCATAAGCAAATGAATACATATATCATTTAGAGTAAACCAGAAACCATAGAATATAATACAACATATTCATGAAACGTGTTGGATCTGTTATATTAAGAAGCGTAAGTTCCGGTCATACAATACATCCATGTCCAACCACTAGTTCCGCCAGCGGAATATTACAGCCACAACTGCTTGTTCCTCCAAAGAAATGTACTAGCTCTGCACAATGGAGAAGCCAAGGCTCATTACAATACTGTCCAAGCTTTCTCTAAGATAGTCCTATCAGAAGCTTGGTTGACCAAAAGCCTTTACAATGAGTTATGAGGTTCTATTTATAATAAAGGGTGAGGTGACCATTGACATTCCCCTTTGTGACAATTCATCTACCCTCATGACTCTTCATCTACTCTATGACTGTTACATCCAACTATTGACACTTGAACTTCCACTTGACAAGACATTTTATTACAGTGCACATGTGCCCATGTGAGACAAAATGGCTTGAGCAAGCCATGCAAGAAATCATTGACACTCGGTCCATTGTGGTGAGACCAACTCTTTGACATGCTTGTGATGGTTAAGGTGGTGATCTAATGCCAAGCTTGGTAGTCCATGATGGTGTGCATGCGCTCCATGGTGACATCTTATTGAAATGAACTCTTGCCTTCATTTCATCTGGGTGCATCGGTATGGCTCCTTCATCCAATTCGTTTGCTAGAATGTGCATGGTATTCTTGGGTGCAGTCAAAACAGTAACACATTGATGCATAGTGTCTATGTTGATCTTCCAGTGTGTGTTGGTGGTCATGCGCATCAAATGTCAAATGCATGTTCAGCTCCAGTCGGACTTTCTTCTTGTCTTTGCCTCAATGAGTGTGACAAATGGGTTAGATCTTATGTATGCACACAGTTACATGCATATTGTTGAATTCCCTTGCATGCGATCAACAACACCACTCACCATGTCTACTCCGTGCTAGCTATCAGGAAGGATCTATCACTTGTATGGGTACAATTTCATCTATTTATGCATGTTTCACCCACTACTGTACCTGTTTCTGCTACAACTCTCTCGGCTATGCATCTCCTGTTATTCCTTGAGTTGTTGCTTCAACACATGAAACTCCTTCTCTATTCTGTTCTCTACTCTCGCGTGATCGTATTGTTGCACCATCACCTCATAGCCTCAATCTCAAAAGTTTCTTTCATGACAAGTGGATCTGCTCGAGCGTACAACTTTGTTCCACCTTTCTTTTGTCAACAACCTTCCTCTTGCATTCGCCGCATGCGGGTGTGCTGCCTTCTGTTGTTGCTGATGGCACTTCTCACTATGATGTTGATTGCTATGATGATGTTGCCATCTTATCTTTATGTCCTTGTCTACAAACAACTTGATGTATTCTAGGTAGGCAAGCTGATAGACACTTGCTTGGCTGCAACCCACGTTGTGCTCTCAACAGTGTCCTTTGACTTTGCTCTCCTAAAGGCCATTGTACTTGAGCTGCTGAGAGGCAGATGAACACCTATGATACCCGTGGACATGGAAACACTCATGGCAAGAAATCTTCCAGTAGAAAACCAAAACGAACTTGAGAACTGACTTGTAAAATACCTGTGTGACTGATCATGAAGGTTGCACAATTTCCGCCGGGACGTTGGGAGACTAACTCCCAAAATTGCACAAGGTACAGTTTGGGCTGTCAAGAGGCTGACTAACTGCTAGAGTTGTGCAATGCATAGTCCAAACTAACCTGTTGAGGACTGAAACTGCGAAATGCGTAATTTCAGTCAGTAGTGACATGCAACCAACAAACTGCATTGTGTAGTTTCTGGGGCCAGCGGGAGACTGCCTCCAAGAATTGTGCAATGCAAGCCTGGAGGACAGTGCCTAGCTACAGTTGTGCAATTTTTGGAGGGAAGGCAGAGCCTTCGCTTCTAGAATTGTGTAGTGTTATCTGAGCAAGGCACTGTCCAGGCCAAGGTAGCCCAATCCGGCTGATGGGCGACTGAAAACATGAGATCTCTGAATGCATGGTGAGATGAGTGCAAACAAGAGTGATGATCATGTTGGAAATAATACTGAGAGGGGGGGTGAATCAGTATTATATAGCAATTAAACAAATCTTCCTTATTTGATCTTTTGAATTATTCTTGCATATCAGTACCATAAAATAATGAGCATGAACAAAGAAAATAGACAATCACACCAAAGAACACAAGATGTAAGGTGGAAACCCAATGTGGGAGAAAACCACCTGCTGCAATATGTCTCTATCTTCTTTCAATTTAGAAACTTCTTTTACAATGATTTTGTACTGGTGCAGTCCTTTACCAGTACGCAGGCTGCAACCTGCAGAGAGCTACAACTCTCTCTCTTTCTCATTTTCCAGTCTACTCCTGGAAGGGAGCTACAACCCCCTACTTCTTTTCATAAAGCATCAGATGATCAACAAGTACATAACAGATATAGACCACTACAGATATCAGATCAGCAATAACAGAACTAACCCAGAACACCTTATCAACAGAGAAATTCAATCAACAGAACATCTTAAAACAGAGACGCTGTTTTTCCTTCTGTGTCCTGCGACCAGACGCAGTAAACCTTCTGCTACTCTGCGTCCACACGTAGATATCCTTCTGCTGTGCTGCGTGCCCACGCACTGTTCCTTTAACTGCTCTGCGTTCTGTTGCTTCAGGGACGCACCCAAAGATACTATCACACTGCGTCTTTTGCTACAGAGACGCACTTGAACACACTATCGCGCCGCGTCTTTTGCTTCAGAGACGCACCTGAACCTTGATCGCTCTGTGTCCCCACGCAGATCTACAGTCACTGCGCTGCGTCCCAGACGCACCAGAACTTCGTCTGCCCTGCGTCCCCACGCAGATCTCCAGACTCTGCACTGCGTCCCGACGCGCTTTTCTTTCACTGAACCTGCGTCCCTTCAGATATAAATGATATGAAGACTTCAGGACTAACCCAAACAGTCAGATCTACAGATCTGATCATGCGCCATAGAGATCACAGTTCATTAGAAGATTCGCCCTCTTAGATCTGGACTAGATCTCACCAAATAAGATATTCAACCAAAGACAATGCTCAATCCAAATGAACTTCCTTTGCTTTATATAGGCAAGCTCCTCCCAAAACATGGAACAATACCACGAGCCGACACCATAGAAACACAAAACCGTCGGCTAGATACCACACAAGAAACCCCCACATGCTTTTTCTCTACTTTGAAATGTGTGCACTGGGTGGACGCACCCCCTGAATGGCTGGCCAGCGTCGCTGGACGCAGACCCTGCATGGTGTACCTGCGGGTACGCACTCCTGAACTGGTTTCCTGCGTCCTTCTTAATTTTCAACAAACTGAGAGCCTTGCCACTGGAGTTGCCATCAAGTACAACATCTGTAACATACAGTCATACCAGAAAACATAATGCCAACAATCTCCCCTTTGGACTTGATGGCAACCTTACAAACTTCAGCTTCATTCTCCCCCTTTGACATCAAGGGCAAAGGGTATGCTCCCCCTAAGCTCATGCTCCTCCAGATCTGCAACAAATAACCAGAGATCCACCATGAAAGAGATAGAGACATATTGCAGCTATTTCCAAGATCTCCTTCTCCATAATGCCAACAATGCATTATGTGCTCCCCCTGAGCCTGTACCACCAATAAGAAGATGTTCAACAATAAGATGATGCATCAACAACCCCCAGCTTTTGCCTGAGGTATTCAAACGTGTCCCTGGGCAATGGTTTGGTGAGAAAATCAGCAACTTGTTCCTTGGAAGGAACATACTCCAACTTGACTTTCTGTTCAAGCACTTGTTCCCGGAGAAAATGGTACTTGATTGGTATGTGCTTGGTTTTTGAATGCATAACAGGGTTCTTTGAGATGCTGATTGCACTTGTATTATCACATAAGATGGGGATTGGTGGTGTACAAGTGATTTGAAAATCTTGCAAAGTCTGCATCATCCAAAGAAGTTGGGTGCAACAAGATGCAGCAGCAACATATTCCGCTTCAGCTGTAGACAAGGCGATCGAACTCTGTTTCTTGCTGAACCAAGATACCAGTCTGGAACCCATAAAGAACGCACCACCACTTGTGCTTTTCCTGTCATCCACGCTTCCGGCCCAATCTGCATCTGTATAAGCATGAAGAGTAAGATCTGTATCTCTAGGATACCATAAGCCATAATTTTGAGTCCCTTAAAGATATTTGAAGATTCTCTTTACTGCCTGAAGATGAGTCTCCTTCGGATTTGCCTGAAATCTTCCAACTATTCCAACTGCATGCATGATGTCCGGTCGGGTACCTGTCAAATATAGTAAACTTCCAATCATAGATCTGTAGGTTGGTTGATGTACTGCTGCAGATTCATCATTTGCACTGAGACTACATCCTGTGACCATGGGGTGTACATACTGGTTTTGCATCTTCCATGCCATATTTCTTCAAAATCTGTTTGAGATACTTGGTTTGAGATAAAAAGATTCCTCCTTCCTTTTGTTGGATTTGCAAACCAAGGAAATATGTCAGTTCTCCTAGCAAGGACATTTCAAATTCTTTCTGCATGACCGAGGCAAAACTTTGACTCATAGCTTCTTCATTGCTGCCAAAAATAATGTCATCTACATACACAACAAGTATTAGCAATTTGTCATTTTCAACTTTTATATACAGATTGCTATCTGCTGAACCTTTTGAAAAACCTTGTTGATGAAGATATTTGTCCAACCGGTAGTGCCAAGCCCTTGGAGCTTGTTTGAGACCATAGAGAGCCTTTTTTAATCGGCATACAAGATTTGGATCATTTCCAAGAATGAACCCATCTGGCTGTTCAATGTACACTTCTTCTTCCAAGTCTCCATTCAGAAAGGCTGATTTCACGTCCATTTGAAATACTTTGAAGTTTTGAAAACTTGAGAGAGCAAGGAACATTCGGATGGCCTCAAGTCTTGCAACAGGAGCAAAAGTTTCTTCAAAGTCTATTCCTTCTTGCTGCGCATACCCTTTACAAACAAGTCTGGCTTTGTTTCTAATTACTTCTCCATTTTCATTCAATTTATTTTTGAAGACCCATTTTGTTCCGATAACATTCTTATCCTTTGGTCTAGGAACCAGCTCCCAAGTGTTGTTCTTTTCGATTTGCTCAAGTTCTTCATCCATTGCTTTCACCCAACATTCATCTTTGCATGCTTCTTTCACATTTTGTGGTTCAGTAGAGGATAGTAATGCCAAATAGATTGAGGCTTCTACAACTGTTCTTCTTGTTTGTACACCTACTTCTTTCTGCCCCACAATCTGAGATTCTGGATGATTCTTCTGAACATATCTGGATGGAGTTTTCTCTTCTATTCTTGTCTGCTCCTCTGGTTCTTCTTGAGGTTCTTCTTCTTCATCATTCTGTCTTTGAGGGTAGCCTTCATCTTCTTCGATATCTTCCCGATGTACTTGCCTAGGAATGTATCCCTTCTCATCAACCACCACATCAATGCTGTCAACAATTCTGCCAAGTCTTTTATTGTAGCACTTGTATGCTTTGCTATGTGGAGAGTAACCAAGAAGAATGCCTTCATCTGCTCTAGGTTCAAGTTTGCCAAGCTGCTCATCAGTATTCTTGATATAGCATTTGCTCCAAAGATTTTGAAGTGCTTTACCGAAGGAGTTTTACCACTCCAGAGCTCATGAGGAGTTTGAGTGCTGTTCACCCGGACATTTGTCTTGTTGAGAATAATAACCGCAGCATGTGCAGCTTCACCCCAGAAAGTTACGGGAGTTCCTGATTCATCAAGCATAGCACGAGCCATTTGTTGGATTGTTCTGTTCATTCTTTCAACAACTCCATTTTGCTGAGGAGTTCTAGCTGTAGAGAATTCTCTCCTTATGCCATGTTCATCACAGAAATCGAAAAATTCATTTGAAGTAAATTCCCCACCTCTGTCGGATCTGAGGCACTTAATTTTGTGACCTGATTCATTTTCAACCAAGGCTTTGAAGGATTTGAATTTTTCGAAAGCTTCATCTTTGTGCTTCATAAGTCCTAACCAGACAAACCTGGAGAAATCGTCAATAAATAATATCAAGTATTCCTCTCCTCTAGGTGTTCTTTTCCTGAATGGACCACATGTATCTGTATGTACTAGCTCAAGAGGCATGCTAGCTGATCCTTCCTTCTCTGGAAAGTTAGTCCTGGTTTGTTTCCAAACTGACATGATCTGCATATGGTGTTGTCAGGAATTTTGATATCTGGAAGATCGCGAACTGCCTGATATTTGCATGCTTTCCTTATTTGTGAGAAGCTTAGATGTCCCAACCTTCGATGCCATAACCAGTGCTCTTCATCCTTGCTAAGATAGCATTGTTGTTGTCCTTCTTCAAATATGTACAGATTATTTGGAGTTCTTTTGCCTTTGAGTACTGTTTTACCTGTATCAAGATCACGAACAAGACATCCATTCGATCTGAAAATAACCTCGGTTCTTTGATCACACATCTGGCTGACACTTAGAAGATTATGCTTCAATCCATCAACATACAAAACATTTCCAGCCTTGACCTTTTCTTTTAAAGGAGCAATCCCTTTTCCTTTTATAGTTGCAGGAGTATCATTTCCAAAAGAAACTTTCTTTCCCTTTTCTAAAGTAGAATAAGATTCAAGTTTTTCTTTATCACCTGTCATATGTTTCGAACATCCACTGTCAATGTACCATAGATTTTCCTGTCCTTCTGCATAAAATGCTATCCACATCTTTATGTTTGAGGTTCCTTTATTCTCCATGTTTTGGTGCTTGTGGCTTGTTCCTTTTTCCGCTCTTGTTCCTTTTCTCTGAAAACTCCTGCTCCTGCATTCAGAGTCTTCATGACCAAAATTATTGCAAATAGAACATTCAACTTCATTTTCAAGAGCCGAAAAGTTGTTATAGGTCCTTTTTGTAATCCCTGTCATACTTCTTTGTTTTTGAGCTTCCTAGTCATGATTGTTTTATATGCAACACATTGAGCTGCTTTGTGACCAAAGTTTATGGCAAGAAAAGCATTGTCCATTGAAGAAGCTTCTGCGGTTATTGAATCTACCAGCCAACTGATTGTAATTTCTATTTTCATCTATTCTTGAACCAAACTGAGAAGATTTTACCTGTGGCTGGTTGTAGCTTTTGTTCACCCTTAAGATGGATTTCCCCTGATAGTTTCTGTTTGTAATTCGTCCTGCTTTACCTGATTATCTTCATAGTTCTTCTGCTCATTTCTTCTTGCTGCATCAAGATAACTTTTTGAGGTGGATGCTTGAGAGGTTTCTCCATTATAGCCCAAACCTGTCTTGTTTAGAGGAGAACCGCTGCACATTGATAATCTCATCCAAAGTTTCAGATCCTTTGATAAACTTAAGATTAATAGCTTTTGTTTTCTCAATTTCTTTTCTGAGACCAACAATTTCACCTTCTAGTTTTTCAAGATGTTTTTCCCTTTCATCAATTTGAAATTGTAGAGTATCAATGATCACATTCTTTCTTCTATACATCTCTTGAGTCTAGTAATTTCATCATAGAGATTATCCACATCTACAGCATCCTCATAATCATCATCTTCAAATGCCATTAACAGCTTATATTTATTACCTTGTTCATCTTCATCACTGTTTGATAAGCCATCACTATCTTCATGGGTGTAGTAGCTTTTCTTATTTGCACTTTGTTTCTTGTTCCATCTAACAGGTTCCTTTCCTTTATCCTTATAAGGACATTTTGCAACATAATGACCTACTCTTCCACAAGCAAAGCATTTAAAAGGTAGCTTACCTCTGAACCTTCCAGAACCCCTTTGAAGATTTCTGACAAAGTTTGATTCTTCTTCCTCTTCTTCTGGAACATGGCTTGCTTCATAGTAATCTTCTTTGCCTGATGCCTTAAAAGCAGCTTCCCTTCTGTCTGATGGACCTCCCTTTCTCATTTCATAAGCAGTTAGAATTCCATGTAGCTGAGACATAGTGAGAACACGGAGATTTTCTTTTCTTCTATTGCAGATACTTTAGATTCAAACTTGGGGGATAATGATCTTAGAATCTTTTCAACTACTATAGCCTCTTTTATTTCTTCACCAAATTTTTCATACAATTAACAATCTCATCTACCCGAAGAAAATAATTAGCCACACTTTCATCATTATACATCTTGAGAGTCTCATATTGAATCCTGAGAGTTTGAAGTTTAGCTCGTTTTACCTGTTCATCGCCCTTCATAGCTCGTGACCATTTTGTCCCATATCTCTTTTGCTGATTTGAAGTGCATTACCTTCATGAATTCTGTTTGGGATATACTTCCTAATAGAGTATTGACTGCTTTTGCATTTGTTTCATACTTCTTTTTCTCAGCTGGATCTGTAGGAGTAGCTGAAGGAAAAGCATAGCCTGTTTCTACAATGTCCCAAACTTCTGTACCAAGAGATTGAAGATATGCAGTAACTCTTACCTTCCAATAATTGAAGTTTGTCCCATCAAAAATCGGTGGCCTGATTGATGCTTCTCTCTCGTAGTTGCTCATGATGAACGATCCACCTTCAAGCAATCAAGCTTCTCTGAAGGACCTGCTCTGATACCAATTGTTGGAAATAATACTGAGAGGGGGGGTGAATTAGTATTATCTAGCAATTAAACAAATCTTCCTTATTTGATCTTTTGAATTATTCTTGCATATCAGTACCATAAAATAATGAGCATGAACAAAGAAAATAGACAGTCACACCAAAGAACACAAGATGTAAGGTGGAAACCCAATGTGGGAGAGAAAACCACCTGCTGCAATATGTCTCTATCTTCTTTCAATTTAGAAACTTCTTTTACAATGATTTTGTACTGGTGCAGTCCTTTACCAGTACGCAGGCTGCAACCTGCAGAGAGCTACAACTCTCTCTCTTTCTCGTTTTCCAGTCTACTCCTGGAAGGGAGCTACAACCCCCTACTTCTTTTCATAAAGCATCAGATGATCAACAAGTACATAAAGATATAGACCACTACAGATATCAGATCAGCAATAACAGAACTAACCCAGAACACCTTATCAACAGAGAAATTCAATCAACAGAACATCTTAAAACAGAGATGTTGTTTTTCCTTCTGTGTCCTGCGACCAGACGCAGTAAACCTTATGCTACTCTGCATCCACACGCAGATATCCTTCTGCTGCGCTGCGTGCCCACGCACTGTTCCTTTAACTGCTCTGCATTCTGTTGCTTCAGGGACGCACCCAAAGATACTATCGCGCCGCGTCTTTTGCTACAGAGACGCACCTGAACACACTATCGCGCCGCGTCTTTTGCTTCAGAGATGCACCTGAACCTTGATCGCTCTGCGTCCCCACGCAGATCTACAGTCACTGCGCTGCGTCCCAGACACACCTGAACTTCGTCTGCCCTGCGTCCCACGCAGATCTCCAGACTCTGCACTGCGTCCCGGCGCGCTTTTCTTTCACTGAACCTGCGTCCCTTCAGATATAAATGATATGAAGACTTCAGGACTAACCCAAACAGTCAGATCTACAGATCTGATCATGCGCCATAGAGATCACAGTCCATTAGAAGATTCGCCCTCTTAGATCTAGACTAGATCTCACCAAATAAGATATTCAACCAAAGACAATGCTCAATCCAAATGAACTCCTTTGCTTTATATAGGCAAGCTCCTCCCCAAAACATGGAACAATACCACGAGCCGACACCATAGAAACACAAAACCGTCGGCTAGATACCACACAAGAAACCCCCACATGCTTTTTCTCTACTTTGAAATGTGTGCACTGGGTGGACGCACCCCCTGAATGGCTGGCCAGCGTCGCTGGACGCGGACCCTGCATGGTGTACCTGCGGGTACGCACCTCCTGAACTGGTTTCCTGCGTCCTTCTTAATTTTCAACAAACTGAGAGCCTTGCCACTGGAGTTGCCATCAAGTACAACATCTGTAACATACAGTCATACCAGAAAACATAATGCCAACAGATCATTCATGCAAACAACAAGTGTAGGATTTGGAAAATGGGAAAGCATGCATGTATGTGAAGCGAGTCGCTGCAACGTCGACTGTGTGTGAAAAATAGTGTCATGCATGCGACTTTAGTGAGATGAAAATGAAAACTGAAATGATGCTAGTACAAACTAGTATGTATCAAAACGATAGCAAGCGCTTGCTAAAATAATCAGACAACATTCATACAAAGTGAAACACAAAAAGCACCAGAAACGTAGTGTGAGACATGAAAAGCGGGCTTACCCCAAAAAACTGAGGTGAATGTGCCGATGACTCCTAGGTGCAATGTGGGATGTCAGAGCTGCAAGATCAATGTGAGGAATGAGCTCTACAGTGTCTGGTTGATGAGTTTCGATAAAATTGAGGTTGCGATGTGCATGCCACAAATATAGGGAAAGTGACACTTGGTGGGAGGTTTCTGAAATGATCCTTGCATGTAACCTCCAACTACCAAAGATATATCCCTGAAGCAATTGATGCCTTTGCATGTTTCCTTGGAGGAGCAACCCATGCATGCAAATTAGTTTTTCTTAGTTCTGGAGGGAAACCGTCCAACTCAACTGCACATGCAATAGTCTGCTCAACTGTGAGGAAAAAATGAGCATTTCTGGGAAGGAGTGGGTTGGCTGTCCAGAGGGATTGTGCAATTTCTGGGCTGAGTAGTCCTGCTAGGAGGAGTTGCGCAATTTTTCCAGTGAATAGTGACAGACATATTTGTGCAATTCTAGAGCCCAGTAGGCTACCAGACAAAATTGCACAATCTCTGGAGGGAAGGATGGGTCCCATCTATAATTGCGAAATTTATTGAGGGAGCTGCTCAGCTTTTAGTTGGACCAAGTATGAAGAAACAACCT